>JAESUZ010002188.1:335000-1047910 GCA_017311185.1 Proteles cristata cristata
TGGAAACTGAAGGCAAGCCCTTCTGGAATGCTGGTCCTGTGGTTTGCGTCTTGTTGTGTTGTTAACCTTAAGATGGCTTTTATGGGCGGGTCACTGTGGGGGTGGTCGTGCTCTCCGTCCAGGGTCTGCAAGTCTTTACCCAGCAGCCAGCACGCAATTCCGGGAGCCCTGTCCTGTGGGCCCTGGTCTTTCCCCACTTACTACTGTGGTTTTCTAGCTCTGGTCTAATACCGTATTTGGTGGGGGGTTTTTTAAGACTCTACTGAGATTAAAGGAGTTGGCAAAGAAACAAAGCGTCTGAAAGGGTGTTGTGCTACCTGACATCGAAATACCTATAGGAAGGTGTTCAGGGCTGAATTATATTCCAACGCCAAATTTACCTGTGGAAGCCCGAGCCCCAGAATGCGGTCTTTACAGAGCTCATCAGGTGAAGTGAGGTCATTAGGGTGGGCCCTACTCCAACTGAAGTGGCATCCTTTTTTTTTTTTTTTTTTTTTTAAATTTTTTTTTAATTCTAGGAGAGAGAGAGAGAGAGACAGAGTGAGCAGGGGAGGGTCAGAGAGAGAGGGAGTCACAGACTGAAACAGGCTCCAGGCTCTGAGCTGGCAGTCAGCACAGAACCCGACGCGGGGCTCGAACCCACGAACCGCGAGATCATGACCTAAGCGAAAGCCGGACGCTCAACCGACTAAGCCACCCAGGCGCCCCTGAAGTGGCATCCTTGTAAGAAGAGGTTAGGCATAGACATGCGCAGACGGCCGTGTGAGGACACCGAGAAGATAGCCGTCTACACACCACGGATAGAGGCTCTTCCTTCAGAGCCTCAAAGGGAACCACTTCTACTAACACCTCGATCTTGTGCTTCCAGCTGCCAGAACTCTGAGACAGTAAGTTTCTGTTAATGTTTTGTTTTATTTTTAAACCTTTATTTTTAAAATGTTTATTTATTTTTGAGAGAGAGAGAGAATGAGGGGGTGGGGGGCAGAGAGAACGGGAGACAGAATCTGAAGCAGGCTCCAGACACAGGGCCCCAACTCATAAACTGTGAGATCATGATCTGAGCTGAAGTCGGACGCTTAACCGACTGAGCCCCCCAGGACCCCCTGTGATCCTTCATTACAGCAACTCTTGCAAACTCATACAGAAGGTGAGAAAATGAGTTCAGCCATTGGTGCCTTTTGGTTTTACAGAATGCCTTCAGTGAGTTTGAAGAGCCTGAGGCTGCCCTTCCCTGGCAGGGAAATTGGCTTGCCAGGTGGGGGAAGGGCTCTACCCCCCAGTGAGGCCCCTGGAGGTCTCCAGCCTGGTGCTAACTAACTGCTGAATCTTGGGTAAATCAGCAAGTGGCAGGAAAGTCTGCAAATCATTATTGGCGTGTGCAAGTCCTGGGTAACAATGGATATGACTGTCTTCTATTTAGGTTCATGTATCTGGACACAATAAACACTTTCATGCTGAAACTTAGACACTTGAAGAACACAGTCTTTCTGCGTCCTTTGCAGCCCCTTAACATGATTTTGAACTGAGTTAAATTTGCAATGGGCCTGCAAGTTCCTTCCCCGAGGACTGATACGCCCATCTACGTCAGGCAGGCGGAAGGCTCCGGCGGGAGCTCCTGGCTTGTCCGCTCTAAAGTGAGGTCTTCATCCATAAATGCTCATTGAGGACTTGCCTGATCCACCTTTTTATTCATGCAGTTGTTTTGTCTGGGGAGCAAATGTTTGGTCAAATGCTTATTCCTTGTGAGATGCCACGGACATCGAGTTGATCCCATACGGTGTTCTTGGTAACGCCTCAGAAGCTGCGCTTGCTGGCTCTCTGGAGGCATGTGGTGGGTTTGGTTTCGCAGACGTGAGAAAACAGCCACAACTCTCAGCTCGGTTTGTGAGGCTTTTTTTCCCGTGTTAGTAAATAAACATTTCAGAACCAAGTCAACTCACAAGAATTCAATCTCACTGAAAAAGAGTGTAGGGCATTTTTATTTTTATTTTCTTCAGGGCACCTCACTATGTATGTAACGCTGGCCTACTGAAGTCCTAAAATCTGTGGAAAAGTGGATGAAACTCAAAATGAATCTCAGGGCACCTGGGTGGTTCTGTCGGTTAAGCGTCTGACTCTTGATTTCGACTCAGGACATGATCTCATGGTTTGTGGGATCGAGCCCTGCATCAGGCTCTGCACTGACAGCACAGAGGCTTCTTGGGATTCTCTCTCTCCCTCTCTGTCTCTGTCTCTGTCTCTCTCTCTGCCCTCCCCCTGCTTGCATGTGGGCTCTTTCCCTCTCTCTCAAAATGAATAAATAATCATCAAAAAAGTCTTCCAAATGAATCTCCGAAGGGAAGGGAAGGCAGTGGAGAAGGCAGCAAAGAAACACCTTTCGCACGGGCTTTTACTAACCTTACTAGAATTTTTAAAAATCGGGTGTTTTTTACAAGTGTCACTTTAAGAACCTGCGAGGTTACTAACGGATATAGGTCACGGTGACAGCCTTAAATAAACCTCAAGTAATAAACAAATCCTGTTGCATTTTCATAAGATCGCCATCATCTCGTGCCTGTTCCAATAGGGCAGAGAACGTGTGAAGGAAATGAGTGTGATAGATCATATGTGTCATACTGTCACACCCATGAGTGAGACTAACATCATCTCAAGGAGACTCACACTGTCTTCCTGATAGAAGCTCACAAGAATGCGCATTAATATGGATCCTGTACTTTACAATAAACTATTTGCTATTCTGTGTTAGGTTGTATTCTACACACACACACACACACATACACACACACACTCACACACACCGGAATAAAAAAGAGTTCAGTAGATATTAGGCATTTGCTCTTGGGATTTGGGAATTAAATACAAAGAAGGCTAATCAAATGCCAAAAATTGAAGTGATATTAATAAAACGAATAAAAAGAGTTGTCTGACTCCTAATTATGTATGTATGTCACCTTTGCTTCGGGTCTGTACCTACCTCTAGACTCCACATAAATTAAGTTTATAGTTTGACCTGTTTAAAAATAACTCTCTTTTGCTGTTAAGACCTTTAAGGTCAAGTTCAAGAAGTGTCAACACTCCAGTGATTTACCATTTTGGGTTTCTTTTCTGAATATCTTTTCCCAGCCATTGGTGTGTTTCATCTCTCTCCATTCCCATTTGCACCAGAGAACCGATGGGCTACGTATATTCACAGAATCCATTGTCTGCTAAGAATATGACAAATACCTGCATTGTTTTTCATTTTTCACTTGTCATCAAGATATTTAAGGTGATATAGTAAATAGGCCCATACAAAGTCCTAGGACTTAAAATATCATTCCCTTCAGAGTAATGTGATTCTAACGTTCACATTTTAAAATATGATTTTGCTTATTGGTGAATCGAGCCCTCGGTGATAAGGTGTGGTAAGCAATCAAGAGAGTATTTTCATGGTTTATAGAAAAGGTCCTGATGTTTTTCCTATCTGGATGGTCCTTGAGATGAATGTGGTGTAAAGAAATGTATGATACATTTCACGGCTATGGAAGCAGCTCAGAAATCTTTACGTGTATCGATGGGCTAACAGCTGCAAACACAAGGTGACATCTTTAAAGATAAGGACACTGAGGTATTGATTAGACAAATGTATTTGGCAAGGCAGCAGTGATGTATAGATAGGGCACAGGGAGAAATCTGTGAATACATGTATGTGAAAATACCTTGCACAGTGCATAAATAATTATAACAAAGGCTCTGCCGGTGGCTTAAGGATCTTAAGGGATATGAAGTGATTGTTAACATCTCACTTTAAAGATAGGTTAATTAATTATAAGAGATTAATGAAGATGACTAATTATGATATATTAATTAATTAATTAATATGGTAATTCTTATGTAAGCACTGCTTATATGGTGTCCAAATTCATACTGAACGAATTCGCTAGGAGTGGGGTAATTATAATGAACACTTGGTAAATTGATACCAACAAGACATTTAGCATTTCAGGCACTCAGGTACTGAGGCATTCAAGGCTACCTAGCAAATCCCTGGCCCCTGCTGAGCTGTCACGTGAAGCCCAATTTTAGAAGTTCCACAGTCTTTCGGCGTGAGTTTCCATGCTGGCTGGGTGTGAGGTTTCTCCCCTGGCCATTCTGCCTCCGCTGGGTCTGGGTCATTGCTTTTCCATGGGTGCTGGCTGCTCTGTGAGTCTCCTGAGCAGACTGTTATCAGAGCAATGCTGATGCTCTAGAACGAACCATAGGTGCTGGTTAACAAAGAACTTGCAAAGATTCCCCAAAGGAGGTTCTATTCTTTGGTTAATCTTCTCGATCCTGCTGGTGGTCTAAGTTTATTCCATTCCGGAGTTTGTTCTGGCTTTCAAGGGGATCTAGTGGGACCCTCCCAGTTTTCACGTGTACTGTGGGAAAGGAGTAGGGAACGCGGCCAAGTGCACACACCTGCAAATCCCCAGGCCAGGATTCCTCCTTCTGACCTCCAACAGGGCACCTTCACCAAGCAGGGAGCTGGGAGGAAAATGCAAGGGTGTTGACCATTCAGTGAGACCCTGAATGATTGGAAATACGTTACGGATGGGTTAATTTCCTGCCCCTGGAGAAGGCTCTGGCACCGTGTTAGAGTTCTAGGCTCTCCAGGCCCTCTTAAATAATTCAGAATCATTCCCGCTTTGCAAAAACCAAAGACCTGAGACCTTGGAGCTGGCTGTTTGCTCATGCATTCGAAAATTCATGAGCCCATGAGAAAAAGAAGACATGAAGTCGAAATATCAAACAGCTTCTCTCTTCTCCCAGTATCAAGCAGAAGACAAGAGAAGTCAAATTTCTTTGCATGACAAAGACCAGGAGTTGGGAAGAGAGCAAGGAATTTGGAGCTGCTGCTCCAAAGAAGGAAATGCTATGGAGGACTTGAGGAAATCTTGCTGTGTGCTTCAGGGTACAAGTCGTTCCCCCCTGTCCCCCAACCCCATTCAGGATTCTTGCCTAAAGCTTCCATCATTTTGTTTAAAATTTTTGGAGGCAGTGTTGTTTGAATACGACACTGCAGAGAGAATGATCAGGAGATGACCGAGCTTCATGTGGTCTACTTTTAATTAATTTTAATATTTCAAGCACTATGCTAAGGTCTAGGGATAAAAGGTGACTAAGATCCCATTTTTGCCCTCGCAATGGAAGCAAAGGAGAGGAAACACCTTGGACTTTCGTAATGAGCTATTCGGTTGATGTCCATTTTCCCCACCAGACTTTATGAGGGAAAGAACCACGTCTATTAATTTCCTAATACCCGAAGGATAATAGATTCTTAACAATAGTTGTTAATTGCGTGACTGCTGCATCAGATTCTTAGGGCTGCTGTAACAAAGTACCACACGCTGGGGGGTCTAAACCAACAGAAATGCACTCTCACAATTCTGGAGGCTAGAAGTCCAAAGTCGTCAGTAGGGTTGGATCCTTCTTGGGGGCTCAGAGAAAGATTCTGCTCATGCCTCTACTCCTGGCTGACTTTATCTGAACCTGTATCTGCAAAGACCCTATTTTTTTAAATTATAGCAAGAATTACTAACACACTCCAACTCATTGGACCAGAGACCCTCGTGGTATTAGCAAAAGACTTGCCCTGTATGTAGCACACTACCTATACTTGTGCGGAAAGAACTTATTTTTTAGATAAGATCACTATCATAGGTACCAAGGGTTAGGGCATCAATATATCTTTCTTGAGGGTGGGGGAGGGGACATAGTTTAACTTCCAACAAGTGGTGAGCAGCATAAGTGCTTTTTTGAGATGAATGCTTTGGTGAACATATCCCAACCCAGTGTGGACAGGACGATCTCCAGCACCCACATTCATAGCCATTGAGAAGTGGATGGGTGCCGGACCGGGAGAGGTCTAGGGCTCACTCAGACTCCTGACCAACCCCCACCCGCTCTCTCCTCTTGCCCATCTGCCTCCCTCCTTCCTCTGTTATCCCTAGATGTTCCCTTCCCTTCCATGGCCTTACTTGTATCTGTTTCTACTTCAACTCCCTTGGTAACGTCACCTCAGAGGACAGGAAAGAGGCAAGGGATTCACTCTTCTCCCCCAGCTACTGGGTGTCCATACAGATGGTTTCAGGGGCCAGAAGTAAATGCCACAGGGCTTGGGGACCTTGCTGTGGCCCATGCAGTCTGACTAGGAGACCACACTGAACATAATAGCTAATGTTTATCAAGCACGTACCATATGCCAAATGCTGTGCTGAACGCTTTATGTGTACCTTGATATGGCCCTTTGAATCACAAGTCCCGTAATTTCCTCAAGGTTACCCTAGCATATTAGATGTGGGTTGAGATTTTAACCCGGATTTATTTGTCACCGACGGTTGGCTGTTAACCTCGGGCTCCGAGGTGGCCAGGAGGCTCCACCTGGTGCCGGTGAGGGCGTGGCTTCCCTGTGAGTGTCTGGTTTCCTGCGAGGCCCCTGCAGCTGCACAGAGAAACTGGGTCAACTGTGAAGGACAGCCGGAGGGAGGCGGGGCAGAGAGGACAGCCACTGGGGCGCAGGTGGAAGTGAAACGTGTCACTTCTGGGCTGAGGTGACACTCTCTGAGAACCAGCGATGCCTTGAGCACTCTTTCCCCATCTGCCAGGGGACAGAAGGACTTTGAGTTGAAAGAGTAGCAGCAGGAAGGAGCTCTTCGTTTGGACAGTTGTCTTGGCGAGAGAAAAATCTTGACTGTGTTAAGCCACACACATGTTGGTCCTTATTTGTTCCCTTAACTAACATAGGGTGCAAAACACAGATGAAGGTCAGGGGTGTTTAGTTCATACTTGACTCAGCCAGTGTGATTGTAAAGCTCCTACAAGTCAAGTCAGGGTAGGATCTCCGACAGTGTCTGCGGAGGGAAGTCCCTCTTACACCCCCATCCCCTCTGTTGAAAGGTATTTACTTCTAAAGTCTGGGATTGCGGTAACCCCAGAAAGCACTGGAATCTCCAGTGAAGACCCGGTGCAGCCCAGCCGCAGAATCCACCTCTGGGCTGTCCATTTGGGCAGTCGGCTCTGTACACGCAACGAGAAAAACCCGGGCCAAAGCCTCGGAGATCCGCGCGTCTGTCTCCATCCAGACCGGAGCACTTACTACTAACGGGACCATGGTTTTAAACCATTTTATTCAGAAATAATTTCAGTCTTATAGGAGAAATGTTCCTTTCCACGGAACTTAGATCACCCTTGGGGGAGAAGGAACCGAAAGGCATGGGAAGTGATGTCTGAATTGACTGAGTACCCTAAAGGGACTTAAAGAAATAATCTAGAATTGACTAAATTATCATGAAATTAGCAAGACTGAACTTTTCGACTTCAGTGGAGACGGGGAGCTCCAGAGATAGTTACGTTTGATTATGACGCATTACAGGTGACTGCATCTTTGCACACGTGGGTGTACTTAGCACACTTCACATTTCTCCTTCTACACATGGAGCGCTGGGCAAAATTCTGCTCTCCCTCTGGGGCTTTTAGAGTAGCTGCTCTGGCGTGGAGCCTGGTCATTGGGTACCCACACTACACTCAGTATGCATTTGCTGGGCTCTTAGCATGGATTTCTGGTACCATCTTCCCGGGGATGGACCCTTCCCCACCCAGAGGCCACTGTCCCTCTGGGTTCCCCAACCCCCAGCTCCACCCATGTCCACACTAGGACTTGTCCATGGTAAAATGCTAAAGGGGCAACTTTTGTCGTACTTTCGAGGGTGAAAAACACCAGAACAATCCACAATGTCCCAATTCTTTTCTGTGCCTTTTAAGAAAATCACCATTTTATTCCTTGGGGTTTTACACTGTTGCTCTCTCATTATTTTCTGTTTCGAGTAGTAAATGAACACAGAACCGCAGAGCAGAGGAAACAAACCAAAGCAATTGCACAGTTCCTGGCCATTGAAGAACGTGAAATCTAACAGCGTGAGTGACATACATAATTCACTACAAAATGGGGACAAGGTGATTCGTGGCTTTTCCCGATGAAATCCTTTGTACAAACGGGTGGGCTTTTAGGAGGAGCGAAGTGCAGGTAAAGCAAGAAAACACTAACTGGCATATGTTCTAAATGAAAGCGGCCAATGGGGGCGGGGGGAGAGATTATAAGTTAAGATTTTATGACAGAGAAGATAGAATACTCAGAGTCTTCTGGATTTGGGTAGAAGGAGCCAAGGAGACAAAATAAGATAAAATATGGAGGCAATGAGTGATGGAAGGGTTAGGTTTTCAGACAAAGATACCTGATCTTCACAGAGGTTCAGAGATACTGGATGTTGGAGAGAGTGAGGTGAGGGAGCTGGCTGTGTAACTCAGCCAGAAATAGCTGGCCCAGAAAGCAGAGCCCAAGCCCGGGACTTGTGTGCGGCATCAAGGAAAACAAAACGATGATGCTATCGGTAAGCCCTGCTTCCTTCCCAAGGGGACAGCCTGTACCCTGGGGGCTAGGACATGCCGGGTGGCAAAAGAGGTGTGGGTGCCGAGTCCTGTGTTAAAATATCCCTGCCTCCGTGGTCTTCATCATTAAGCACCTAATGGTCGATTTTTTAGACGAAGAGTAAACCGGAAGAGGATGAAACCAACTTGGCAATGGGCTGTGGCTTCTCTAGGGTCTTGATACCTTGTCTTCCATAGCCTCTCTGTGGGTCAGGATCCCTTTCTGAAGCGACTTTCTGTCACCCCCTATGGGTAATGTGTGTGATACAGTCCAGAGTGAAATGGTGCCGGCAGAAGGGCTGATGGCTATCGATGGGAGGTGTCAATCACCGATTAGGTCCTGAGGGATTGAGGGACCTGTTGTGGGCCTCCTGCTTCTAAAGACAAGCTGGACATGAATGAAGGCAGCCAGAGGGTCGCTTCTCTTTGTGTGCAGGTACCTCCCTCCACCATTGGCAAGCCTGTCATGTGACAGAGGAAGGGCTGAGAATAAGTGAGAGGCTATTTATTTCTCGTTCAAGTGGCTCTAAAGTTTCTATTCTTTTTTTTAAATATTTATTTAGTTTTGAAAGAGCACAAGTGGGGGAGGGGCAGAGAGAAGGGGACAGAGCATGGGAAGCGGGCTCTGCACTGACAGGCTGCCAGCAGCGAGCCCGATGTGGGGCTCGAACTCACGCACTGTAAGATCATGACCTGAGCTGAAGTCGGATGCTCAGCCGACTGAGCCACCCAAGTGCCCCAAGTGTCTTCTATTCTTTTAATTTTTTTTAAAAATATTTTTATTTATTTCTAGGAGAGAGAGAGAGAGACAGCGTGAGCAGGGGAGGGTCAGAGTGAGAGGGAGTCACAGACTGAAACAGGCTCCAGGCTCCGAGCTGGCAGTCAGCACAGAGCCCGACGCGGGGCTCAAACCCACAAACCGCGAGATCATGACCTAAGCGAAAGTAGGACGCTTAACCGACTAAGCCACCCAGGCGCCCCCCAAGTGTCTTCTATTCTTAAGGAAATTGTAGTCCAAGAAGTTTGCAGACCCAGATGGGAAAATCCAAAAGGGTGTATCGGTCAGTTATTGCCTCAAAATGCTATCTAACAAAGTTCCCCCAAACTCAAGAACTTAAAACAACAGTCCTGCATTAGTTCTGATGAGTCTGAGGCCCTGAGCTCCAGCTGGAAATGCTTCTGGGCCTGGTGCCCTTCCTCTTCCTCCCGGCCAGTGGGCCAGCCCTGGCTTGTCCTTCTCATGACAGCGGCGAGGCTGCAAGAGGGCGAGTCAGCGAACACCTTTGCTTGCGCCGTGTGGACTATCGTCCCATTGCCCGCGTGAGTCACGGGGCTGAGCTCAGCGTGGAGGGAGAGGCGGGGAGTACCCTGCCCACAGTGGGGGGTGTTGCCAAGCTCCAGGACAGAGGGTGGGAAGGGACGTATCAGAACCCCCGTCCAGCACCGCAAGTGGGTTGTTCCATTACTGTGTGTCTCTGTGAGCAGCAGAGCAACCGCCTGTCCCTTCTCCTTTACGTGGGAGCTTGGGTTTGACCAAGTGAGAGCTTCCTGAGGACTCACCTCCGAGAGGGGGAATCGTGGATGGCGGGGGGAGGGGCTCGGGAGAGAACCGAGAGCAGAATGGGTTTCCCAGAAGGGAGAGCCTGTCTTACTGATCTCGTCACTGGGTGAGGAGGGAAAGCTGAGGGATTTCTTCCGGCAGGGGTGAGTGTGGGCCCGTCCTTCCTCACTTCCTCTGTCTTCAGTCCAGCCAAGATTTGGAACAGCCATACAGTGTCTGGTCGAAAAGCTCAGGTGAGGTGGGGTGGGGTGGGGGGGAGAGGAGCTCAGGTGAGACCATGCAGCTGTGGTGTCACTTCTGGCTACAGTGGGTTCGGTTCCCTTGCTTATTGCTCAAGCGAGGAGCTCCGTCAGGCTGGTGAAGGAGAGCTGTGTTTTCTGCTATACATCAGGGCTGGACAGACTTGACACAAGAACCAAGTTGTAGAATAAATGATCTTAACATGGAGAAGCCTGAAGTTGAAACTCAAGAGTGAACAACACCACCCTGCAAATCACCTCTGAGAGACTTGGGCTGGGTCCCCGAGATGGAGATGTGGTCCCTTCATGGCTCCTTGGGCTGGTCCACTCTGAGAGGCCTTCTCTATCATTCCCAAGTTCAATGGGAGAGTTTAGAGCCTGGGTCCACAGCTCCAGGCCTCAGAAACCAGCGACCCTTTATTACTTGGAGCCTGAGAAACCAGGACTGACCTTTCAACATTTGGGACACCAAGAATCCTTGGTTAAGAAGTTCTATCAAGTCTCTAACAGTCATTCCCTCTTACGACATTTAGAGAGCTTGCACTTCACGCGGTCACCAATGTCAGGTATAACTTTGAGTGCAACTTTATTTTCTGGCAATTGTTCTAGTGAGAGCTGTATTCCATGATTCCTGAGGGAAATCCCATCTGGTGGTTGGAAAAAATAAGCAGGGGACTTGAGAAAAAGAGATAAATACAGGAGGTCCCAAAACTCAAGATACACTGGATAAAGATACAGTAAATACACAACTTTCCCTGAGTTTCCAGATGTTCGGCTAGTAGATATATTTCGCTTTTGCAGACAAATAATTGAACCCAGTGCTTTAAGTTTAGAGATACGTCAGCTGAAAGGGAATCTAGAAGTTGAAGAGAAGCATCGAGCTTATTATTTGAACATGTATATTAAGTTCGTTTATCATTACGCTGTCTTATTTTTCGAATATCTTGACATTTGTTTGTTTACTCTAAAGGTTCAAAAGAGATGCAAATTGCATCAAGCAAAAAATAAAACCCTGAACTTCTTGGGTTTTTGAAGAGACTGCAGCTTTTGCTTCTCTACCTTGACCTCAACAAGATTGTGGAGTGGAGGAGGGGGGAGAGTCAGAAATTCCTTTGTCGCTAAGGCTGCCCTGTTCCCTAGAGCTCAAACGTCGTGTAGAGTCCTCATCATTTCCTTCTACTGTTTGCATTCCCAGTCTGAAGTTCTAGGTTTTTTGTTTTATTCTTTTTAAAAGTTGTAAGAGTAATTTGAAGACGTCCAGGCCTCACAGAGAGATTGCCAATGCTTCGAATGGGATCCTGAAGAGTATTTGGTGCAGTGGCTCTGGCTTCCTGGTGGCCGAGCCCCCGGGGTCTGGCCTGTCTCACTGTTACCGAGAGCCGGTCTGTCTTGCCAGGGGATGGCCAGAGTTCAGAAAGGGGAAGAAAGAAGGTCTGGCTAGTGTAATCTAAATCGGGGCCCAGGGCCGCAGGTGTCTGCCCAGGGTACACATATACGAGTTCTTGGGGACACGGAAAAACCTTCCTTAGACTTGTTTAAAGCATCCCGATCAGGCAGACACCCCTGCCATGATGATAAATTATGTCTCAAAGAGAGAAAAGTGCTAGTGAACATACCACCCCCATCACATTCTTTTTTTTTTTTGTTTTAAAATTGCTGTTTTTTAAATGTTACCCTTATGTATAACCTGGTTTAACTTGATATCAGTAAGACTTATTTATTAGAATAAATTTCAATTCAATGGCACTTTCAGGTATACCTGATGAGTTCTTTTTTCTTTTCTTTTTTTAATGTTTATTTATTTTTGAGAGAGAGCATGCACACATGTGTGCATATGCAGGGGAGGGGCGGAGAGAGAGAGGGAGCCAGAGGACCCCAAGCCAGCTCTGTGCTGACAGCAGAAAACCTGACGCAGGGCTCAAACCCACGAACTGTGAGATCATGACCTGAGCTGAAGTCGGACGCTTAACTGAGCCACCCAGCCCCCCGCCATCAAGTCTTTTAAGGGTAAGGTAAGTTGGTACCTTCCAGACACAGTCACCAGGGACTTTCTTACCTACCATGTCTCTCTCTCAGCGACTTCCTCCTCACTGCCACCTCCACCACGGCCTTGCCCCTCAGCGCACACCTCACCCACATGCACCTTACACTCCCGCAGCGTTCACGCGTGTAGTGAGTGAGGCTGCCGGTGTCGGGGGGCCTTCAGTACCGTTTCTGAGGCTCGTTAGGACGCGGTCAATGGGAGCAGAGGAGAATGGGAGTGCTTTGTTCCCACCTACCGGGAAGGCCAGACAACCGCAGGAAATGAGGTCTTCTGGAACTCCAAACTGGGCCTCGGGAACAATGCAGCCTTCTGGAAACTTCTCCCCCTTTACAGGAAGAGCGAGTGAGGCCATGTGTGTCCTGGGACCCGGCTCTCAGCTGCACGGGGCCACGGCCCGGAAACAGGAGACTCCCTGGGCGGGAGTCAGCCTTGGCCTGGAGGAAGGTGCGGAAGCCCCTCTCCGAGCTGTTTGTAGTCAACCCTAATCGTTGGATTTGACTTGGCTTTTCAGTTTTAAGAAGATGAATTAGAAGGTCCTCCCCTCCCCTCCCCTCCCCTCCCCTCCCCTCTCCTCTCCTCCCCTTCCTTTCCTTTCCTGCCCCTCCCCTCTCTTCCTCTCCCCTTTACTTCCCGTCCCTTCCAGAATGCTGCAGAACTTCCTGGTTAACAACACGGAACCCGGCTTGTGGCCCTGCTCTGTTACTTTCTCGGCCCTGCCCTTAAGCACGGGACTGTATTCTGTCTGCCGCACGTAGTTTTTTTCTGTAAGATGTGATAATAATCATTTCTGCCATTCAGATTATGAGGATCAGTTTTTTGAATCTTTTGAACAAACACTTCTTTCAGAAATAAATACAGTTGAAACTTCTACCTTTCTTATTTAAGATTTGATTATTTAAAAACATTCATTGTTAAATCCTTCCCCCAGAAAACAGAATTGAAGTGGGTTGACGAAGTAATCCTACTGAAATCTAGGATATGAATGTTGGCTTCCTGAACACATTTTAAGCAACTTCTTGTATCACGGACATCCTTTTGTTTACCCACCTGTGTGTACCCATGTGCGTCATGCAATACCTCCAGCCGTGCAGTCAGTGTATACATCTAAATACCTGCCGTGTGTCAGGAACAGGACTGGCCTGAGGGCCTCTCTGATTGGACAAGGGAAGAGAAGAAACTTCCACCGAAATCAGCCACAATACAAAACTTTCGTTCCATATGTGACCAACATTCTCAGTATTTATACATTAACATTTATACAAAATATGTTCTATTTTGCCACAATACCAAAGGTATCCATGACTGTAGTAATAAACACTTCATGCTTTTCAATGTCTTTTTAAAGTTTATTTCTTAAAATGATGGTAAAATACACATAACACAAAATTCACCATCTCAACCATTTTTAAGTGTGGAGCTCAGTGGTATTAAATATAGTCATGTTATTCTGCAGCCATCACCATTGTCCATCTCCAGAGCATTTTCATCTTCCCAAATCATAACTGTGGACCCATTAAACACCAATTCCCTTCTTCTCTCCCCCTAGCTGTCTCTATGCCTCATTTGAAGTGGATCAAGACAATATTTGGCCTATTTGGCCTATTTCACTTGATAGTAATGTGCTCAAGGTTATCCAAGGACATGTCACATTGTCCTTCCCTTTTAGGTTGATGATATTCCATTGTATATAAAACCATAATTTATCCATTTATCTGTCAATGCACATGGGTCACTTCCACCTCTTGGCTGTTGTAAATAATGTTGCTATAAACACGAGTGTGTGTATATATATATATTTAATGGTTTGGTAATAATAATTCAAAAGCAAACCAATTGCTTAATGGTCAGTAACAGGTAACAAAATTACAATTTCATAAACAGAACTCATTTACTCCTTCAATAAACACTCACTATCTTCTAGTGCCAGGTGTCCAGGGGGAACCCACAGGCTGACACAGAGTTTCCAGTCACCTGGGGAAGGAGATATTAAACAACTGAACGTATCAATCAGCATATAATTATTCATTGCGATCATTGCTGTGAAGGGAAAGAGTAGGATGCACTGAGAAAGCATTGATTGGGTGACCTGACTCAGGCAGGGTGGTCAGGGACGGGCTTTGTGACAAGGTGACATTTCGCTGAGGTGTGAGGATGAGAAGCCAGGCTGGTATGGAGTAGAGGCGAGCGGGGGGGTGAGGGCGTAGAAACTTCTGGGTGAGGACACAGCACAAACAAGTTCTGGGCCAAACTCCAGGACTGTTTTTCCAACGGCCCTTCTTCAGATCAGTTTCTGATTGTGTTTCTAGTTGCTCAGTGTGACTTGAGTTCCTAACATTCCAACACCTCAGAGTTTTAGTTTATGAGTCAAGCATAAAACTACCTGCTATTGACATACTTTGTGACTTTGGAATTGTAGTGTAAGGTGGTTAGAAGCAGGAGTGTCCTCCAGGCTGCACTTAACCCAGACTCCTTTTACGACTTGGGGCCTTGAGGAAACTGTAATAAGGATCCTTGCTGGTGCTTCCCAAATAGGAGGCAATGGTAAGTAGGGTGAGGGTCTTGGAACCATCTGGGAAGAGGAGTGCTGTCTCAATATGAAGCGTGACTCATGGAGAGCACTTTCTGTATAAAAAATGCTTTGAAAACCTACACATTTCATCTTTTTCATTTCATACTTTTTTGACCCATCCCGGAATACTTCTCAAGCCAGGAGACTTTGTGTTGCAGAATGGATTGCTAAGGAAGAAATCCTGGATTTTTGTATGGTCAGTCAGAATGGTGGCAAGTGGGAGCAAAAAATGACAGTTGTAGGGGCGCTTGGGTGACTCAGTCAATTAAGCTCCTGACTTTTGATTTCAGCTCAGGTCATAATCTCACAGTTCGAGGGTTCGAGCCCCGTATCAGGCTCCGAGCTGACAGTGTGGAGCCTGCTCGGGATTCTCTGTCTCTGCCCTTTCCCCACTCATGCTCGCTCTTTTTCTCTCTTTCAAACTAAATAGATAAATTTTTAAAAATGACAGCTGCTTGCTTTAAGCAGCATTGGCAAGTATCTCAAGCCCGGGTCAGCCTCCTCTCCCCTCGCTTGTTAACCTGCGGCTCTCTTGCTCTGGCTTGTTCCAAAGCCATTTCCTTCTCCATAAAGTGAGTGTTCAGTGTGTGAGTGGTGGTAGAAGGAGGTTCTTTAGTGAACTGAAGTGACTGGACCCTCACAATTACGTATCTCCCCTAGATGAACCTGAGAGAGGGTCACAGTCAAAATCTAGAAGCATGAAGCTCTTTTGTTGTTGCTGTTATCTATGTTATTTTTCATTGAGATGACGCTGTAGGAGAGAGAAACATTCGTAGTTCTATGAGTCTCAGATAGCTAAGTAATAGGGTACTTCTGTTTTAGTCATTCGCTTTTCTCTTTATGTGATGCCAACTCAGCGTTTCCTTTTCCCTAGATCTGAGGCTTGCTTGTTTTGTCTGTTTGTTAAAGTATTTTAATATAGGTTCTATGCAGCTTTTTTTCAAAAATTTTGACCACAACCCACAGCAAGAAATATGTTTTCCTCAATCCAGAGTAACAAAACCAACATGTGTTCTTCCTATAGGAGATGCAACCTAGTATTTTCTACCTAATACTATTCTCTTTAATTATGTTCCATTTAATTTTTCCAATGCTAGTCAAAACCTACTGAAATGTTGTCAGGATTCAGGACAGGGTTAAGACAGTGTGCAACAGGGGCGCCTGGGTGGCTCAGTTGGTTAAGCATCCGACTTCAGCTCGGGTCATGATCTCACGGTTTGTGGGTTCAAGACCCGCATCGGACTCTGTGCTGATGGCTCAGAGCCTGTTTCGGATTCCCTGTGTCCCTCTCTCTCTGGCCCTCCCCACTCATTCTCTGTCTCTCAAAACTGAATAAATGCTATAAAAAATAAAAAAAAAAAAGACAGTGTGCAACAAGGCCTTTGAGCCTTCTGTGGTTCATTACTTGTTCAATGTATACAAGTTCATCTCAACAGGCTTTGTCTCCTTCAGTAAAGGATGACAGAGATTTTATTTTTTTCTTTTTCTTCAGGGCTCAGTACATGCCATATGTTTCCCCTGGAAAAATGTTTGAATTAGGTGACACCCTCTTGAGTTTTGAACTTCTTGTCATTCCCAGGTTGGCTTGAACCATAAGAGAAAAAAGTTGTTTAGACAGGTGAATTAAGAATTCTGGGGAATTTGGCTTCTTCCGGTCCAAATTACAACTAGCTGGAATCTCTTTTTTACTTTGATCTCTCTCATATTCATTTGGTCACAAACAGCTTCGGGGAGACAGGTTAGCCTTGGCTGCTTCTGTAAGTACGAGTTTCTGCGCCCACAAAATAAAAAAACCTCTCTTACAGGATCTTGAGGATTAAATCAAAGAATATAATTCCTCAGTATTAACCTTTCTTATTATTGTCATTTGTTTCCTTTCAAATATGTTAGCTGCTAAGAATCCACAACATTCTCTATCTACATATTTGGTTCTTTTAGCCTATGCGGCTAAGAGAAAGTGATCTAAAGAAGGTGGCAGGGAAAAGTTCCAGGAGGCTATGGGCTATATCTTTTTCACCCCTACATTTCCAACATCTGGCATCCATCAAAGGTTATCCAGTAGTTGATAAATATGACATCATAAGAGAACAGGGATGAGCAAGAGAACAGAAACCTGAGGTCCCAGGTGAAACTCATGATCAGTTGCCCAATTTCCAAATTGGAGCCAGTTCTCAGACACCCAGTGATTGAAGATCAAGTCTCTTAAGAGTCTGTAAGATGGAGGCAAGTGTATAAAGGAGTGATTTGCCAGTACTTCCTTAAAGAAACCTACAGCAATTTACTGTCAGAATAGGTTTTACCCAGCTTGGTCAAAGGCTGTTGGTTATAGGTCTGAGTTAATGTTGATTCCTGCCTTTATGGGGGTGATGGCTCTGGTCCATCTCATGGTGATTCGTTTCTATAAGGAAAGAGGAAGTGTAGCAGTTAGCCTGCATATAGGAGGGAAAACAGTATACAGTCATGATCTAGTCTGAGGGATATATTCATTCTCTTGCACTCTGTCATATATAGTCTGAAAGGATCTGGATTGGCTGGACATTCTGAAGAATATCGATCTACTATGACATGTACTTTGGAAACCTTGGAAAGATAAATTCTCCAGAGAGTAAGAGCTAACTCCTACAGAGATTCAGGGACCCATCACATCAGTGAGGATTATAGGTGTCCAATGAGTTGGGGTGTGCCAGGATAGGCTCTCCAAAGTGACAAACAAGTACCTTGTTCTTAGTAAGGGTAAAGTAAGGGGAAAGTGGGTGCCTTGAACCCACCACTACTAAGAAAGAAGCAAGACGATTGTTAAACTTTTGTTTTGTTATTTTTTAAGTTTATTTATTTACTTATTTATTTTGAGAGGAGAGAGAAAGAGAGAGAGAGAGAGAGAGAGAGAAGAACTGGAGCAGAGGGAGAGGCAGAGAGAATCCCAAGCAGGCTCTGCTCTGCCAGCACAGAGCCCGATGTGGGACTCAATCCCATGAACTGTGAAATCATGACCTGAGCCGAAACCAAGAGTCAGACACTCAACTTACTGAGCCACCTAGGTACCGTGGCCTTTTGGGTTTTTAAAGCAGTGTACTATATACTTGAGAATATTTCTCTAACTAATCACATGACATGGAATGTTGTTAGTTTTGCATTGGACCCAGAGCAAGAAAAGTCCTTATAGTAACAGCAGCCCCACTGTTTTGGATATAGGATCCAGCGGACTTCATGGTCATACAGGTATCTGGTTAGAAAGAACTGCTGACTAGAGGCTTTTCCAAACCCCCAAAGGAAAATTCCAGCACAGACTTCTAGTGTTCTGGAGCAAGGCCTACCACCTGTAGCAGAGTATCATACATCATTTGAAAAATATCTCTTGATTTGTTATTGGGTCCTGGTAGAGACAGACCATCTAAATATGGAGTAGATATCAATTGAGCACATGCCAAACTACCTATTGTGACCTGGGTTCTATCACTCCAACCAAGATATAAGGTCAAACAGGCCAGTATCCATCCATTATAGAATGGAAGGGGTACATACTGGACTAGGCTTGAGCGGGTCCATAGGATGCAAATAAGCTGGTGGCCCAGATCTCCATGTATTGTGTATGGCCACACACCAAGAATTTCCATAGCAGAAGGGCTAAACAACTTTCAAACAAATAAGATGATTTGGCCATTTGATGTCAGCCTCTGCCCTTACAATGGGCTCTTGAGTAGAACAATTCTGAAGGCGGAGATGGAGGCCGTGCATGAGCCCAACAGCGTGGTTTTCCTCTCACTGAAGCTGATCTAGCTACTGCCGCTCCTGAAAGTCAAATCTGAGTTCCTTGAGCAGACCAGAAAGGCACTGTGGTAAGTCTATTATATAAGTGCCCTCTCATCCTAGATAAAGCAGTGATTCATGGTCACTGAGATTGATACATATGCTGGATATGTATTTGTCTTTTCTGCCCACAAGCCCTTGGCCAATACATTATACAAGGGCCCAGGCAGTGTCTGAGTCACTGACATGGGATTGCCCACAGCATCTCTTTAGATCAAAGACTCACTTTAAGGCAAAGGAGGTGAGGCAGGGAGCGCGTGACCATGGGATCACTGATTCTACCCCACACCACACCATTCACTAGTTGCCAACCTGATAGAATAGTGGAAAAGGCTTTCCATAAAGCAGCTGAATCAACAGCTTGAATGTGAGACCATGAGTGAGTTAAGGCACTATTTCAAGATCCCAGAGACTTTTTAGACTAATGCAATGTACACATGTTATATCTGTAAGAGGTATACTCATGGCTCCAGGAAATAGACATGGCTTTATTCATCATCATGTCCATCCTCGTGACTGACTTGAGAAATTTGTGCTCGAATTCTATCCACACAATTTTAGATATTCTGATGTTTTAGAGGTGGCTACTAACACTGAGAAACACTGTAAGGATCCTGGTAATTGTAAAGCTGTAGCTGCCTCTCTGGTCACATGGTCTCCTTATGACAATAGACAACTGGACAAGGAAAAATGTATTAGGAGGAACAACTGACTGTGACCACCACGAGGGACTGCTGGTACATGTAGAGAACTGGGCACCATGTGTTTGGCATTTTGATGATCCTCTTGAGGTGACTCTTGGTGCTTTCAGCCTCAATTCAAATTGCAGTTGGGCAAGTAGAGGAAACATGGCCTGATTGAGATGTGGTCAGAACTTAGATCTTGCATGAAAGTCACCTGGAACCACAGAAGTGCTACCCAAACGTGAAGAGAATCTACACTGGGTGGCAGAGGAGGGCGACAGTGATGACTAAATATGGGCAACAGTGATGATTACATATGGCCCTGGGACCAGCTATAGCCATGAGGGCTGTTACTCATTTCGCTAACCATCCTCTTGTAAGTTTCCTTAGGAATTGTGACCCAAAATCCTGAAGAAGCCACGCCTGGATGGAGTGCACCTGCTGTGAGAAGCAAGTGGACATGAATAACGAAAGGGGTGGACTGTAATAAGTTCTGTGCTGCCGTGCTCGGATCCACTGTCCTGGGCCTCAATGCCCCACTGCTGTAGGTCAGTGGCTTGTAGGTATCAGCTGTCCCTTTCTCTAAAACATCTGCCTGCACTGATGGGAACAGGCTTGTCAAGAGACTTTTCACTGACTTCCAGGATGGGGGAGCCCACAGGCAATGGTTAACTGAGAAAGGGGGTATGAAAGGCAGGAGTGAGAACTTTGCAGTTCTGTTTATGCTCTGGAGCTCCCTTCACCCCCTACCACTGATCAGGCCAAGGACAGACTTTCCTGAGATAACAGCCTTGCTCAGCTCTCCCCCAATCCCAGCCATGCTTCACTCCCTCCTTCACCAGTTTTTTCTATAAGGCACTTCCTCAATAAATCCTGAGCACCTAAAACTCTGGTGAGGCTCTGATCTTCTCCCTCTGTTGGCCCTCGGGCCTGGGGAGAAGATATTCTGTTCATTATCCCACAGACAAAAATAAGAAGGTTGGTGAATGAAGCCACCAGAAGGCAGAAGTTTTAGAAGCGAAAGGTTCCATGGATGGCAGAATTTACTCAGGACCACCTCTCATTTTTATGGTGTTTTAAACAATGTGTAATGCATGCACAGAAAAGCACTCTGAAATATATGGCTTGGTGAATTTTTTTTTTTTTTGGCTTGGTGAATTTTTATAAGAATATTGCAGAAAAGGAAGAGAAAGGGTACAGGTGTCATATACTCTTCTATAACTGGGCCCAGAAACAACTGTCAATTTCCATGGTTGTTTCATGGGCTAGGGCTTATCACGTCGCCCACCTACGGGAGGGAGGGAAAACCGGATGTGGGTAAGATTAGGAGTCTCTACAGTAATAAACACAAATTTGGCAGTCATTTTTTCTTTCCCACTGAGTTTTCTTGTATGTATCAATTTCTCTCCTTTCTCCAGTTTTGGTGGCTACCCCAAACCATCCCAGGCCAATACACAGAAAGGAAAGATTTTTGTCTTCGGTATAAATTCTGAAGCACCTGATTGATTTGATTTGGGCTACATACCACTAAATGATAGTAGAGTCACCTGACTTGAGATTCAGTTTGAATCTCAGTTTGAAACAAAATGGTAGCTAACCAACGTTCTATTGGGCATATCCTCTGCAAACCTTAGCAACTTGCAATGAAATTTTGCATATGGATAGAGGCTACAAGGACACCTGATTACACCAAGAGAGATCCACAATTTAGAGAATCACTGATGATACCAGGGGAAAAAATGTAAAAAGAATCACAGATCCTTTGATATTAATGCACATTGTCGTAATGACTGCCATTACTGGCTGTGGGGCCATATTCCATAATGAGCCTTTTTGGGAACTTAGCTTTGCAGAGACGTGCCAGAGATACTGTTTCTATTAATGAACGTGTAGTTCTAAGCCAGAACAATGGTAAAACTGTACTATTCTGTGAACAAAATTCTGCTGAATTCACAGCCAGGTGACATTGTGTGGGCACTAATGTATATGGAGCTCTCTGTTGTAATAAGACTGCTATTCTCTTTAACACAATAATGCTGAATGTGCCCTGGACTTATCAGTCAGTGCTGCTCGCTAAGACTTAACTCCTTGTGGTCTGAGTTCAGCGGCTCCTTACAGCCCTAGCAGTGGTTTCCGACATCAGAAAGTCACATTCTTGTTTTTATTTTATTTTTTCCGTGTCCACCCTCGATTTCTTTCTTTCCTTGTGTGTTTTTATAGTGACTCTTTTTGCATCCAATTCTTCTTTATATGGAAATGTGATTTTGCCTGTTTGTCTGAGGTCATTGCTGACTGATGTCTTTATTCACGGAGTCTGGGGGAAATGCACCCTTGAACTTTGCCTGCGTCTCCCGTCCCATCCCCCACCTACAAGGGCTCCATATTGGCTGGATCGTTTCTACCAAAATAACACATTCTCTACATAGTAGCGACTGCTCTGTGCTGTAAAGGGACATTAAAATCACCAAACAGACTTAGACACGGGATGCTGGTCCAACAGAGGGCCACGGGAGGCCAGAGAGAACCCTGTTTCGTGTTGGCCTGATCACACATGCCACCCAAGGTCACACGTGCACAGGAATCGGAGGCTTCCCGAGCATGAGGGGAGAAGGCCAACCTGGGCTTGTTTTACTCTTCTCCATTATCTGCCTGCAGATGATCCACTTTAGTAATTAGTGGGGGAAGGCAGAGGCCTTGGTCCATTTGGCCTTTGCACCGTCATTGGCTCCCTCCCTGGCCTTTGGTGCCTGCACTTGGCCCGCCGCCCGGCAGCTGCAGGGAGGGAATTGGGAAGGAGCGTCCACCACATCCCTGGGCAGCTATTTCTGTCAACTGAAAAGGCCATTTAAGCAAAACACTTAATTACCTTTCCTCCTCCTTCCAACCCCTGGGAAAGTATGAGCCAGTCAGATAATGAGCTTAGAGAGAGCAGCAGCTTGGCGAGGGCCGAGGGTTTCATCAGGCAGAGGAGTGACCTCATCCGATCCCATCACAAAATGGGGAATGGAGAGAAGAGCAAGAGAGTGGGGTAAACACACTCCTCTGCGGTCAGCTGCACAATTTCATCCATCACGCTGCAAATTCCTGGAGCATTAACGAGCTTCTAATTCACAGGTAAAGCAGCCAGGCGGGGCCTGTGCTCAGCCCATCGCTGGGATGGAGGCTACTTGCAACGGCTCGGTCTTGGGTAAGGAGCCCGCAGCCAGGCACTGTCCCTGGGTGCTATCCATGCAGCTGCCTCAACCCCCTGGGCTCTGGGCCTCTGGTTTCCAACTGATAAAATGAGGCTCTTGGGCTTGGAAGGTCTCTAAGGTACCTTTACACTCTATAATGCTAAAAACTTTGCTTTGCGTGCTGGGGAGTTGGGAAGCTGGTGGCCTGGCTGTAGGTGGGGGAGGTAGGGCGGTGCATTCCCCCCCGATGGGCCAGGCCAGTGGAGGCGACCCCTCACCCCGGGATTGCCAGACCAGGGATTCTGCCTGGAGAGGTGCAGCCTGTCAAGTGAAGGAAATAAGGAGCTGAGCCTTTAAGGGAAGAGAAGGCACTGCCCTGCAGGGAGAGCCTGGCACCCTTTAAGAGCTCACATCAGCCCCGACCAGAAAGGAGGACCGATCGCCCGCTTCCATGGCTGGATTTGCCAGACATTGTGCTCTGGCCCCGATCCATTTCGACCTCAGCGGGTCTCATGATTTCGGTCCCCTGGTCTGCCCTGCCTGGACCCGGCAGCTGCCCTGTGCCCACCTGATGACGCCCACTGGGCCCCATCCATGAGGGAATGTCACAGGCCACCCACATTTCCCTGTTGTCCAACCCTCCTACCTGCCCCCTGGGTCTGGCCTTGGCCACATGCTGCCATCTTACCTCCACCTGGGTAGTAGTTCTGTGCTGCCTCCTGGCCCCACGTGCACACTGCTGGCCAAGGAGACCAAGAGCGTGAGGCAAGAAGGTGGCCCCCGTGGGGACTAGATCGGAGGACTGAGAAAGTCACTCCATCTCATTCACTCACCAAATTGTTGAAGGCTTATCATACCAGCCCTAGGTGGTGGGGATACTGCACTGGACACCCAGACAAAATCACCTTCCCCAGCAGAGTCTAGAGCGGGGGGAACAGACAAAGACTAAAATAAATAAGTAACCAATTAAACTACATAAATAAGTTAAAATATATTTAAAAAATAAGTGTGTTAAAATATAAACATTACAGGGGCGCCTGGGTGGCTTAGTGGGTTAAGCGTCCGACTTTCGCTTGGGTCATGATCTCGCGGGTCGTGAGTTCGAGCCCCGCGTCGGGCTCTGTGCTGACTGCCAGCTCAGAGCCTGGAGCCTGTTTCAGTCTGTGACTCCCTCTCTCTCTGACCCTCCCTTGCTCATGCTGTCTCTCTCTCTCTCCTAGAAATAAATAAAACATTAAAAAAAAAATCATTACAATGGAGAAGAAAACAAAGCAGTAAGAGAAGACGAGAAGTGTCAGAGTCCGGAGGGGGTTTGCAGCTCTTAATCGGGGTGGCCAGTGAAGGGTGCATGGAGAGGGATATTTAATGAAGGGATATATTATTATATTATATATTATTATTATATATATTATATATTATTATATTAACGAGGGATATATTAATGAATGATATTTAATGATGGGCATGAAGAAGGAAGCCATGTAGATATCTGGGGCAAGAGGGACCCAGACAGAGGGAAGGCATGTGCAAAGGCACTGAGGTATAATTGTGCTTGGTGAATGAGAGAGACGGCAAGGAAGTTGATGAGGCTGGAGCTGATGGGGTGGGGTAAGGCAGTCAACTGTCAGGAAGGAAGCGGGAGGGGTGTGTGGGAAGGTAGGGCTTTGCAGGCTCCTCTGAAGAGTTTTATTTTGGGTGAGCTGAGAGTCGCTTCAGGTCTTAGCTGGAGGAGGCCATTGTCTGATTATGTTCCCAGGTTCACTCTGACTGCTGACTTTCACGAACAGTCCGGGAACAAGGCAGGGACAGGCGCCCGGTTAGGAGGCGATTGGGATCACACCCGTGGTGAGGCTCGCTATGACTTGGCCCAGACGGGCAATGGTGGAGGCCGTGAGTAATAGAGTCCATCCTTGGGGGATGCCATGGCTTGCTGGTCACCTGGATGTGGCGTATGGGCGTGAATGGAGACGAAGACATTTTTGAGATGTTTGGTCTGAGCAACTGCAATCATTCACGGCAAGGAGAAGGGGTCAGAGAGCACTTTGGGGGTGCCAACTAGGACTCAGTGCTGGAGTCTTTCCTTAAGATGCCTGTTGGTCACCCATGTGGGGAGGACTCCAAATGGAGTCTGGAGCTCACAGGAGGACAGCAGTCAGATATGAACTTGGTGCCCACAGTGAGTAGGTGTCACATAAGGTCACAGGCTTGAAGGAGATTACGTTCAGAGTGCACACGGAAGGCAGTGGAGAGAGAGAGGTCCGTCTTGAGGTTCAGGGGTACAGCAGGAGGAGATGAGGAAAGCCAGGGAAAGGCCCTGTGAGAAGGCAACCAGGAGAGAGGGGTGTGCTGGACACTAGACACGGTGTGTCCAGGAGGAAGGAGTGGTTATCCAAGGCGACCGAGGTAAGGTGTGAACATGACTGGTCATGGCGCAGTAGAGGCTACCGCTGAGCCCCATTTTCTGCGGAGAAACCCCCTCAATGTGCTGTGACAGCAGCTCCTGGCCCCTACCTTAGCCACAGGGGTGGGCTTGCAGCGGGTCTGGCTAATCACAGTGATTGGGTCAGAGATGAGCATGTGACCTGGAAGGGGGCCAAGGAGACTTCTCTCCAGACACTTTCTCCCCGAGCTGTCACGACAGGTTGGCTCTCCCCTCTGGGTTGCTGAGTGCTGTGATGTAAGTCTTGACCTGTCACAGATACCCTGCTTGTCGAGTGGATTCACTCTGCGTAAGGTGGAGGCAGAGACAGAGACAGAGAGAGATCCCCAAGGACTGCATTTGAACCAGGCCTGGCTGTAGCTCTGCTCAAGTCCGGCTACTCTTTTGGACTCCATTTCATTCGTTAGCCAATAAACTATTTTAAGCTAGTTTGAATCGGCCCCTGTCTCTTGCATCAGAGGTGCTCTGACTAATCCGAGAAGGTGTCCCTGAAATGCGCTGCTCAACAGGGGGGCAGAGTGTGAGGAAGGGCACACTGCTGACTCGCTGGTCAGGCAAAGACTGATGACACAGGGCTTTGAGCCACTGGTCAAAGACCCTGGCCATCCTTGCGGGCCGGTCCCTTAAACAACGCTTATGAAGCAATACCTGGATTCAGGACTATTCTTAGCTGTCTGAAATGGCCCTGGGCAGGACCAAACGGGGTCGCCTCCGTCCCCCCTCCTGTGGCAGGCTCTGACGCAGGCCCGAAATCTGGGGCAGGTAGGATTGCATGAGCGAGGCTGGGGAAGGGCGTCGGGTTCCACCGGTGACCTCAGAGGTGGCGTCCCTCGCGGCTGCCAGGGCCGGGTACTGGGAGTCCCCGCGGGCGGGGCGGGGGTGGCGGAACGCTGTGGGCTTAGACGGGACGGGTCAGCATCTGGGGAATGCAGATGAAGTAATGGGAGACCAGGGCTCGGGAAGCAGTTGCTAAAACAAACGGAATATTTCTGGCCTAGAGCTGTTTTTAAAGGGCCAGCTGCACACAAATGGCAGCGTGTTAAAGGCACCTGGAGCAGAACACAGGTCCTTTTATGCCTGCGTTCTGTGAAGGTCCAGCATGCCACCTTTGGGTGTCTTCTCAGTGTACTGAGAGGGAAAGCAATTTGTTTTCACACGTCTCCTGGGTCTGTGTGCAGACCGGGTACTCAGATCATCTCATGGCTTCCCTGTCTTTGGGCAGGTGCATGCGTTTGCCTGGGGGGAGCCCCAGTCTCCCCTTTCTGCATCCCGACAAAGAGAAATTATGCTTCGGTGGTAATCCGTGGTTGCCTACGCTGGGCAAACCGGCCAAGCGTTCAGAGAGCCCTGCCGCAGCCGCGCAGCGAAGGCTAGAAATCCCTTCGTCTCAAGCTGGCACCCCATTGCTTGCTTCCCTTTCAGGATTTCTTCCATCCTTGGAGAAGGCCCACCTTTCATCACCTGACTGTGGTTGAGACCTCCTTCCCATCGCATACCTCACCCCCGTCACGCACGATGAAGGACACCAATTTCATACACCTCGTTAAGTGTGGTGCCGCACATTGGAAATTTGTAGTGCTTGACAGAAGCCGAAATGAACCTGACTTGTTGCTCAGATAATTACAGGGAGTGTTTACCAGACTAAGCCCATTTAAGGGAAGGGTGAGTTTCAATGTGTTTAAAGGAAAAATGGTTTTAAACACTGTCAAGCACTTTAAAATGTCACATTGTTGGGGCACCTGGGTGGCTCAGTCAGTGGATCTTGATTTTGGCTCAGGTCATGATCCCAGGGTCCTGGCGTGGGATTGGGCCCGTGTTGGGCTCCAAGCTGAGTGTGGGGCCTGCTTGAGATTCTCTTTCTCCCTCTCTGCCTGCCCACCCCCCCTCAAAAAAAAGTCATGTTGTGCCCAAACAATTGATACACGTCTGGGTACACGTACCTCTTCTGTATTCACGAAATCGAGTTTTTGGGGATTTCTGGCAGGCAATGATTGCTTTGCCTACTTCTTATCTACAGCAATACAACCACATAAAAATCCTATCATTCTTTTTTTTTTTTTTCTAGCTAATTTACTTTGGTCTCTTCCCACAATTGGTCTGAAAACAAATGTTTTACTTTATGACTTGACCCTTCAAGGAGGTATATTCTTGGTGCCTCAATGGAGTTCTGCTTTCTAAGTCACATAAAGAAAATGTTTTCCAAAATCCCTCCACACTTCCTGAAGGTGGAATGCAAGCTGCAGGAAAGAAAAGTCCTGGAGGCTCAGAAGTAGGCAGGCCTGCCTCTCTGGAGTAATCCTTTTCATTTTCTGGGGTCTGGTGCTTTTGGGTTCACATCATGGTCTCTGGGAAGGTGAGCAGAATCAAGGCTCTGGAATATTGGCTATGAGATTGCTGGAGGCTCTTGCGCATCGATCCCCACATTTAGCAGCTTCACATACCCAGAGTTTCTATCATGATCTGTAACAGTCCAAGGCGGGCACGTCTCACTGGATAGCTCTCCTCCACAATGTGATTCCAGCGCCTGGGCTCCTGCCGTCTCGTGGCTCCCAAGGTGGTCCCCAGAGCTGACACATTCCAGCCAGCTGGGGAGAGAGAAGCACATGGAAACTTGCACGTGGTTTTATGACCTGGGATGGGTGCATATCAATTCTGCTCATTTCCCACCGACCAGAGCGGGACTGATGATGGAATTCCCTGCAAGGGAGGCTGGGAAGTGTCGTTTAGCTGTGTGCCAGCGCTGGGCACACATATGGTTTCCGCCTTCTGTAGCCATAATCAAGAGCCTTTTTACTCAGGCAGTGGCCATGCTCTGACTCCAAAAGTATTTGGGACTACTCGTTGGGGCAGGCCCCCAAGAGACTGAGCAAACTCTGTTATTAAATTAATGTCCTTTATTTGCTACTCAGTTTTGCTTTGCTATTTTTATTTCATTGGCTTCTAGACTGGGATTAAACATCTGAAAATCTTGATCCACGACAACATCTCCAAACACTACAAAAAGGAAAGAATCTATAGCAAGAGAAGTTGACCTGACCTTGTTTTCTGGTAAACCACCTGAAAATGAAAGGCTCCACACCAAAATGTTCTAGTGGCCTGGGGCAGACAGAACCAGGATCTCTCCTTCCTTCTCCTTCCTGTGAGTCCTGGGTATCATTTACCACTGAGTACCTGACTGTCAGAATTAGGACACTGGGCCTTGCGCAAATAGATCCCCCTACCACTGATGAGTCAGCCCCCACACTGGGGCAGATGGGGAAACAAATTTCCAGCACACCACAGAGTAGCTATGAACTGCAGCTTCCTCAACCCTCCTGAGGCTTGATATCGTGTAAATTATTCTCCTTGGCCCCTTATTCTGTGAAAGTGGGGTTGATAATTCCCATCTCATGGGGGCATCACAAGAGTGATAGGGCAGCTATTGAAGGAGAAATCACCTAGCACAGAGCCTGACATCAGCGAGATATCAATCACTCCCAGTCTCCTTCCTGCCTTTTTCCACGCAGGGAAAGGTAAGACACCGGGGCCTTTGTCAGAAAGGAGGTGCCTCTACGAGTGAGGCTCCCTCTCCCCGACCCCACTGACTTCACTGAGCTCCAGCTGCAGCAACAGTTTTCTCCATTCAGGCAGAAGTCAGAGGGGCTGGACGCGAGGAGGGCGTGGGAGCCAGACAAAGGAGCAATTACCCCCACATGACTGCCTACTAAGAATTCTGGCTAAAGAAAAGGCTTTTCTGCAGTTTGTTTTTGCCCATTCTGCTCCACAAACCCAAGAGGTAAGGCTTTCAGTCAACAGGATAGCCCTGATCTTATTGTCCCGGAATTCAACTTAGCTAACCTCTGGCATTGTCTGTGCTTTGTCTCTTCTCTCACACATTTCCTTGATTCATCAGGATCTATCTACTCCAGTGGGCACTGTTTCCATTGATCAACTCAGCCAACCCCTTCTCTCTCTCTCTTGCTCTCTCAGACTATGGATTAGTATGTGTTGGAAGATGAGGATCACTTCCCCCAGGTCTCCCGAACTGAGTTTATGAGACCAGTTATAATCCTTAAATCTGCTCAACCTTATACAGGCTTATTTCTAACTTAGCTCTGGTATCCCACTTTGAGCCAGTCAGAAGGGAGAACAAAAAAAGCAACCCAACCTTTTGCATTGGCAATACCACTGTACCAACAAGGATGATATTCTGGAATGAATCAGCAAAAGCCTTGGTTGTTTCAATAGTAATCCTAAAGATCAACAGAAGACATTTCTTGGAGTGGATGGATAAAATTCGTAGAAGAATCCTGCCCAAGCCCTCTAGAATTCCTTTATGATGCATTTATATATTTCAGTCTTTCATGTAGGAAGATTCCAGTGAATGTGCTCCAGTGAATGTGCAGTGCTGTTGGTAAGAAGCACACCACTGCCAAGAGATTCGACTTGAAAACATGTTTTGGAGGGGTGTGGGGAGAGAAAGTCTCATTGATGCCACCGAAAGTTGGGGGGAAATGTCTTCAGCAAGTTTTCAGTGTGATGCAGATACGGTAGCGTTCTTCTGTCGGAAAGGTCGGGGAAAGTGAAATGACCCAGTGGGCCAGGTCAGCATCGACCTAGCTAGAAACTTGGCCGGTGGACTTGAACCGACATGCCGGCAGGGCTTAAGTACCAGGTGCGGTGTGGCAGGCAGAGCCGAGGCTGGAGTGCAAAGTCCCCCGCAGTTGGTGCTGCGGATTGGTAGTGGGTGGGGATTTTAATGGAACTGTTGGGAATGGGGTGTGTTCACTGCAAGGAACTGGGGCCAGAGTTGGGAGCTTGGCTGGTGCTTGAGAAGCATGTGAGCCAGAAGCCGGGGCTAGAGCTGTAGACCATTCTCCTAAGTCTTATTTCTCAACAGGAATCTTCCTTTCAGCGTCTCTGTTCTTCTCATCATCCAAATCTCCCAGAATTTAATGTCAAAGTAACACAAGGAAACTATAGGTGGAGGAGACTTCGGATTGACCACCAAATTCCATTTTTCTAATTATCCTTAAAAATGAAGGACATATACTTTTTAAATTGTGGTAGAATTGACCTATAGTAAGTTGCACATTTTGCAAATGTACAAGTTAGTACTTTTGACATATCTCTCACCCATGAAAACATCATCACAGTCACGCTAGAGAATATATCCATCACTCCAAAAAGTTTCTTTGTGCCACTTTGTGATTCCCCCCATCTCTGTCCCTTTCTGCTTTACCTCCTGTTCCCCAGATGACCACTGGGTCATATTTTTTATTATATTAGCTTGCATTTTCTAGAATTTTATATAAAGGGAATCATGTAGCATATACGCTTTTTTAAATTTTTATTTTTTTGGTTTGCCTCTCTTCACTCAGTATAATTACTTTGAGATTCACCCATGCCACTTGTGTATTTAGAGAGTTCATTCCTTTTTATTGTTGAGTTGTGTTCCATCCGATGAATATCACAAGATTTGCTTATCTGTTCAACTTTTGATGGGCATTTGATGGTTCCCAGGTTTGGATATTACAAATAGAGCTGCAATGAACATTTACGTATAAGGTTGAGTACGGACATATGCTTTTATTGTTGTTGCTGCAGTTGTTAGGTAAATATCTGGGGACAGAAAGACAGGGTCATACAGTAGATACACATTTAATGCTGGAAGAACCTGGCAAACTGCTTCCATGTGGCTGTATCATTTTGGATTCATACGCTAGCAATGTATGAGGTGTCTAGTTTCTCTGTGTCTTCACCAGCAGTTGACAAAGTCTATCTTTGTAAGTTCAGCCCATCTAATAGATGTGTCATGGTATCCTGTGTGTTCCTAATGACGCTTGATGTTGAACGTGTTTTTATGTGCCCATTTGCCATCTGTTTATATCCTTTAGTGGCTGTTCAAATCTTTCGTTCATTGTTTTTGAGCTGTTAGTTTTCTAATTACTGAGTGTGGAGAGTTCTTTGTATATGCTTATGCAAGACCTTTATCAGATATATGCTTTGCAAATATCATTGGCTCGTCTTAGCAACGAATGTGCAACCATTCTACAGCCTCTCTTCTTGCTGGAAATGGCCTATGACTTGAGTTCTTGCTCATGGAACATGGGTAGAAGTGTGTGGTTCTCCAGCTCTCTTTTATGTTCTCCAGCCACTGATCTAGCTTTGGTCACGCCGGTGAGGGCAGTGCCCTGGGTTTTCAGAAAGACCTTGTGCAGTAAGCCCACTCACCTTTGAAGTGTTGCATGGTAGAGGAAGAAATGTCTCTCTTCTTTTAAGCCATTGAATTTGGGGGGTTCTTTAGCAGCTATACTTACCCTAACTAATATCTTCTTCTTTCTTTCCAACTTCAAGCACATTCCAACAGAAGTTCAGTTTGGCTGTCCTGAGGATGAATTCATTTTTCTAGACAAGAGAACAAAATTTTTTTAGCAATAAATAAGGCACCGTGTGGTGGGTCTTGTCTAACAGAGGAATACGGTTCAAATCTTGCTCTTGAGAAATAGATCATCTGATGAAAATCTTTTAAGTTTATGCCTAACCACTCTGAAGTTATAGGGTTGGCTTTTCAGCAGTTTAGGAACAAAGTGTTGCTGAGCTTAGACGAATCTACAGAAATGCAGACATTTGGCTTCAGATCGATGCTTTTCTGTTGATATTCTGCGAAAAAATTGCATTAAAATGAGACTGAACTTTGGCCCCTCTGCCTGCCAAATGAGAACAAGGTCTCCACATCTAGGTGCCTGTACCCCCGTATTCAGTGTAAGTCTCCCTGGGTTCAGTGACATTGAACAATTACCATTTATTTGAGTTTTTATGGCCCATGGACTCTTAACAAAAATTTTTTTAAATGTTTGCTTTTGAGAGAGAGAGAGAGAGAGAGAGACTGAATAGGGGACGGAGCAGAGAGAGGACACAGAAGTTCCGAAACAGGCTCCTCCCTGAGAGTTGAGAGCCCGATGTGGGGCTTGAACTCACACACCCCTGAGATCATGACCTGAGCCTGAGCCGTAGTTGGATGTTCAACAGACTGAGCTCCCCCCCACCCCCGCCCAAGGACTTTTGATGTAATTCCACTAACTTGCTTCTCTCAAGAACCTAACTGACGTTTATAGAAGAGGAAACAGATTCTGAAAGGAAAACTAACTTGTCTACGGCCACAGAGCCAGTTAGGGTTTGGGAACAAATTATGCAACTAGTGCCACTACCGAAGTCTTAAGCCCTTCCTGCAAAGCTCTGCTGCCTTCCATGGGAGCAGCTTTGATCTTAGATTACTCAGATGATTGCTCTGGGTTTTTCTTTTTTCGTGGAATAAATAACCTCACAGACTCTGGTTTTGCTCCCACAGCCTCCTCAGCCTCAGTCTTGAGACCAGCCTCTATTACTCAGAAGAATTTGTGCAACTCCTTACTTCTTCATCTTCAAGCATCAGCATGTTTGACTCTTGTTTTCAATCCAGAACCTGCCCTGTTTTTATAGAAGAAAAATCCAGCTTCGTTCTGAAAATGAAATGAAACAACCCAGATCCCAGGCCCCCACTTCGGTACAGTCCAAAGGCAAAGTTTCTGGTTGGATACTTCCATTACCAGCCTGTCACCTGGGTAAAGGCTTTCAGACACATCAAACCAGGGGGAAAGGAAAGAGACTCTTTCTTTTTCTTGTCGTTCCAGATCAGATAACGTTGCCTGATTAGTTCCTCCACCATGAATTCATACCGCATGTACCCACATGCCAGCCCTTTGCTGAAAGGCCATCAGTTATATTGCTTCCTGCATAATCATTCATATTTTGCCTCATGCTTCCCTTCTCCACCTCTATTTCCGGCTCCTCCCCCTGAAATAGCAAAATGCTTGCAAAGAAAATGTGTCAACAGGTGAAATTTATAGGGGTTTCCTGGCCCACACAGAAACGCGAACCACAGGCATCCCCAAAGGGGAGATTTTCTTACCCAGATGCTTACTCTCTTGAATATGCCCTGATTCATTCATATCTGAGTTCTCTAGAGAAACCAGTTATCTTTTTTCGGGAATCACAGTGTGGAGCTCCTGTTTGGAAAGAGTGGCTTTGATGAATGCCGGTTGGGATTATTTGGTTGCAGTTACAGAAAAGCCCAACCCAAACTAGCTTAGTCAAAAAGGGAATTTGGTGACTCAGAAGCTGAAAGAGCTAACTTCGGGTTTAACTCTATTCAGGACTCAAGCAGATGAGTAGCACCTGCTTATTTTTTTAAACTCCATTTCTTTGTTCTGGCTTCTTTTAGGTTGACTTCAGCTTTAAGTTTTATGGGTACCCGAAAGGTGCCTGCTAGCTTGATTCATTTTCCTATGTTTTAGGTCAGAGGTTATGAGTGAGAGTCTCTTTCCCAAAAGACTCAGGGAAAATATCACTGCATCTCATTTGGCTCTAATGAGGCCACGCATGATACATGAAAGTCAGTGGACAGGATATGAGACATGCTGATGGTTTAGGGTCACAAGCTCCGCCCCTGAGGCCGGTGTGGAGTCAGCTTTAATGGGAGCGCATAAGAGTCAGGTACGGACCTAGAGGACTCTGGCAATGACCACTGCAGTCAGTGTTGCTTTATAAGATACGATGTGCATGTGTCACATAATGTTTGTCTCCACTGAACAAGCCAGCTGCACACCTTAAAAATAGCCAGCATCTATTCATGTAAAATAAGAATTCACCTCCAAGGTCAGGCTGACTTAGGGAAATGGTTACTTTCTGATTTAACTTCCAGCACTGAGGCTAGTGTGCCAAAGTTTTGGTGTAAGTAAGTTGGTATAGAAAACTTACTCAAAAGTATCTCAAAGTCTATAGCAGGAGCACTTTACTTTTTTTTTTTTTAAGTTTATTTATTTTAAGAGACAGAGGGGATGAGGGGCACAGAGAGAGGGAGAGAGAATCCCAGGCAGGCTCCATGCTGTCAGTGTGGAGCCCAATGCAGGGCTTAAACTCCCAAACTGCGAGATCATGGCCCGAGCTGTAACCAAGAGTCAGACATTTACCCAACAGAACCACCCAGGTGCTCCTGGACCACTTTAAATTCTTTAAATCATGAAGATCCTCCACTGGTTTGGTGTTAAAGCTTATTACAATAAGGCTTTCTTACTGGTTTTCTTGAGTTTTGTTTTTTTTTTTGAGTTTTTGTTTTTGTTTCCTAAGATGACTATGATATTTTAGTTTTAAGGACCTCTGTAGCCTGATCAGCCTGGCCCTGGAGGGAATGGAAGAGTTTGCGATGGAACACTGAAACTTGGGAAACCCCAGGAAGTATTTTGTTTTGTTTTGTTTTGTTTTTTAATGTTTTATTTTTATTTCTAGGAGAGAGAGAGAGAGACAGCGTGAGCAGGGGAGGGTCAGAGAGAGAGGGAGTCACAGACTGAAACAGGCTCCAGGCTCTGAGCTGGCAGTCAGCACAGAGCCCGACGCGGGGCTCGAACCCACGAACCGCGAGATCACGACCTAAGTGAAAGTCGGACGCTTAACCGACTAAGCCACCCAGGCGCCCCTAATATTTTGACTACATATTGTTTGGTGCCCACACCAAAAGAAATTCTTCGTGTTGTTTTTTTCCCAAATAATTCAACTTCTTCATGCATCTTCCAAATAAATGTTTGGGATTAGGATTTTTCTTATTCTTGTCAACTTTTGACCTCCACTGTTCAACCTTTTAACCACTGAACAACTGTCACTGCTTACGTATGTCCTTTCTTCAAACACTTCATTGTTGATTGTGCGTCAGACCATCTCTGAGCCCTTCACAAGCATTATTTCACTCTGTCCTCATAACCTCTCTATGGCATAGAGGCTATTATTATTCCCATTGTATGGAAGATGAAACTGATCTAGAAGAGATTAAATATCTTGCTCAAGCTCATGCACCTTGAGTCAGAGATCTTAAAATCATGCTACAGAAATAAGACAAAGGTTTTGCCCCCACGCCCCATGGTACAGCACAGGAAGACAGACCTATAAATAAACTACTGCATTAGATGTAATATTTGCCATGATAATGATCTACACAGGGGTAAGAGAGGATGAGAGAGAGAGAGAGAGAGACAGACAGACAGACAGAGACAGAGAGCAGTCATTTCCCTGTGGGGGTGGAGAGGGTTTGAAATGGACATTGGGACAAGTTCTCCAGAGGAGGCTAAGCTCAGGTACCGGAGAAGGTGCTTTCCAGCGGGAAAGTTAGGGCTGCGAATAGCCTCCCAGAGATTGGAAAGTGTGCGAGTAAAACGCTGAGGCATCTGAAAGAAATGAATGATGGGAGAATCCATGACTGGAACATAAGAATGGACACAGGAGGAGCGGGACCCAGTTCAGGAGCTTGGTTATAGTGACAGGGATTTAATCAGATCAACACGAAGAGCTTTAAGAAAAGGGGAACACTTATTCATAACCAGTATATTTTTCTGTTTCTTAAATTTCCAAGCTTTAATTATTCTTGGATTTTAAAAAATTATGTAAACTATACACAACATAAAATTTACCATTTTAACAATTTTAATCGTATATTCAGCAGCAGTAGGTATGTTCACAATGTTGTACAACCATTTCTTCTATCGATTTCCAGAACATTTCATCAGCCCAGACAGAAATTCTGTACCCCTTAAGCATGCATTCCCCTTTTCCCCTATAGCCTGTGTCAGTCAAAGGAAGCTGCCTTGAAAAATAAGGAGAAACAAGTACACAGATCCTCAATGTACATTAGTGCAAAGAACACTGGGATTTGTGCTCTTTTAAAAGGAAAAGTGTCAACGACACTACATTGTAAGGATGAGCCAGCCCACCTAGTGGCACGTGAGTGTGTAGTTCCTGTCACATCCTCAAGATAATGGGGATGTTCCGTTATTACTAAGATGTCCATCTGTAGTTTTCCTGGAAAAGGAAGGCCACTAACATTGCTGATGAATAACCCATGGCATCAGCTTAGTCCTCAAACACGCATTGATTGAGCACCTGCTGTGTGCATGGTCATGTGTCAGGTGTCACAAATAAAAAAGAGTAGGTAGCGGTCCTCACAACCTTCAAAGGGATCATAATGGTTAGGGAGAAGAACATGGGCATGCTGGTCCGTGACCTAAGGCAGGGTAGAATCAGCCCTTTCTCAACCCCTGAACTGTGCCGATCGTACCTTCTCATTGTGCTGTGCATGGCTCTTTACAGCGCTAATCACATTATACTTTTCCATCAGTCTGAATGCCCCCTTGTAGTGAGCCTCAGGCTGTTCCCTCCTTAACGGCAGCCATCTTTCCTTGCTCGTTACTGTCTGTCCAGTGTCCAGCATAGTTCTTGACACATGGAATGCGTTCAGCAAGTACCTGTTGAACCAATGGCTTCTGTAATTATTTATGTGCGCCTATATGTGTGTATTCATAGCAACGATTCATTCTATATATGCGTATATATAGTCTGTATATGTGTATAGTATATGTATAGTCTGTATACGTGTACAAGCCATATGTTTTGAAAACACAAGCAAAAAATCCACAGCTACAGTCCAAACCACTTTGGAATAAATAGCTTCTTCGAGGTCTTACCACTATTTACCGATGGCTAAGGCTTCCGTGGTTGCACAGCTCTGTGCGTCAGGCACTTGAACTGAGCCTGTCCCTCCCGCCTCTGTGGCAGCTCACCCCGCCAGCAGCGGACACCGAGTGGGTGTCTGGTACCCAGCGAGCGGTTGCAGTCAGGCTTCTAAGGCCCCAGACAGACTCACACTCTCACTCCTTAGCGCGAATCAGAAGACTATTTATAGACCTCAGCACTCCTCTGAACACCCATTCTTAACTCCTGCCCCCTCACCCTCAGCAGACAGCCTCACCTGGTGACTCACCGAGAAAACTGAGGTCATCCGGTGCTTTCTGTCACTTCCCATTTCGACCTACAGTCTACATCGACCCAGTGGAGCCTGGCGGCCACGCCCCTCCCCGAGTCCACGTCCACCGCCCTGCGGTCTGGGCGCTCCCTTCATCTCATCACGCAGCCCCTCCCAGAGCCTGGTAAATCCCTGGTGCCCTCTCTCCTCAGCCTGCGAAGAGGCTCCCTTTCATCACCCTCCTGGATTACCTGCAACAGCCTCCTAACCCGTCTTGCATTCCCGTTTTCCCTCTTCCACCAGAAGGATTCCTCTAAAAGGAGGATCGTGGGCAATTCCCACTGCATCAGCTCTGACTTTCCACTATTTCCAGAAATCATTATTTCCACTTATTCCACTAAATCCAGAATGTAAATAAGTACGAGTGACAGTTAATCCCCTCTAACGTGTCCATCCCTTCCTCCCTCTGAAAGTAACTCATGTGCACACGTGTGTATTCATGAATACGAACACGTTTCTCGGGGTGCCTTTCACAACACGGGGCGCACCGGGCGTGGGGCACCTTGACTCAGCCACGGGCACTGGCCTTCCCTCTGCTCCTCGCCAGCTGGGCGGGCACCTCCTTTCTTTTCTCCCATCTTGGTTCTCCCTCCCCCACGCCTGCCCCCGGCTCTGCTCCCGGCACCCCAGTGACTCCCTCCTTGCTGCTGTCATTGTTCTGTTCTGGTCTTCGGCTTCTGCCAGCAACCGTCCCCTGGCCTTCAGACTTCCCACCGCACCCCTCTCTTCCCTTGGGCTCTCTCGGAGCCTCCATTCTCCTCCTTGAGTGTCTTTTGTTCTGCTGCCCTTGAACGCTGTGCCCTCCCGTTGCCTGCCACTTCCTCTCCAATTCTCTCAGCTTTCTGCGGGTGGTTTTACCCTCTCACATGCTTTTCATGCATCCTTCACACTGTGTGGTCATAACACACACACCACATTGTGTCCACGCGACTCTTATAATGTCAGGGTCCTCCTCTGGGCCTTGGAGAGGCCCAGACATCAGCAGGTCATTGTGGAGGCTTGCGTCCTGGGCTGGGGGTGTTATTTCGAGAAGAATTATACCGTGAGTTTCCTAACGTTCTTTTTGTTTTATTGTCAGTACTGTTCCTGAGGCCAAAAAGCACTTTGATGACGTTTCAAGACGAAGCAGCACGTTTTCTCAAGGCTTCCAGCATTTCTGGGGCTTTTCCCACCGTCCAGTGCGGTGCTTGCTGACCTCAGCCTCTGCTCCCGGAGCTGGAGCCTGGAGCTCCTGTTTGGAGCTTCTGAGCCCCAAACAAAAAGTGGCCTGTTGCTGGGGCCCCTTCTGCTTTGATCGGCGCCTGGCAGCTTCCCGCCCCCTCTTTCTCACCCAGCTTCATCAGGTCCCCTCAGCACCCCCTCTCCCCATCCCACAGTACCCGGTCCGGGTGCTGACCTGGGACCAGACTCCAACCCCAGCTTGTGTGCAGCGGAACAGGCAGGAAAAAGAGAAAGGCTTCCACTCAAGGAACATCCATTAAAGAGGCTGACAGGTGTGCCTGTGGTTTTCCCCCTAGAGAAAAACATCTGATGGTATGTCGTGCTATACGTGTGAGTATTTTTCCAAAGAAGTATCTGCATGAGTGTCCTGCTGCTGCGATAACAAATGGTCACACACTTGGTGACTTCAAAAGAACACAAATTTTTATCTTCTTGCAGGCATGGAAGTCAGAAGTCTGGAAACAGGGCTAACATCAAGGTTAGCCAGGCCACAGAGCCGGTTCCTTCTGTTCCTTCTGGAAGATCTAAGGGAGAATCTGCTTCCTTGACTTCTCCAGAGCCTGGAGGCTACCTGTGTTCCTTGGCTTGTGGACCCTTCCTCGCCTCACCCCCAACCTTCTTGCTTCCATTGGTGCATCCCTCACTCCCTCCTCTCCTTCTTTACTCAAATCTTCCCCCTCGCTCTCATAAGGCCCCTTGTGATTACATTTAGGGTCCACTAGATAATACAGGCTAATCTCTCCGTTTCAAGATCCTTAATTTAATCACGTCTGCGACGTCCTTTTACATATAAGGTAACATTCACAGATTCCAAGCATTAGAACATGGATCCTTTGCGGGGATGGTACTACGATGTTCACACTGGATTTCACCTGCCCTCGGGCTACTCACATATCTTTGTGTCACTTCCTTGCATTTTTTTTTTTTGGCCAAAGAATATTACTTAATAAGGCATTTTCATAGATATGTATATGTATATGAATAGATACAAAGGTATTTGTCATTCATATTATTTTACTATATATTTGGTAACCGTTAAGGTATACTGACACATCTTTAAGAAGGAAAACCCATCTAGAGGGTATGGTTTCTACCTTGTTGGTGTTTGTATTTAACTCCACAGAAAACACCATCATGCTAATATTATCTCCTCTTCCAGCCTGTTGAGAGAGAGCCCATAGGAAGACATGTGACTGTGTCACGGGAGATGTGTTGTCTGTGGGCAGCTGTTGGGCTGGCTTGCCCAGATGCCAGCAATCGGCGCCGCCTTCTCTCTAGTCTACTACATTCCAGCGCCCAGAGTGACCGGTGTGCCTCGCTGCCTGTTCTACTGACTGCACCTCCCAAATCACCTCCAACTTCTCTGGCTTGTCCTTTGGTGTTCTCGCCTCTGCCCACTGCCTTCAACACCCAGTTGGGGAAATTTCCATTGAGCTTTTATCCTTTGTCCCCCTCCCTCCTTCATACTTTCTTCTTTGGTAATCTTGTCTACTCCTGCTACTTCAGCCCTCCTCCGTGGGGGTAAATTCCAGACCCACGTTTCTCATGTAAAATACCAGAAGGAAATAAAGTGCCTCTTTGGTAGTTTCTCAAGTACCTGTACTATCTCTCTTGGTTTATGATGTTTGAAAGATATGTTTTAATTTGTAGGGGTTCTGTATTTTAATGATCCACCTGGATTGAATATTTGGTTTGGTAATGCTCTTTTTATAAACATATATAAAAAACAAACCTCACGTAATGTAATCAGGTTATCTAATTCACTTTTTTAAAAAAAGGCCCAGACAGATCCATTCAAAATGGTGACAAATTAAATTTGCAAAAACTTGATTCAGTGTATTGAAGTTTAGAATGGAGATTTAAACATGTTTAATGGGCCCATTCATTGCTTTCCATATATAGCACCAAAGGGGTTTTCATTATGGTGCTCATGCAATAAATAAAATCACACTTCCCAGCTCACATCATAACATGAAATAAAATGACACTAAGTACCATAAGTATATATTTGGTAGCAAACAAACTCTCTTCCAAATAGAACTGCTTAACTATTGTCCTTAGGTCAAATATCTCAAATCTCTAGGAAAATCAAGCATAGTGAAAAGGAATAATAAAGAACAATGGCAATGAGAAGGCGTTCTTTCATTGAAGTTTATACATTTTTTGGTATTTGGCTATCATTTATTGACAATATTGATAAGGTAGTTTTTAGCCCTTCTTCTGAGTAGAATTCCTTTCAGCTGATTTTTACATTTATTATGTTTATGATAAAAAAAATATATCATTGGGCTTCACCTGGAAGTAAAAGTTTCTGAGTACAATCCATGTAAGTTTCAATTCCTTTGGTAGTTACTTGGTTGTCAAGTTCAGGCAGAATCAGATATATGTCCTCCGCTTCAGGAAAAAACATTTTACAGTCTCCTTGAATATTAGACAAGTTGTACAATACATTGCTATTTTCTAGACTGCTTGCACTTATCATAGTCTCTGTGCTCATGGAAATTACCATAGTCAGGGGTGTGACCTATTAGTAATTGTAGGTATATAAACCATAGGGTTTCAGATTTCCTTTCCCTGGCTTTTTCTAATAGCTTCTAAAACAACGACAGTACTTTAAACACATTGATCATTCGCTATGTTTGTAAAGAAACTAACAAACAGAAGCGGGCAATGATCCTTCGTGAAGTATATTTATTTATTCACTCATTCCTTCCGTATTCACAGATCTATCCATCACTCCTTCCGAGGGCTTGCAAGGTGCTTGCGGTGCATGGCTGTAGAGTCTCGAAGAAGACAGGCATTACCTGGTACAGAGTTGGGTTTTCGTGAGCCAATTGTCTAATATGGGACCTAATATGTTAAAAAGTGGTAGTTAAGAATAAAATATACAAATAAATTCTATCTCCTCCATTAGACGGGGAGGTCTCTGGCTCAGAAAGCTCAGCCAGCCTTTTTCTATAGAAAGAGTGAGATCTTCTGTCTGATTTTGACCTGTGTTTGAACTCTTTGCTAGCAGCATGATCATTACCAAGTTATTTAGCTTATTTGACCTCGATTTTTCCATCTTTAAAATAGTGGTGTAAGGGGGTGCCTTGGTGGCTCAGTTGGTTAGGCATCCGACTTTGGTTCAGGTCATGATCTCACGGTTCGTGAGCTGGGGCTCCGTGTTGGGCTCTGGGTTGACAGCATGGAGCCTGGAGCCTGTTTTGGATTCTGTGTGTCTCTGCCCCTCCCCGTCTGGTGCTCTGTCTCTCTCTCTCTCTCTCTCTCTCAGAAGTAAATGAACATTAAAAAAAAATTTTTTTAATGGTAGCGTAGGCTAGGGATGGGAATGGATGGATAATAATGGTCACCTTGCAGGGTTGTTGGTAAAAATAAATACGCATGTAAAGTGCCTGACACTCAGTAAGCATTTAACAATTGTTAAATGAATAAAACCCTTAGGAATTCAGAGAAAGAAAAATTTACTACCAGCTTGGCTCAACAGAGAAGGCTTCTGAAGAGCTATCTGATCTTACAGAATCTGAGGGATGGGCACACTTAGGAAATAGAAATGATTCTCTCCCTTTTTAAAATGCTTTCTATTTCTTTAAAAAAGTTTTTAAAGTTTATTTATTTATTTTGAGAGAGAGAGAGAGCAGGGGAGGGGCAGAGAGGGAGGTAGAAATAGAATCCCATTCAGGCTCCATACTGTCCGCGCAGAGCCTGATGCAGGGCTCAAACTCACGAAACGTGAGATGGTAACTTGAATCAAAACCAAGAGGGGACACTTAACCAACTAAGCCACCCCAGCACGAGCTTTTCTATTTCTGTTCCAGTGAGCACCCATGGTTTCTGTGATCATGCTGTAATCTTGACACATCTCTTCCAAAGGCAGCATGTAATCAATGGCCAAGCTTGTGGGGAGGGACTCTCAAGCAGTCGCAAGGAATAGGAGATACCCAGAGGACTCCAGGAGAATGGGATGGGTTGATGGATCGGTGCCCAGGGGCTATCTCCATGTAGCAGTCAGTGGCAAATGCAAAGGGTGTGTAAGGATCACTCTCCCCAGAGAACATTCATTTCTCTGCAGCTGAAAGGGCAATAAGTTGATCCAAAACTGGACCAAAAATTAAAAAGATTTCTGACACGTCAGTCAAGGATCCCTAAGTTTATCTGGATAAAAATTCATAATCACCCTCCATGCTGACAAAGCTGTGACATCTGCAGAGGTTTACAGGCGAGGATCAGAGCTGAGCCATAGGGGCTGTTATATCCCATACATGCGAGAAAAAGATCTCAATCACAATGAAACACCTTTTACATTGGTCACATCTTCCTAGCTTTACATTTTGAGAGAAACTACTCTAAGCATGAGGCAGGCAAAGGTTATCTCCCAAGCAATAAACACCTAATTTATGATGCCCATCAAAGGTTGGTTGGGTATTGATTTCCCTCAAATAAGCTTGTACTCAACACATATCCCCCGTCTAAGAAAACACCCAGGCTCTCCGGCCCACGGTGCCACTTCGTTCCCAATGGGATATGGCAGACTCTGACATGCCTCCTGCCTCTCTCCCTTTTTTTTTTTTTTATTTCTAGAGAGAGAGACAGCGTGAGCAGGGGAGGGTCAGAGAGAGAGGGAGTCACAGACTGAAACAGGCTCCAGGCTCTGAGCTGGCAGTCAGCACAGAGCCCGACGCGGGGCTCGAACCCACGAACCGCGAGATCATGACCCGAGCGAAAGTCGGACGCTTAACCGACTAAGCCCCCCAGGCGCCCCTCCTCTCTCCCTTTTTACAGCTCGCTCAACTCAAGCTCAGAGAAACCTGTTCTCACAGGTTTATCCCCTTTAACTTCCTTCCTTGTTCCCCAACATCTTCCAATTCTTGCCCAGTTAGATCAGGGGAAGAAAAAATTACTAGTAGTATTTCTACTAAGGGTTTGACGCTGTGGAATTAAACAGGGAATGCAGAGTCTGATATTTCCCGAGTTTCAACCTGAAGTAGACCATCATTTATCTCTATGTCTATTTCTCTACGTACATAGTCATCATGAAATGAAACAAGGTGGGGAGATCCTGATCAGACACAAAGAGAGTTATAAGGAAAAGTCAGTTTCACAAAAAAGTCTTTCTTTCAGGGCGCCTGGGTGGCTTAGTCGGTTAAGCGTCCGACTTTCGCTTAGGTCGTGATCTCACGGTTCGTGGGTTCGAGCCCCGCCTCGGGCTCTGTGCTGACTGCCAGCTCAGAGCCTGGAGCCTGTTTCCAATTCTGTGTCTCCCTCTCTCTCTGACCCTCCCTGCTCACGCTGTCTCTCTCTCTCCTAGAAATAAATATAAAACATTAAAAAAAATAAAAAAAATGTCTTTCTTCATTTTCTTTCTCTCTCATCTCCCCCTCCCCCCCCAACTGCCTCTTTTTTCAACCATTTTTATAGCATCTGGTCTGTTTATATGCTTGTGCCTTATTTACATGACTGTTCTATTTTTCAGATATACACTAGTATGGGAAATGTGTGCATGCTGGGTGGGGACCTCTTTGTCTCTCATTTGCCTCTTCCTTTTCCCTGTGAAATCAGATATCCACAAGAAAGGGCGAAGATCACAGCACGTGGTAGCAAATGCACAGAGTGGCCTGTAATCTCTCTCTCCTTCTGTGCTCCCGTTTCCTGACTATCGGACGTATCAGCGAGTGTTTTTCTGCAGCCCTGGCAGGATCAGAAGTCAGGCAAAGATGATTCAGGTTCCATTTCTATTATGAAATAATTGTCTTATCTGCATGAGAATACACACATATATCCCTGCTAAATTATCTGCGTCCTAAGCATCCATTCATGGCCCAGAGAAGATGATGAATGTACCAGATGCTTACACGTTGCGGTGAGATCAGAGATGGGTGGCGCGGGGCAGCTCGCCAGCTGTCGGGGTGGCCGTGTCAGGAGGACGAGTCATTCCAGCAGCGCCTGCTGTGTCACCCCTGATACTGGTTTTACTACGTCCCACTGGAAGAGGGCCGGAGGCCTTATACCAAAATTTAGGCCCAGTTTTCATCTTTTGGCAATAGTGGACTTCCTATACTCCCCTTCCCCTCCCCCAGAAGCCTCAGCCAGGCCGTCGTGAGCCTGTTGCAGATGGCACCGTGTGTGCCCAAGGCGTGGAACGGTGCTTTGTTCCGAGGCTTCGACTCCCGGTGTGTGCTTTGCAGCTGGCCTTTGACCTATTTACCAAAACGCCTTATTACGCCGGGGCCAGGTCTTCGCCCGGAAACCAGACGACTAACCCCCCTCCCCCCCCGCCCCCCGGAATCAATAGCGCTCCACTATTCGGGGCTCCTTCAAGTCAACGCGGCCTCTACAATTAAGCACTCCGACAGCCTCGGGCTGCAGGCCGGCTTGGGCACGGGTCCCGGGGGAGGAGAAGACAGGCCGGGCGCGGGGAGGCGCGGGCGCGGGGCGGCGGGGGCGCGCGGGGGCGGGGCGCCGGGGGCGCCGGGGGCGGGGGCGCGGGGGCGGGGCGGGGGGCGGCGGGGGGCGCCGGGGGCGGGGGCCGCGGGGCGCGGGGCGGGGCGGGGGGGGCGCGGGGGGCGCCGGGGCGGGGCCGCGGGGCGCGGGGCGCGGGAGGGGCGCGGGGCGGCGGGGGCGGCGGGGGCGGCGGGGGGCGGGCGGGGGGCGCCGGGGCGGGGCCGCGGGGCGCGGGGCGCGGGGCGCGGGAGGGGCGCGGGCGGCGGGCGGGGGGGCGCGGGGGCGCGGGCGGCGGGCGGCGGGGGCGGGGCGGCGGGGGCGCGGGGGCGGCGGGGGGCGCGGGAGGGCGCGGCGGGCGGCAGGGGCGCGGGGCGCGGGCGGCGGGGCGCGGGGCGCGGGGCGCGGGCGGCGGGCGGCAGGGGGCGCGGGGGCGCGGGCGGCGGGCGGCAGGGGGCGGGGCGGCGGGGGGCGGCGGGGCGGCGGGGGCGCGGGAGGGGCGCGGGGCGCGCGCTCCTCGGGCAGCTCTGCGCTCGGGGCCAGGCGGCGCCGCCGCGACCTGGGATCGGCCCGCCCCCGCTGCCCTATTGTCTTGAGGAGTCGCGTGGGGGGCGGAGGAGGCGGAGGGAGCGCGGATCCGACGGCTGAATAGAGCCCTGCCTGGGCTTCCCCGAGACTGCATCCGGACGGGGTCGGCGGCCAGCCTGGCGGCGGCGGCTCTCTGCCCGAGGGCGCGGGGCGGCGGGTGAGAGAGGCCGCGCGGGGACGCTGTGGGAAGAAGAGAGGTGTATTTATTTTGCGTTGGGCAACGCGATTGTGTTAACTTGGCTGTGCGACCAGGACCCACGGAGCGCAGTGGCCCCCCCGCTGCGCGCTGCGCTGAGGCCCAAGTGGCCCGGTGTCCTGGACACGTTGGGACTGACCCGGACGAAGACCCCTGGCGCTTCGGAGTGTTGCTTGCTTACCTGCCGACTTCGGCAATCAGGCCGAGGGGGCTGCGGGGCAGGGTCGTGAGAGGTCCGCGTCTGGGTCAGGGACTATGGAAATTCCTGGCTTCAGCTTTCATCTGTTTTTATGGCCATCTCGGTTTGTGTTACCGTTTGGTTTTCTGTGAGCCTGGAAGACACACAAACCGTAAGATTCAGAGTGAAACCTCAGAAGATTTAAGGTAATTCATTTGGAAACTGGCTGAAAGTTTTCTCTAACAACAAATCCAACGAGTTCAAGGGACGCTTTCTGAATTCACAAATTTTCCTTCTTTTTTTGGTGTTACCCGACAAAATCCACCGTTACAGAGACCTCAGACATTTTTATATATGTTGGGCCACTCCTTCGATCTCAATTTGCCAACAGCCCTATTGGGCTAATGTTTCCCAAATGATTTTCCAAAGAATTGGGTATCGCTGGGTCAAAGGGCTTACATAAATGCATTCTTTTCTCATTAAATTCCAATTTTTCAAAACCATTTCCCTGTTATATGATAAATATTAAATGTTAAAATGGATACCTGGAGCAGCCCAGTTAGGGGATATTTACTTTTAGAATTTTCTGAAAACAACATTTGTTTTTTTCAAACAACGATTGAGACATCAATAGGTAGGAATAATTTGCCTAAGGTCAAAAACATGCCAAATACCAAAGCAATATTTCTCTGAAAGAAGCTATTGGGAAAAACTCAAAACATCTGGTTTATATTATAAAATATAAGAGCAGAAGGAGTAGTGGTTTTTGAGGCATCAGCTTTTATACTTCTAGAATTTTATAACCGCTCTGTCCCTGTTTCTTTAAAAACAAAACAAAACTTCTGTTTTTCCTATTTGTGGTGTATTCAGTTGTCAGCGAGGGGTGGTGAGGGGAGTGTGTGTGGGGGACACGTCTCAAGTGATATTAAAGGAGGCCCCTGTGATTTTTTCCCCTTCACTTTTCATATCTCAATTCCCTGGCCATTCAATTTAGTTCCTGAGGTGCTGACAGCTGGTAATACGCTAAACGGCAATCCACTTTTCAGAAGTTATTGATATTTCCTAACTGAGGTTTAATGGTGTGACTTGGCCTAGGTGAAAATGTGCCAAGGGCTTGCGTCTCCTGTGCCTTATCCAGGTTTCTTACAGTTCCAGAAGCGAGCTGCCAGGAGCTGGAAGCCACGTTGTCAGACCCTCCCAAGGCCACTGACCCCCAAGTACATATTACTTTCAAAATGCTTCTACACAGACCGGCGGAGGGGACCAAACAGTGATTCTTTCTTGTGGACTGTTTACTTGTTCAGTTTATAAAAGCTGGTGAGGAATTCTGCAAAATTAATATCTGCCTACATTATGGAAACTAGTTCAAATTTATTTTAGCAAAAAGCCATTAGGAAAAGAAAAAACAAAAGGTCAATAGATCTGGGATGAGATAGTGATGAGGGTTACACAACCGTGTGAATGTACTAAATGTCCCTAGTGGTAAATTTATGTCGTGTGTATTTTACCACAGTAATAATAAAAAAAAAGTCGATAGAAAAAGTTTATCTTATTCTAGTGGCTTAGAATGTTGATGTTGACGATCATGGCAGCTGTGTGGTTTCCAGGGCGGTAGAGGGACGCAGGGTTGGAATCTGAGCAGTAATAGTCCAAACCCGAAGATGCTTTTGCTGGAAACTGAATTATATTTATGGCAAGAAGCAGATAATTTGAATATGCTTCATAGTATAGCGACTTTCTAACTATAAGGATTTAACAGTTGTGGTGGTCATTATTTGCAACAAAACAAAACCAGCTTAAGGTCCATAATGGAGTCATTTGTCATTTTGGGGTGACAGAAAGGGTCAGCACACATTGCCAGTCTGACCGGCTACCGTGTCCTTCTAGTTTGTGTCTTCCCCGCACATGCACAGTAACACTCATGAAGTTACTAAAAACTTTGTATCTTTGGGTCAAATGGTCATCAGGTAAGAGAAAAAGGTAAGTAAAGACAGAAAATGGGGGCTCATGGGTGGCTTAGTCTGTTAAGCATCTGGCTTTCACTTAGGTCATGATCTCGCGGTTCGTGGGTTCGAGCCCCACGTCGGGCTCTGTGCTGACAGCCAGCTCAGAGCCTGGAGCCTGTTTCAGAGTCTGTGCCTCCCTCTCTCTCTGACCCTCCCCTGCTCACGCTGTCTCTCTCTCTCTCCTAGAAATAAATAAAACATTAAAAAAAAAAACATTAAGTCAGAAAATGTATTTAACATGTGGAGAGTTAGGTAATCGCATATGTTGGCAGCAACATAATGAAGGATGAATTAAGGGCGTATAAGAACATTTTTGACTTCTAGTATTTGGGATTCATCAAGTCTTTCTCTTGTGGTGTCAAGGATATACTATAATCTATTTTATTCAGTACATTAAAACTGTGATGAATGTGCTGCAAACCACAGATTTCCATCTTGAAACAACATGCTTTTAAATAAAGATGTATTTGTTAATCAACTACTCGTTGCAAAGCATGGTGCTAGATGCTGCAAAAGATTGTGGAAATTCTTATAGCACAGACTGCTCTCAAGAAACTCCAGATATCAGAGACAGAAAAGACAGGTGCCCAAAAGACAATAGTACCTCAATAAGCATGCTGAAATTGAAAGTAGCCTGGAGGCTCACAAAAGAGAGAGAATGAGGCTAAGCCAGAGTTAGTTTTCGGAGAAGTGTTTGCAGAATAGCTACGATTTCGGCAGCCTGAAAAAGCATTTTAGGTGGTACAACTGAAATCAGAAGCCAAAGGCACAGAATAAGAAACTGCCCAGGTGTTGGGAAAATGTCTACGATTTTAGCTTGGCTGGGAGTCAGTTGCTGGTAGGGGCTCAGTGAGAATTGAGCTCGGAAATGCAGATCGGTCCTAAATGTCAGGACGAGGCAGGTTGTATTTAATCCAGAAAGCACTGGGAAGACACTGACAGTTTCTGAGGAAGCAGTGAAATGATCCAAGTTGTGCTTCACTGTTAGTGAAAACTGAGCTGGGAAGATTTGGGAAGAGACCTGCAGGGAAGAAGCTGGTAGAATGCCGGGTGAAGAAGAGAGAGCAGAAGGAATAGGAAATTGGGCCAGCGGGAAGACAGAGAGACAGAGAGAGAGAGAGAGAGAGAAGAGGCAGAATCTAAATTTGATTTGGCAGCTCACCGGGCAGAAGTGGATTAAGGAGAGCTCTGAGAAGACAGCAACTTCCCTGGGCCCACGCGTCTCCCAAATCCATGCCCCCCTCTCGAAGCCGGCAGGATGCCACCCGAGAGAGCACAACGGCACGATCTCTGGCTGATTCTGTTGGAGAAAGTTGATGCAGGACGTATTCTCTGTGTGCTCGACAAGAGTCTGGAGTTAGTGGAAAGAGCCTAAGTGAGGCAAATGAAATAAAACGCCCCTTGGTCTGCAGAGAGGGGAGTGTTTTGGGGGTAAATAGGAGGGAGGACTCCTGGCTTTCAGTGTAAAAGCTGACAAGTCGTTAGTGCCTCATGGTAAGTAAAAAGCTAAACAAATGAAAAATCAACAAGTCTTACTGGATCTATCAGAGAATTGAGGTCCCAGGGCAAACCGTCGCCTTCAAGTTGGAGGAACAGATAGGTAGATACAAAGAATCACAGTCTACTAGATAGGAGTCCATGAGCAGCAGCCTCCATGAAAACCAGTACTGGATCCCCTTTCCCCGGGATATCATACCCAACTGTCAACAAAAAATTGCAAGGCATGCTAAAAGGCAAAAAGCAAGAGCCAGAGTAAGCCTCCGAACTGGACTCAGTCAGATAGGGCAGCTATGTTGGAATTATCGGACTGGGGATTTAAAACGACTATGATTAATAGACCAAGGGTGCTACCTTAATAAGGAGACAATGGGGGAGCCCGGGTGAGTCAGCTGGTTAAGCTCTCAACTCTTGATTTTGGCTCAGGTCATGATCTCACGCTTCATGAGATCGAGCCCCTCCTCGGGCTCTATGCTGACAGCACGGAGTCTGCTTGGGATTGATTCTCTGTCTTCCTCTCTCTCTGCTCCTCCCCTGCACTCTCTTTCTCTCTCAAATAAATAATAAACTTAAAAGGGGGAGCAGGATGCAAGAACAAATTGAACATATAATCAGAAAGATGGAAACTCTAAGAACCTGAAGGAAGGCCAGCAGTCAAAACAAAGAAACAAAACAAAACAAAACACCCCAAAAAACACAAAAACCAAAAAACAAACTGTAACATGGGCTCATCAATAGACTGGATGCAGCTGAACAACGAATCGGTGTGCTTGAAGACATGTCCATAGAAACTTCCAAAACAATGTAAAGAGAGAAGAGAGTGAAAGAGTCAAAAGAGAATATGGAAGAACTATGGGGAAATTACAAAAGGTGTTTTATATGCATAATGGAAATGCCAGAAGGAGAACAAAGAGCGAGGAGCAGAAAAAAATTTTGAATCAATCATGACTGAGGAGTTCCTAAAATTAATGGTAGACACCAAACCGGAGTCAGAAAGCTCAGAGGAGCCCAAACAGGATAAATACCAAAACGGAACACCTAGGCATATCACATTCAAACTGCAGAGATTCAAAGACAAAGAAAATCTTTCAAGAAGCTTGAAGTTGTGGGCACTATAAGTCTACCTTCTTTATGGAGTAGCAAAGATAAGAATTATACCAGACTCCTCCTCAGCAACTATCCAAGTGACAGAGTGAAATATTTAAAATGTTGAGAGAAAAAAACCGATTCACCTAGAATTCTGTATCCAATGAGATATCCTTCGAAAGTGAACGGGAAATAAAGACTTCCTCAGATAATCAACAATTGAGAATTTGTCACCAGAAGACCCGCCTTGTAAGAGATGTTCAAAGAACTTCTTCAGAAAGGAGGAAAATGGCATAGGTCAGAAACTCAGATCTCCATTAAAAAAAGGAAGAATGTTAGAGAAAGAATGAATGAAGGTAAAATAAATAGCAGAGAAGAAAGCGATGCTGGATTGGACAGTTATACAAGGCACATTCTCCCTACAGTCCAAGGTGGTCTGTAGCAGGTGGGTTCTTGGTTCCTTTTGCTTCCTTTTTCTTGAGGAGGGTGGGTATGAGGAGGCCAGAGGGCAGAGAAGCATCTTCCTGGTGTCTTGCCAAATTTGTCTTGACCAAATGACCACTGGACCACACGAAAAGGCTTGATAGCACTCTCCATCATTCAAGGAGTCCTAACATATGAACTCAAGGCCCAACGCACACAGGAGAATACCGGCACACTTGAGAGGGTTCAGGGGTCAAAATGAGACAGAACAAAGAATAGACATGGCCCCTAAAAAAGCTGAACTGCGACGGAAGGCAGACACCAATCTGAATGAAAACAGGAGCCTAGAGGAGATTCAAGAACAGTACCAAGAACATTTTTGAGATGAAAAACTCATGATGTTAACATTAAACCATTGGTAGCTAAATGGAAGGAGAAAGTGGTCATAGTTGAAAAGCAAGGAGTGGAAGCAATGTCTTAAGATACAGAAGAAAATTACTAAGAGATGGAAACACTAAGGACAAGATAAAAGACCTGGCGTATTCAGATCTCTAAGACATGACATGATAGCTGAAGGAATTCCAGAAGAAGAAAAAATAGAGACGGCGAGGAAACAGTCAGTAACTGAATACGTGAAAGAAGGAACATGCAAATCTGCAGTTTGAGAGAACTGAATAAATTCCAGGCAAGACTGATGGAGCAGGAGAGTGAGAATAAAGGTGTATATTTGGTATATTCTGGTAAAAATTTTAACCTCTATGGAAAAAGAGAAAATCTTATAAGTTTCCAGTGAGTGATAACACTATGAAAGGAAATACAGACTGGACTCATACTTTTTATCTGTCTCTCTTTGTGTTAGAAAATGGAGCAGTAATATGCTCAGGCTACTGAGAAGAGAGTACTAAGATGGGGAATTCCATACCTGCACACGATAACGTTTATCTGACTAAACGAAGAGAAGATACTGGTGGCTTAGCAAGGATTTAAGACTATCACCCAGTAGGATAACTCATTCATCCTGGTCTGTCCAGGACTTTGTACATCTTAGCACTAAAGCTCTGTCTCTTGGGAAACCCCTCAGTCCTTGGCAAACTGGTACAACTCATCACCTATAATATACTCCACAGGAAGAAAACCAACAGCATGTGGAAAAAAAAAAACAGAGACTTCGGGGTTCTCATCCGGGAATGTTTTTGCTCCCTTCCCCCTCCCTGGATTTTGGCAATATATGGAGATATTTTTGGCCATCACAACTGGGGAAGATCTCACAACTGAGTTCTGTTCCCAGCATCTAGGGGCAGAGGCCAGAGATGTTGCTAAACAGCCCACGGTGCCGAGGAGAGATTCCCCTCCCAGCCAGACAAAGAATTGTCTTGCTCAAAATGTCAGTGGTGCCAGGCTTGAGAAACTAGATTGAGGGGAAGATAATGAGATATGGAGAGCCTGGTGAGTTAGAAACCTTTGCTGTATTTATGTATCTCAAATTTAAATGGAGGTGGAGACTCAAAGATTATCTTGGAATGTGTAATGTCAGAGCTAGTGAAAGTTTCTTGAAAGAAAAGAGATGAGTTGCAAGGAAATCCTAACAATGATCTAAGGCTAGTCCCAACAAAAGCTAGTCATCGGGGAAGGGACAGGAGGCTGGTGAGATAGGCAAGGTATTAAAATATTACAAAAGGACTCAGTTTATTGGGATGGGAATGGGGTATAAGATACCTTAAGGAAGAAAATCACAAGGGTCTTATTTTCACGTAATGGTGAAAAAATCGAGATGCTCGTAAGTGCCAGGAAAGGGAATTAATGGGATGGAAAAGTATGTCAGAGCTCCCACATGAACCAAGGGTCAGAAGGGATCAGGCAGCAACCTGATCAGATCTGTGAAAACAAGAGACACGGTGCAGATGGTTTGGGGGAGAGCAATCTCTTGCCAGCCATAGTTTTGCCAACTGTGATTCTAATGTCACTGTTTTATTTTTGTATAATTTAAAAATCCATAACCTTTAAATATGTGTGGTTTAGATCAAGATGTGTAATGAGGTAGAACAAAAATAATTATTGCTTCTCCCCTCTCAAAAGTTATGGAAGCAGGTCGATGGGGCTGTGCCTATTGGTTAATATTTGTCTCCATCCCGAGACCCTGATCTCCATGATCTGTGCCTTCATGAATGTGTCTGTTCTTGTTTATCATCATATTCCTGGTCCTTGGTACTCTATGAGTATTTATTTTATTTTATGATATTAAAATTTATGTATTTAATTTGAAAGAGAGAGAGTATGTGCGCGTGAGTGTGGGTGGGGGAAGGGGCAGAGAGAGGGAGAGAGAGAATCCCTAGCAACCTCCACGCTGCCAGCACAGAGCCTGATGCGGGGCTCCATCTCATGAACCGCAAGATCATGACCTGAGCCCAAATCAAGAATTGGATGCTTAACTGACTGAGCCGCGTACGCACCCCGCTGCGAATATTTATCAAACAAACAAGTAATACCCTCTCAATCTATATAGCAGGACTAGATCTAAGGAGAAGAAAGCCTCTGGCAACATAGTATTTGTGAAAAGTCCAGGAGGTTGTATATTTTCCTGAGATTTATGAAAACGAAACAAAGGAGAACGTAAGACTAAAACGCATGACATTTCAATCTAGTGAAAGCTGACTTGAAAACTTGAAAAAGATTCAATTTGCATAACATAAAACTTGTGAAAGAAACTTCCTCCCTAGGCCAGGGTTGCCAGATTTAACATATAAAAATACAGGACACCCAGCGAAATCTGAATTTCAGATAAACAATGAATAAACGCTTGCATAAGTATGTCTCAATATTGGAAGGGACATGCTTATACTAAAAGAATATGCATTGTTTATCTGAAATTCAAACTTCGCCGGGTGTCCTGTATCTTACCTGGTGACTCTACCCTAGACCATAATCAAAAGCAATATTTCTTGACCAGCTAAAAATTATTCAGAGAAAGGGCTACGTTTTCAAGTCAGTATTTAAAAAAATGTTATTCAAATATGACAGCTATTAAATTTTTAGCATCAAACGTCTTCTGGAACTTTTTATTTCTGTGCCCTTTTAATTATATTTCATCCCCCTCCCCCCAGTTCTATAATTTTTAAGGATCCTGCCTTTCAAAGTGTTTTTTTTTTCTTGGAACGTCACCTCCAAGACTGTCAAGGAAGTGTTGCAATCCTAACAGGAAAAGCAGATTATATTTGTGTGATCTTTTACTTTTGTACCCATCTGACGCTCACCCCAGTGACTCAGGTAATATTTCCCCCGTTTCATAAATGAGGCCAAAGCCAGGGAGTGCTCGTGAGAGTTGCTGTGTTAGTGTGACACTATTGAGGAAAAGCCGCACAAGGTCAGGGCTGACAAGGATGACCCGCCATGACCCCAAGGAAGCCAGGTCTGAGGGTTCAAAACAAATGAAGAAAGTGGGTTTTACAATCTAATACAAGGCTGCTCTCTTGCATGCAAAAAGTGAAATATTTGACAACGCCTGTCAAAAGATGTTAAGTTAGACTACTTGCCGAAGGCACTAATATATGGAGAGACCAAATACCAAAGGAAATTGAGAAACAGACCCCCAAGATCTAACTTTTGAAAAGGAATAATCAAGAAATAGTCCCACAGCCCTTGGGTTTCTTACCAAAATCATGCATGTAAAAGAGATTAGACATTTGGAGGCAGTTTTGAATTTGATACCCGTGGTGAGAGCTATTCTGTGATTTTTTTTTTTTTTGGTCTCACCCCTCACCTAGAAGGAGGGGCTGAGGATGGGTGGACAGTGTCAGGCCTCATGCTCATGGTGAGGACCTTCTATGTGTTTCTTGTCTGACCTCTACTTTTCTGCTCCAGAAATTGAGAGGGGAAACAGAGCTGAGTCACAGAAATGCTCCGGGGCAGGTTAAAGGGGAGTGGGGCTGAGTTGAACCCCCTCTTGGGGGGCAAGGGGACATGAATACTTTTTGCCTAAGAGATGAGTACTACACCTCTGGTGAGCGGTGCTGGGTGCGGGAACAGCAAGGGCGTCCAGCTGAGGGCCTGTGTGCAGCGAACACAAGGAAAGCGGGGGTGGAGCGGGGGACATCAGCTGGCAGAAGAGAGTGCGTGGCCTCCCACGTGAGTGTCGCGATTGGGTTCTTCAGGAGCCCCCGAGAGGACACGCGAAGGCGTCCAGTCTCCAGTTCGCCGTGTCCAAACGCCCAAAGCGAGTTTATGATCTTACCGGTTAAGTTAGAACATTCTGCTGCTCTTTCCACCACTCCTTCTTTATGCTCCAACTCAGAGGAGAATTTGGTAGGGATTCTGGGGTGGCAGCGGAGGTGGCCGGTCCCAGGGGGAGAAGCTGACCTCCCGTGGCATGGCTCTCACATGCCTCGCTGGAAGAGATGAGAGGAACAGATCTTGGCATTGAATGAAGCACAAAGACATTCTGATTTCTGATTTGAGTCGTGTAAGGTGACTAAGAATTTCTATTACGTGAGAAAGACAAGCAAAATGGCACCTGGGGGGGCTCAGTCGGTTACGCATTCAACTCGTGATTTCCACCCTGGTCATGATCTCACGGTTCGTCGGTTCAAGCCCCACATGGGCTCTGCCCTGACCGCAGATTCTTCCTCTTGAGAGTGTCCCTCTTTCCCTGCCCCTCCCCTGCTTGCGTGATCTTTTGGGGTCTTTTTCCAGTGTTAGGAGGAAAAGAGCTCCCCCATGATTTTATTTTATTTAGAAAAATTTTTTAAACGTTTATTTATTTTTGACAGAGAAACAGAGTGTGATCAGGGGAGGGACAGAGAGAGAGGGAGACACATAATCCGAAGCAGGCTCCAGGCTGAGCTAGCTGTCAGCACAGAGCCCGACACGGGGCTCAAACCCACAGAAGGGGCATGAGATCATGACCTGAGCCAAAGTCAGATGTCTAACCGACTGAACCACCCAGGCGCTTCTCCCCCAAAGTTTTAAAAGGACAGTGGGAGAACCCTAAAGTTATATCCCAGTTATACTTCAAAAATGTGCAACATATAAAAATTACTCATCTTGGGGCGCCTGGGTGGCTTAGTCGGTTAAGCATCCAACTTTCGCTTAGGTCATGATCTCGCGGTTCGTGGGTTCGGGCCGCGTCGGGCTCTGTGCTGACTGCCAGCTCGGAGCCTGGAGCCTGTTTCAGTCTGTGACTCCCTCTCACTCTGACCCTCCCCTGTTCACGCTGTCTCTCTCTATCCTAGAAATAAAAAAAAATAAATAAAAATATTAAAAAAAAAATGACTCATCTTAACAATACAATGAACCTGCCATTTGACTAAAGAAATACATTCAGCATGCCTAAAACCTTTGAAGTTCTCCGAGAAACCTCCCTCATCCCATTTTTTGCCTCCAAGTTGATCAATATCTTGATACTTGGTTTATTTTCATTACCTTCCTTTTCGTCGCAGAATTATTACATATACTAGGGTTCTACAATGTGTTGCTTGATTTGAACTTTATTAAATGGTATCGGACCATAGGTATACATTTTTCTATGGCTTGCTTATTTCACTAGATATTAAGCTACTAAGATTCACCCATGTTGAAGCATGTAGCTATAAATTCTTTATATTCCCTGCTGTACAGTATTCCGTCGTATGAATATACAGCAATGTATTTATTGATTTTCCTGACAATAAATGGAATTACTCTTAAACAAGGGCTTATGTGCAAGGGTTGGTTAACTTGGGGTATATTCCTCTGAGTGGGATTGTTGGGATGTGTGGGATCACTTTTGAATTTTTACCAATTTTCCCAAGTAGTGGAATTAAATTATAATCTCTCCCTTCCACCTGAAACTCTTGTCTGAGCCACCCTGTCCCCCTCCAGAATTCCCACTGCCTCTCATCCCAGGCAATACTTGCTATGGTCAGACTTTTAAATACTTGCCAGTATGGTGAGTTTAATGATCATCTCAGTGCGGCTCTACCTTGCGTTTCTGTGATCGCTAACGGGCCTATTTATCACTCTTATACATTAATTCAGTTCTGTAATGTAATTAAATTAGAATTGTAGAAATCAGATGGAAAGGCGGGATTAGATGGGTCGCTCTATTTGTGTCTCTAATTTGTACTCCATCTAATAAATGGTTTACTGAAATGTACGATACGTTCCGATGGGAGAAAGTCAATCAGATTTTGGGGTTAGCCAAAAATGGCGTGGGGCGGGAATGTTCCAGAACATATGTGGGGCCCATGCTGTGGCCATCCTACTCTTACTGCCAGGTCTTACCTGTGTGATGCTCTGCTGGCCACACACGTGCCTGGGTCTCTCGCTGGGTCATTTTCTCCCCATTGTTGCGTCAGTGGCTGGGAAACGAATGGGTGGTTTGATCAGCACTTCTGTGGTGTCCATATTGCCAGAAATGGGAACTTGAGCTCAGGAAATAAAGTCTGTGATGTCACTTCTCTCCAAAGAAGTTGTTAAGAAGCTCCCAGAAACTAGGTTGATGGCTTTGTTTACCAGCCTGACACTAGTTTTTAGTTTCCTACAAGCAAGTTCTCCCTAATACCTCCTGCTCTAATTTGAGCTCCCCACTCCTATTTTGATTATTCTCTGTTAGTCACTAGCATCCGCGGGGCAGCATGGTTTTATTTTTGAGCACGCATTCTGATTTTTTCTGCTAAGGAAATATGTCACAGTCGAAAGGTCTTTTAGGTGATATGTTCTAGTGTATAACTTGAGATTGATTGATTGATTGATTGATTTTAGAGAGAGAGGGCTCGTGAGCCAGGGAGAGGAGCAGAGGGAAAGACAGACAGAACCTTAAGCAGGCTCCATGCTGAGAGTGGAACCCAATGTGGGGCTCGATTCCATGATTTTGGGATCATGACCTGAGCTGAAATCAAGAGTCAGAGGCTCAACCGACTGAGCCATGCAGGTGCCCCTATGACTTGAGATTTAAAGACCTGACATGCCTCAACCGCACACAGAAGAGCCTTGAGTGGTTGTGTTCTTTGTACATTGGGCTTACAGCATAGATAGGCTACTCCATCTTCTAGAAGTCACACCTACTTCCCTTTGTTAACTGCCCCATCCGTACCGTCTGTGGCCGGCCGAATGATAGCTCTTAGGGCTTTTGAGAGTGTTATGCCAGCAGAAACACTGCCAGTTTGGGCTGAAAGAGACACAGAGAAGCCAGGTGACAGGGGGTGGGGGTGACAGATTCCACAAGTACGGGACCGGCTGACAGAAGTACTCTGCTGTGGACGTGTGCCATCTTCCAAGAAAAGGGATGATTTTGAGGGTGGAGCTGTGCACCAGAACCACAGAGAATCACTCCTGGGTCCTAGAGTGTAATGGAGTTTGCCCGGTTGCATTTGAACATTGGCTGCGACCAAAGACTTCTTTTGCCTTTCTGTTTTCATCCCTTAAAAAAATTTTTTTTTAATGTTTTATTTATTTCTAGGAGAGAGAGACAGCGTGAGCAGGGGAGGGTCAGAGAGAGAGGGAGTCACAGACTGAAACAGGCTCCAGGCTCCGAGCTGGCAGTCAGCACAGAACCCGACGCGGGGCTCGAACCCACAAACCGCGAGATCATGACCTAAGCGAAAGTCGGACGCTTAACCGACTAAGCCACCCAGGCGCCCCTGTTTTCATCCCTTTTAAAGGGCAATGTCTGTAGGTGTTTTCCTATGCATGGCTCATCATAGTTCTGGAATATATAAGTTGGTTTCCAATTTCACAAGTCTGCAGAAAGAGGGGAGTTGTGCTGCTGGTTGGGATACAGGCAGAGACTCACCTCTACCTGATTTGGATGATTTAGATGAGATTTAGGGGTTTGGAGCCAGTGAGACTTGGAGGAGAGCTTGGACTTGAAATGAGTTAAGACCTTTGGGGACCTTGGGATGGGGGTGATTGCAGTTTGCATGTGGGATACGTGTGAATCTTTGGGGACCAGAGGGTGGACCGTGGAGAGTTGAAAAATGACCCCCTCCCATATGTCCATGTCCTAATCCCCAGCACCTGTGACAATTACCTTATATAGCAAAAGTGACTTTGCAAATGTGATTAAGTTAAGGATCTTGACATGGCAAATAGCCTGAATTTCCAGGTGGGCTCAAGGTAATCACAAGGGACCTGAGAAGAGGGAAGTAGGAGGAATCAGAGGCAGAAGAGAAGGCCATGTGAAGCATACTGCAGTGATACGACCGTGAGCCAAAGGCTATCAGAAATTTCCAGAAGGTGAAAGAGAGAAGGACAGGTTATTCCCTGGAGGCTCCAGAAATAACTAGTTCTGCTGGCTCTTTGACGTGAGCCCTGTAAGGCTCAGTTTGCTTTTCTCCAGAGCTGGAAGATAATAACTGTGTTGATTTAAGACCCTAAGCTTGTGGGATTTGTTATTGCGGTACTAAGAAACTAAGGCATTATCTGTTGGGCCCTGGCTCAGGACTCTGGAGGGTCCTGAAAGGCTCTTCTACATTCAAGAGCGGAGCAATGAAAAGGAATGAGGGAGGAGATGTCCCCCCACCCTCCCCCAGGTGGACTACTTAATTATAATTGGGGAATTTTCTTTTTCTCAAACAAACTAATGACTTTTAAATGAGCTACAGAGAAGAAACCGAGTTACAATACTTCAGCTTTTCCTGCATATCTAAACTAACTTCACCTTCCCTCTCTAGAAGGTCCAAGTCCTCCTAGGAAAGAAACTAGCGATGCTGCATAATATTGCATTTGCCAAAACGGCAGGAAGATTGCCTTATTAATATTCCTATGAAATCCTAATGGGGAAAAATGCCATGGTTAAAACTTGTGAGGTGAGTTTTTGATGGCACTGGTTATTTAGAGCAAGTTTGGGCAGATCTGGCAAGACATTGACGTAAAATGTGTGAGCTTTTGATTTTAGGAAGAAAATCCTTCAGAGTGAGGTCTTCCTTGTCATGGGTAAGTTCTTTTGATGGATCAGAGATGCCAAGCCTACAATATTGAACTCGTGGATGCAGAGCGTTCAGCTGGAAAAAGCACTTGAGAATTATATTTAGAAACTGCAGAATCTATGTTGTAGAGACTAGTACCTTATTAGCTAGCATTTTTGTGTCTTAACATTTTTTAAAAATTAAACACCAGTTTGCATTTACGGTATGTGTGTCGATCACAGTCCAGTCGGGTAAACTAGATATGTGGATGATGCATGTGAAGACAGATCTGAGAGTCAATCAAGGATGGTGGGGAGACCCAGCAATCAGGTACAGCACGGTGCTGCTTCCTCCTTTAGTTCTAGAAAGCCCAGAGGAAGAGGTGGTATATCCCTTCCTCCTGCTCCTATAACAAGCAAGAGTAGCTCAAACACCCCACAAATGTATTTTCTTATAGGTTTGGAAGTCAGATGTCCAAAATGGGTGTCCCGGGGCTGAAATCAAGGTGTTAGCAGGGCCGTGTTCCTTTTTGGAGACTGTAGGGGAGAATGTTCTTGCCTTTCCAGCATTCAGAGGCTGTCCACATTCCCTGGCTACTTCCTCCATCTCCAAGGCCAGCAATGGCTGGCCGAGCCTTCTCCCGTTACCTCTCTCTGGCACTGAGACTTCTGCCACTCACCCACATTTAAATACCTTTGCCCTTAATTCAGGATAATCCAGGATAATCTCCCTATTTTGAGGTCAGCTGATGAACAACCTTCATTGCACCTACAGCCTTAATTCCCCTTTGCCACGTACTAGAACATGCCCACAGGTTTTGGGGATCGGGACGTGGACATCTTTGGGAGGCCACTATTTTGTCTTCCCCAGCAGTATTGCTGAGGCTGGTGACACACAGGGTGACACAGTGGAGCTGGGACACAGCAGGGATTATGACCACAGATGGAGAGGCGCAGAGACGACTCGCCCCGAGCCGCATAAGGGAGGGAGAAAGAAATACCTCGGCTCTCACTGCACGGTGGGAAGGTTTTACTAGGTAAACTCCGAGTCCCCAACATTTGACCTCTCTCCTTTCTTTTCCTTTCTTCGTGTGGAATCTCAAAACCCTTTTATTGGGTGCTGAGAATGTATTTTTCTTCTATTTATACCTTGTTACATATATGGCAACCCTAGACGACTTTATGGAGCGTACTAACGTAATGGAAAAAGACTAACCCTGTTGGAGTTGGCGTGTGGAGCCCCGTACAAATACTTTCCTTATATCAGGTGATGGCCTGAGTTGTTTGGGAAAAATCATGTGATTAGAGCCGCTGTCCATTAGCACTTTTCAAAACAGTGGATAGTGTGATGATTTATAGTCTGGCCTCTATTACTATAGCATTCTTCCAGAACCCAGACCAAATAAGATGAGTTTGTGGGTTCAAAAACTGTGCCTTAGGCAAGTGTTTGCCAAATCCTGGGGGAAAAAATAGTTCATTATAATGTGCGCGGTAAAAAAAAAAAAAAAAAAAAGATCATTTTTATGTCACCCTGCAGAGATTTACAGCAAATGGGATTCAGAGGATTACTGCATGAAGGAAATGCCAACGTTAAATCTATAGACAGTGTCCTTAGCACCGCATGCTATAAATTAACAACGAGCACCGGTGAGAGGTGTGGTGAAGGAGGAGCTGGTGAGGCCCTCAGCGGATCTGTGCGTACCCTTCTCCCTGGAACACGCGCGCTGGGTAGCTCCTTCGTGGTCCTCCCACCCACCCCCCCAGCAGAAATCACTGCGTTTATCCCCAGTGCTTGGCTCTCTTAGGCCACCTTGCAAAGGGCCTTTGAACAGCTCACTGCAATGCCAGCATTAGGTGTCCCATCTCCTGGGGTGACTGGCTTAATGGCCGTGCTGTTCTCCCTGGAGAAGCAGGGACAGACAGGCCAGGCTTTGTCTCTGCCAGGAGAGGTCTGAATGTAAAACTTGGTCCCAGACCACGTGCCCGGGCGCAGTGAGGCTCTCGGTCCTCCGGCCGTTGCCGTTTCTCGGCGGGACCACCAGCTCTGGACGGAGACAGGAGCCTCGGGCTCACCGTGCGAGGCCCGGCGCCTGGCTCCGGGAAGGAAAATGCGTCTCTCTTCCCTTGCCTTCATTCTGCGTTTGCTTGGGCCCCAGAAGCCAGACTCGTGAATGGCTTTTTGCCGGTGGCTGCAGCCGCCCTCTCTTCTGAGCTGTCCGTGGATCAGGAGCGGGAAGGCGGTGTGGAAGCGGGTTTCCCTTCGTTTCCTCCTGCCCGTTCCTCCCACCACTGAATTTCCAATTCAGTGCAGTCGGGCGTTTTCACTGATGCTGAGCGCGCCCGTGTGTGTTGCCCTTTACTGTCTGTTACTTTGTGGACCATGATGGCAGAGACCGCAGCTAGGATTCCCTAAACTCTATACGCTGCTAAGCACTTTACAACATTGTATCAGCTCATCCTCAGGAGAACTCAGAGGGTGTGACTTCTTTTTTGAACAGGAGTAAACTGAGGCTCGAAAGGTTGGGTAACTGCTAAGGGGGGCATAGCGCCCCTCACATGTTGAAGTCCTAGCCCCCGGTCCCTCAGAATGCGACTGAGTTTGGACACAGGGTCTTTAAAGAGGCGATTGCATTGAAATGAGGTCATTAGGGTGGACCCCAATCCAATATGACCAAAGTCTTCATAAGAAGAAATGACACAGACACACAGGAAACACCAGGTGAAGACACGGGGAGAAGCTGGCCATCTGCGTGGCAAGGAGGGAGGCCCCAGGAGAAATCCACCTGCTGACACCTCGACCTTGGACTTCTAACCTCCAGAACTAGAAACAGAAAGAAGGATATTAGATTCTGTTGTTAACACCACACCGCCCGTGGCTAGGCAGCCCTAGTGAACTAGTACAGTAACGTTCCCAAGGCTACACACCGGGGTGACCTGACTGTAGAACCCACATTGTCAGTGAAAATCTTACAATTTTTCTATAATGTAGTCCAAGTACTACGTAAGCATTAGTTAACCTTCTGAAAGGACGTGTTTTAAAAACACTGGAAATGTCTTTATCTCCCTCTTTTTAGGACAGTTACCAAATTTTGAAACAAGTCACTCCTAAACCTGACCTTATGCTATCCCTGAATCCAGTTATGTCTGGGTGAGCTGTGAAATTTTAAAAACAAAACTCAATTTTTCTTTAATTAAAGGGGGGAAAAAAACCCAACTATGCAAAGCAGCTTTTGGTTTTTGCGGGTAGTAGGCAGGTTTCAGGAAATCAAACAAACAATACGGTTTGGAAATTCCCCGAAGAGTGGGGCTTTCTGACCCCAGAGTAGGAGCGAGAGCGACCTCTCCCAGAAGTGGAATACTTTTTATCTTCCCAAAGGATTGAGACCCTGGGCACGGTGGGGTGGGGGGGTAGGGGGTGGGGAGAGGTCTAGGGCTGGAAAGTCAGTCGGCTCAGGGTGGGCCTCTGGGGTGCACCTCTCAGAAGTCCTTTTCCAAACTGGGACCCTGAAGGCGAGGGAGTGGGGGGCAGCCTCGACTTGGCCACCCGCCCCAGGGGAGCTCGGGAATTTGCAGATGGATCCTGACCCACTGGTTGGAAATGCCTGCCTTGGACGGTCTGACACAGCTGTGTATTTTGTGTTTTCCAAAAGACTGAACGTTGTGGCAATTGGAGACTTGCTCTCTCTCCTTTCTTTGGCCAACTGTGGGGTTCACGTTAATAAATTAACAGACACTGCAGAATCGGGAGCTGAATGTTTGCTGTGTTTCAAGGCACATCTGTTTTTTTTTTTTTTTATATATATACCTTAAGAAATTTATTCCATTACTTTGATTTTTTCCCCCTAGCTTATAAAAAGCAACATTTGCCCGATTTCCTGGTTTAAGCTGTAGACAGCCTTTCTGAATTTTCACTGGATTCGCATTCGCTAACTTCTTCGTTGGTTTCTTTCTAAAATCTATGCGGGAATGACCAAAGAACGGTGAACAACAGCTTGTGTTGCATTCACGTAGACTTCGACAAAAAAATAAAGCGTTCGATATGTGGTCAATGTAAAAAATGTGATGGCAGTCGCAAGTCTGACCAGCTATGACCTTGCATGTAATCAATGGGCCTCTTCCCCTTCTGTCGGGCAGAACCGACTTCCGTGTTGTTGTTTTTTCCCCCGGCAAAGCCAGTTACCTAATGATATTAAAATTTTAATTGATTATGCTGGATGTCCTGAAAATGGAAGCAGCTGAACTCAACACCCAACCCGGTTGCCCTCCGGCCACCATTCAAAATGGATGCTACAGCTGTAAACAAATGCTGCCATCTACAGGACAGAGTGGGGACTGCGCCGCCAATGGGCCCTTCTTGGCCTCTTCCAGAGCCTTTTCTGTCTCAAAATCGCTGATTTCAACCGCTTTTTCTTCTACCCGCTTTCCCGCACGATTCAAAAGATCAGAATCTGTATTTATTTGAATTTCTTGATTTTGTTTTGGAATACAAAGCGAATCCCCATATTCTGTAGGAAATAATTCTTTATGATGGATCTTATAATTCTCCAAGACTCCTTTAAATCATGAATAGGATGTAAATATTGGAAGAGGAGGCTTGAGAGAATAATTTGCTAGACACCGGGTCTGAGCGTGTCATGCAGACACTTCACACTCTTCTATGTCCCTGTCTGGAATATGGGCTAATCGCCCTGCCTCCATTCTGCTTCCCAGGAGTGTTGCAAGGATTAATGAGTTAATAATGTTTGAAGAGCACTTTGAGCTTCGGATGAAAGATACAGAAGAACAAAGCGGTGATGGATATTATACATAATTAAAAGTTCCAGCAGAAACATTGGTCGGGGTTAACCCCAATGCCGCCATAACCAGACTCAGACACAGCAGAGAACTAGTATTCAAATACGTATCACTTTCCCTAAAAGGGAATTTGAATCTGATCTCGTGATTATAGTAAACTAACTTGTTCCATGAGCAGAGCTATCATAATCACTGTGGGTAAATGAATGGTTCCGTCGTCCCTGAGGTGGTGGTTATTGCCCTAACCGGGGCCGATGGACACTGTGATTCTCACATACGACACTGTGAGATTTTTTAAGACAGACCTTTCTGAAGACATTTTAGGGACATCGAGAAGATCCATTGCCTCCAAACCATTTTGCCACGTGATCATGGATTCTTGGAGTTCTCGTAATAGAAGACAAAACTCTTTTCAAATTACACAGAGGACTTCAAATACACATACCACCCTGAATAGCACAGCAGAGGACCCAGCCTGTGAATTAAGTCCACTCCAATATAACTGATGGCTGATCCCGCCTCCCCCTCAGTACAGGTCTCGGTGGGAAAAAGAGAACAAATGACCTTGAGTTCAACCGTGGAAATGGGACCTTCCAAAATAAGAGGGCCTGGGTGCCCGAAGGGCAGAGTCAGGTCCCAAATACAGCCATAGCCTCCTTCACAACCTCATACAGAGCATAAGCTGCAGAATACAGGACTCTCTCCTTCCTCCACAGCACAGCCTACACTCACACCTGCCCCGTCGAGAGGCAGAAGCGACATGCGCTGGAAACCCTCCGGCACGAGTGAAATCGCCACCTGCAGTGCCCTGGCTGGTCCGCCCGGTGAAAAGGCACAGCACCGTGAGAGCTCATCAAACGTGATCACACTCCCGCTCCTCCCAAATGGCCACGTACACTTCTTAATAGAGGCCTCGAAGCACTTCAACTGTGTAAAGTGCTCTCTCTGCTTATCGAGTTGACGTCTGAGCTGCAGAAGACAGAAAGCAGGGTGTGCAGAATGGAGGTTATGCCGTCCATCACCTCCACGCGGGTCTGCTACCGACGCTAAGAACAATATGGGGCTGGTGGGGAGGCCTGGGGATGAGCAATCAAGCCCAGAGAAGGATTTCAGCAACAGAGGATCTCAGGTTTGCCTGAGTCAGTGCTGGGTAACAAACAGAGCCCACTCATGTTTCACCCTCAGTCTGGCTCTCTGAGCCCTCCCTCCTCCCAGGAGTAAAAGCCAGTAACAGTTGGACGTTGGGAATTGTTTCTACCTGTTTTTTGAATATCAGTGTGTAGCAACAAACTGAACATCTTGCCAAAAACAAAGGGAAAATTGTTTTTTTTCCTTGAATGGTAGAAGAGAAAAGAGATGTGTATATTCATCACCAAAATAAAATTAGGCAATCGCTTAAAGAGAATACCAAAGTCCTCAAAATCTAATATAGACCCTTACACTTACACAGAATCAGGAAATTCCATTTAGCCAAGCAGAAATGAAACTTGAACTTCACAAGGGTTAGGATTCAGTTTGAAACTGAGAAGTACTAACATCTGTCTTTTAAGTTTGACAAACAACCTTTTCTCCTTGGTTTCACTTGAATGCAGGCTGGTTTCACATGGACTTCATTGTCATTTTAGAGGAGCTGGAGGAGGGGCCACCGTGTGATCTGGGTGGGCGTCAAAGGGGACAGTTAATGTCCACAGAGCCCCTGAAAGCCTGGGATGTGGGGTCAAAGGGCTCCAGAGCCCGGCTTGAAAGGCAGAATAGCAAATTCAATGGGAAGTCATGAGCCTTCTTGGGCTTTTGTCTTTATTTATTATTCATTTATTTACTCAGCAAACATTTAGAGACTATCTATTATATGCCAGCCAGTGCGATTCTAAGATGAATAAGATATAACATCTTTCAGGAGTTTGCAATCAAGGAGCAAAGATAAACAAGCCAACAACTGATTATTATATAAAGTAATGAGCAATTGTAGAGATATTTACAAAGTCTCATCAGGGCAAATTGGTTTGAATGGTTCAGAGAAATCTTCCAAGAAGCGTGTCATGAAGACCACAGCGGGCGGGTCTGAAGGATGAGAAGGAGTTTGCTGAGGGGTTCCGTGGGGCTGAACTCTCAAGGGTTATCCATTTGCTGAAGTTTGTTATTAGGGCTGGCGGCAGGAGCAAGCAGATACTGAATTCTTACCACGAGCAAGCTGCTATTCTCGGCTACTGGAGACGCAAAGATGCCCTGGAAGTGATTTCTCAAACTATTTGAGAAAAGAGTAGCTACTTTAAATTTTTTTTTTTAATGTTTTATTTATTTCTAGCAGAGAGAGAGAGAGACAGCGTGAGCAGGGAGGGTCAGAGAGAGAGGGAGTCACAGACTCTGAAACAGGCTCCAGGCTCCGAGCTGGCAGTCAGCCCAAAGCCCGACGCGGGGCTCGAACCCACGAACCGCGAGATCATGACCTAAGCGAAAGTCGGACGCTTAACCGACTAAGCCACCCAGGCACCCCAAGAGTAGCTACTTTAAAGGACAAAGAGCAATCTAATGTGATGTATAGTTAGCACCCCTTGAGAACTCAGACAATGAGCAGCACAACATAAATCCAGAGAAAATTGTCAAAAAGCTAGAATGAGGGGAAATTATGGGGGAGATGGGTTGGGTCTAAAAGGAGAAACTGTGGTATTTAGGTGAGAGGTATAAGAAACATTCTAGGCAGAAGAAATAGAATGAAAAAGTCTGAGAGAGCGAGAGAGGAGAGAGAATAAGAGAGAGGGAGAACAACAGAGAACGAGAGAGAAAGAGAGTGATCGAGAAAGAGAGAGAAAGAGTGACAGAGAGACAGATGGGGTGTGTTGGGTGGGCCAAACACAGGCCATTTGGCAAGGAGGCAGGGCTCCTGTACAAGAGAAATGGAATACAAACATGGAAAGACGAGGCAACCCTGTTTGTGCTCAATTAATACGATCCCTGCAGCGTTCCTTCCTCTTAGAACGGCCATCACGGCCAGCTGTCACATGACTCTGGCCCCAAGCTGTACACATCTCACATCCAGGCTAGTAAGGCTGGGCTTTGATTTTGGAGAACTGGGAGCATCCAAGGTCTTTTAAGTAGGGCAAGCCTATTGGTTAGGAATTAGGATTCGTTGCCGGTGACTGAACATTTCAAACAGAAGTGGTTTCAAGTAGAGAAAGTTTCTGTATAAAAGTCTGGAAGCAAATTGTCCAGGAGGGACCTAGGCTGCCGTTTTCTTGTGACTCTGCCTTGCAAAGCTCCCATTGTCAAGGCCATTTTGTGGTTTCAGTAGGTGCTGGAGGTGAAGCCATTTGTCCACACCCCTGCATACAGGGTAGAAATAAAGGTACACCCCTTCCTTTCTAGGAGAGAGTTTGCAAATTGTCCACACCACTCCTGGTTCTCTCCCATTTTCCAGAACTTAGTTACATAGCCACCCCTATCTACCAGCGAGGCTAGGAAGTGTACTTTTTATCAGCCATGTTCACAGCTTCCTAAGGAAGAAAAGGAGAAGACTATTAAGGGTATCTAGCAGTCTCATTCACCATGAGTAAAAGGATGTTTTTAAAGAGATGATATACTTATTTTTGAAAACACAATTATTTTGATGGATAAAATCACTTACTCACAGGCCTCCAGTTTTGCTCAGAGCAATGAGAAAGGTAATAGGCCAAAGTGTCGCCTCAAACATGGAAGACATCCTCTGCCACTTCCTTTTTCTCTCTCCAAATTGGTTAATCCCGTTGAATCCCACCGCGCACACACGGATGAAGGATGAATCTATTTTATCCTTGACCAAAGGGTCTTTTCTGAAATGTTGTTTTAGAATAGCTGAATTTAACCGGAAGCATAGACTTCTGAATATTTTCTTTAGGCAAGAGAACTTGCTTTATGACTCTGACAATGACCGCCAGTGGCAATGATCATGACTCATATTGTGCTGTGAGGCACTGACCCTTTGGCCTATTAATCACTCTTTATTAATCACCATTTTATGGCATAGACAATAATAATATGGATGAAGCTCATGATTGGTCTAAAGTAGTGAGGAAATTGCGGCACTAAAAATTATACCAGAACTTCAAAAAGTGCCCTAAAATTTTTTGATACTCTGGAGAATTTACTTTGTCTTCTCCACAAAAGCTTTCAAAAGGCACAACTTTCAAGTCACGACCTCTTTTTTTTATTTTATTTTTTTCTTGTCAAAAACAACTTGAGATATAATTCATCTAGTGTACAATTCACCCACTTAAGTGTGCGATCAGTGACTTTTAGTATGTTCACAGTTGTGCATCTATTTCTGCAATCTAATTTAGAACATTTTCATCACCCCATAAGGAAACTTCATATTCCTTATCCAATGTTCCTCCATTGCCCATTTGCTCCCCACCTTCTCCAGCCCTAGCGAAGCACTAATTTACTATTTGTAGATAAATTTGGGGAGTGTTTCGGTGGGTTTGCATGCTGTAGACACTTAATATAGGTATATGGTTCTTTTGACTTGATTCTGAATTCTTTTCCTTAGCATAATGTCTTCAGGGATCGTCCTTGCCACAGCATGTATCTGTCCGTCATTTCTTCTTATTGGGGATACCGTTTATTATATGGATATACCACACTTTATGCATTCATCAGTTGGTAGACATGTGAGTTGTTTCTATTCTTTGGTTGTTATGAATAATGCCTCTATAAACATTTGCGTACAAATATTTGTGTGCATATATTTTCATTTCTCTTCAGTATATACCTAAGGAATGGAATTGCTGAGTCACATATGTTTAAACATTTGAAGAATGGCCGGATTGTTTTCTAAAGTGACTGCACCATTTTATAGTCCCACCAATAGAACCTGAGGGCTCCAACTGCTACACATGCTCACCAACACTTTTTGACTCTAGCCATGCTAGTGCATGTGAAGTGGTATATCATTGTGGTTTTAATTTGCATTTCCTTAATGACTAATGACGTTGATCATCTTTTTATGTGCTTGTTGGTTATTTGTATATTTTCTTTGGAAAAATGTTTATTTGGGTCCTTTGCCTTCCTTTAAAAATTGGGTTATTTGTCTTTTTATAATTGAGTTGTCGTAACTCTTTATATATATTTTTTCAATACAAATCTCTCATCAGATATATTATTTGCAAAACTTGGATCCCACAGAATGGGATCCAATTTTTTTCCCTGTTTCTTGTCAGTTTCTGCAAAGAAGTCAGCTGGGATTTTGACAGGGATTGTGCTGAATCTATAGATAAATTTGGGGAGTATTACCGTCTTTTTAAAAAATTCAACTAAATTTTTTATCTTATTTATTATGATTTTTTATTAAGTAATCTCTGCCCAACATGGGGGCTCTAACTCATGACCCTGAGATCAAGAGTCACCTGCTTCACTTACTGACTCAGGCAGGCATCCTGAGAGTATAGCCATTTCAACAATATTCTTAAATCTTCTAATTCATGAACATGAGATGCCTTTCCATGTATGCAGCTCTCCTTTAACGTCTCCCACAATGTTTTATAGTTTTCAGAATACACGTTCTTCGACAACCATTTTGTTAAATTTATTTCCCAGTATTTTATATTTGTTGATACTAATGTAAATGGATTTGTTTTCTTAATTTCTTTCATATTTTTCTCTTTTCCAATGTATAGAAATACAATGGATTTTTGTATCTTTTTCTTGTATCCTGCAACCTTGCTGAACTCATTTATTATTTCTGTTAGTTTTTTTTAGTAGAGTCCTTAAGATTTTCTACATACCAGATCATGTCATCTGCAAATAGCCTCCTCCTTTCCAATCTGGATGCCTTTTATTTAGTTTTCTTGCCTAATTGAATTGGCTAGAAATTATAAACCCTTGAGAGAATATTATGGATCATCACGACAAGTTCCATGCCCTTCCCAAGCTCTCTACTCTTAAATGCCACCACTGGGCCGAGCTGTCACCCAGGATTTACTGCCAGGCCCAAAGGGGAAAATATCTTAGGAACATAGAAAAAGGGGGAAGTGAGAGGGGAAAAAAGAGAAAGCAAAAAGCTGGAGAGAAAGAAGCAGGAGGTAGTTGGAGGAGGAAGAGAAAGAAAATGAAGAGAAAGAAACAGAATTGTTTCCAGGGATGAAAGTCACCTCTCTGAGCTCTGCGAAGGCAGAAGTGACAGCAGTGACGCTGGGGGTTTTTATACACTGCCTGCCCGCCCACCACCAGGAAAGGCAGGCAATGATACTATAGGTAAGTGAAGGTTTTCATTTCTTTTATGTGCAGTAGAAGAGCATCAAATCCCTATGCAAGGTGGGCAGCTTCGAGAAAAAAAGCATCAAGCAGGCAGATGACATAATGTAGGTTTCCATGTAGGAAACAGTGATGCTGTCCTTGTCAGTGACTTTGGGCCAAGATTGGAAGGTGAAGCATTGTTTGTAGTGCTGTTCTTCCTTGGCCACTAGCGACGATCCGGTTATAGGTGAAAGGTAGCAATGAAAAAGTAATCAAGGGCAGTACGTTTTAATCTAAGTGGCCCTACTCCAAACACTGCTCTTCGCAGAGGACCAAAGGTAGCCGTGACGATTATTGATTTGCAATTAATCTCCGTCTCTGGGTGAGGGTGCTCGTTTTAAAACGGATAATCCAAGGGGGGTGAGATTCAGAAGAAGATTGGTATCTAAAAGAAGTATGACTTTTCAGAGGCTTTGGGGCTGAAGGTAAATATTTGGGGGTACGTGACTTTTTAAAGAGAATAAATCCGAAAAAGTGCATGTCGGAATGCCGGCAGCAAAAGGCTGTCACTTCTGGAATAACAAAAGACCAACGGGACCCTTAAGGAAATGGGCTGGCTTAGAATTATGAATCACTGAGCCCATTTCTTATAGTGATTAATGATGAATCACTGTTTTAACTTTGGATGAAATAATAGGGTGCATCTGAGGAGCTCCATTAATCATCATAAGAATTAGGCTTGTGCCAATTCATTACCGCAGGGTCGACATGTGCTGAACAGTTGAGTCGAATTTCAGGAAGGGGTGAACTTTAGGCAAGGGCTGGATTAAAAGAATGCAAACATTAGGGGTCTATTCTCTCCTGGATGGGTGGGGATTTATGAGTGGAGAATAGATCTTATTCTATCATCCTTCATGTGGACTCCTCCTCCAGAAGCTTAACAAAACACTAACTACAAAGTCTTTTGGCTTTTTGGCATTCAGGGGCATGATACAATAGATAAGCGACATATATCATAAAATCTGAAACTTTTATCTGTTTCTCACTTTGCGTGTTTCATGTCTTTAGAAAGTGATTAACAATCTACTGGACACTTGAATTTCAGCAGGCATGGAAGTAGGCAAATTTAGCCCGTGGCTCTTTGAAGAGCAAGTTCAGCCTTGCAAAATTTCTGCTTTTCTAAAAACTCTTTATTATAGAAGATGAAAACTTGAGCTATGGGCGGCATTAGGAAGAAACCTGGTCCGTGGAAACAAATCAGGCTGGATTCATCGTGCGGCCAACCCAAAAGCTCTTGAAGCTGAAAGGGAAGTGAAATAGTTGTTTCAACAGTTTTAAGTTACTCTGCTTCAGAGATGAATAGAAAGCATGTATGTCTCCTTTGCGTGGCCAGCGGTGACGGGGAATCCAAGAGAACTTTATGAAGTCCTTAATTCCAACAGATGTGATTTCGATAGTGGAAGAGAGAAACTCACCCAAGTTACAGAAGACATATATTGTTATATCTTAATGTTATTAGCTGTAGTGATCTTTAAGAATCATGAAGCACATTCAGATCACCCTTTGGAAACTTGGCTTATCCTATACAATACAGATCGTGTGTGTGTGTGCGTGTGTGTGTGAGAGAGAGAGAGAGAAATCAAAATCATATGCGGTTTTTGAAAATCAAAGATGAGGTCAGAATTTTGAAATCCATTTTATTTTAAAAGAAGAATTATAATAAAGATATTTTAAAGAATAGATTTTCTTTTTTTTAATTAAAAATTTTTTGTTTATTTTTGAGAGTGAGAGACAAGAGTGCGAGCAGGGGAGGGACAGAGAGAGAGGGAGACACAGCATCCAAAACAGGCTCCAGGCTCTGAGCTGTCAGCACAGAGCCCCATGTGAGGTTCGAACCAATGAACTGGGAGATCATGACCTGAGCCGAAGTTGGACGCTCAACTGACTGAACCACCCAGGTGCCCCTAATATACAGATTTTCTTAAAGTAGCTTTTATCAATCTTTATAGGAAGAAAAAATAAAAGGAATCTGAAAAATTAACTTGAATCACTCAGATATCTATATAGAGCTATTGTACATAGTTTACACACACACACAATTTTTCATGAAGCTTCTATCATTGAAATTTAATCGCTTATTAACAGATTTCTCTGCCCCCAAATTCTTCTTCATTCAATATAGTTTTCATACCATCTAGATAGAACTCTTTACAACAGAGAACATAGCTGCTATCTGCCTTACTTAAAACTCCAAGGAGGGAACTATGAAAGGTTCTCCCAAGGCCTGGGCATCGGGAAGCATGGCAGTGGAGGATGAGGGAAGGTGGCAGTGCATGGCCAGAGCCCATGGACACACCAAGCACCATCTAAGTTCTGAATAAGGGTTCACAAATGCTCAGAGATACTGTAATTCGCAAATAAATACATAAATTTCAAGTCATGTATTATATCTTTTTATATGTATTTTCTTAATCATAAGATATCGAGACTACAACTGTTTTCACATAGGAGATGCCTGACCATTTTTTTCTTTACCTTTAAAAAAAGATCTTCATGGGGCGCCTGGGTGGCTTAGTCGGTTAAGCATCCGACTTTCGCTCAGGTCATGATCTCGCAGTTCGTGGGTTCGAGCCCTGCGTCGGGCTCTGTGCTGACTGCCAGCTCAGAGCCTGGAGCCTGTTTCAGCCTGTGACTCCCTCTCTCTCTGACCCTCTCCTGCTCACGCTGTCTCTCTCTCCTAAAAATAAAACAAAACATAAAAAAAAAAAAAAAAAAAAAGATCTTCATACTCCAATGATGTAGCGATCAGTAGCTATAGGATGAAGTTCAAACTGGTTGTTGGGGACCGCATGAGCCGTCACAACCAATTTGGCCCATAAGACGCGTTAAGCCCAATCCTTCTGGTTTTAGCTCTTTCTACTTTCCACCCCCAGCCCTCTGTTTGCCTCCAGGGCTCTCTTTCTGGAAGCCTATTGGAATTTTCCCAGAAGAGTCGATTTCTTGTTTTTGTTTTGTTTTGTCTTTCTCTACTGTACCATCTTAGCACATCCATATTCTCGCATACTGGAGTATTTTTTTAATGTCATCCAACCATTTACTGGCCTGCCTGTCTACCCCACTAGACTGAGGAAGGTGAGCCATGTTTTCCTCCTTGAACCTTCTTGACCAGCTCTCCAGGAGAGTGGGGATCCTTTGTAGGTGCTTAGGTAAGGTTTGTTTAAACGAACTACACGTTTATTAGGAAGCCAGGGCCCAAATTCCGAAGAGGTTGGAGAAGGCCATAAACGAAACTCTCCAAAAACCCAACAACTCCCCCGGCCTCCCCAAAATCAGCACACAAGCACACACCAACGCGAGGTGGGCAGCTAGCTGTCAATCCGAACAGCCAAATAAAAACGTTCCAAAGGCTTGAAGAGGCAGCACACGGGAAAGAAAGCTTGATAGACAAAGAACTTAGAGTCCAGGCTCAAGCAGGTTTTGGAAGCCTGAACAGAAACACAGTCCTGGGAACAGACTTCAGACACAGGCTGGGCGTAGGAGAGGCAAACCATGGGCGCGGGAGGGCTAGAGATTAGGAAAATGAGCACTGCGTCCAGGCCTGCAGCGCACGCCGCAGAAGGAGTCGCTGGCACCTCCGGGCAGGCTGTGTGGATGGTGCTGGGGCGCCGGAGCCCTGGGCAAGCTGACAAGCGGCCCAGGTGCAGGCGGCTTGGACCGGCTGTGCGGAGGCACTTGGCCATGTGGCGACGCCCGGTTTTGTTCCCCTGCACACAGCGGAGGCACAGCTATTGAAATTTTACCGGGTTAACTCCCAGGTGCCTGAGAGGTTTATAGATAAGAATCTGGCTGACTCGGCTTTAAGGGGCTTACCGTGACCTTGAGGAGGAAAGACTAGGCTTCTTATCTCTGGATGCCCAGAGGCGAGCGGGGGGCCAGGTACTCTGTGCTGGCTGGAATGAATGAATGGATGAATGAGTGAACGAGGAAATGGTAACCCTAACTACATAGTTCCATGTGATAGCATGCCTGCAAAGGCAATGACAATCTGGACATTTTGAGAAGGCAGACTCAGAAGTTAGTTCAGGAAGCTGGCCAAAGGCTACCCTCCCTCCTTCCCCAATATGACTGTCCTAATGGATTTTGGACCCTTTGATGAGCCACATCCCTGTTATCCCTGAGAAAGCAGAACGGATAAAATCCAAGAGGACAACTTGAAACCGTAAAAGCAGGCAGAGTTATCTGAAGCCCAGGCAGAATTCAGGTGAGAGCTTCTTCACCGCCCAGCCTGACTTAACTTCATTCACGGGGACTAACGTGGAGCTGCGGACGGTTCTCTGTGAAGAGAACCGTTGATTGTTCAGCTGTGCACACGGCACTGGTAAGCCCAGAAACACAGCTGAGTGGATGCAAATGTCATTTGAGCAGCTTTGGAAACATCTCTCCCATTCTTTGCAGTTTTCAGAGTTTGAGCTATGGCCTTTCTGCTCTGGACCGGTCAAGTTCTGAATCAACACGTCTGCATGTCGTCTGGTTACCGTATGCTGAAATGTAACTCGTTCCAAAGCATTAATTGAGTGTTTACTCCACATCAGGCACAGCTCAGGCACTCGGGGGTTCATCAAGGAACAAAACAGACAGGAGTTTCTGCTCTCTCGGGCCTTACATTCAACTCTACACAAATCTAAAATATTAATGGCAAACATACTGTGATTAGCTAAGTTCTTCCTTCACGGTGGAAGGAGTGACACTTGATCGGTACTTTTCTATGCCAATCATTTCATTATTATTGATTATTTTGTTGATTCGTAATTCTAGTGTCCAAAAGCTAAATGGCTCCATAGATTTCTATTTCTTTTTTCTTTTTTTTTTTTTTAATGTTTTATTTATTTCTAGGAGAGAGAGGAAGAGACAGTGTGAGCAGGGGAGGGTCAGAAAGAGAGGGAGTCACAGACCAAAACAGGCTCCAGGCTCCGAGCTGGCAGTCAGCACAGAGTCCGACGTGGGGCTCGAACCCACGAACCGCGAGATCATGACCTAAGCGAAAGTCGGACGCTCAACCGACTGAGCCACCCAGGCACCCCCATAGATTTCTATTTCAGTCTATTCCAGTCTCTTGCTCTATCTTTCTGTTTTGTCTCTGTGGCCGTGTTCTCTCTCTACAGACATATACAAACTCAGATATGTGCATCCCTAACAATATTTGGAAGGCCGAAAGCAACATATATTATTATACTTACGTGCATAAGCCTAAGTGAGACTATTAGAACTTCCAAGGAACTTTTTAAGACCCAACCACGCTCAATACGAATCCCAACCCAGAGGTGGGTATGGTCTCCTGATCTGATCGTTCCTTTCCGGTTACAACCCTTTCGTTTGGATAAGCCCTTGTCCTCTGTTAGGGCCAAGCTCAGCCCCGAGTCTTGGGTTTCCCATTTTCGAAGTCTCTTTTTACTTTAGTGGGAAGTGGATGTGCTGAGTCAGGGGCCTACGGGCGTTTCCAGTCCAAGCCTAGTATTTCAGTTTGCTCATGTCTCTTGGTTCTAAGCCATGTTACCCTTAAAGGGAAAAGGACCCCACCTGCAAGTGTCAAGAGCATTTTTCTCGGCAAGATGCGTGGTTGGAGGGAAAGGGTGAGCAGGGATTTTTCCTAGTTCTTTCAGGATTCACGCAGGTGATTTCCTACTTGAGGTTTCTCCTCTTGGCTAAGCCCTGCTTGAGGACCTGGTGTGACGTGGGGAATGACGTAAGGGGTCCCACGCAGAGTGGCTGGTGGAGGAGGTGTATCCCCCCACTTCGAGGTCACACTGAGCCCACAGTCTGCTTCCTTCGGCTATTTCTGTGGAGCCTCCCCCTGTCCTCAGTGGTAACATACGGAAGATACCACGACGCTTACAGAGCTGTCCCGAAGTCTACATGAAGTAATTTCTGTGCAAGAGTCTGGCACCCGTGAGCTACTAAAGTGGATGGTTTCAGGGACCCATCTAGGGTTGCCAAATGAAGCAACTGAAAATGTAGGTGCCCAATGAAGGCGGGATTTCAGATGAATAGTAAATACGTTAACTAACAATTTTAGTTGAAATACGTAACAAACTATATTAAACTGTATAATCTAAAACACACATATTATATATTAATATGAGTGCAAATATTTTCATATAAATACTGCAGGAGCCATACCGATATTAAAACATTCTTTTTTCATCTGAAATGCAAATCAAATCCAAGAGGCGACTCTAGCCCTACCTCGTGTCCTCTCCGGGCCTGCGTAGCCACTCTCAGGGGCCCCCAGCTATCCCTGCCTCTTAGGGCTTCGGTTGAAGTGTGTGTATGGGGGGACCTGCGTGGAGTGCGTCTCACATGGGAAACTGAGGTTTCTTTCCCTCCCTCCAGTGGCGGCGGCCTGTGGCTCTGACTGACTGGCAGGGGTCACAGAAGATGGGCCCCTTTATCTAGTGGAAAGACCCCTTCTGGGTGGGGTTTTGACCGGAGAGCTGCCCTAAGGGGCCAAGGCCATAGCTCCCAGAACCTACACCTATCTCTCCCTGTTTCTAAGACTGATTTCGTAATCATTTCATAAGAATCCCTGTCTCAGGTCCTGGTTTTAGGTTGGAAATCAATCTAGGACAACTATCAACGAATGCAGAGTTTTTCCCTTCCTGTAATTAAAAAGCTGTGAAGATCCATAAAAATGAGTAGGATTTTTTTCTGAAAAAAAAAATGCAATGATGCTTAAGAGAATGTATTCTGATATTAACAAACAGCTTTTGCTGTGCAAAACCTAGAAAATTCACAAAAATAAAATCATAAGAATACACTTACAGTAATGAGTACTGAATCATGTATAGAATTGTTGAATCATTATATTGTCTGCCGGAAACTAATATAACCCTGCATGTTAATTATACTTCAATTAAAAATATAAATATTTGAAAAATCATATTTTGTTAGATTACCAAAATTCCCTGTATAATGACAGTTCACCACAAAAATCAAATGACCTTCTTGTTCCAAAAGGCACTATCATTTTCCCGAGAGAAGGATGATGACTCAGTATTTTCTTTGTTATCTTTCCGGAATTAGCTTTTGATGTAGATATGTTGGATGTCATATTATGCTCCGGATTTGGTGCAGAAAAAGTGAGAATGGAAAAGAAATGGCAAGCAGTGTCCATTTGTGGTTTCATCTCTGATATTTAATGCAAGTGAAATTTATTTTAGTTAGCAAGCTGTTTTACCTCTGTTGATCATTTCCACACTGATTTGAATGATACCATCATAATCAGTTTATATGTGGGTCTATTTCTGGTCTTCTGATCTATAAATCTTTATACCTAACTCTTTGTTAATAACACACTGCTTCAATTACTGTGGCTTTAAAGCATGTTTTAGTTTATAGGGGAATGAGTCTGCCTTCATCATTGTTTCTTTTTGTTTTTTTGTATTTTTACTATTCATGGTGATATATTCATTTTATCAAATGAATTTAGAATTCACTTTATAGGTTTCAAAATATGTCCTCGACATTTCTATTGAAGTTGTATTAAACTTACAGATTATTTTACAGAGACTTGACACTTATTTTTTCTGTAAGATAGTTTCAGTTAGTGGAGTCCTCTTTGAGACCTTAGTGAAGTTTCTTCACATCAGTAGTGCAGATTTCTTGTTAAAAATTTTTTAATGTTTATTTATTTTTGAGAGAGAGAGAGAGACAGAGAGAGAAGCAGACATGACCTGAGCTGAAGTCAGACTCTTAACCGACTGAGCCACCCAGGCATTTCCAGATTTCTTGTTAAATGCCACTTAGGCATTTTGTTTTATTTTACTTCTTCTGTATTTTATTTTATTTTATTTTATTTTTTTATTTATTTTAATTTTATTTGCTATTATAAGTAAGATCTTCTCTTTGCTATATTTCAAATAACTTTGCAGAGAAAGAAAAGGAAAAGGTAAACATAATCTACAATCTTACCACCTAGTGTGACCACCATTATTATTTTAGTGTGAAATTCTCCATGCTGTGCGTGTGGTGTGTGCGTGTGTGCACACACAGAGGTTCATAATATTTCCTCTGATCATTCCTGAATTTTTAGAATAAAACCTACTAGATCATGGTGCATAATCTCACTAATACACACTTGAATAAATTTGCTAACAATGCAGGGCTTCATGCATATCTATTGTAAATGAGAACTGGTCTATCATTTTCTCTTTTTCAGTATTACCTTTATAAAATTTTACATCACAGCCATGCTACGTTGGTCAAAATTGCAAAACTTCCCGTATTTTTAAAAACTTCGGAAGAATTCAAACAGGCAGTGAGATAACATTTCCTTGGAGACTTGAAGGAAGGAGCCAAGTAAAGCCTTACGAGAAGTCCATACTACATATGTCTTCTTGTGAGAGATTAGAAATAAGATGCTGTCTGCCTTACGTTTTCAGAATATTTAGAGCAGAGATAAGTAAGAGAGGGTCAAACAGGTTTGAAAGGTGGAAGAAAATTAGAACTTGCCCGACCCCGGACTAGAGAAGCCGTTAAGACCGGCAAAGCTTTAGAGTTTGAGGTGGATCTGGGTCCTGTGCCGCCAGCAGGGGACACTGGACTCACTTTTGTGAGTTTCCTTTTTTTTATTTTCCATTTTTAAAAAATGTTTATTTATTTTTTGAGGAAGAAAGAGAGACAGAGTGTGACCAGGGGAGGGGCAGAGAGAGAGAGACTCATACACAGAACCTGAAGCAGGTTCCAGGCTCTGAGCCCTATGTGGGGCTCGAACTCAGGAGCCATGAGATCATGACCTGAGTTGAAATGGGACACTTAACTGACTGAGCCACCCAGGAGCCTTGTGAGGTAACTTGTTTAATCTGCAAAATGAAGACAAAGATACCAATCTTCAAAGAAGTGACAATTGAATAAACTGTTTCTATGGGAACTTTTGGGGAGCCCCAAACATAAGCAGTAAGTTTGGGGTGCCCGGCTGTGGAGAGCAGTGCCGTTTGGAAGACATTTTGCATGGACTGCTGCCTGTTCTGGCGCCGGGAGAATTAGCAGTTTGGGGAGCCCAGGGTTGAGGGGGTGGGGGGGTTGGTGGGAAGGCAGCACCCACAATGATTCCCACTCACAGGGGCAGCCCTGAGCTCCCTCCCGTGAGAAACAGAACGAGGCAGATGCTTCTAGACCACTGCGCTGACCTTGAACATACAGGAGTGTCTCTGGGAACCCCAAATACATTGCGGGTGGTTGTGGATAACGTCGGGAGAGCGGCAGAGGCCTTTGTGAGCAGGAGCGAGAATAGGAAATTTGTGTCAATGTTGTAAAAGTGCCCTTGTTTATATCCACTGGCTGCTAAGCCCTGGGAAACGTCCAGGTTAAAGAAACATCACTTTGCGTGGGGTGGATGAGCCAAACTACACTGAGAGCAAAAGTGAAGGAGATAATTTGTGAGGTGGGTGGTGGTGGACAAAGCCGTGTCCGAGAAGCCTACCTCAGACTTGAACTTGCTAATTCAAACTGCAGGAAGACAGCGCTTGCTGTGTTTTCCGGGAGGTCACCCCGCTGTCCATTCTTCACTCCCTCTGGGCAAAAAAGGCCAAGGACCAAAACTCAAATTGGCTTCAGAAAGGTTTTCAAGGCAACAAATTCCAGAATCAGCAGACACGCAGCACATTCTCACACGGAAGAGACGGCGTTCATGGGTAGGACCCTTTCCTGGGTAGCCCCAGCTCCGCCCTGACCGAGGATCCCAGTCAATGCGAGAAGGCTGTGGTGTGTCCAACGACTTCGGTTCCAAAGGACAAAAACAATATGGCACATTTTTGACAATAGATGACTCCAAAGACCTTTTCCAGCCTCAGAGTTTATTTATTCTATAATTTGTGTAACAGTTTAACGTACTGAAGCTTTTAACTCTTATCTGTATAGAAAGCTAAGCTAGCCATTCCAAACTGCACGTTTCAGAAGCTATCAACCAGAGCACTGAATGTCTCTCCTGTCTAAAATAACCATTCAACAACTGTATTTATTCTTTTCACCAGAGATCAACCAATTTTTCCCGTAAAGGGCCAGGTAGTAAATATTTTAGGCTTTGTGAGACTGTAGCAACTACTCAACCCTGTACTTTTGTTTTGAAAGTAGTCACAGGTGATTTATAAATGAGTGAGCGTGGTCGTGTTTCGGTAAACCTTCACTCATGAATATTAAAATTTGCATGTCGTGTAATTTTCACATGGCACCAAATATTCTTCTTCTTTGTTTCCTTTCAATTATTTAAAAATGTAAAACTCTTCTTAGCTCATGGGCACCAGAGCGCCAGCCGGCCAACCATAGTTTGCCGACCCCTGCTTTACCCACAGAAAGTCTCACTTGCTTTACGAGTGAGTGTGTAGTCCTTTGGTAGGAACACGCCGACCCATGGGAATAAAATGAAAAGGCAGAAAGTTCCACATGAGCTCAGTAAAGTGTCCTTCCACCAAGTTGCCCAAAAAGCCCTCTGAATTTTGAAAAGACACAGCCTTTTATACAAATGCTCTGACTTCTTTAAAAAAAAGTTTTTAATGTTTTATTTATTTCTGAGAGAGAGAGAGAGAGACAGTGTGAGCAGGGGAGGGTCAGAGAGACAGGGAGACACAGAATCCGAAACAAGCTCCAGACTCTGAGCTGTCAGTACAGAGCCCAACATGGGGCTCGAGCCCACAGACTGTGAGATCATGACCTGAGCCAAAGTCAGACACTCAACTGACTGAGCCACCCAAGTGCCCTATAAATGCTTTGACTTTTGTATGGCTTTAACAGAAACGAGGTAAAGAAATACCAGATTCCTAGGTAAAACTGCCCTTGCACTTAACGCTCCAAAAGAAAAAACCTTCAACGATCAAGTAGTTTTTTGTAGTGCTAAACTTAATGTCATGGCCAAACAAATGTCTTCTCCTTTGAGCCGGATGTTGAAAGTATCACCAGATACACCATTCTGATGTTAACAAGAAATGTCTGAACACAAAACACGTGTTTACCAAGAGTTCTAGAATGGCCGAAAGAATGTTTGGTATATGAACAATCTTACAAACATTAAAAGAAGGTAAAGGAAATCTTCCCTATCTCAGCCCTCTCCAAAGTCCAGGTTCACCGTTTGTTTCTGTGTGTTCTAAGTAACATTCTCTAGACACTGAATACTACATCCAAACTCTGTGTTGAAAACCAGCCGACGACAAAAATAAAAACAAAAGGCTTCCAGTGTTTCCATGTCCATGTGTGATGGCGCTGGGAGATTTGAAAAATCTCTTCACTCTCTTAAAACCACAATGCAGTTTTCTGGATTGTCATTTTCAACCGTGCAAGCTGGGTGTGGGAAGTTACTCAAACGACTGCATGGTGTTTTGCAGCACACAATTTTGGAGGCAGCCCTTTGTAGAGGAGGCCAGTGTTCAAGGGCGCAAAGGGCAGGGCCGAGCCTTGGGCTCAAAATGTAGTTCTGATGTTCACCCTCATATAACATTGGAAGAACTACTGTAAACCGCTAGTAAAATGGGGTGGATAGTAGCTAATTTTTTTTCACCACCGCGTGGACTTAAATGTGATACTGTGCACAAAGCACTTAGTACAATGGCATTGAGTAAGGGTAAGAAAAGTGGCAGCACTTATTATTTCAACTATTAGATGTACCGTGTGTGTGTGTGTGTGTGTGTGTGTGTGTGTGTGTGTGTGTGTTCCAGGAACAATCATTAAAACATGTGTGTCTTCTCACACTCCCAGATGAATATAGCCATGTTCCAGGAAATAAAACCATCATATAGACTTTTGTAATTATGTCTCAGTTCATCAGGTTTTTGCAGAACAATCAAAACTTGAGTGAACAGGTACTGTGGCCTGTGAAATCAAAGAGAAATGCCGAACACTTCAAGAATGTTCTTTGCTGCCTGTCAAAGCAAATGTACACAGACACAGCAGGGCAGATCATGACGGAAACGTGCTTGCCGGCACACAGGCATCAATGCAGCGGGGTGTGCATTCGATGGCTCATGATTGCTTAGGGTAACACAAAACAGACATTCTCCAAAGAGCCGTGGAGGAATAAAAAGATGCCTGGTGCCACCTATTCATATCGGAAGTGTTGCCTTCCAGAAGAAAACAATATCAGTCAAATTAAGATGCTAAAATACAATAGTAAGACTCAACATGGCGGAAGGTAAAGAGTCAGAACTAATTGGAGCATTACAATCCCCATAAGTAGGGGTGCCTGGGTGGCTCAGTCAGTTAGGTATCCAACTCTTGACTTTGGCTGAAGTCATGCTCTCACAGTTTGTGAGATCAAGCCCTTCATGGGGCTCTGTGCTGACAGCGAGGAGACTGCTTGGGATTCTCTCTCTCTCCCTCTCTCTCTTTGCCCCTCCCCTGCTTGCTCTTTTTCTCAAAATAAATAAACATTAAAACAAAACCTTTTTTAAAAATTGTTTTATTTGTTTATTTTTTTTTTCTGAGAGAGAGAGACAGCGTGAGCAGGGGAGGGTCAGAGAGAGAGGGAGACACAGAATCTGAAGCAGCTCCAGGCTCTGAGCTAGCTGTTAACACAGAGCCCGACGCGGGGCTCCAACCCAGGAACCGTGAGATCATGACCTGGGCCGAAGTCGGACGCGTAACTGACTGAGCCAAACAGGTGCCCCAAAAACGTTTTAAAAATTCCCATAAGTAAACAAAACAAAACACTGAACTTGTTGAAATTCTTTTCAGATTTAACTACAAAAACCCTTAGAAGGCTCTAAAGCCACTTTCTGGAGCTGTAAACTCTAGTTTCGATCTAGATGTTACTTAGAAATAATGACCCAGGTAGAATGAGCTGGTTTGGTTACTATAATGCTGCTTCTGTTTCTACATATGGAGCAAAGGAAGATACTAAATAGACACCACACTCAGGAGCCTTGCATTTGTCGCAAAATTCTTATTATTTTTTTTTTTCTCTTGAAGTACACAGATCAGGAAACAGGCTTGCAAAGAATTCTATCAAGTAGCTTTTTTTCTGGTAACCTAGTGGTAAACCTCTGCGAATTCGGCTTTTGGCTACCTTTCTTGCTGGATCCCGTTTATCCAGATCCCGTTTATCCATTTTATACAACACAAGAAGGCCACTAGCTTATAGTAAGAAAAAACCCAAAACCCGGCAAACCAAGTCATGAGAGACCACATAAAAGGGTGATGAGTTGCTCTTTTGACTTTCCAGAAGGTTTCGAAAGTGATAAAGCATTATCCCCAAGAGGTCTACAATAAACGTCCTGGGAGAAGAGGCTTTGGACCAGCCTCAGTGGTTTCCCGGATCTCCGGGCCCTTTGCTTAAAAAGGATGCCTGACTCCGAGATGACCTGAAGCACAGAAAATGTAACTTTCAGGGCACCTGGGTGGCTCAGTCGGTGAGCCTGTGGCTCAGGTCACGATCTCAGGATCTTTGAGTTCGAGCCCCACATCTGGCTCACCGTTCTAGCGCAGAGCCTTCTTCAGATCTTCTGAGCCCCTCTTTTTGCCCTCTCCTGCTCACGCTCTTAAAAATAAATAAAAACACTTTTTAAAAAGTCTCTAAAAAAAAAGAAAATGTAACTTTCTATGTTCACTGTTAATGCTCATGGGTTCGTCAGTTTTTAATTTTCGGCCTGCTTCTCATAAACTGGTGAATACAAAAGAGAGATCTAGTGCTTTAAAAAGTTTCATAGTTTGTGGGGTGCCTGGGTGGCTCAGTTGGTTAAGCATTGAACCTCGGCTCAGGTCATGATCTCACAGTTTGTGGGTTTGAGTCCTGCTTTGGGCTCTGTGCTGACAGCTCAGAGCCTGGAGCCTGCTTTGGATTCTTTGTCTTCCTCACTCTCTGCCCCTCCCCAACTGGTGCTCTCTCTTTCTCTCTCTCTCTCTCAAAAATAAATAAACATTAAAAAATTTTAAAAAGTTTCATAGTTTGGCCCTCCTTTTCTAGAAGATATTAAAACATTTTGAAGTAATTCCAATCAGTAACTTTGTAACTATTGTCAAGTTCTCTTCTTCCCTGACTTAGAGTAAAAATCATTTTGACTTTTTATGACTGAAAAAGTTACAACAAAGGTGTTTTTTTATGCTATTCAGCTAAAAAGCATATGCAGGAGCTTTCACATTGTGCCCCCAATTTCTGCTTTGTAACCAAGGATGTTTTGCAGAAAAGTTTTAAGATCTTAAGATGTTTTTCCATGCTTTCAAAATAACAAAGTATTTATTCTTTTTTCATTATTCATGCAATAAGAAACTTAGCTCCAAAAAATTGAGAAAGAGTATATGCCATGCTGACTTGGGTCACTCTTTCCTGGTTTAGTCATTTCAGCTCAGTCCATGTTCTTGGGCTAGATCCCATGAAGAAATGGCCTCAGGGTGTAAGTGGCCAAGGCTCCCATGGCCAGGCCAGTGCTGACTTCCACTCAGACTTCACAGGGTGTGTTTACACTGTGGCTCTGCATTGCTTTGGAACAGACTGATCATCAGCCCCGACAGAAAGATCATCAGCCCCCGATGGCTTCTCCTTTCTTTTAGGACAAAACACATAAAAAGAAAAAAAAAAGAATCCATTTTTTTCATAAAGAAGGATTTAAAAATGTTTTGTTTTTGAACAACAAAAGCGGAGAGACAAAAAGACTCTTTCCAAGCACATACTTACCTACTTAAAAAGAGAGAGAGAGAGAGATGGATGAGAATTGATCTTTAAAAGAAGTAGTTTAAAAGAAGATCTTTAAAAGAAGTTTACTAAAGAAACTTTAGTAAAATAGCCATGTGTTCAGGAGTGACAGGGATTGGCATCCTTTGTGGTTAGATGGCATTCAAACGTCTGCAAAAGAACAATACTCTAAAATTCGAAATCACTGAGTGACTTTTAAAACAATGGTTTGAATTAAAGCAAGGAATACATAACCAAACACCGGGATCAAGGAAGTCTTAAAAAGCATGCAATGTACTGAATATGAGATTCCACAATTAGCTGCTTATTGTTCCCTGGCATGAAATGAATCATTTCCAAAGTAATCACTTGTTTCGCTGAGTGGGACAGCATCTCTTTGTTTTAAAACTGGTGTGTGCGTGTCTAGACAAGGTCGTCATTTCTTATAAATGAAGCATGCTATTGTCACATGTTTGATCAAAATTCTTTTTTTTTTTTAAAGCTCCTTTATCTGGTTTCCTTTCTAGTCAAGTTTGTCTATTTCCCTCAAAACATTAAGCTGTGATCTCAGGTTTATGGGATGGAGCCAGTATTGGGCCCCATGGTGAGCATGGAGCCTGCTTAAGTTTCTCTCTCTCTCTCTCTCTCTCTCACTCTCTCACTTTGTCTCTGTCTCACCTCTGCTCCTCTTCCCCTTCTCACACTTGCTGTCTCTCTCTAAAAGAAAAAAAAATGTTTAAAAAATCTATAAAATAAAAACAAAAATTATAGACGGTCTACTAGAGGCTGGGTATTGGGCACACAAAGATAAATAAGACATGTCTTATATTATTCTTCACTTATACCATAGTGGAGACAGGCAAGCGCCTTAAAGGCTCGTAAGTGCCTCCTGCAGTGAGTGAAGACAGAGGTGGTGATTGGTTTTACTTGGGGACGGAAGAGCAGGGACCGTCAGAGAATGTTGATAGAGGACAGTGACTAATGTGTGTGAAAGTCCTTGGCTTATGACAATAGCAGGCAATCACGTAGCGCTTACCATTGTTAAGCACTGGGCTGGGCACTTGAACGTCTCATCTCATCTCAACATACCTCTTTGGTGCTTACTATAATTATCCCTAAATTGTTGAGGACATCAGGGTTGACAGAGATGAAGCAACCTGACCAAGGCCACACACTCGAAATGACAGCTTTAAGATTCTACTCTAGGCGACAGAAGCCCAGAGCCCTGGCTTTTAACTACCGCACCTCATTGTCTTCCCCTTTCTTGGCAAACACTGGATCTTTGTGTGTCTCCCTGATGGCGGCAGCTGCCTCCAGAGCTGTGAGAAGGCCTGGTGTTGGGGTGCAGGCTGTTGGGGGGAGAATGAGGAATGAAGTGGGTCTTTCAGGTGGACAGAGGAGTCAGGTTTTACCCATAAGGGCTTACTCAAAACTAAAGCTAAAAACATCACGTAAATTCAGTTCCTCATTTTGGTTTGTCTCTTTCAGATGATATTTCTTTTCTTATTTGGTTCAAACTGACTGCAAAAGACATTCGTGGGTCCCCTCCCCTTCTACCCTTTTAAAGCCCAAGATTAAAAGACCCGTGTGTCCCCTGATAGAGGCAGAGGACTCTTATTCTTGCGAGAGTTGAAATCAACAGACAAGCACCAAACTTTCAGCTTTTGTTTAAATTCAGTCCGAAGGGATTTTCTAATCTAAAGAATTCCCATTGTTTTATTTCAGGGTCAGAATAATTTCCTACTTAGCACACAGGGAGGTTTTCTGTGAGGGGAATTTAAGAAATAGATATGCAAATATGCTGGAGAGATTAATAGGAAGACACAGCTTCGAGACACACAAAATGAAATAGTATGACAGATAATACATTTTAGTTTGATTTTCAACAACATTATATAAATGCTCTTAATTAATATTAAAACAACAATTAATGAGAAATAGCCTCGTTAGCTTGATAAATGGAGTAGTCTTTTTCAAGGACATTTTTTTTTCCTGATTCCAAATGTAATATAGTTTAGTGTGGAAGATTTGGAGATGAAAGATAAGTATACAAAGAAATGGAAATCACCTCTTTATACAGAAGCTCTAGAAGCTATCCTGAGGGACCCGCTGTGAACTTGGTGGAGGTATGTCCTGCTGGGCTTGCTGGGGCTGCACCACATTTGCCTTTTCCTCTGTCTTTTTGTGCACACATACAACACCTGCACGTAATAGGTGGTCAGTATACATGCTATCGTTGTAACTTGAATTATTATTTACATTACTGTTTTACTCAGTTGGCACCGTAAGGTGCCTCAGTTTTGTATCCAGTGGAACTGATGGTATTAGAGAAATATTAAAATCATCTGGGGTGCCTGGCTGGCTCAGTTGGTAGAGCATGCCACTCTTTATCTCAGGGTCGTGAGTTCAAGCCCCATGTTGGGTGTGGAGCCTTCTTAAATAAAAAAAAAAAAAAAGAAATATTAAAATAATCCAATGAGTTGTATTAATCAGGATTCTTTGTATTGCAAGAACCAGAAACCCCCACTCACTTAATTTGAAGTCTGGGAAAGGCGGACTTATTGGGATGGCCAAGTCCAGGGGATCAAACAATATTGTCCTCTTTTCTCTTTTCCGCACGCCTTTCAACTCAGCCTGTCTCTGTGTCTTTTGTCTGCATAGTGGATTTACTCTCTTCCTGCTTCATACATCCTTTCTCGAAACTGCTGACAAGTCTTGAGTTGACATCCCCAGCGTTCATGACCCAAAGAGGAGAAAGGCTGTCTTTCCTTCTGAACCAATGAGTAGCAGGAGCGCACTGGCGGGACCCACTCAGGTCACCTGTATGTCTTGAACCAATCACTGAGTCCTGGGCCTGAGATCTCTTTCTCTCCTGAACGCTGCCAGGGGGGCTGGGGGTGGGCTTAAGACGAGCACGGTATCTTCACTGTACAGAAGTGCAGGAACGGGGGAAGGAGCTTCTGAAAAGAAAAACAAACAAAAAGAGGTTGGTTGTTAAATGCACTGGGCAAACAAAACTTCAGCAACTGGAGTCACCTCTCTCCTCTCCCCAGTTTTAAAAAAAAAATACTGTCTCAGGGGTGCCTGGGTGGCTCAGTCAGTTGAGAGTCCAACTCTTGATTTCAGCTCAGGTCATGATCCCAAGGTGGTGGGATCGACCTTGCATTGGGCTCTGAGAAGAGTATGGAGCCTGCTTAAGATTCTCAATCTCTCTTTCTCTCTTCCTCTCTTTCCTTCCCAGCTTGCACTCTCTTTCTCTTTAAAATAAAACACCTGAGTGACCTTGGCTGAGTGGCTCAGATGGTCAAGCATCCGACTCTTGGTTTCAGCTTAGGTCATGATCTCATGAGATCGAGCCCCGTGTCCAGCTCTGAGCTGACATCATGGAGCCTGCTTGGGATTCTCTTTCTCCCTCTTTGCTCCTCCCTAGCTCTCTCTCTCTCTTAAAATAAATAAATACTAAAAAATGAAAATAATTACAGCTTCAGCTCAGAATGTCAGATGTACATGTTTTAAGGTAAAAAGATATCTGTAAAATAGAGATAATAAAGAAAATATATAAAACTGATTTTTACATTTTTCATTAATCATTAACTGGAATGTGCCTGATGATCAATGATAGAATACTGTACGTATAGTTAATAGCACACTGACTATCTTAGCTGAGTTGATTAATTGCTGAGATATACTACCGTTTAGGATTGTTTACATTTTTCTTTCATTGTACATTCCAATTGGATAATCATTATCAAATAGCATCCTCACCAAGTCCAAACAAGAATCCTCTCCTCTCATTCTTTTTTGATGAACACTATCTGTTCTATAAATAATGTAAAATAAATACTGTTAGCATTTATCATAACAAAAGCCAACAATAACTATTAAAGGACCATTTTAATTAGTAAAATGGGAGATATTTGTTTTTTAGGCTTCTGCTGACAGGACTTTAAACAATGTTTATTGGATGAATTTTATTTATTTATTTTTAATTTTATTTTTGAGAGTAAAAGAGAGAGCTGGGGAGAGGCAGAGAGAGAGCGAGACACAGAATCCGAAGCAGGCTCCAGGCTCTGAGCTGTCAGCACAGAGCCCGGCGCGGCGCTTGAACTCATGAACCATAAGATCTTTGTTTGTTCTTTTTGTTTTGTTTTGTTCTGTATGCCACATAGGAGTGGAAATCACATGGTGTTTTGTCTTTCTCTGACTTATTTCACTTAGCATTTTACCCTCTCAGTCTATCCACGTTATTGCAAATGGCAACATTTCATTCTTTTTTTTTTTTATGGCTGACTAATATTCCATTGTATCTACACACCACGTTTTCTTTATCCATTCATCAATAATGGACACTTCTGTTGCTCCATATCTTGGTTATGGTAAATAATGTTATAATAAACACAGGGATGCGTATATCTATTCAAAGTAGTGTTTTCATTTCCTTTCAGTAAATACTCAGTAGTGGAATTACTGGATCATGTGGTATTTCTATTTTTAATTTTTTGAAGAACTTCCATACTGTTTTCTACAGTGTTTACACCAATTTGCCTTTTGACCAACAAAGCACGAGGGTTTCCTTTTCTCCACATCCTCACCAATACTTGTTATTTTTCATGGCCATCGTTATTTTTTTTAAAAAAACAAGACTTTTGGTGTCAGTATAACCAAATATCTGATTTTTTCAGGTCTTTTTTTAAATGTTTTTTTTTTTTATTTATTTTTTGAGAGACAGAGAGAGAGAGTGAGAGAGCAGGGGAGGGTCAGGGAGAGAGAGGGAGATACAGAATCCGAAGACAGACTCCAGGCTCTGAGCTAACTGTCAGCACAGAGCCCGATGTGGGCTCAAACCCATGAACCATGAGATCATGACCTGAGCCGAAGTCAGATGCTTAACTGGCTGAGCCACTGAGGTGCCCCTTTTTGGATCTTACTGTATATGATCACCTAGATCTAAAACTATTTCCTGGTAGTGAGTCCACATTTATACACAGATACATCAAGGTCAGAAAGAATTATGGTGATCTAATTTGTTCTAGGAAATCACGTAAGCACTTAGGAGTGAGGCCTGAATTCCTCTGGAGGCATATGAGTTAGCCTTTATTCTTTATCATCTTTCAGATGTTTCAAATAAATTACTTCATATTCTCTTACGGTCAGAACTGGCCAGAGTTGGGTCTTTTTTGCTTTATTTTTATCATCTGTGTGTTTTCTGAAATCTTTTCATCCATGTGTAAGGTTCTTTCCTCCATATTATTATTTTTTCTCTAACAATGGTTCTGTCTCCTTCGTTGTCCAAGGGTCCTGCTCTGAGCGCCCTGATTTGACCCTTTATGGTATGAACTCCAGGATCCAGAGTGGAAAACGGCCCAGGACTCGTGCTGGAGTGGCCACCAAGCAGGCTCCCGTGTGTTCTTCTGCTCTTCTCTGATGATCCTCAAGCTGCCCCAGGGCCTTTTTCCGGCTTGACTTTCAATAGCTTTACGGCTAACATGAATATGCTTTTGATTTTTTTGCACTATGTACCTTCCTTCTCACTCTCCAGCCCAAACCTCCTGAAAATGGCGGCTTCCTGAATAGACACCTCTCCTAGCAACCCACTCAGGTGGTCCATTTTCTTACTATCACACTCCGGTGGACCTCAGTGTGTTGTAGGAATCAGTAATAAATGCACAGTACAGTCGTTTCTTTCCAGGCTCTTTAGAGAGAGCAATTCCACTGCCCTCTCCATAGCTTTCCTATGTTGTTTTTGGGATTCTCGATGCTTGAGTGAGTAATTTCTTTTTTATTTCATTGGATACTGCCCAGCCTTTTCCAAGATAATGTTTAGCGAGTCCTATTTCTTTATCAAGAAGATCCCCTTTCTGCAGCCCATTGGGTTTCTGTTAGAATGCCATCCTTCAGCTGATTCATTGTTGCAGGGTAAGCCACAGGCAAGCCACGGAGAGAGATGGAATAGTCTGTAGCTACACGGAACTGTATGGCCAGTGACTCATGGCTGCTCCAGCCCACACAGTTTAACAGTGATTTATCGTGTGATCTGTCTTGGAAAATAGGAAGCAGAATGGAAGCTTTCCCTGTTGATGCATGAGTTTTGGCCATTTGAGTTGTGTAACAATTACACAACGTTGATTTGGGCTCCTGTTCTACAGCTACTGAGTGGAGAGAAAAATGTTTTTGGTGTTTGATGTCCTGCCCTTACAGGGATCCTGACATTTACAGGTTGCTTCTTCCTTTAACTCTGTCTCTTCTTAAAATGCAAGCAATTTGGAGTCTCTATCCGTAAATGATCTCAGGTAGAAGGCATGGGTAGAGAGGCCCGATGTTGCTTAAGGGTACAAGAAACATTAACACTCAAGAGAACCAGATGTTCAAATACAAGCAGAGAATGGGGTTTATTTTGTTGCAGTTAGTAGAAAATACCTTTTGGGTCCTTCTTGATGATAGCAGCGGGGATTCATTTAAAAACCTTCCTTTTTCCTCCTGTATCAGTTATCTATTGCTGTGTAACAAGCCATTCCCAAACTTGATGATGTCTAACGACTATAATCACGTTATAATCCAGCACTATTTCCAAGGGTCAGGAGTTCAGGAAGCGTCTGCTAGGCTGACTGCCTCGGGGTCTACCAAGTGGTCATCAGCAGACAGTAGCTGAGCCGGGACAGTGGAAGATTCTGGCTACATTAATACCTCTGCCTCGTTAGAGCCAGGCTCAGAGCCTCTTCTGTGGTCCCCTCGCAGGCTGGCATGGACTTCTTCACAGCTTAGTGGTCTCTAGGTGGTAGAACTTGGAATATAGCGACCTCAAGCTTCTGTGTGCACACTGCAGAAACCCCAGGTGAAAATTTCTTGGCGCTTATGACACAGACTTAGAAGTCCCGTAGTCCCACTTCCGTCAAACGCTGGAGTTCAGCCAGACACTAAGCCTGGGCCAGGTTCAGGGAGAGTTGGATATAGACCGACACCTCTCAATGATAGGAATGTCAGACACTTTGCAGACATATTTTTAAAGTATCACACCTCTATAAGGCAGCACTAATACATCCTTTGGATTTGAATCTAAATGCCTGCTTTTCCTGATGGATCAATTGCCCTACAGAATTATATATATAATATATATGGTAAAGTTCCACAGTAGCTCAGTATATTCTGTAACATATCGTGAATAATATGAAGCTTTTGTGCATGTCAGATTGGCCCAATTCATGCCAAGCATTCTACAGACAGTTAATAAAGAGTAACAGAATGAATGAATGAATATATAATGAATTAGTTCACGTATCTGTCATCAATCAAAAGAGCTCTTAAGCCAAATAGATTGGAAGCCAACAGAATGAATTATAACTTGGCATCTTGAGTGAGGAAATATGTTTCTGAAATATAATTAGTTTAGCATTTGTTTTGCTTTGTTTCATTCTATTTGTACATACAATTTCATTAAAAGGCAGTTACATATATTCAAATAACTGCCTGATCGGGTGACAGAGGCAGAAGTAGAGAGCGTTTTCTGAGGGGTCTTAGGAGGCTCCAGGTCAAGAATCTGAACATGTAGAGGCTGCAGTGTCTCTGGTGCCCTTCAGTCCCCGATGGAGGGAACACTGGAATTCTCTTGAAAGACTGGAAGGTAGTTGCTAGGGGCCCCTTAGCGCTCACCCAGGTCCTCTTCCTTTTCTGGAGAATCAGTGCCAGGGAAGAAGCCTACGATGTTCCTCAAATTCCAGACACTGTACATCAAATTATAATAATTTCTCTATTCATACACTTAGAAGGTCCCGTTTCAGACCTGAATGTCCTGGGTCATTTTCTACTTCCAGATCAGCTCTGGGCGTGCCCACCTGCACACTCAGGGATGGGTCTGTCTAAGGCTCGTGTGCCCAAGGCTTGGGCCAGAGCCCCTCACGATGGCTACTTACCACCTTATGCCCCCTCTGACGGCCCCACGTTGTCCTCTGGCTTTGGTGGGGGGTACCGTTCCCATCTGTGGCCCAGGATTGGATATTACCATAGCAACAGTGTGTACACAACTCAACAACGGGGGTTTGGGCCCTGAGCACGTTTGCCTTTTAGGAGGCTCTTTTTGGTGGTAGCGGGGAGAACGACCCAGGATGGTGAAGAGACGGCTGACAGCAACAGTGGCTGTGAGGCGGCTGCAGCAGTCCGGGTGACAGGTGACCCGGGCACGGATTAAGGCAGCGGTGACGCAGGTGAAAACTGGCAGACACCGAGAGGTTTGCAGAAGTGTTGTGTAAGTGCACAAGCTGCCTGGAGGTGAAGGGCGGTATTGGCACACTGTGGTTGAACTTGGCCGACAGGGTAGATGACGATGTGACTTCTCAAGGAGTAGGAAGGAAGGAACTTCGGCTGCGATGAGGGGATGGGGACGAGGTGCGCTTGGTGACGGCTTAGGGGAGTGTGAGCACGAAGCCTGTGTTACTGGAGAAGAGGAAACATGGGTTAGCAAAGGGCATTTGTTTAATGCGGAGAACTCCCTTGTCCCTGGGCCTGCACAGATGCTTTCGTTAACCATTACTATTTGCAGAACAAGACTTAACTGAGTTTTACCTTTTAGAGTCCACACATATTGTTTTTCTTTTTAAATAAAGATCCTAATCAAGGAAATGAATGAGCAAGGGAACCAAAGAGAGAGCACGGGTTCCGGGAACTGATTTCTGGTGGGGGAACCACACTTCTTCTCTGCCTGGAAAAATGTGAGTGCACATGGCCTGGTGTTTTTGAAAACTGCACAAATGTCATTGGTAGGGGCTTTCCTGAAGGTGTCTCTTACCAAGGGGCTCTTCTGGCTAAAACTCCAGGGGGCATTTGAGCGTGAGCAGGGGTCATCTGAGTGCAGCAGTGACTGGGTGGGGGGGATCTCTGGCACGTCTCCGGCCAAGGTCATGAACGCTGAACGATCTGCTCTATCTGGACACTCATACAAAAAAGAACAGCACTGCCTTCAAAATAGCACCTGCGCTGAGTAACAGTGAGGCTCGAGCTGTCCAAGTGCATTTATGTTTATGATGTTGTCATTCGACTTTCAGTTACATGATTTATTTTGTTTTCTCTCTCTCTCTTTTTTTTTTTTTTTTTTTTGGAAGGTAAAACAAGACTTGAGGAACCAGCCCTAAAACTTGCTCTGTTGTCTTCTTACCTGGGGTCCTTTGGAAAGAGAGTGGGGACCTGGCTGGGAGGGGCTGCTGGTGGTGTTGAAAAGTGACACTGGAGGTGGGGGCAGTGGGAGAGGGAGCCTTCGGCAGGAGACTCGGGCCTGTTCTCCTCAGGCCAGGCCTGGAAAGGTGTGCTGGAAGGCTCCAGAAGCCAGAGAATCACAGTCTTGAAACAACTCGGGCACAGGAGAGGAGCCGGGGACAGCTACAGGGGGTGGGAGTTTTGCCCCCAAGCAGCAGGTGCCCCAGTTTTCACCAGAAGGAAATGAGAAACCCTGTCTATGTCTGTCCTCCATCAGCGACATCAGTATCTTGAAGCACGTGCCCTTCGGTGCTGCAAAGCTCAGGCCAACTTGTCAGTCTTTATCAGGGAACAACTTGTCCCCAGTGAGTCCATGCCTGATTTGGGGCGTCCCGGGGCTGGAGGCTGCACAGCCAGCCCGAAGCCTCAGATGCTCTGTGGACAGGCTGCAGGGCTGGGTTAGCTGCCGAGCGACAGGGGGCTGCCGTTCCCCTTCTGGAACATGATGGCAAATGATACCGGCGCGGGTGGCTGCGAGCGCTCGCACAGTGTTATTAGCGCAAGGTGACACAGGGCGCCTGGCTTCACCTAACAGGGGTGACGCGTGCTGCTGCAGCCGTTGTTTAGCTGGGTGCGAGCTGGGCCTCGTGCAGGACGCACCTTCCTTTCTGCGAAGGCCCGTGTGGCATCTGTCTTTGAATGAAAAGCAGCGAGACTCTGAGTTGGAGAACTGCCCATGTCGCAGTGTAGCAAGGACTAGTGTACTTCTGTTGCACCATGGGGGGCTCCACGAGCCCAGGGGTGAGAGTGGTTAGTGATGTCTGGAGCATGAACCAAGGCCCAGATGCTGTGCTTGGTTCTGGGAACGTTGGGAGCTCCAAGCCCACAGGCAAAGTAGACAAGAAGAGCAAATAACTTAGTGGAGTTAAATGCATGGCCACTATGAGTCACATGCCGAACGGTACGGAGGTGGTACCACGGAAGGGACCATCAGCAGGTGCCGGAGGGCGCCGGAGCTGGGGCCAGGAAACCTCAGAAGACACGTGTGCCGAGCTGGGGCTTGAAGAATGACTATAAATCAGCCAAGTGGACAGAAGAGCATAGAAGACCAGGCGGAAGGCAAGGCATATACAAAATCATGACGTATAGAATAACAGAGGTTTCTTGAAGTTGCAAGTGGTTCTTTATGATTGGCCCTGGGGGGTAAGGTGGGAGCAGAAGCGCCCAGGAAGTCAGGCAGGGGCCCGGCCACGCGGGACCTTCCATGCCACCCGGATGTCATCCTGTGGATGAAACAACACCCGGAAGAGCTTTAGGTGGCGGGGTGACGTAGTGATAGCTGTGTATCCGCCAGAGGAAGTTACTCTGCCAAAGTACGTTGGATGGATTGGGAAGGGGCAAGATTGGAATTTGTGAAGTCAGTTTTCGGACGCCATTGCGATGGGGAGTCTTAGCGCTGAAAGCTGGGATTAGGCACTAATCGTGGGGATGGTTCAAGAGCATGTCTATGTACAAGAGGTGAAGGTAACAGGGCCTCGTGGCCAGCCGTGGAGTGCTAGGGAGAGAGAAGACGATGGCTCTAGAGTTCTAAATTGGGTGAGTGGGTACATCGTGGTGCCAACAAGAAGGCTAAGGTGTATGGAAGCATTTTCGTTTTGGTGGAGGTGGTTGGGTTTGGGTGGATAGGAAGGAAAGAAAGAAACACAGAGATGATGAGTTCAGTTGACTGTAGGGTGAGGCGCAGGGGTTTTGAGATGATGTCCAGCAGGCGTCTGGGTACACAGTGCAGGCACCTGCCATTACCACGGTGACTGTATGCAAATCAGCTATGCACAGGCAGCAAACAGATACACTGTCCAAGTTCCTGTCCCCTTCCAAACTCTGTGATTTGTCTTGGGATCCAGAGTGGAGCATGTGATTTAGGCCTAATGTGAATTACTTGTCCGTAAAATAATAGTCGGTCTGAGGTGAGCACTTGATTCAATTTGTGTCAATAAGAAGCAATCAAAAACATCGAGATTTATGCTGGGAATCCTGGGAACGAGTCTACTGGAAGAATTTGCCAGGGCTATAGCTTCAGTGGGGATCTTGAGACCCACGTGAAGAGGATTGTTGGTAATGGAGAATATGTGAAGGAGCAAGGGAGAGAGGAGAGAGAGCGAAAGGAGAGACAGAGAAAGAAAGAGTGGTTTGAGTGACATTATTCGAGCCCTGACCAAGCCAGCTCTGGGCTTCCCACTCTCGGAGCCAATACATTTAGTTTTTATTTTAAAAAAAATTGTTTTAATGTTTTATTTATTTCTGAGAGAAAGAGAGAGAGAGAGCAGGGGAGGGTCAGAGAGAGAGGGAAATACAGAATCTGAAGCAGACTCCAGGCTCTGAGCTGTCAGCACAGAGCCCAATGTGGGGCTCGAACCCACGAACCACGAGATCATGACCTGAGCTGAAAGTGGACGCTTAACCAACTGAACCACCCAGGTGCCCCTATTTTTAAAAATTTTCTGAAGTCAATCAGAGCCAGGCTCTCTGTCACTTACACCAGATGGGTCCTAACCCATCTAGAGGCCTCTGGAATTTTCTGCAAGTGCAGGCCCTCACTCCCCTTGGGCTCTTTCAGCTGAGGCTCTGGAGCAGAGGTTCTCAAAGTATGAACCCCTGACCAACAGCATCAGCGTTACTTGACAGTTGGTTGGAAATCAAAATTCTTGGATTTCTCCAGTCCTACTGAGTTAGAAACTGGGGATCATGGGGCCCAAGAATCTGTTTCTTTTTTTTATTTTTGAGAGAGCACAAGTAGGAGAAGGGGCTGAGTCGGGGGGAAGTGAAAGAGGATCTGAAACAGGCTCTTAGCTGTCAGCACAGAGCCCAGTGCAGGGCTCAGACTCAACTTCGAGATCATGACCAGAGCCAAAGTCAGACTCCCAATCACCTGAGCCACCCAGGAGCCCCCAGGAGTCTGTATCTTAATAAACTTTCAAGAGCCTGTGCTCAAAGTCTGAGGACCTCTGCCCCTAGACTGTTTCTAAGTATTGCTGGGTGGTCATATTGGGTGCATGTGTAATTTGGAGGCTGTTGGTGTCAAGGGAGACTTGGACCTGGCTTCCCTGCTGAAATGGCACACTCAAAATCTTAGCTCTAAGAACTTAGTTCACGGGCTCGCTGCAACACCATGATTTTGTGACATAAGTTGAGACACAGGTCTGGGTTTTTCTGGATCATACTGCAGTGATCTGTGAGTTCATATTTCTTTTCTGGAGATTGTAATAATTGATTAGATACCCTTAGTCACTTCCCTTTAATGCTACTGATGCCTAACGAAGTGCAACACATTGGGGTAGAGTGTGATAAATGAGGCAGCATCGCACATCTCCAAGTAAAATGGAGTGTGTGAAAGTGGATGCCTTCTACCTACAATGGGAAATGAAACTCTTCAATGATTGCTCCCCATTCTACCCAGGGCTTGTCCAGGCTGGGAGCTATGAAGGAGTCTGAATGATAGGAGACCCTTAGTATTCCTTTGGGCACATTTTGGAGATGGAGAAATCCAGTACTTTCCAATAAGAGAGAGAGGAGGCGTGTCTTTAAGAAGGCCTGGATGGTTTTATTTAGAAGTGGGAGGTCTGTATCTGCTTGCCCTATATGCTTTTGCCTTTCTTCTCTAAGAAAAACAAATGTTAATGTAACGGGAAAATATGGGCTTGGAAGTGATGAGACGGAGTTTGAATCTTAGGTCTATCACTTAGTTGCTGTGTAACACCAGGTACGGAACCCAAAGTGTCTAAGCCTCAATTTCCCACTGAGAAAATGGAGATAGTGACCCTCCATGGTTACATGAGGTGTAGAAGGAATATGAGAAGAACTTGGCAGATACAGTGTGCTCAGGTGATCGCCCTCCTCTGATGCCCCCTCGCCAGCTCCCACAGTGTCCTCTGTCCCTGCATACCTGCTGTCCTAATACAGCTCTTCTGAGTCTCATGTCCGCTTCTCATGCCAGAGGTGTCCCCTGTCACGTTCCCAGGGCTCCAGAATTACTCTCTCTTCTTCCAAAAATAACATCCCTTTTCAAAGGTAGGTAGGTTTGACTAGTCATCAGCATACAAGGAGGATGATGTTGCAGGTGAACTTGACTGCCCAGAGCCTGCCAGGTGGCACTGAATGCCTATCCCAGCTCCCCCAGGAGCAGATCCAGCCCCAAGGCTCAAGTTGGCTGGATCCAGGAGCTGGTTGGGGCAGGCAGGGGCCCTCTCTTATTTGCGGACTCTTCCCTGCCTCATGCATTCACTAGTGCAATGGACATGCGGGGAGTCCCGGTTCTGCTAACCAGGAAGTGTGTAACTCGAGGGGATAGAAAGGTGAATCAGCCAGTCCCGGAATTCAAGAAGCTCAGATTCGCAGAGCAGACAGACACCTAAGCAGACGGCTGGTCTTCAGGAAGGCCTGGGTCTTCACAGATTAATAAGCAGGCGAAGAAGAGACAAGAGATGGTCTGTTAGGCCAGAGAGGGGTCACAGGGCAAGCCTGGGAGCCCCTGGGCGTTGCCCTGCTCGTTGATACAGTTTGAGAAAATGTCCGAAACGGAAGTTGAGAGTTAGGCAGAGGCCCACGAACTTCATCCAAGGGATGGGGAGCCCCTTAAAGTGCTCACTAGTGCGCAGGGAGTGGCTGATCAGATTTAACTCAACTTCTAGCTAAAACTTCTTGAGTGTTTGCCCCAATGCCAGGCCCCTCATGAGGGACTCCGTTAGCGGAGTTATCTGATGTGGATTTTTTCTGCGTTGATTGGAGGATGGACTAGGGTAGGCTGGGGAGACCCTTCAGAGGCGGGGGGGCGACCTGAGAAGGCAGGAGGCCGCAGGCGAGGAGGGAGGGCCTGGGGCTGGGCAGGGAGCGCTCCACAGGGGACCCAACTGGGGGTCAAAGTGGAGTTTAACCCGGGACCCGGAATCTGGGGACCGGGATTCGCCCCAGGGGTGACCTCTCCGCTGGCGGCTGATGTCCCGCGCTCTCCTGGTAGGAAACCTCCCGGTCACACACGTCCCCTTGAGGGAGCAACGTCCTTGGCCGAGGCCTTTCTTCGCTCTGTGCGCGGGGAGCCTGACAACCGGCCGAGCATCGCCCCGGGAGGTCCGGGCGCCCGCAGGGGCGCCCGCCTACGCGAGCCCGGGCCAGCAGGGGGCAGCCTTGGGACGTGGACGCGGGGGCGCCCGGCGCGGGGACGCGCAGCCGCGGGACGCACGCCCGTGCCCGGGGCTCACCTTCCCGCCAACGGCCGGGGAGCCCCCGCCGCCCGGTGACGGCCGCCCGAACACCCGCAGCTGCCAGGAACGAAGCACGACGCGCCTCTCTTCCGCAGAATGAAAACGAGTCGCCGCGTAGCCTGTCGGAGCGGAGAGGCGCTGGGACAGGGAGTGAGCCCCCGGGCCTGTGCAGGACACAAGGGGCGCAGCTGCATTAGGACGCTGGGGCCGCGATCGGGCAGCAGGCGGTGGCGGGCAGGCAGGCTGCCCTTCCCACGGCGACAGGTGTCTCCTTCCGGATTCGTTCTGCTCATCAGCAGGACGACACGTTGAGCAGTTTCTTTGTCCTTGGCCGTCTGCGTGGACCTGCCGCCCCGCTCCGCCGAGACACCTGGGCGGACCCTCAGGGTCCAGGACGACCCCGAATCCCTTCCTGTTTGGCCGGAAGGGCGGGGCCGTTCCTTTCTCCCTTCTCTGTGTTGGTGCAGCGGACGCCGAGTCCGTGTTCCCGAAGGTGAGCTGGCCCCCAGCGCAGTCCTTGCAGACAGCGTGTTGAGATGCGTCTTCACTGTGGTCCGCAGGCTCTCAAAAGTAAACCGTTTAGAGGGACACGGCCGTGGGATCCAAGAAGGGAAACGTAATCCCAGTTAGACAAACTGGGTGAAGCCCTGGGAGGTTCTCTTCCCTTCGTCCGGGGAAATACGGATGATACCCTTGGGCAAGGTTCCCGGCTGCTACAAAAAGCTGGAATCTTGCTGCTCCAAGTGCGCTTTATTTCTCTACGGGTGGTACTGATTATGCCTTCTGGATAGTTACCCTCAAATCCCCAATTTTACCCATACTCATGGTCTTGTTATAATACGGATACTCATGGTCTTGTTATAATACGGATACTCACGGTCTTGTTATAAGTGAAAGCCCCCTTGCCTGATAATCACGAGGGCCTTGAAGACCTTACTGCTAAGTGATTTGGACTTGAAGCGAAGAATTTCCTCTGTCCTTTAGAAGTGATCTGTTTGCCAGGTTGAATCAAACTCCTCCCTGGAACAGGCAAAGGAAATGTGTGTAGGTAGCCTAAGAACCCAAAGCATATTTAGGAATATACACCTTGATTTTTTTCCCTTGAATTAAAAATATTGTGGAAAGTATTCCTGTGGTGTCAGAACGTGTTAGCAATGAGCGAGGAGAGCAGTGGGCGGCCTGGTGACTCGGGCATCTCTCTCCTTGTCACCCAGGGAACCGGGTGATCAGATGAGACTGGGTTTAAAGGCCAGCTCTGCCTTTACTTAGTTCATTTTTTTTAAAAAAATCATTTATTTTGTGAGAGAGGAGTGGAGAGGGACAGAGAGAGGGAGAGAATCCCAAGCAGGCTCTGCATGGTCAGTGCAGAGCCTGATGCGGGGCTCGAACTCATACTGTGAGCTGGTGACTTGAGCCAAAATAGGATGTTTAACCTACTGAGCCATCCAGGTGCCCCTACTTATTTCATTCTTTCACCTATTTGAGCTCATCTCAGCTACCCTTTTCTCAAAGGTAAAATGAGGTAATAATAACAGGTGTCTCATCATGTATATAAATGTGTATGAAGTACAATAACGTATGTAAAATACAGGCAACATAGTGGGTCCTCCATATTATCAGCACCCTCTTTCCTTCTCCTCCTCCTTTCCTTCAGTCAAATACCTCATCCAAAGGAGCATAGATGAACATTGAGACAAGGAGAGCCTTACTTTCTAACCTCAGTTGTATATAAATCACTTAAGTGAAAACACACATTAAGAAAATGGCATATATGTATATATATATATATATATTTCTATAACTATATGTTGAATATTGGTCAACTAGCCATATTTTCACACACGCGCACACACACACACACACACACACACACACTTATACACATAGACCTGTAGGCCAGCAACTCTCTCTCTCTCTCAGATATACAGTTGGCCCTTGAGCAACATGGGGACTACGGGTGTTTCCCCTGACACCCCCCGCCAGCTCCCTGTGGAGTCAAAAATCTGCATATAACTTTCAACCCTCCCAAAACTGCTACTGACTATAGCCTTACTCACAACATAAAAACCAATTAACACATATTTTATATGCGTATTATATGCCACACTCCTACAATAGAGTAAGCTAGGAAAAGGAACTTTATTAAGAAAATACGTAAAGAAGAGAAATAATAAGGAAGAGAAAGTACCGAAGTGTATTTACTGAACAAATTCTGTGTAGAAGTGGACCCAGGTAGTTCAAACCCATGTCCTTCAAGGGTCACCTATACACAGAAGATGAGGAGAGCGCTACCCACTCCCACAAAGCTCTTCTGTGACCCCCAAGTTATAAAGAATACTTCATCGTTCACTTACTTTAGTTACCTTTGTGCAGTGTCAGGAGCGGATGAACCCCACTGGATAATTTTGGATGTTTGATACTTGCCTCCCACCACAGTGCAGGACGGCTGGTTGTCTAGCACTGCTAGCCCCGGAGACAGCCCAGTCCTCCGTGGGATCTGTGCACAGCCGAGCTTCTCGAAGACTCCTGACTGTAGGCGGCCATCTTCCCCTAACCCTTTCCTCAGAGTTAGGTCTTGCTGTTTTCCTCAAGACTCTCTCCTGTGGTGCTTCCTCACGTGTCCAGCCTCACCTCTGGGTCCTAACTCCTCACGAAGCCCTCTTGGTAACTCATATGACAGCTGGGACCCAGCCTGTCACAAGCAAGCGGCCCTCAGTTGAGTCTCACTGGCTGATTGGGAATTGTCACCAGGAAATCAGGGGAGGGCCAGTCTTGCCTGTCTCTTGCCATCTCAAACTCTTTGGAGGTGAGTATATGAAGCCATTCCTGCTCAGAAATATGTTTCCTTTCCTCTTTCTGGTCTGTTCTTGGCGGAGAGTCTGGCTTTCAGGGGAGCTGTTGCAGCAGCAGGAAGCAGGGCTCTCACACTTGACCTCTCAACTTTTGAGAATAAAACTGCCATTAGCATTGGAGAGGGGGGCACTGTTACCTTCTTTAATGCCCGGAGAGACCGTTCCTTCCTGCCTGGTCCCATCTAGTGGTACTTCCATACAAAGGACTCCATCTTTCACTTTCCGTAGACATTTTTGAACGGACACACTTTTATTAAAACGAGGACAATGGGATTATCTACCCAAGCAAATTAGGCTGAAGAGCGGAAATAGTTTACCGAAGGGCCCAAATTAATAGCATTTTTTGGGGGCACCTGGGTGGCTTAGTCGGTTAAGCGTCCGACTTTCGCTTAGGTCATGATCTCGCGGTTCGTGGGTTCGAGCCCCGCGTCGGGCTCTGTGTTGACTGCCAGCTCAGAAGCCTGGAACCTGTTTCAGTCTGTGACTCCCCCTCTCTCTGACCCTCCCCTGCTCACGCTGTCTCTCTCTCTCTCCTAGAAATAAATAAAAACATTAAAAAAAATAGCATTTTTTGTTGTTGTTGGAATTGCCTAAACTCGATGCGTTGAAGTTTTTTCTCCTCGGCTATTCCAAGTAACATCAATTCTCAACTTCACTTTCAGATTTGAACTAGTTTGAAATCCTCAAACAGAAAGAAACAAGGGAAAAACCCATCAGACTCCCAGGACAAACCAAAAGCCAGAGCTCAATTTTGAATAAGAGTTGTTAAAGAAAAATCCATCCAGCGTTGAAAAAACGTTACTGTCGGCAGCTGGTTTTCTGAAACTGTGGCTCTTGACATCTGGCAAATATACAGACCTACCATGTCATTTCCATCCCCAAGCTAGGGTTAAACCTGTAGTTGGCGACATGTTTAGACCAGAGGAAGAGGAGCCCTCGGCTCACTGACTGGGGTCCCGGCCAGTCCTGTGGGGGCCAGGCTATGTTCCCTATCTGTCCACTCCCCTGACACTTCTGCTGTCTCCAGGCTTCTCAGTTATTGACCCGTCCCTTCTGACAAGCCTCCCAGCAGCTGGGGTCAACTGTGGTCAGTGGATATTGGCAGGTGATGTTACCTTTTCCTTACATGGCACTCAATGTAGTTAGCTAGAATGCCTTTCCGTAATAAACTTGCGAAGAAGTGCTATAAATTCCTACTTACACATGGAGAAACTGAGGCACAGACAGGTTCAAAAGCCATCTTAAATTCCTGTCCTGGGTAGTGGAAGGACTTCTGATTTAAGTGGGAGGCACTTCTCCCTTGACAAGTTTCTCAGACCTATCGCTCATATTGCACAATTCCAAAATGCTTGCTTCTTTCGCTTCTCATGATGGGTTTCAGCAATGCGCTGGTTGGTTCTTTATGCATGAAGGCCACCATCACCATCCACGGCAGTTCTCAAATCCTCATTTTCTTGTACCATGCTGTTATATTGAAAAAAATATGCATGATACTTAGGTTTCTACTAGCTAGATTCTATCTGTGAATTTTTTTTTTTGTTTAAAGAGGAAATAGTAAGGATGCTTGGGTGGCTCAGTCAGTTAAGTGTCTGACTTTAGCTCAGGTCATGATCTCAAGGTTCATGAGTCTGAGCCCCATGTCGGGTTCAAGCCCCGCATCGGGCTCTGTGCTGACAGTTCAGAGCCAGGAGCCTGTTTCAGATTCTGTGTGTGTCTCTCTCTCTGACCCTCCCCTGCTTGCCCTCTGTCTCTCTCTCTCAAAAATAAATAAATAAATAAATGTAAAAAAAAAAAAAAGAGGGAATAGTATCGCTCTATGTAAAGTAAGTAGAGAAGTAAATCTCCCTTTGGAAATCTATGAACCTGATATTCCAAGATTAATCCCAGGTGCTCTCAGGACCACGGCTGGCCAAACTTCAGCAGCAATTTCGTGTAACTTCATTTCCAGTTTGCTATGTCTGTCACATGCATACACTTCTGTCACATACATACACTTGTAAATGTATGTTTGCACTGTGAATTGCACACTGTATGTACTTCATGGCGTGGTTTGGATTCAGCTCCTACCATCAGCATGATTGTGGAGTCTTTATAAAGTCTTGAGTTAAAAGCACGCTTCAGGTATTATTTTGGGGACATATCTAGTTAGGTATAGCTTCAACCCATATTTGAGTTGCTTTTTTAGTGACCAAACTGATCACCAGGACAGCGGCAATCTTCACAAAAGGGTGACTGAAATGGGACCTCCTTCTTTTGAGAATGTCCCCTTTACAAGATGGGGAATTTCCTGGTGAAGATGAAGAGAAAGAAACAGAAGGGGTATTGTATGTCCATGTTGGGCCTTCCAGACTGAGAGAGGAAGTGAATCATGTGTTCCCAAGGGAAACTTCTAAACTGGCTGAGTGGAAGATCTAATCATGAATGAGGGCTTGAAATATCCAGACTCAGCCTGAAGCCTCATTCAGTGAAAATAGAGCAGCCAACAGATTTTTTCATTTGTTTGGGTGTATTTCTAGGAAGTTAGAAGAAGCAACAAAAGTATTGCTAATGTGGAAATAGTTCAGATCAACGAAGTCAATACTTATTAATCATAAAAACCTCGGGTGTAATAGAGAGTGTCATCTGAGCCATGAAGACATTTCTGAGCATAGTGATTAGATGAGGCACATATAAATTTAGAAAATCAATTTTCGAAATATCCTGGAGGTCGGTGTAAGATTTATTTCTTATGTGGACTCCCCTTCTATCACTTTCTGTTTTAACTTCTGGAAGTTTCTTTATATTCTCAAGTAAAAGATATGAACAAAAAAAAAGCCCAAAACACATGAAAAGCAAAAAACTGGAGAAGTGCTCAATTCCTGTTTCCTACCTAATTTTTTTTTCAGAGAAGAAAATATTGAAAATGGAAGGGACACACACATTAGATCAATGATTGTAAAAGTGAAGCTATTATTGTATATAAGTTTGTAAGTCTTTGACCCAATTGGATTATATGTTAGGACAAACTTTATATAAAAACTTTATGTATGTATACACATATAAATTACATATGTACATACTATAAATGTGTATGTATGTGCATGTATGTATACATACATATACATATATAATATATTTAATTGCAGTAGCATGGTCAGAAACCATGGAGGCAAATAGTGAAGTTGAAATGTTTGAAAAAGAGAAATCAGAACTAATCACCTAACTTGCTGAGCCTCTATCAGGCAACATTTAGTACACATTTTTAGATGAAAGTTTCAAAAAGGGAGTTTTTGAGTGCTCAAAGTTAGGAGCAGAGAATGACAGGATTGGACACTGAGATTTACTAAGAATTTCATGTCACACTAACCTCCTTTCATTGTGTGTTCACACAGATGAATGCAAATGCTATCTTTGAATCGCCTCAGGTGTTTTGCATATTTCTATTTTATGTGGACCGACCCATAATATTGTTATGTGAAATGCTTGACCACTCATACCCCATCCCTGTCCCAGCCTGGGCAATGCTTTATCGTGACTTGGATCTGGATCTTGGTCGTATGTTTCTCAAATCCGTGTGTGGGATGTAGCACAAAAGAGAAACAAAGAGAATATTAAGCAGATGGTAGGCTGGCTTCAATGGAAATAAGGAGAGACCCAGATCCTTCTGGTGCCCACTTCCCCACCCATAATTACAAAATTATAAGGTACAAATGATGAAGTTTAGCAATAGTGTGTGTGATAGACTTACTATTTATAGTTGGTTAAGAGGTTAAGAAAGGGAAAGATAATGAAATACAGGTTTTTAAAAGCTGTTGCAACTTTGGCGCCCACTGTTTAGACCCGCATGCACCCCAGTGTTGATAGCAGTGCTATGAACAATAGCCAAATTATGTAAAGAGCCCAAATGTCCATCAACTGATAAATGGACAAAGAAGATGTGGCATGCGCACACGCGTGCGCGCACACACACACACGCACACACACACACACACTGGAATACTACTCGGCGATGAAAAAGAATGAAATCTTGCCATTTGCAACAACGTGGGTAAAACCAGCAGGGTTATGCTAAGTGAGTAAGTCAGTCAGAAAGACAGATATATGTTTTCACTCATATGTGGAATTTGAGAAACAGCAGAAGACCGTAGGGGAAGGGAAGGAAAAATAAGTTACAAACAGACAGGGAGGCAAACCATAAGAGACTCTCCAATACAGAGAACAAACTGAGGGTTGATAGGGGGTGGGGGGTGGAGGAGAGGGGAAAGTGGGTGACGGGCATTGAGGAGGGCACTTGTGGGGATGAGCACTGGGTGCTGTATGTATGCGATTAATCACAGGACTCTGCTCCTGAAGCCCAATATGTTAGCTTACTTGACAATAAATTATTTAAAAAACAAAATGGAACCCCAGGAGACCAGTTAATAGATCTGTGGTGTCCAGAACAAGGGAGCTAGCTCATGGGGCCCTCTTTTCTATTTGTCAGACCAAATCGTGAGTGCTCTGCCCAGGTTTGAACACTATATTTTAAGAGAACACTGATAAATGGGTATATATGTTTGAAATGACTAAAAAATATAGACACACGTATGTAAGTGTGCCTGCACATGTGTGTGTGTGTGTGTGAGAGAGAGAGAGAGAGATGATATCTGGTTTCAAGCAAGGGAAGACGCTGTGGAAGGAGGACTGGAGATCTGCTGTGGGATTCCAGAAACGTTCAGCCTGCGCTTTAAATGTCACCTTTTCAGATGCTCACATGAGCCATTTACACCCCCTTAACCAAAAGCATCCCCTGTCTATGTAAGCACCACTATCCCATAATATCCTTTAATTTTCTCTATAAATAACACTTAAGGTTAGTTGAATTTTTGTTCATTTGTTTTCTTCTTTATTTTTCTGTCTTTATCCTCTAGAATACAGCCTCCATGAGGCAAGGCCCTCCTTCTTGTTCCATGCTGTATCCTAGGTGCCCAAGCCAACACAGCACAGAGTAGGTACTTAAATAATGGCTGGAAGGAAGGCAAGGAATGAGGAAAGAAGGCAGAAAGAAAATATGAATGCATCCCAATGATCAAATTAGCTGTAGTGATTAGTGTTCCACGGAAACGGACTTTAATTTGATGGAAATTGGGATATGCCAACGACTGTAGTTGTCTGATGTTAGAACTAGTTCTTTTTGGAGATGGGGCCCTGTGACTCAATTTATATTCAAAGAGAATGTCGTAGCCCAGGACTAGAAAGGGAAGTGGATTCAATGACCTCTACAAGGTATTCTGACCTTGAGGTTGAGTGAAAAATATATTTTATATTTAAAATTTCTCCTCCTCCGTAGGAATTCAGTGTTCTATGACACTGACTAAGCCTTATCAGCTTCAACCATGTGGATTTTGTCCTCTGGCTATTAAGGAAGCATCTTGACTGTGGGTGAGGGGAAGAGGTGGGAATGTGAGACAATTCGGAATCTGCGAGTGGCATGCTGCAAAAATCCCACTTCTGAGCAGCCCTGGGAAAGTCGCTTTTAACTTTTGCTTCCGTTTTCTCATTTGAAGAAGGCGAATAATAATACCTTTCTTACAGACATGTTGAGAGACCTAATTAAATGTTTCAAAACCATTCCTATGGTCCCAGACAGAAGGCACCGAATAAAGACGAAACCCCTGTCTGTCTTCTTGTTCTGCCCAAAGATGCTTCCTTAGCAAATGTCCCTGACCTTATGAGGCTCCTGTGAATGGATGAACTTAACATCCGGCAAGCACGGAAGTGCTTTGCCGGGGCCATGGGACCCCTTGAAACACCTGGCTCAGTTTCCCGAGTTCCAGCTTCGGTCTTCTCGAGGCCCAAGGGTGCTTCATGCCTGCCCAGCAAGACGAAGCACTAAGCGCGCTGAAGGAAACGGGCAGAGTGGCAGGGCACTTACTACTTCGTGTGGCTGACCGGGCGTTGCAGAGGCCCTTGGCGGCCTCGCTGTCTTTTCCACATTTCTCTAGGCCTGGGCTCCTGAGGCCAGATGCTAGGGGACACCTGCCTTTGTCTCATGTTTCTGTTCCCAGTTTCTATGGAATATACGGGAACCCTGGTTTGATTTGGTTTTGATTTCTTCCACCCCTGCCCCAAACACATGTACCTCTCCTCCCGGGAGGGTGGGCCCCGGGAGCCTGCCGTGTCTCCTGCTACAAACCCCTCTACACTGGGGTGTCGCTGTGCCCCAGGATCCCCGGCTGGAGCGGGGGTGTGCCGTGGCTGCCTAGGTGACCTCTGCCCTTTGAAATCTCATAACTGTCCTTTCTTCCCCTGTGGTTGGGCCAGAGGTTCGGACCACAGTGCGGTGCCTGTCTCTCTCCCTCACCCCTCAGAGCTACAAAGACACGGCCTGGGTGGCCAGCTGGGGTTCGTCCCTGGAGCTGATACAGAGGCACTGAGGCCGACAGATCCTCTTCTTAGGGAGGCCAGTCCGCTGGGAGGAGGAGAATCCGGAGCTGCTGAAAGCCATCTCTCCTGGCCACGTGCACAAGGCCACGGGCAGCAGCACAGAAGGAAGCTAAGCCCTAGGGAAAGCAGAGCTGAGAAAGGGAGCCGAGAGGGACCTGGGGGGAAGCTACAGGAGCTCTAGATAAACCAGAATATCACTTCTTGGTTGTGGGAGCCAACACACCTCCAGACTATGTTTGAGCAAATCAGATTTCGATCCCTTGCAGTAAAAAAAAAAAGAAAAGAAAGAAAAGAAAAGAAAAGAAAAGAAAAGAAAAGAAAAGAAAAGAAAAGAAAAGAAAAGAAAAGAAAAGAAAAGAAAAGACATCCTCACTGATGACTGGGTCCCAGCAATTAGAGAAACACAACCTTTCATGCATACACGGAGGTAAGAGGAAGTCAAGGCAGAGGTGAAGGGAAGAGGCGGCCCCTGGAATATTAGCGTAGTGGCCCAGGGGAATCAGAAAGCTGGGTCCTAAAGGCAGGGGGCTGTTCAGAGGGTATCGTAATAAGCCAGAAAATGGAAAGGGGCCAGGATGGTGAAACTAATATTTACTGAACATTTGCTGGTGCTGGACCTTGGGCTATATTCTTTACTATGTTATCTTGTTGATGTTTACAACAATTGCATGAAGTAGACGTTTCCCCCATTTTGCTGATGAGACTCTTCCACGACGCTGCAGCTAGAAAACACAGAGTGGGGTGGACTCGGGCTTCCTCTGAGGTTGTCACTGCTGCTGGTACTCTGCAATGTTAAAGTGAGAGATTAGGGCCATAAAAGAAGACCCCTGTGAAAAGGCGGCACTTGTGGTGGTGGAGGGGGGCTGGAGCAGGGAGAGACGGGAGCCCCAGGGTGCCGGCGGGCCTTCCGTAGGAGCACAGGAAAGGCGGTTATGGGTCCAGTGATAGGTACTGGGGCTGGAGGTGCCCTTCGATGGCTCCCACTGTGACCCAAGGGACCCTCATAGGGCCCAGCATGTAAATGGTTTACAAAGAGTTCTTGAAAAGAGTAGCTTCCAAAGCTTGGGTTTTTCCCATATGAAAGGTGATCCCCTTGAATGCAAGGCCCCGTCTTTGCTGACTTTCAGATCTGAGATTTTTAGGGTCCTAGCTTATCACAGGATGAAGGACTGAGTTCAAGGGCCTTCAAAGGGGGGGCGGCCATTTGAGAAGTGCACCCCAAACTCTGCTTCTCCCTTCTGGCTGGTGGGTGGGCCAGGGGAGAAGGAAACCCTGTTGAACCCTCTCCACCCCCCATCTTCTGCTGGCTTCCCTTTTCTGTTTCTTCTTCTATTGACTGCTATGAGGCTAACGTTATCTATAGATATCTGAAAATGGTGGGCATTAAAACTAAGAATAATTAGGGGTGTCTGGATGGCTCAGTTGGTTGAATGTATGACTGGTGATTTTTTGCTCAGATCATGATCCCAGTGTCATAGGATAGAGCTTTCTGACCGGCTGGTGCTCAGCATGGAGCCTGCTTAAGATTCTCTCTCTGGGGGCGTCTGGGGGCCTCAGTTGATTGAGAGTCTGACTTCCGCTCCAGTCATAATTTTGAAGTCTGTGGGTTCGAGCCCCGGGTTGGGCTCTGTACTGACAGCTCGAAGCCTGGAGCCTGCTTTGGATACTGTGTCTCCCTCTCTCTCTCTGCCCCTCCCCTGCTTGGGCTCTGTGTCTCTTGAAAATAAAATTAAATTAAAAACAAAAGATTCTCTCTACTTCTCCCTCAGCCCCTCTCCCCTGCTCGCACATTCTCCCTTTCTCTCTACAAAACAAAACAACTCAGAAGACCAAGAATAATTAGTGCTAACTGCCAAACTATTTTCTCTATGCATAGAGCAAGTGAATTTTCAAACAGGCAATAACAAATTCAGTAGTCGAACCTCCCCCAAGGAATGCTCAAAATGGACAGATTTGCATTTTAGAAATGCCATTTCAAACGCTCAAGTATGGACTTCTGATGCCTAATCAAGAAGCTGCAATTAAAATTTGAAATCTCACTGTTTTCAGGAAAGATGTCATGAGGCTGTGCCAAACGGCTGCCTCCCGAGGCCTTGTGAGAATGTTTCCAAGTTGGAGCCACGGTCCTCCTCGCTGGTGGCTGCGGGCACGGGGTTTCTCCAGGGCCACGGGGTGTGAGGAGAATCAGAAGTGATGCTGCAAAGGTTTGTTCTTGGCAACTGGAAAGGTGCACGTGAGAAGACAATCCTCCAGTAATAAGACAGAAAGCAAAGGGGAGAGTCTGTTTGGGCCATTGCTGGGAGCTTTGAGGGGGGCCCAGACGCAGCCCCACTGAGCCCCACTGAAGGGGGCCCAGGCGCCGGGCACTGGTTGGCAGAGGAGAGGGGGCCCCAGTCGGACCCGTACTTTGTGTCTGCTGTTCTTCTGTCCCCGCAACACCATTCTCATCCTGGGTTTGTCACCTCAAGGATGTCCGGGGCGTCTGCCACCTTGCGGGGCCCTGAAACTCGTGCCCGCTAGCATCTGCGTAAAAATCGTGCCAGTGCGTTAGCTGCAGCTTAGATGTGGAAAAGTAACTGGTGCTTTCCAGGCCATTTGTAACCAGATCTTTAGGTTTTTAAGAGTGAGTGTCCAGGGAGCTGGAAAAAAAAAATCTATAAATCAGATATGATTTTTTTTCTTCTTCGCAAAGGAAAGAAAGCCAAAAAGAATGCCCAAAACAGCCATTACAAGAAGCTCAGCATTGGACCTGCTTTGTCGCTCGTTTTCTATCGTCTGGTCTTTCTCCCCCCTTTGGCGTTCTCCACTATTCACAAAATTAACGTGAAACCTGAGATCTTTGTTTTTCCTCCTGGTGGAACGTGTCATTTTATTTTTTAGCTAGGCAGAAATTGATTTTTGTCCGTTGTGCGTGAAGCTACAATGAGAGTGCCTCCATTCAACAGCACAATTCGGTGGAGGTAATGTTTTTTCTCCGTCAAACATTCCAATTCGAAATCAGAAACAACCATGTCATTACGGGGGCCTTAAGCATTGTAGCTGTTTTTGAGGGCACCATATTCTTTTCTGGCAGGGGGCTCATTCTGCGTCAACACAGGGGCATCTGGGGGGCTCAGTCGGTTGAGTGTCTGACTCTTGATTTCGGCCCAGGTCATGGTCCTGGGACTCTTTCTCTCTCCCTCTCCCTTTGCCTCTCCCCTGTGCACTCTTTCCATCTCACTAAAAAAAACAAATACAAAAGCAAACAAAACCTATGTAACATGCAGTAAACCAAAAATAATGCACAGGACTTTCGCCATGGCCTCCAGAGGGCATCATGGTTAGGAATGGACATTTAACCTTAACAGCCTTTTGGCCACATTCAGGATTAGTTAGCTCTGTGGCCGTGAGCAGGTGACTGACTCCCTCTGAGCCTCTCTTCCTTTACCTAGAACACAATAGTAATAAAATCCCTCTCATATGGTAGGTGTGATAATTCAAGGAGATACTGCCTGTAGATGTCGTAAATATTTGCTTGTTTTTGAGGTGGGGGATGGAGAGAGAGAGAGAGAGAGAGAGAGAGAGAGAGAGAGAGAACAGGCTAGGGAGGTGCAGAGAGAGAGGAAGAGAGAAATCCCAAGCAGGCTCTGCACTGTCAGTATCAAGCTTGACATGGGGCTCGAACTCACAGACTGTGAGATCATGATCTGAGCCGAAACCAAGAGTCAGACTTTTAACTGACTGACACCCCCCCACACACCCCGCAGGCACCCCTACCTATAGATTTCTTAGCACAGTGTGTGGCACAGAGTAAATGCTAACAAATTTGGGCTGTTGTTATTCATCGTTTCCTTGGAAATTCAGTTATGGAGGAAAGAAAAAGAACATGAAAAACAGAGAAAGCATGTGCTGTGCAGGTGTGCCGATGCTTCTCATGCTCACATCCATCAAAGTGCTCGGTGGGCGATGGAATTAAATGATTCACAAAGAGCCGCACAGGACACAGGCAGTGTGCACGGGTGCCTAGAAGGTCAAAGAGAGTCATCGGCCCCAGGAGCTGTAGGCTGCACAGGGTTACACAGGCATTGTCAGAGACAAGAACCAGCCTCACATGAAGTATGTGAGGGCTAACTCTCCACCGCGGGTTGTGTGTTGGGTGTTGTCTATTCGGAAAGGCCACCTGGCCTCTCTCCCAGAAAACCTTACGGAGCCTCGACATTGTCTTGCCCATTTACAAGTCTCTATAAGGACTGCTTCTCCACCATAAGATTCTCTGCACTGTTTGACAAAACAACACACACACACACACACACACACACACACACACACACACACACACACACACACCTGCTTACTTACAGAACCTTCCTCTTTATTGAGTCCACCAAAGAGACAGCCACTACCACCCAGGACTGCACCCAGTACTGCAGTATCTCTGTAGAAAGTTGTTGAAGAAAATATTCATGGCCCTTGTTCACCTGGCAAGTCAGGCTTTATTTGGGACCATAAAGTTCCGTAGGTTTAGCAGGTTTCGCAGCAGAGGAGAGAGATCAGTCTCAACTCCCTGCAAGGGAAAGTGGAATTTATAGCCAAGGAGTAGAGTGTGTAGGGGGGTGGTGTCAGTGGGTGGAAAATTACTTGGAGGTAAGAAACCTTGGAGGTAAGGGGGGATTCTGACTAAACTGACTTACAGAACTCTTGCTGAAGGCAGGCCAGAGTGGCCAGACATCACCTGGGTGGTCACAGGGAATTGAGCAATTAGTCAGATAAAAACGGTGGTTTTATTAAAGCACGGCGACAGAACCCATGGCCAGAAAGAGCTGCCCTGGGGTTGTGAGGAGTGACTGATGATCCACTTTCACGTTGGGAGGGGCTTAGGGACAGCGGAAGTCTCTAAGGAATTGTCATGGGGAATTGAGGAATTTAGTCAGATATCACAGGGGGATTTGGCTAAACTGACTTGGTGGGCTTGTTGCCAAAATTAAGCTTTTGAAGATAAGCTCGAGATCGGGACCCAGTCAAAAAAAGAGCTTAGAGGAATCTGACTAGTTTGGTCAAGGAGAGAATCTTTGTTGAGGTTAACAGCAGCAATCCATGCTTTCTCACTGAAATGCTCTCCTGTTTTGGGATGAAGTCCTGATCGGCCACCCCCAGTGGTGATTGTTCAATTGCTCTGTAGACCTTACTTTACTTCATGCCACTAGGAATATTCCATTTTAGAATAAGATTTTCAGCAAAGTTCTCAAAAGTCAGTACAATTTAAAGGGAATGTCTGTTTTGTTCGTTTTTGAGGATTTTCCCCCCCTAAACATTTCTAAGCATTCAGTGCTGTGGAGAACAAAAGCAAAAAAGAAAAAAATAAATAAATTTCCTTACAACTTACAGCCCCATTGGCAAGACCTTGAGACGGGCTGAGTGACCTTCCTCCAGGAACTCGACGGCCTCAATGTTAATACTTTGCTAGGGTCAAAAGGCAACCTTAGCTTTAGCTGGACCTCCAGGATCCTGGAAGTCTACTTTAACAGATAAAAATCCCATTGGAGGGGCGCCTGGGTGGCATAGTCGGTTAAGCGTCCGACTTTCACTTAGGTCATGATCTCGCGGTTTGTGGGTTCGAGCCCTGCGTCGGGCTCTGGGCTGACTGCCAGCTCAGAGCCTGGAGCCTGTTTCAGTCTGTGACTCCCTCTCTCTGCTGCCTCCTCTCTCTCTCTCTCTAGAAATAAATAAAACATTAAAAAAAAATCCCATTGGAAACTTCCTTTATCTCTACACCCTCAAGAGAGTTGTTAGCAATCATCCTCCAAGCATATGGCCTCCCGATAGACGTTGAAGGGTCTCATGGCTAAGGTTTACTAGACAGTAGTAAATGGCTCCTCAGGGTCCTTGAGACCTTGCTTCCAAATTCCTTGGAGACTTAGAGACTTAGAGACTGTCCCTAACCCCACCCCCCCAACCTGCAAGTATATAAAGTCACTCCTCACAACCTCAGTGCAGCTCTTTCTGCCCACGGGTTCCGTTTCCATGCTTTGCACTGAAGACATCTCAAGAATTCTTTCTTGACCAGTTGTTCCCAGACCTTTCATGTATTTACAAGGCACCTACACTGTCTTTGACAGTGATAATTGGAAGAAAGACTTTTTAATAAGACTTCAAAGAGACATGTCTGCCATGGATTTTTTAAAAATACTATTCTTAAAATGTCAGCTTCCCTATGATGAAAATCACTTTAGGATTTATGAAGGGGAAATAGGAAAGTGAAAATTGGTCATGCTACTTACTCCTTAATTCTAATTTAGGGCAACGATAAAACTCTAAGTCTATCTGCTCGGTGCCCTAGCACACTGATGAGGTTTCCGAGCAATTTTCTAAAAATGGGAGTCAATGATTAGGTTTTAGATCAAAAGGCCCCACATGGCAGGGCTCTGCGAGGCACCTTGGACAATTCTCTCAGTGAGGGAGGAAAACAATAAACTAGAACTCCATACTTTGCAAATGCCAACAACTCTTCTGACTTATTTCTTTTAGATTTTTTCCTTGCATCATTAGAGCTTGAAAAACTAGAGTGAGAATGAGGCCTTAGGTAGAATGTTCTCTAGTTTGTGCCAGTCACCTCTCCAGGTTGAATACCTGTCCCAACACCCCCCATCCCCATGGTGGGGGGGGGGCCGGTCTTTCCCTGTTGGTATACTCTGCTTGGGGGCAGAGCAGCTCCTACTACTGGAAAAAGCCTTTGCATATGTGGGAGAAGAGGTTTCTCTGGGTCCTGGGCCCCTTTATGCTCCCCACCCTGACCTCCAGTAGGGAGGAGCTCAGTTTTTGCATAAACACATCTAAGTAATACTAAATTCATGCATATGCATTCAAAGGATTTCTTAAAAGGGCACCAAAGCAATTTAAAGGGGAAAGGAAAGTCTATTCCATTAATCGTACTGGGACAACTGGATATCTAATATCCACATAGAAAAATAAAGAAGCTTGACTTATCTCACACCACCCACAAAAGTCAACTGAAGATGGATCACAGACCTAACTGAAAAAGCTAAAATGACAAACCTACTTGAATAAACATAGAGATATCTGCACAACCTTGGGGTGGGTACATACTTCTTAGAGAAGACATAAAAACCACAAGCCATAAAAGAATAAACATTATTAAATTAGGCTATCAAAATTAAAAACTCCAGTGCATTAAAAAGCACCATCAAGGAAATTGATAGGCAATTCGCATACTGGGAAAAATAATTCACAACACATATATATGACAAATGACTTGATCTAGTTATAAAGAACTCCTGCAACTCAGTAATAAAAAAGACAGCCAAATAAAAAATGGACAAAAGACTTAAACACTTCACAAAAGATGATAATGAAATGGCAGTAAGCTCATGATAAAGCACACAATATCCTTCAGAAAATGCAAATTAAAAACAGTGAGATACTGCTGCACACCCACCAGTATGGCTAAAATGAGACGTAATGTGGGGAAATTGGAACCCTCATACCTTGCCAGTGGGGGCATAGAGTGATACGTCCTGTTTGACAGTGTCTTAAAAATGAAACATGTATCTACTCTATGCTCTAAGTATTTATCCAAGAGAAATGAAAACAACATATACAAGAATATTTATATTCTTGCTACATATATAATATGTATATTCTTGCTACGTATATAATAGTCCCAAACTGCAAACATCCTGCATGTCCGTCCATGGAATGGGTTAGGAAACTGGTATATATCTACCTTGAAATATGAGTCAGAAGGACAGAAGGAATAAGATGCAGCAACATAGATGCATCTCAAAAAATGCTGAATGGAAGAAGCTAGTCCTCTCTGATTCCACAAAATATATGTGTGATTCTGGTTATATAAACTTCTTAGTGAGGCAGACTGTGTTGTGGTGAGGGAAATCAGATCAGTGGTTACCTCTGGGGAGCAAGAATTGAGTCCAGAAGGACAGAGAGAGACTCTCCGGGGCAACAGTAAAGCTCCGCTTTGATGCACATTTGTTAAGACTGAATGGACAGTATACTTAGGATCTGGACATTTCATTGTGTGCAAATTAAACCCTGTTAAAAAAAAAAGAAAGTCATGGACACCTGAGTGGCTCCGATGGTTGAGAATCCTACTTCAGCTCAGGTCGTGATCTCATGGTTCACAAGTTCAAGCCCCACGTTGGGCTCTGCGCTGACAGCTCAGAGCCTGGAGCCTGCTCTGGATTCTGTGTCTCCTTCGCTCTCTGCCTCTATCCTTCTCGGGCTCTGTCTCTCTTGCCCTCCCTCAAAAATAAATAAAAAAAAAAAAACATTGAAAAATAAAAATAAAAAATAAAAAAAGAAAGTTATTGGAGGAAGACGGTCAAAAGGTACAACTTCCAGATACGAGATAAATAAGGACTAAGGATGTAATGTACAACATGATGACCATATTACCACTGCTGTATGATATATATAGGCATTCCTGAGACATACTAAGGGCTCAGTTCTAGACTATTACATAGAGTAAATATCAAAATGAAGTGAGTCAAATGAATTTTTTGGTTTCCCAGTCCATATAAAAGCTATGTTTAACTGCAGAAGATAGAAACAAATTCAATATCATAAAAAGTTATGTTTATGCTATACTACAGTGTATCACATGTCCAACTATTACATGTGCAATAGTATTGCATCTAAAAAATTAAATGCATTTAATTTAAAAATATCTGGGGCGCCTGGGTGGCTTAGTCGGTTAAGCGTCCGACTTTCGCTCGGGTCATGATCTCGCGGTTCGTGGGTTCGAGCCCCGCGTCGGGCTCTGTGCTGACTGCCAGCTCAGAGCCTGGAGCCTGTTTCAGTCTGTGACTCCCTCTCTCTCTGACCCTCCCCTGCTCACGCTGTCACTCTCTCTCTCTCCTAGAAATAAACATTTAAAACATTTAAAAAAAACATTTAAACATTTAAACATTTAAAAAAAAAGACTCATTTCTGGAAAAAATATATATATACAGTCAAAAGAAACCAAACTGGGCAGCTTAGTTAGCATCGTGTACATTTCCTTTGTAACACAATTATTGGGGAAAATAAATCTCTTGTCAAAGCATTTGCATTCCTAGAAGACAGAAGTCTTGTTTAGCCTCATGTATGTAAATAGTAGTAATGCATTATAATAAATAGATGTCTCATACCTTGCTAGGAAAAAATATACTAAGGCCATTACTGCAGTAAAATCCTGTAGCGCAGGATTCAGGCAACACATCTGCAAAGCTCCCTCTGTCACTTCAACTCAGCAACACACTCTACTCAGATTCTGTCACTTCAACTTAACAGACTCTTTACTCAGATTTTCTAGAGCTAAGGCATGAGAATAACCCTGGCCGAAACGGACCAATACATATCTATTCATGTTTCTGTGTTCTAACCTTTCAAGTATTCCTTTTCTAAACCAAGCTTTATATATTGTATCCTTGAGTTATATTCTCAAACGGGCTTATATCATTGCAGTATTGATTTTGCTGTGCATACTTTCAAGAAAACAAAGCTATTCTAAATTTGAAGAAAACAGAACCGTGCCAAAGGGTCATTCTGATTTTTAACATTTTATATCCATTTCTATTTTTGTTAATTTTTTAATGATTAACTTGATTTTCATTCTGATTTTTAACATTTTATATCCATTTCTATTTTTGTTAATTTTTTAATGATTAACTTGATTTTCGTATTGACCATGAGACCTCAGATGAGAAGCATCGGCACACCTGCACAGCACATGCTTTCTCTGTTTTTCATGTTCTTTTTCTTTCCTCCATAACTGAATTTCCAAGGAAACGATGAATAACAACAGCCCAAATTTGTTAGCATTTACTCTGTGCCACACACTGTGCTAAGAAATCTATAGGTAGGGGTGCCTGCGGGGTGTGTGGGGGGGTGTCAGTCAGTTAAAAGTCTGACTCTTGGTTTCGGCTCAGATCATGATCTCACAGTCTGTGAGTTCGAGCCCCATGTCAAGCTTGATACTGACAGTGCAGAGCCTGCTTGGGATTTCTCTCTTCCTCTCTCTCTGCACCTCCCTAGCCTGTTCTCTCTCTCTCTCTCTCTCTCTCTCTCTCTCTCTCTCTCCATCCCCCACCTCAAAAACAAGCAAATATTTACGACATCTACAGGCAGTATCTCCTTGAATTATCACACCTACCATATGAGAGGGATTTTATTACTATTGTGTTCTAGGTAAAGGAAGAGAGGCTCAGAGGGAGTCAGTCACCTGCTCACGGCCACAGAGCTAACTAATCCTGAATGTGGCCAAAAGGCTGTTAAGGTTAAATGTCCATTCCTAACCATGATGCCCTCTGGAGGCCATGGCGAAAGTCCTGTGCATTATTTTTGGTTTACTGCATGTTACATAGGTTTTGTTTGCTTTTGTATTTGTTTTTTTTAGTGAGATGGAAAGAGTGCACAGGGGAGGGGCTCACGCTGTCACTCTCTCTCTCCTAGAAATAAATAATGAAAAATATTAAAAAAAAATAAATATATCCTATTGCTAAATAATGCTAAGTATCATCTGAGTGTTCAGCCGTTAATAATCATTTTGCCGGTGGAGGGTCTTGGTCAAGAGATCAAGAAATCCCACGACCGTGGGATCATGACTTGAGCTGAAATCAAGCATCAGATGCTCACGAACTGAGCCACCCAGGTATCCTGAATTAGGAATATTCTTTTTTTTTTTTTTTTTTTTTAAGTTTTTTTTTTTTAAGTTTTTATTTATTTCTAGAGAGAGAGAGAGAGACAGCGTGAGCAGGGGAGGGTCAGAGAGAGAGGGAGTCACAGACTGAAACAGGCTCCAGGCTCTGAGCTGGCAGTCAGCACAGAGCCCGACGCGGGGCTCGAACCCACGAACCGCAAGATCATGACCTAAGCGAAAGTCGGACTAAGCCACCCAGGAGCCCCAGGAATATTCTTAATTGCATTTAGAAATACACTTAAATTTAAAAAAGTAAACAAGCATTTAGAAAACGCCTGAAATATGAAAATCACAAAAATGTGATGCAGAGACACAAAGTGGGTAAATGCTGTCGAAAAACTGGTGGCAACAGCCCCTTGATGCGATGTTGCCACAAACCTTTAATTTGTAAAGTGCAACGAGATGCAGTGCAATAAAATGAGACATGCCTATAGGAAAGCTGTTAAAGACTCCATCCTAAGGGTTCACATTACAAGGAAAAAAAAGTGCTTTCTTTCTTTTTTTAAAAATTTGTGTGTGTGTGAGACAGAGAAAGAGAGACAGAGACAGATAGAGTGAGCAGGGGAGGGTCAGAGAGAGAGGGAGACACAGAAATTGAAAAAGACTCCAGGCTCTGAGCTAGCTGTCAGCACAGAGCCCGACGCGGGGCTCAAACCCACAAACCGCGAGATCATGACCTGAGCTGAAGTCGGAAGCTTAACTGACTGAGCCACCCAGGTGCCCGTCTTTCTTTCTTTCTTTCTTTCTTTCTTTCTTTCTTTCTTTCTTTCTTTCTTTCTTTCTTTCTTTCCTTTCTTTCTTTCCTTTCTTTCTCTCTCTCTCTCTCCTTCCTTCCTTCCTTCCTTCCTTCCTTCCTTCCTTCCTTCCTTCCTTTCTTTCTTTCTCTCTCTCTCTTTCTTTTTCTTGTCTTTTCTTTCCTTTGTTATTATTGTTATTGTTATTTTGCTTTTTCTTTTTATTGTATCTATATGCGATGCCGAATGCCAACTAAACATTGTGGTAATCATATCACAACAGATATAAGTTAAACCATTATCCTTTAGATCTTAAACTTACAGAGTTATGTATGTTAATTCTATTTCAATGAAATTGGTGGTGGGGGAGAAAGAAGTAAAACTAAAAACCACAGCCAGAATAATGCCATGTTGACCATCGGTAACAAAGAGAGTAGTGTTTGCCTTGTAAGGGCTCCCTGCAGGAGACAGAGCATAATGAGGGACTAGATGGCCTGGGTGCTAGGACAGGGTACCTCCCACAAGCCTAACCTCAGGGGGAAGCAGGAAAATGAGTCTGGGATAGAGAGGGGTGAGGGTAACAAAGAATAAGAATCAGGAGAAAGATCTTATTTGCCTGTCTGAAATGGACTCTGAAAGACTGAAAGATGGCGGTGGGAATCATAAGAAATATGTTGCAGTGGCACCTGAACATGACTGCCTATCAGCAAAGTGGCTTTCTCTGTGCTCTCAGGCTGTGCTTACAAGTGACATTGCTGGGGGTCACCTGGGGAACTCTTGACTCTTGATTTTGGCTCAGGTCATGATCTCACTGTTCGTGCTATTGAGCTCTGTGTTGGGCTCTGCGCTGACAGTGGGGAGCCTGCTTGGGATTCTCTTTCTCTCCCTCTTTCTTCCCCTCCCCCCACTTGTATGCACTCTCTCTCAAAATAAATAAATAAACTTAAATTAAGAAATGTAAACAAGTGACATTGCTGGGCAGAGCCACAGGCCTAGGAGATGATCAGTAAATACTTGCTGAAGGCGTGTTCTTCTAGAGGTGGCTTCTTCCCCACCTTAGTCTACCTTACCTGCTTTCAACTCTCCTTCCTGCCTCAACTAGCTAGTCCTGGGACAGGTAGAGAAAGGCCAAGTTGCAAAGGCATGCCTGAGAAGATCATGCTGGAAAGAGATGTAAATGTAAGTTATGCCTGTCATGATCAGCTCAGGCTGCTATAACAAAATACCATAGACAGAGTGGCTGAAACAATAGATGGTTATTTCTCACAGTTCTGGATGCCAGAAGTCCAAGATCAAGGCATAGGCTGATTTGGCATAGCAAGAAGACTCTGTTCCTGGTTTGTATATGACCACCTTCTTGCTGTGTCCTCACATGGCCCTTTATTCTGTGTGACTGCAGAGAGAGAGAGAAAGAGTGAGCTCAAGTGTCTCTTCCTCTTCTTATTAGGACACGACATGGCTTATTAGCCAAGCCCCACCTTTGTTATCTTATTTAATTACTTCCAAAAACTCTATTTCCAAATATAGCCACTTTGGGCTTAGAGCTTCAACATATGGATTTTGGGGGAGCACAAGCAATCAGTCTATACAAAGCCAAAGGAATGACCTTTACAAAGACTATTGGGTATCCGGGAGATCACTCTGTTCCTGCTCAAAAGCGGCTTTCAGATAATGGCCTCTTGTCTCCATTATCCAAACTGGATTTGAATCATAGAAAAGCACTTTTATTTCCTCAGCCTCCTGAGCTCTCGAGGATTCTTACTGAGGTGCTTCCTGTCCAGGCACCCAAATCATTTATCATGAATTAAATAGCTTGCTGAGAATGCAAAATGGTGTAAGTCAAGGCATGGCTCTAAATCAATTAGAGGAAGTCAAGGCCTCATGCTTTTAATTGATGGCCAGGAGGCGAGAGAATGGCTGGTGTCACACCCCTCTAGGAATCTGTCACTTGTGCAACAGAAGAAAAAGTGAGCTGTGTCCTCAACAAAGCCCAGAGGGGCAGGAGACAACACCAAACCATTGTCTACACTGGGGAAAGGAATTTTGGGGGGTTAGGATCAGCTAGATTTTTCTCAACACTCTCTAACAATTTATGAGAAGGTTTCAGAATTATTTACAGTTCTTTTCCACCTAGGCTTAGGATTCTTGCTGCCACCACAAGCGACTGATATTTCCTGAGCTGGACTTTTTAGCTCACTGCTCACTGCAAGTGGACCGGAGACTGGCAGGTTTTCATTTCTTCCCTGGCCTGACCTGCTCTGGGGGAGGGGCTGAATGAAGATCTTGTGCAAAAGCAAAGCTCAGATGTGGCCATCAGGTGAGACTGTGAGGAGCTTGTTGGAACTTTTAGAATTCAACTGGATTTTAGCTTTCAATTTTTAAAAGTTGCATATTGACTGCAGGAATTAATTGCAATGTTTCTAAAATCAGTGGCAACGTTAAGTCAATAAGACATTTTTTAAAAATGACTAAAAGCTGGGGCGCCTGGGTGGCTTAGTCGGTTGAGCGTCCGACTTTCACTTAGGTCATGATCTCGCGGTTCGTGGGTTCGAGCCCCGCGTCGGGCTCTGCGCTGACTGCCAGCTCAGAGCCTGGAGCCTGTTTCAGTCTGTGTCTCCCTCTCTCTCTGACTCTCCCCTGCTCACGCTGTCTATCTCTCTCTCCTAGAAATAAATAAAAATATTTTTTAAAAAAATGACTAAAAACTGTATCTGCTGACATTGTGAGGAATGTTTGCTTTTTTAGCCATCGTTTTGCCCATTAGAGTTCCGTACTATGAAGAGGAATCTGCATTTAGTAAATAAAACAAACATTCCTCCTACACAAATAAAAATAATTCTACCAGACCCTTCCTAGTGCAGCCAACCCCAGGAGCTGGGGGGGTGGGGGGGAGGGTTGGGAGTGGTGACGGTGGGGGGGCGGTGAGCATGAGCATCAGGATTCCAGGAGCAGAAAGAAAATGGAAAAGGAGAAGAAGATGTGTTTACATCTCTACCCCGATGACTTCTGGCTGTCCCACCCACCCTTTTCCCAAAGCTGTGATTCTAAACTATCTCCTAAACCAACTTCCTTTTCTCTCATATGAATTAATAAGCAGTTGTAAGTGACAAAAATAAATAACCCTTTTAATAGGCATTTGCTTTTCAAAAGGGTTTGTTGATCCCAGGTGAGTGTTCAAAGGATGAAATTGACAGACGGTGTCCTCTCGAACCAAACTTGAGTCAAGCCCTCTGATCTCCTGGCCCAGTCCTTGCTGGGCTGGAATAGTCCAGTCTTGCCAAGAATCCTGCTAAGTCACCATAGACAGATTTCCAAATCTTTGATAGCTGATATTCTTTGATATCTTATCACGTTTCTTATCTACCACCCTTGATATCTGATCCCCCTGACCTGCCTTCAGCAAGAATCCTATTAAATTGGCTTAACAAGAAATTTCCTGTCATTGATGTTACCTCATCTCCCGCCCTCTTCCGTTCCCCCTCCCTTAGTTATAAATCCCTACTTGTATTCAGAATTGAGTCTGATCTCTTTCTCATTGTGCTCACCTTGACATCTGTTGCAACAGTCTTGAATAAAATCTTCCTTACTATTATAACAAGTGTAGAATATTCTTTTCTGAGAGCGCTGCGAGGGTGAGAACTTCTTCATTTTTTTCTGCTAATGTATCCCTGGAATTGGAAGTGTCAGAGACCCGACTTCTTCAATGAAGATTTGTTGATGGACGTGTGCAGACACAAATAATCTCATTTGGTCATTTCTAGTCCCCCTTTTATAGAAGAAGAAAAGGAGGCTTAACTGGTTGAGGGGATTTACTTCTTATCTACCAGCTAGTAAGAAACATTCCTGGGAGGGACTGTCCATCACTCTGTCCTACATTACAGATATCTTCTAACATAAATGTTTAGAAGATCGCTCAATAGAGATAAACAATAGACAATAGAGGGCAATCTGTTTATTGAACTATGCTTATGCAGGCCTCTGAGTCTACGTTAACTTTAACTCTCACTGCAACCTGGTGATATAGAGCTACTGTTATTATTATTTTACTAGCTTTATTGAGGTATAGTTTAACATATGATAAACTGCACACATGTAGGTATACAATTTGTAAATTTCAACACATGTGTACACCTGTGCAATCATCCTCACGGTCACTATAATGAACATGTCATCACCACCCTCAAAAGAGCTATTATTATTCATGCCATTTTATAGAAGGGACAGTTGATTTCATTTATATGATGTTACATAGTGGCTGTGTGGAGAGCCGGGACTTGGAGCTCTGCAAGATTATAGAATCATGCCTCTTGCCTCTTCCTACGACTGCAGTGTGTCACTTTCTTGTCCCCTCTCCCTAGCCCTCTCTGTCCCTCTTCCTATCTCTGTCTCTCTCTCTCTATTACTGATCACCCACTATGTGTTAATGGCTCTACATTTAGATGTTCAACACCGCCTTTCTAAAGCAATAACAATCATAAGCAGCAATGACAATGACAACTGACACCTATGACAAGTCACTCTGAAGCTCTTTAAATATGGTGCTCATTTTTAAAGTAATGTAGCTCTAGAGAGCTCGGCTTTGCAATCAAGCTGATCCCGCTTTGAACACTGCCCGCCACATTTACTGAGCAGCCCTGGACGGCCTTAGCAATTTTGCTGAGCCTTGTGATCCTCACGGGCAAAAAGAGAGTAGTAATGCCCATCTCAGAGGTGGTGTGAGAACCACATGGCAGCATTACTTGGCTCAATAGTTGCTAATAGCCAGTACTCTGAAAGTAACTATGACTACTAAAAACATCACAACATCCAGTAAAATGGTATGTCTCTAAAATTTTAAGCAATAATTTTTCTCTTTCAAGAGTACAGTTGTCTACAGAGGTAAATAGACATACATACAAGAGTACGTCTCGATTTGCCATTCAGCAAACATTTTGTGGAATGCCAGAAATCAACACCTTTGTTGAAAAGGGATAGAGAAAATTGGAAATGGTCAACACCTTGCTTAATTTCTCTCTCTTTAAGTCTATTTTTAGTAAAATCCTCTTGGGCAAAAGATATGACTTTTAGATGTCAGTAGCTTAAAAAAGAAAAAAGAAGTCCCTATCTAATTGCCCAAGTGCCAGGTGGGTTTCACAGTCTCCCCATCGCCCCCATTTCATTGCTTTTAAATGCCATGACTCTATTTCAGCAGAATCATCATTGAGGAAATCAGCAAGAAGTTTGAAAAACATTTTTGAGGTCTCATGGTCAATACGAAAATCAAGTTAATGAATTACTATTGAAATAAATAGTGAATTTGAAAGTTGAAGAGATCAGCAGGTCAAGACTGGAGAGAAATTAATCAGTATAAAAAGTGAGGTGGAGGAGGGCCAAACTAAATGGATTTTTTTTTAATGTTTTTTTATTTATTTCTAGGAGAGAGATAGACAGCTTGAACAGAGGAGGGTCAAAGAGAGAGGGAGTCACAGACCGAAACAGGCTCCAGGCTCCGAGCTGGCAGTCAGCACAGAGCCCGACGCGGGGCTCGAACCCACGAACCGCGAGATCATGACCTAAGTGAAAGTCGGATGCTTAACCAACTAAGCCACCCAGGCGCCCCTAAATGGATTTTTTTTTTATTAGCAAATGGGAAATAGTCACAACCAAGGTTACTCATCCATTTTTTTCTTGTAACCAGAATCTCATCTTGGAAATCTTGGTCTTCCAGGCATGCTCCGGGTTGTGGTCCGAATGTAAATAGCCTACTTTGGAAACCTGGTTGTTTGTCTTCCATTCAAAAAAGAGGTGGGATTGCTCACAGAGCCTCTCTTTGTTCACCCCAGTTCCTCAAATAGCTTTGCTGACCCTCACGCAGGGCAACATAAGACCGAGAGAAGTCAGAAATCTTTTGTTATTTTTCCCACTTCTCCTCCTCAATATTCAATATTTTTACACATTGCTAAAGGATCCCCATGATAAGTCTAGTTACCATCTGTCATCATACAAAGTCATTATAATATTATTGACTACATTCCCTAGGCTTTGCATTACATACCCATGACCTATTTATTTTATAACTCTTAATCCTCTTTACCTATTTTGCTCCCCTCCCAATCGCTCCCCACTCTGAATCCCTTTCTGTTTAATTTTGTCACTTTCTGGTTTTGTTTTTTGAGTTCCATATATAAGTGAAATCCTACAATATTTCTTTCTCTGTGTGAGCTATCTCAGCATAATACCTTCTAAGTCTGTCCATGTTGTCATGAAGGGCAATATTTCATTCCTTTTATAGCTAAGTAATAGTCGTGTGTGTGTGTGTGTGTGTGTGTGTGTGTGTGTGTGTGTGTGTATCGACACTGAGCTTGCTCCCAAATCTTGATGATTGTGAATAGTACTGCAAAAATCAGGAATGCATATATCTTTTTAATTGGTGTTTTTGTTTTCTTTGGATAAATACCCAGAAGTGGAATTGCTAGATTGTATAGTGGTTCTGTTTTTAACTTTTTGAGGAAACCCTGTACTATTTTTCATAGTGGCTGCACCAATTTACATTCCCAGCAACAGTGCACAAGGGTTTCTTTTTCTCCACATCTTTGCCAATCCTTTGCCAACATAAGTGTTCTTATCTTTTTTGATAATAACCAGTCTGACAGGTATGTGGCATTATCTCACTGTGGTTTTGATTTGCATTTCCCTAGTGATTAGTGGTGCTGGGTATCTTCTCATGTGCCAGCTGCCCATCTGGATGCCTGCTTTGAAAAAATATCTGTTCAAGTCCTCTGATCACTTTTTAGTTTGGCTGTTTTGTTTTTTGATATTAAGTTGTGTGAGTTTTTTATGTATTTTGGATGTTAACCTTTATCAGATGTATGATTTGCTGAGTATATCCACCTTAAAGAAATAAATAATAGTGTATGGCTAAATAATAGGTCCCACACAAATAGGTATGGATACAAAATACTGTTGGAGAAATTACTTTGAGCTAGAGCCAGGTTGCTGTAGGATAGAAGTCAAGCAAAGCTGTATGTCAGAGGTAGATTCTGAGCTGGACCTAGGGTTGGATTTTATTAAGAAGAATGTGGAGAATGGAAAAGACAATACCCTGAGCATGAAGCCTGCTTCACATTCAAAGTCTTCCTGATGATGATTCCTTTGCCAAGCTTACCTGTACCAAAAATCTATCAATCCACAGCTGTCTTGGAATGAAACTATTAGATTTCCTCCATCACTCTAATACATCAGTGTGTTGTAAAATTTCATCACCCGCTGTATCTTTTGCCTGCCTCAGCTCAATCTTACAGGTGACAGAAAGACTCTGTGGTTTTTGGTTCCTGCAGGGGAGGGGATAGTATTATTACTCAGTGAAGTAGGAAGTCTTGGAAAGAGACTTTATCTGGGGGAAAGATCCTGAGTTCAGTGTTGAATAAGTTGAGTTTCTAGTGCCTTTTGAGACAATTGGTGGAGTTAACTGTAGTTGTTTTTTGGGTGTTTTATTAAAGAAGACTGCTATTGTCTTTTTTCACTTTATCTGCAAAGAGCCGCAAATTTTGCATAATACATAATGAGCACGTATTACTTTAAAAGTAGAAAAAGTTGGGGCACCTGGGTGGCTTAGTCGGTTAAGCGTCCGACTTTCGCTCAGGTCATGATCTCACAGTTCGTGGGTTTGAGCCCCGCATCGGGCTCTGTGCTGACTGCCATCTCAGAGCCTGGAGCCTGTTTCAGTCTGTGACTCCCTCTCTCTCTGACCCTCCCCTGTTCACGCTGTCTCTCTCTCTCTCCTAGAAATAAATAAAAAAACATTAAAAAAAATTTAAAAAAATAAAAAATAAAAGTAGAAAAAGTCATAAAATAATAACAAAATACGAAAAATTAAAGAATGCTAAAAATTAGCACTACCCATTGCAAGATTTTCTTTTATTTTGATCCAATTAGCTTATAAAAATGTAAACAGCAAAGCACACATTTTGAGACTTCATTTCATAGGGTATCAACTCCTGCAACCAAAGTCTGGAAAATTTATAATGGCTCAATCACAGTAAAAACGTATTGCTTGCTCATATAAAGCACAAAATAGTGCTCTTCACGATGGAGCAGTGTCTCCCAGGGAGACTCAGGGAACTGGTACCTTCTATCTAGCATCTCTGCTATCTCCAGTGTGTATCTTCTAAGGGTGGCCATACTTGTCTGCATTGGCGGACAGAAGAATGAACAGCATAGGGGACATTCTATGGCACATTTACTTGCATGAGAGCTGGAAGGGAGATAAAGTACTTCTGTTCACCTTCTACTGCATTGAGCTGCAATGGAAGCTGGGAAATATACTATAGCTGTGTGCCTAGAAAGGGAAAAGGAAACAAATTCTGTGATAAGCTGGGAAAATTCTGCCTCAGATACCAAGTGGTGAATTTCAGAAGGGCATCTGATTGGCAGATTTTTTGTTTGTTTGTTTGTTGGGTTTGTTCTGCAATTACTATCTGGCAAACATTTCTGTTTCTATATCCTTCCATCCATCTATCTATCTATCTATCTATCTATCTATCTATCTATCTATCTATCTAGATAAATAAGATGGAGTCTCAGAGGTATATCTAAACGTTTCCCTGGAATATCAATCTAGTAACCCTGTACTAAAGAAAATGAGGTTAGAGTGAAATCGTCTATTCAAACTGAACCAATCACTTTCAGTCTTTTTAGTGAATGTGAATAACTACATTAAAAATTTTATTTTAGAGATTTGTGGAGATCAACATGAAATTCTTTTTCATCTCGGCTTTTAGAAACTGTAATTTGAATGTCAGAACCATATTTATGATCATTTTTGAAACCAGTAAAACACTTTATATTTTGCCCATACACAAAGTAATGTGACTCATAGATACAGGTGCCACTGTTTTTCAAATGTTTGTAGATATTGTTAAGATAAGTAAAACACATATTTATTTAAAAGAATTGCTGAGTTTATAGTAGCTTTGCACCACTGTGTTTTTTGTTAATAATTTGATACTACAAGTAAGCTACTATTGAGGGAGGTTATGAAATGTATAATGTTATAAAGATATGATTTCCATTTCCAGAAAATACAGAGTAATAGAATCTAGAATTACACTCCCACCAGAAGCAACCAGAAACTGAACGAAATGTATGAGATGATGGTTTGCAAGATACTGGCTGTTACGGCTAATGGTGTGTCCCCCAGATGCATAAGCTGAAGCCCTAATCTCTAATGTGATTGTATTTGGAGATGAGGCTTTTAGGAGGTAGTTAAGATTAAATAAGGTCATGAGGGTAGAGTTCTACTCCAATAGGCCTTGGAGAGGAGGAGGAGAAAGAACTCTTTCTCCACATGCACGCACTAAGGAAAACCATGTGAAGATACAGTGAGAAAGTTGCTTTCTGCAAGCCAGGAAGAGAATTCTCACTAGAATCCAACTTTGCTGGCCCTCCGACCTCAGACTTCTAGGCTCCAGAAATTTGAGAAAATAACTTTCTGTTGTTTAAGTCACCCAGTCTAGGGTATTTTGTTGTGGCAGCCTGCGCAGACTCAGACACCGGACATCAGACAACCAAAGGACAATAATCGCTGAGACATGGGAAACCCACAAGGTGAGCCCTAGAGCTGTCCCAGGTTGTCCCGGGTTGCTACCCTGAAAGCTTCCAGGCAGGGTGGGGAGGCAAGTCCAGGCTGAGCCAAGGTGACAAAGGTGGTTCAAATTTTCAGGTCAGAGCATCGAAGGAGAGAGAATTGTACAGAGAAGGAACTTCAAATATGGGCAGAAGTGCCCTAAGGTGTTCAGCTTACTGCTGATCAGCACAGGCATGTGAAGAAACCACCTGAGTTTGGGGAAGAGCCACCTAAAAGGATTAAAGATGCTAACATCTGACACGTCATACAATCCAAAATGGTGTCTATTTCTGCCAGCCACACTGAAAGCCTCAAGATTCATGGGCGCTGAATAGAGTACACAGCAAGTTCTTGCCTCTGGAGTGGGAATAATTAGCCTGAAAATGTGCACCACTCCAGTCTTGTCTGACAAATATGAGAAACAAGATCTGAAATAATCGAATGGCTATCAGGTAACTTGATTTCATTCCAGAACGAAGCTCGAAAACATTCATTGGAAGACAAAAATGTCTAGCACTCAACCTGATAAAATTCATAATGTCTAGCACCCCATAAAAAATCCCCAGGCATAGACAAAGACAGGAAAATACAACCTGTGATGCGGTTAAATAAATCGAAACTGATCCCAAATGGCACAGATGTTAGAATGAGCATAAAAGGCCATTGAAAACAGTTGTATTGTATAGATTTAAAAAAATTTAAGCAGAGACATGTGAAAGACATGAAAAGACCTAAATTCAGACTCTAAGGATAAAACTATAATGCATAAAGTGAAAAGTGCATTGTGCGATCAGCTAGGTGAACTCTAGCTGAGTGATTGCTTGCATAACTGGTCTTCTTATTGGGATTCAAAACTTTTTTTGACCTTTATAAATTACTATGCAACTCATGGGTTTTAGGGGTGACTTGAGAAAGTTGAAACCATGAATGTTAATTCCCCAATGTTAAGCGTCCATTTATATTTACAAAAGCAAAATTGTGTCTAGCCTCGAAACTTAAAAAAATTTAATTGGGAAGACCGAACACTCAAAAATATAGGAAGAGAATAATGGTAAGGAAAATGTAATGACCTGAACTCAAGTTTCCATTCCCTATCCTCCCACAAATTTCCTTCCCCATTTGCTGTCCAAAGATCTCTTCTCTGTCTACAAGAGGTGTTTCTTCTCCTTCTTTTTTTTTAAATTTTATTAACTTACTGAGAAGAGAGAGAGAGAGAAGTCCAAGCAGACTCTGCATTATTAGCACAGAGCCCAACATGGGGCTCAAACTCACCAAGCATGAGATCACGATCTGGGCTCAACCGACTGAACCACCCAGGAACTCCCAAGAAGTGTTTCTTAGCCCAAGGTTAGAGCAGTAGCAATCAGGGCATTCAGTCTGACATTATTATTCCTGTGGAATGTTCTAAGTTCCTACTGGCTTCCCTCTGACCAATGATAATTCTGCTTAGTAAACCATAAGTAGGTGTTGTGTGTTGAATTATATCCCCCTAAGAAGATATGTTGGTTTTAACCCCCAGTACTTGTGAAAGTGACCTTCTTTGGAAATAAGGCTTTTGCAGATATAATCAAGTTAAGATGAGGTTACACTAGATTAGGATGGGCCTTAAGTCTAATGACTGGTGTTTTTATAAGGAGAAAGGTATTTGAAGACACAGGAGAAACAGGAAAGAAGGCCACGTGAAGATAGAGGCAGAGATTGGAATGACATTGTCTCAAGCCAAGGTATGTTCTGGTTGCTAGCATCCACCAGAAGCTGGAAGATGTAGAGAAGGGTCTTCCTTAGAGACTTTGAAGGGAACCAGGCTCCACCAACACCCAGACTTCAGACTCATTGCCTCTAGAACCGTTAGAGAATAACTTTCTCCTGTTTAAGGCACCCCGTTTGTGGTACTTGGTTATAGCAGCCTTAGGACATTGATAGGGACACTGTAGGGAACTTTCAGCCCGGTGACCGCCTAATCAACACTCACCCTCAATCTGGAAGAGATCAAGAAGTGTTATTTTCCCTTTCTAGAGTACTTCCTGACTCACCAGCCATCTGCAGACCAAACCAGAGGCAAATGTAGTTCCTTCAATGAACTTAAAGGTGTTTGCACTAAGAGCATTACATTTTTCAAACATTATTTAGAAGTTTATTTACTTATTTTGAGAGAGAGCAAGCGTGAGCAGGGGAGGGGCAGAGAGAGAGAAAGAGAGAGGGAATCAGAAGCAGGCTCCACGCTGTCAGTGTGGAGTCCGATGTGGGGCTCGATCTCACGAACCGCAAAATCATGGCCTGAGCTGAAATCAAGAGTCTGCTGCTTAACCGACTGAGCCACTCAGGCACCCAGAGCACTAATTTTTCATGTCTCCCGGATCCATGCCCTTTGAAAACATACTGGATTTGGAGAGGTGATTTTTTTTTTTTATGGGAAAGTAGTAAATGTGATGCAGACGAGATTTGGGAAGTGCTTGAGTGTTTGAATTCACTCTCTTATTGCTCTTGGACCTCCGTGCTGTGTGAACGCAGCTGAGACGGCTGCGGGCACAGGGAGAGGGACCCACACGTCCAGTCCCTCCAGCTGAGGCTTGCGACACCCAGGTCAGGGGTGGCGGGCCCTCACTCCGACCCTGGCCTCATACATGAGCCCAGCCCAAATCAGGCAAACAAGAAGACCCGCCAGCTGAGGCCAGCCCGCAGTTACCACTGTGAATTTTATTAATAAATAGATGCTGATGGTAGAGCTACCACCAAGTGAGATTGTGAGTTTTTTGTTTCAAAAGAGGATCTTTATATTTTAAAAAAAAGATCATCTGACTCTATTATCAATGGCTCCTAATAACTGTTTTTGACATGATTCATTTATTCTGAGTTTCCTATCACATTTATTGTCACAGCCAATTTTTCTGTTTGTCAGAATTACACCCAGCATAGTTAATTTTCTTTAGTGACTCTCCCACTTCCTGCAGGATGAGCAAAATCAATGATTGTTGTTAGAAGCAGCTAAATCAGAGGGTGGTTTGGTAGGTAGCACATGCTGACTGATGTAGGAAGGTTGGCAGATCTCACAGAGAAGCTACCGGCACAGCCCTAAGGGAAGGAGCCGGATGCAGAATTAGGCCTCAGAAGGAGGGTGTTATGTGTCTGTTTCTGTCCTCTTGACATTTATGTCTCCGATCTCCCATTCTATTAAGGAAGAGATTTGAATATCAGAGAGAATCTAATTGTATCTAATACTCCTTCCTACCCGTGGCTCCCCATTTTCAGCTACAATGGTTCTTGTATAAACATAAATGCCATATATGTGTGTATCTATAGCACACACAGGCAGAGAGAGGGCTTCTCTCTGTATATATCTATATATCTACATCTACATCTGCATCTATATCTATATCTACATGCACATCTATTAGATGACCCTTAGCACCCACACGCCAGGTACAATAAAAGACATGCTGATGGGAGAATGTATTTTTCTCACATGGGAATAATTAGAATATAATGCACTATTTTAGAAACAGTAAGGTTTGCTTTAGGGAAGTTTTTTGGCTCCACAGGAAACTTCAGAGGAAATGGGCCACTACTTCTTCATGGGGAGGCTGACCTGGCGGGAGAGCGCTAACTTCCTCTTCCCCCTCCATCCCTCCCCCTCCCCCCAGTCAGACCAGTGCTCACCGGGCCCCCTTAGGACTCAGCAAAGGGAAACCTGACTAACTCTCAGCCTATACTTGAGAAACTGGCGTTTGCATCACACAGACAGGGGTTTGCGAAGGAAGGCGTAGGCCCTCTTAGCCAAGAGGAGACGGAGAGCCCAGGCTCCTGGCCGAGGGGCCAGAGGAAGAGGGGACTGAGGGAGGAGGGTGGAAGTTGAGGAGAACAGAGTCGCCTTCACGTGGCCATCTTCTGTCCGATGGCTTCCTTCTGTGACAGGGCTTTCTTCCCTAAGATGAGGCTGAGGCCATGGGCGAGACCCAGGCCTGGGCTCCGGGCCCCCCACACCGCCTTGCTCCTGGTCAGGCACCAAGGCCCAGCAGACCCTGCAAACAAAGGCCCAGGAGCAACTGTTCCTCAGCGGTGTGGGCCGCAGTAGGGTGGAGGGAAGCTTCTAGCAGACAGGTGGGCTCCGGGCCTCAACAGACCCTGTGCGGTGTGGGGCAGTGTCTCCCCCTGCCATCAGCTGCCAGAAGAGAAAACCGTAAGCCAGAGGGGCCGTGAAATAGTAACCCAATCACTCCCTCCCTGCCTTGCCTGCACCCCCCAACCCCCCACCCCCCAGAAGATGCCTGGGAACATAGGTGCCCGGGAGGCAGAAGGGAAGGGCTTTGCACAGCCAGGTGGTACAAAGCGCCACAGGCGTGAGCCGTGATGCACTACTTGGATAAACAGATCCTGAAAGAAATAAAGAAATATTCAAGGAGAAGGAGAGTTATCTGACAACCTTTCGAAAAATTTTTTTATTCATTTCTCTGATGATTAAAATGCAAACGCATGCATTTATATAATTTGAAAAATTCAGAGAAGCTTTCGGGGAATATTTGAGGGAATAAAAATGAACTGTAATATTTTCATGACTATGTGTGCATACACGTGTGTGCGTGTATATGTGTGTATGTACGTGTACAATACTTTCTTCTTTTCTAGATAGATGTTTTCCAAATAAAATCAGACTCACCCTGTAGAGGTTTCTAACCTGTTTTAATTTTTATTCAATGTTACGTAACAATTACATTTAAATGCCAATTGAGAATATGAGTCTTAATGACAAAATGGTATCACATCTATGAAGGTAGGCTAATATTTTTACATTATCCCTTATTTTACTTATTTATTTATTTATCTTAATATTTATTTACTTTTGAGAGAGAGACAGAGTGCAAACGGGGGAGGGTCAGAGCGAGAAGGAGGCACCAAGTCTCAGGCAGGATCCAGGCTCTGAGCCATCAGCACAGAGTCTGATGTGGGGCTTGAAGTCACTCACTGTGAGATCATGACCTGAGCTGAGTTGGACACTTAACTGACTGAGCCACCCATGTGCCCACCCCCCTATTTTTTTTTAAGTTTATTTATTTTGAGAGAAGGAGAGCAGGGAAGGGGCAGAGAGAGTCTCCCAGGCAGGCCCTGCACTTTCAGTGTGGAGCCCTATGCGGGGCTCAAACTCACGAATCACGAATTGTGACCTGAACCAAAAACAAGAGCCCATCTGTTAACCGACTGAGCCACCCAGTGTCCCCATTATCTTCTATTTTTAAACATTCATTAGTGGGTAATTTCATGACATTTTCACATTTACTGAAATTCCTATAAATACATTTCATGTGTATTTCAGATAATTTTCTTGTAATAAATAACAAGAAGTTGTACACATGAATATATGGAGCATATTTATGGAGTAAAGCATATGCCCAAGTTTTAGGCTTTCTATACTTACTGTCCAATTACTGTCCATGTAGGTTGTTTGAAGGTTAATTTAGGTAAAAACTATGAACGTGAGTTCTGGACTCAGGAGTCTTGGATTTGTCTACCAGGCTCAGTTATTTCCTGGCAGTGTAATCTTAGATTATTTATAATATCTCTCCAGGACTCAATGTCTTTATTTGTAAAATGGGAATAATAACACGAACACCTAGTTTCTAGAACGGCTGTGATGATTTAGCAAGCTAATATGAAAGCTCTTTACGAGGTTTAAAGGCCATACAAATGTTGTTAGTATTACTGCCATGATTCCGAATCTTGTTTCCGCCCTGGTTGCCACTTGAAATATGACGGCCATAACTCGGTCCCGTTAGCGGTCACTGAGATAAGGACGGCGTGAGCGAGGCTGCCCAGGAGAGGGGGTGGGGGCGTCCTTCCATGCCTCCCCCTAGAAATCTCCGTAGCAGGAATTTATGTCTCCCTGACATCTCACACCAACACTTGATGGCCTGTGGGGAAAGGGTCACAGAGCAGTGCACACCCAGACCAACTCATTACCATAAATGTGCTTGGAATCTGGGAGGAGAGTCAAGTAAGGGCAAATGGGAGAAAGGCTCTGTCTGCAGCTGGCATTTACCTTCTGTGAGATTAAAACGTTCAGCTGAATGAATTGATGTCATATCTCTGTAGACCCGCACAGACACAAAATGAAATGAAAATGGAATGCAAACGCAACCTCCCCTCAAGGGAAGGCGCCATTTTTGTTCTTTCTCTGCATGTTTGGGAGAAATGCGAACCTCGGGGAGGAAAGACAAGTGGGGATGAGTGTCTGAAGATGCATCGGGGGGACGTGTCCCGTTGAGATGAGAAAAGAAAGAAAATGGCAGACAGATTGCCTTCTTGGAATCAGGGTCTGTCGTGCTAGCTTCCCTCGTGTATAGCACCCTCGGCGTTTTGCTAGGTGGGGAGTTCACCAGAACACAGGAGATTGGGAACTGTAACTATCTGAGGAAAGACTGAGAAAGAAGTGAGAGGAGGGAGGGAGGAAGAAAGGAAGTAGCAAAGTGAGTGAGGAAGGAAGGAGGGACGGAGGGAAGACTGTAATTGAAGGTAATCGCAACAGATACCTTAAAAGAAGGTTGAGATTCTGACAACTGGACTTTTAAAAATGTACAACCCTAAACACGTTCCAACTAGCTCTGTAGTTTCGGAAGGAATTTAACTGAGGTGTGAGGAAAGATTTGGGGCAAAAAAAGGCAGTGAAACTGTCTTCTCTGGGATGTTTAAAGATGGAGTGTTCTAGAGTGTTAAATGTGGATATATCTGAGGAGGGGGAAAGGAAGTTCAAGACCATTTTAGATTTGTTCATTTCCTGTCATGCTGGGTACACAGCTGGAGTTATTTTCATACATAACTGGCAACATGAAATAGAAGCCCGAAGTGTAATACTGAGAATAATTGTATAGTGAGGAGTGTTTCCAAATATTTTCCAAGGCACGGAAATATTTTTTTCCCATAGAAAACTGACTGACAAACAGTTTCATTCATTCATTCATTCATTCATTCATTCATTCAATAAGCATTTTGTCTCTGAGGTGACATTTGAGCTGGGTCATAAAAATGGAAATTAATTATACAGGCAGACAAAAGAGAGAGAAATGACTATATCCACACAAACATCCCAGATGATCCCGTTTTCATTCCAGCTCAGAGTAACAACAGGTCGGTTCTCGGAAATCCCATTTCCTTATTGCTTTGCTTATTATGCGGTCACCCACCTCGGCCACCTTTTTTCCACCCAACATTTGATGTCACCCAACAAATGCTCAATTTCCCACATGCAAAAGCCTTCAAACAGGATCATTTTGTATAATAATAAAAGAAGAAAGGTCACTCCTCTGTGCCAGGCTTTGTGACATATATGGCACTAATGTCCCTCATTCATTTCCCACAATAGAATTATCTAGCAACTAAAACTCAGACTAATTTGATCGTTTTACCACAGAGCCAGGATTTTGAGCCTGGCTCTCACTACTTCCTTTATACTTTTCTGGACACATCGTATTTATACTAGTAATCACAGACTAGATGGCGTGGACCAACCATTTTACTGAAAACAGTTAAAAGGAGTGAATAAAATGAATTATATATATTTCTTCACAAACTTATTGAAGAACTGAGAAAATTCTAGACCACCATTGCAAGAGAACACTGACTCAAAGAGGCTACTATTTCAAAGAGGTAAACTCAAGAGGTTATACCTTAAGCCATAAAGACTGCTGGGTAATGAAACAGTAATTCATTTGTATTAGATTCATGCAGTACGAGTTCCTGAAAGTTAAGAAAAGTTAAGAAATAAGGGGCACCTGGGTGGCTCAGTTGGTTAAGCCTCTGACTTCAGCTCAGGTCATGATCTCACAGTTGGTGGGTTCGAGCCCTGCGTCGGGCTCTGTGATGACAGCTCAAAGCCTGGAGCTGCTGCAAATTCTGTGTCTCCCTCTCTCTCTGCCCCTCCCTCACTCAAGCTCTGTCTCTCTTTCCCTCAAGAATAAATAAACATTAACAATTTTTAAATAAAGAAGGATTAGGGAGATAAGAAGTTATTTAGCTTAAAGTTTATTGATAGAACTAAATGCTACTTGGCCTTTAAAAAGTGAAAAATGAGCGAGCATGGTGACTGTGACTGTAAGTCCGTGGCTAGGAAAGGCATGAGGTAGAAATGATGAAGAGGTCGTGAGACTTGTAAACTTGAACGGCTGCAGTAGTAAAGGGTCAAAGTACAACATCAATGATTTCCATCCAATCACTTTACACACTGCACGTTTGTGACTAGGACACTGTGTCTCATCATTTCTACAGAGGTTGTCCTGGGGTTGTTTGGTGACTTGAAAAAATTACATAACATAACTGCTTGGGCTTTGTTTCTTTCTCCACCAGACAAACAGACTGGGTCAGATCACTTCAAGTCTTCAAAATAAGAGGAGTTTTACAATTTTAGAAAGGGAACATTCCACAATAATTAAGGGCTTAGACATTAGAATCTTTATGAATTCATTCACTCGTATTCAGCAAATATTTGTTGAACAGCTGTTATGTGCCTGTACTGTGTTGGACCCTAGAGATATGGACAAGTCTGTGTCATTAAAGAGTTTATTTCTTACAAAAGGGACAGGTGCCACACAGGTACCAAATTATTTAAAGAAACAGGGGCCCTTGAGTGGCTCAGTCGATTAAGGGTCTGACTTTGGTTCAGGTCATGATCTCATGGTTCATGGGATCGAGCCCCACATTGGGCTCTGTGCTGACAGCTCAGAGCCTGGAGCCTGCTTTGTATTCTGTGTCTCCCTCTCTCTCACCCCTTCCCTGTTTGTGCTCTGTCTCTTTCTCTCAAAAGTAAGTCAATGTTTAAAAAAATAAAAAGAAAAAAGAAAAGAAACAGGAAGTGTGAACCACGTTATGCAGGTGGTGATGTGACACAGATTAACAGAGCTGTTTGAAAGCTTTTGGTACTGTGACTAACTCACACTAAACTGCCAAGAAAGGCTGGTTGTGATTATTAATGATAAAAACCACATCACACTTTTATATAAGCCTAAAGAGTCACTGTTCTCGAGTCAGGATTCGCTGTGTTGCAAGAGGTAGAAACTCGCCTGAAACGGGCCTAAGCATGAAAAGGGATGCATTAGCTCATATCTTCTGGAAGCACAGAGGTGGCTTGGGCACAGGTGACTTGGGGGCATGAAGGACATCTTGAGGCTTCCTTGCCTTCACCTGGCTCCCCTACTCCACACTAGAGACAAGACCCGCAAGAGCAGGCGCCTTCTCCAGCTCAGGTGTGTGCAGGAGGCAGGGCGGAGCGGAGCTACCAAGTTCATCGATTGCTGTACTGAGGTCCCTGCCCCTGAAGCAGACACTGCTACTTGCTACCCACTATCCCGTTCATGTAGTTTCCTCTCTGTTCTTTTAGCAGCAACACCCCTGTTCGTTTTAGCTGGACACATGGCCACCTAGTGAGGAGGCCTCCTTTGCAACAAAGTGTGGCCAGTTCTTCGACGAGGTCATGGGAGAGGAAGTAACACGCGCCACGTCTACACTGCTTTTAGCACGTGCTTTCCTCCGCTTGCTCTGTCCCTTTCCCACTCGCTCAAATGCAGATACAGCGCTGATGATGCCCACGTCATCCGTGCAGATGGCATCCCAGCAGCCTGTCCAACAACGAGTTCCAGGGAGGAATTAAGCCCAATGTTCTCAGTCGTCCATTGGCTGTAATGCATAAGTCCCCTCCTACGAATCTAGAATGGTCCTAGTGCGCGTCAAGCTTGGGAGAATTGAGAAAGGTCATGTGGGCACAGTAAGATGAAAGTAACCTGGGCCCCCACCTCGCCATGTGGAGCAGAGAGCTTGTCTGGCTAGCAAATCTCAGACCAGCACTGGACTTTGTCACCTAACGATGGCATACTTGGGCTTCCCTGTCACAGCGGCTTAGCCGGCAAATGTTTGACCCTGTAACTCGGGGCTGAGGTGAACTCTTGGTGAGCAGCACTGAGTGGGGAAGGCTGGTGCTCACAGATAAAATTTGAGTGCTATGTCTAGCAAGCAAAATGTACTTTCTGGAAGTGCCCACCGAGCAGTAGAGCAGAAAAGGCTCGCTATGCCACTTCAGAAGTCTGTCATTGGAGCAAAAGTCATCATTTTTTCCCTTGACCATTACCTTGCCATGTCAGAAGTCATAAAGCACATTACACTCTTCTTTTACTCAGTATGAATTTAAATATAAAATATTTATATTTAAATCTTTAAATATAAACATTTCTTGCTAGTCAGAGAAGATGATGCTATGATTGTATGAGTCCCAGATTATCTCATGAAAGCACGTGAACTCACATTTATTTATTTCCTCTTAGACGGCAGTGTATGTATAAACACGAAATTATATTTAGTAAATCATATTACCTAAAATATAATGCTTTAATTTCCTTTATCTGTAGTTTGAGCTAAAGATTCCAATGTGGTTTTCTAGCACCTTTTGTGTTCCTCTCCCTTCACACCGCTGTAAGTTGTTGTCCTGGATAGCTTTTCTCACAGGGAGTGTGTGTTGGTCAGTCACCTGCTTGCTGGCTTCATTCATGTCACGCTCGCATTTCGCTCTCATCCGGAGACTCAGGCCGGTGGGCCCTGCACAGCGTTCACTGGGCATCCTGAAACTCAAGCAAGTTCTTTTGCAAAACCAGCCTGCCTAAAAATGACTGCCAAGACACTACCAGAGATGGAGCTGCCTTTAAAAATTTTTTTTACATTTATTTATTTTTGAGAGACAAAGACAGAACACAAGTGGGGGAGGGGCAGAGAGAAGGAGACACAGAATCCGAAGCAGGCTCCAGGCTCTGAGCTGTCAGCACAGAGTCCGGCTTGGTGCTTGAACTCACAAACCGTGAGATCATGACCTGAGCCCAAAGTCTGATGCTCAACCCACTGAGCCACCCGGGAGCCCCAGAAGCTTCCTTTAGTTCCAAGGGCATGGCTGTGTGACGGCCTCACACACAAGCAGCCGGGAGGCCTCACACATGGGAAGCAAACATGACCTGAGATACACCTGGGAAATGGGAAGTAAGTCTTTTCTTTAAGCAGCTATTTTGAGGGGCAGACTAGAATATAGTCCTGAACATAGTATAGTACCAAGCGTTGGTGCCCAAGCTTTAGACAGAATTATCTTTATTTTCGTCTTCCTTTTGGTTACATACATAATGGGCTCTTCGTAGAAAAATAAGGAAATTCAGGGAAACAAAACAATAAAATAAAATAAATCATTGAAAATCCTACACCTGAAGATTACCAGTGTGTAAGATTTTGACTTTATGTCATTTTAGAGTTCTGCTTGTATAAATACATACATATGAATGTGTAAACATAGTGTTCTGTTTTGTAACTTGCTATCTACACTCTCTTTCAAATAATGTGATACTAACACAGTTTAATGAATCCAAGAGGTCCGTTTTTTTAGAGCTGACTTAAAGACACGGAAGCCACAAACTCAAAGGACAGTTTCCATTCTGTTCTGGTGTTTCTTGATGAATATCAGGAAGAATCTGACACACCACACAAAGCTTCACTTTCGAAAGCTCCCTCCTCTCTTATTTTATGTTGTTTCATTTGCACCCAAAGCTGCTGAAGACATTTTCTGTGTCAAACCCCCAACGCCCGATGTCTCCTTCATTCCCAGAAGCACATCGTCCAGTCCCTTTTTCTATTTTATTTATGTATTTATTTATTTTTGTCAAGCGATTTGTTTTCTCAGCTAAGTTCTCCCCCTCATATTGTGCCTCTATGGTCTGATCCCCTTATTCATTCACCGTTCTCCAGAGTCTGCATGAGCAAAGCTAAAGGCCCTTGTCGGGACATTCCAGGGTATTCTGCTGAGGACCGGAGGAGGGAGAAGCCAAGTAGACAAGACGGCCTTCTCCTTAGTAAGTGGGGATGGCAGGAAAGGGGGAAAAAAGGTAAACATTCAGAAATTAATACCGTTATCACCACCACATTAATGTGTTGTAACAACTTTCCATGACAAAAAGTAACGTATGCTGTCGCTTTCAATGACTGATGGCATCATTCCGTACATAGGTATTATCTATATATTTACTCTATTTTCTATTTTTGAATCTTTAATTTGTTTGGAAATTTTTCATTATTGTAAACACTCTGCAGGGAACACCCTTATACACACATCTTTAAGTACTTTCCATGTCATTTACTTTTAGAGCAAGTTTGATGAAATGAGATTGTGGAGTCCAAACGTACACAATTAATGAAAATTTTGCCTCGTTGCCCTTCGGAGAGGTTTACTGATTTCTCCTTCATTAATGCTGTATGAGATATTAATGACCCACAATTATGCCAGCATAGTAGTCACTATCATTCTTTTTTAAGTTTGCAAATTCAATAGGTAAAAATAGTCTCTTCTTTTTATTAGACTTATTTAAGCATGAGTGAATTTGACTTTTTTAAAATCATTATTGACCACTCTGTGTCTGCTTTTTGGAATTATATATTTATTTCCTGTCGGGACTAAATTGTAATTTAACGTTGGGTAGCATAGAATAAGGTGTTGGAGTTGGAAAATGTTTCTGAGATATTATTAGCCATAACCAATATGGTGAAATTTACTAAATTGCAACTTTTTCTTTGGCTTCATAGTCAATTATCCGTCTCTGAACTTCACAAAGGAAACAAAACAAGGGGCTCTTGGGGGCTCAGTTGGTTAAGCATCTGACCCTTGGTTTCAGCTCAGGTCATGGTCTCATGGTTCGTGAGTCCCAGCCCCACATTGGGCTCTGCGCTGTCAGCACTCTGTGCTTGGGATTCTCTTTCCCTCTCTCTCTGCCCCTCCCATGTTCTCCCTTTTTCTCTCAAAATAAAATTTTTAAAAAGTTTACAAAAGGGGCGCCTGGGTGGCTCAGTCGGTTAAGCATCCGACTTCGGCTCAGGTCATGATCTCATCACGGTTCGTGGGCTCAAGCCCCACATCAGGCTCTGTGCTGACAGCTCAGGGCCTGGAGCCTGCTTCAGATTCTGTGTCTCCCTCTCTCTCTGACCCTCCCCTGCTCACGCTGCCTCTCTCTCTCTCTCTCTCAGAAATAAATAAAACAGTAAAAAAAATTACAAAAATTAAAAAATAAAAAAGTTTACAAAAGAAACAAAACAAAACAAAAACTACAGTTAGAATGAAATAAATCCATCCAATAATTTTGGTAAATCAAACCCTCTCCATAGGGGTTGTAATGGGACCATATTTCTCTGGTCACCTAAATATCAGGGGCCTATTGTCATAAAGGAAAGAGGTAACTATGCCGGGTTAGCTAACCTGAGAGGCGCCCCAGCCCCATTAGCAAGGGCAGCACAGTGTAGAGTCAGGGCTTGTGCACTGGCAGGTAAGGAAAGCTGGTGTGAGGAAGGCTGAATGCATTTCCCAAAGCCCCCGAGGACGGGTGGTGTCAGCCCTCAGGCCCAGACCTGACTAGTAACCAGTGTCCTCTTCATTAAAAAAAAAAAAAAAAAAAAACTAAACTAAAAATAAAACAAGGGAAAAGAACATCTAAAGAGCAAAGAAGAGAAGACAGGATGGCTATGGTCGATAGAGGTGGCAGAACACACTCAAATATTTCTTCCCAGCATAAATAAGAGGATGATTCAGTAATAGTGAGGACAGTTACGCTTATGGCCAATGAGGTGATCGCCCACAGAGATCATGTTTGTTAATTTTCAGTGCTCTAGTTACTACACAGAGTGCCCTATATTCTTTCCCTGGGCAACCTAAACCCCAGCCATCCTAGAAGGCTGGTGTCACCTCACTCGTCCTGTCCCCTGAGAAGGCTTCCAGGCAGGCCAAGCTCCCGGGAGAGTGCTTCTGCATTTAGGTCCTGTCCCACCCAACTTAGTGTTGACTATCTTACATCTTCTCTCACTTTCTTTTTTTTTTAATGTGTTTTATTTATTTCTGAGAGAGAGAGAGAGAAAGAGAGAGAGAGAGAAAGAGAGAGACAGTGTGAGCAGGGAGTGAGAGCAGAGAGAGAAGGAGGTACAGAATCCGAAACAGGCTCCAGGCTCTGACTAGCTGTGAGCACAGAGCCCGACACGGGGCTTGATCCCACGAACTGTGAGATCATGACCTGAGCCAAAGTCGGATGCTTAACCCACTGAGCCACCCAGGCGCCCCTTCTCTCGCTTTCTTAACATCCTTATATATTATTCTCAGTCATGTCTTGTGATCAATTGTTAACTCCTCTACGTCAAAAGTTTTATCCCCACAAAAAGCTAGGCACCCAGCAAAGTTGATTGTAAGTGAAAATCCATTGCACTAACAATTGCTTACAACAGCTCCGGAGAAAGGTTCAACTAGTATTCGTTGACCAACTGTTATGTGCTGGGTGCTTCCACATCAGAGATCTTATTTAATTCTTATAACCACATAGCCCTATAGGAAACATTGGCCCATTTTTCTAATCAGAAAAGTGAGGCAACAAAGAGTTAAGCAGTTTTTCAAGATGTCACTGCTAGTTGGGCTGGGATTTGAATTCCCATTTCCCAGCTTCAAGGCTGGTGCTCTTTTTATAGCCTCACGCTCCTGGCTTTGCTCAACACAACCCGATCCTAAGTGAGAGAACTTTGCACAGAGAACCATCCACACTGACAAGCTTTTGGAGGGACACTGAGAAAAGATAGTCATGATTGTTTTCACAGTTCTTGCTAACTAAACCCCATGGTGCCTGTGTTCTTGGGCAAGGACTGATTTTGAAAAGCAAATTAAACAAGTTCAGAGAGACAGCCTTGCCTCAGAAGCCAAATGTGATGAGTTTTCAAGAAGAAAACTACTGAACTTGTAGCTGTCTTTTTCTGGCAAAATATTCAAGTAGTATTTTCAGGGGCTATAAATGCAAATTGTTTACGTTATAAAAAATGTAGTACTTCATGCATCATGGGATTTTTAGCATGTCTACAGAACTTGACTGTGTCTGTGGGAAAATGTTAAATGTAGGAAGAGTGTAACAAGGTTCGCTAAACATTCTGCAGATGACTTTAAGTACATTATTGCTTCATTAGAAAAGAAAAGAATCAATTTCCTATAACAAAAATAAATGGGAAGTGCCATATATTGCTTTGTATAGCTACTTTCTATTAAAGCAGCTTACACTGTAGGTGGAATCCAGCTTCATTAAGCTTTCATAAGGTCAAATTGTCCTCCTAATAGATCTCTTATAGTACTTGTATATTTCTTTTGCCTTCCTTAAGAGCTCTTTGCCATGAAAAAAATCCCAAACCAAACCAAACAAAAACAAAATTGGGAATAGTTTATGGATGGTTAATTTGGAAATTATAATTTGGGGATAAATTTGTTTTAGAATCTGTTCTTCAAGTTGGAAGCAAGAGTTGAACTTTCCAGAAAGAATATCTGCTTACAAAGAAATTTGGAAGTGGATGAAATTGTTCATTTGGTTGAAAGAACTGGAAAATTTGCCAAGTTTCATGAACTCAGACATCACAAGGGAATTCTGCCTAATGAGAAGAATGCTTTTTCAAAACTTTAAAATTTTAAATTGTGGTTAAAATATGTGTAACATAAAATCTACCATTTATTTTTCAGTGTCAAGTTCTGTGGTATGAAGTACATTCACATTGTTGTACATCCTTCAGCATCATCCAAATTCAGAACTTCTCAGAATCATCTCCAACTGAAATTTCTTTGTCAGTCAACAATAATTTCCCATTCTCCCCTCCCCCTGCCCATGGTAACCAGTAACCTTTATTCTAGTTTCTGTCTCTATGAATTTGACTCCTTTAGGTGCCTCATATAAATGGAATCATGCCCTATTTCAGTTTTTGCCACTGGCTTATTCGGTTGGCATCGTGTCTTCAAGTTTCATCCATGTTGTAGCGTGTATCAGAATTTCCTTCCTTTTTAAGAGTGCTTTATACTATCCTGTATGTATGTGCCATATTTGTTCACCCACTCATTTGTCGATTGACATTTGGGTTGTTTCCATCCTTGTGTATTGTTAATTGTCCTGTGCTGTGTGAACACGACTGTATGAATATCTGTTCGAATTCCTGTTTTCAATTCTTTGGGGTATATACCCTGACGTAGGATTGCAGCATCAGGTGGTAGTTTGATGTTTAATTTTTGGGTAGGGGGCATCATATGCTGAGATTAGTAGGTCACAGGGGCTTCAATTTCTCTACGTCCTCACCTCACAACATTTGTTATTTTTGGTTTTTTGTTTGTTTTAATAATAAGCATCCAAATGAGTATGAGGTAAGAGTGGTTTTTTTAAAAATATTTATTTATATATGGGAGAGCATAAGCAGAGGAAGGGCAGAGAGAGGGTCAGAGGATCCAAAGCGGGCTTGCACTGACAGCAGAGAGCCTGATGCAGGGCTTGAACTCCCGAACCAAATCATATGACCTGAGCTGAAGTCGGACACTCAACTGACTGAGCCACCCAGGTGCCCAGGGAAGAATGTTTTTAATACTAAGCGTCTTTTACTTTTTTTGTTTGCTAAGGTTCTTTAAACTCATTGATCTCTACTTATTTGAATTCTGCTTATTTCATCTATCTGTAAGCTCAAAAAAACATATAGACTATGTCTAGCCAATTTTCAAGCACATAACATGTACTCAAAAAGAAAAATATCTGTTGAGTGTGTAAATAGGTGAATTAAGTAATAGATTCCCAGGCGAGTATTATTTCTAATTTATTTCCATTCATTTTGGCAAACTTCATCAAACCTTTCCCATATACCATCCTAGATTAAGAATGTCTTTCTTCTTTAATTTTTAAAGTAATTTATTGTTTTTTTAGAGAGAGAGTGCAAGCAGGGGAGAGGGGCCGATGGAGAGAGAGAGACTCTTAATCAGGCTGTATGCTATGCAGGGATCCTGACACCGAGCTCCATCCCACGACCTTGTTTGTGATCACGACCTGAGCTGAAATCCAGACTCAGGTGCTCAACCAACTGAGCCACACAGGCACCCCAGAATAACAATGTCCTGAATGAGTACACTGCAAAATATCCCTCCTCACACATTGTCATTCTTAGATTGGCTATCTTTGTTTAAGCACTAACCTGTACTATCAAAACTTAAGGCAGTTTGGTAGAATATATTTCTACTAAAATCATTGACCCAATGAATACCTATTGAGGATTGAATACGTGCAAAGAAATTTGCAGTAGGTTTTTTAGCAGGATGTGGTATGTACGGTAATGGACAGAATGGTTGAAAACACAGGGCTGTCAGTTCTTTCTGCCCAGAGTGTTCAGAAACCTCGATTCTCTGCTAATTAACATTTTACTCAGCTCTCAGGGCTTAAGTAAATGTCACTTCCACAGAGAAACCTTCCCATTTCCCTAAACTAGATTAGGCTTTCTTGTTATATTCATTCTCGGGGCCCTGAATGGCTTGATAGCACTTATCCTAATATTCATTAGTTATTGAATGATTTTCTTCCTGCTAGCTTCTCAGGTTGACGAGGGCAAGGCTGTATGTGCCTTGTTCACCTGTTTCTGTAGTCCCAGCACAGCGTCTGCCCCCTGTCAGTCGGGGGGCATTTGATGGATGAAAGAAAGAGTGTGTGTGGCATCCTTGCCTTGAGTGAGCCTGTAGCCTAATAGGAGAGGTTACCAGATGACTTAGTGTTGTCAGTATCTGTATAAACAAATTGCTGTGGAAGCAAAAAGAAGGAAAAAGTTATTCTAACTGCAGAGGGAGGGAATTTGAAGTCCTCACAGCAAGTTTCTCAGCTGTGCTGTGCATGAGTTAATGTGAAGGGGAGATCTGTGCTGGCTGGGGAACGGGGAGATCCTGAAAGAGTAGTGAGGTGCCCCAGAGAATATTCAGGAAGTCTCAGGTAGACCGATGTGGCCACAATACAGGCATGGGGATCTAGAGATTCAGGAAACACTGGCAGACATTCCTTCATGGGCATTTATTTACCAAGTGCTCACGTGCACCAAGAAACCTTTGGTGCCTGGGCATCTGTCAATGTTCAGGATATAATTTTTGGTGGAGGAAAAACATCAGGATTTTTTTTTCTGAAACCAACCAACCTTGGCATCTCTGAATTGTAAGTAGAGGAGCTGTAAGCTTCTAAGTGCAACCGTCTCAGCGTAGCACCTGCCACAGACCCAGGCACCAAGAAGAGCTCAAAGCAGTCAACAAGCACAGGGAAATTTTCCAATCTGATTTTTTAAAATCAACTTTTATTAAAAGGAAATTTAAAAAAAATTTTAAGCTTATTTATTTTGAGAGAGAGACAGCATGAGCAGGGGAGGGGCAGAGAGAGAAGGAGAGAAAGAATCCCAAGCAGGCTCCTCACTGTCAGCACGGAGCCTGAAGTGAGGCTCGAACTCACGAACTCATGAGATCATGACCTGAGTCGAAACTGAGAGTTGGACACTTAACTGGCTGAACCACACAGGCACCCCTGAAAGGAAATTTTAATGAGAGAGAGGGAGACACACACACATTTACCCATGACTCATGCATCTTACTTCATGGACTCTTTCCATCTTGCTATGTCCTTCTTTGGTCTCTGCCATGAACACAGACAGTTTTTACATTCTTTACATTTAGTGTATGCACAGCTTCATGGTCTGCAGACAAAGCTCCACACTGTGTCAATTTTATAGAAAAGGCTTATAGTTTCCTGTGCCTGAAAACAGTCCATCAAATTGATGTGCCATAGTCCCTTTGGTAACTCACTGGACACTTTTGTTGACAGTGCAGTTAGCTGGTGACGGAATACCCAGATCCTTCCCTGGATGGCCTTGGGAGCCATGGTCTGAGACAGGGGGAGGCTGACACCAAGGTTCCTGAGTGTGAGGAGTTTGTTTCCTTGTCCATCTCTCATATATGGTTTGTTGAACAACTTTTAGGAGTTATAAGATGCTTTCTTTCTCCAGCTCCACCCTGAGAGCAGCGGATATCTTGGGTGGAGGAGACTACCTCTGCTCTCCTGAGTAATATACAGATGTGGTGTGATGCAGAGCTGGCATTCTCAAGCTGCATGCACTTCACAGTCTCTAGGAAGGGATCATTACAATGCAGATTCCAGGACCCCTGACCTGAGATTTCAGGGTCAGGTATCTATTTTCTTTCATGTTTATTTATTTGGGGGAAGAGGGGCAGAGAGAGAGGAAGACACAGAATCCAAAGCAGGCTCCAGATTTTGAGCTGTCAGCACAGAGCCTAACGCAGGGCTCCAACTCATGAACCATAAGATCATGACCTGAGCCAAAACTTAGAGTTAGATGCCTAACTGTCTGGGGACCCCAGGCACCCCCAGGCATCCCCAGGTATCTATGTTTTTAAAAGCACCTCAGTGATTCTTACACATACTCATGTCTATAAGCCACTGACAAAGATAGAGAGACCTAGGCTTAAACTTGGCTCTGTTATTGACCAAATGTGTGACCTCAGGTAATTCACCTATCAGCTCTTAGCCTTGGTTTCTCATCTGTATATTGGGTTTTGGTGAGAAGGAAATGATTGTGGAGTCCTTGGCTTATAACCTACCACTATTTTCAGCTGCACAGCATGTCTGAGGTAAAAAGATTTGTTATACGTTTCTCTATCATGATTCTTAGCTCTAACTCTGTTCATAGGGAGGGCTGTGAAAACCCTCAGCCCCATGGCTTCCCAGGCAGCCTGTCAACCTGGTCATGAAGTACCAGCTTTCCACCACTGGAGGTCCTTGGAAAGAATTTTCAGCCAGTTGTTCAAGGAGAGCTGCTTAGCGTGTGAGGGGACATACTGTGGCTACTGCAGGTAAATGAAAGCGAGAGGGCATAGTGGGCTCAGCCACCACAGCCCGTAGCTCTTCAGGAAACTCAGATCCATCCTCATAACCTTTCACCTATTGATCTTGGTCTTGGAACCGAACTAAACATGAGAAGTCAGAAAATAGAAATGCCTTCACATATTTTATTGCATACAGATAGATCAAGTAATTTTCCTCTGTGATCCATCACCAGTACATTTGCGGAGGGAGAGATATTTATTGGGTTCACAAAATGATAGATTTTTCCAGATATACATGCTGATTTAGCTCCAACTGTGTGGCAGAATTCCTTACAGACCCTATCTTTCATATACTTTGGAGCAAGGTATGCAGCTCATTAATTCTGAAGGAAGTGTCCTGACAAAATATGAGATAAATCAGAACAATATTACATTCTTACTCTTTCTTGGCAAGAGCTGCAATAATTTTAGAAATTAGCTTCAAGGAATTGCAAGGCTGAGGTGATTTTGCATTTTAGTTACTAAGGTATTTGATAGTGCTTGAACATGAAAACCACCAAAATGTAAAAGTTATCAGAACATATCTGTCAGATAGGAAAAATAATTTCGTGAATTGAGTGCACACCATTTTCCTAATAGGATTGGAGAAATTTCCTCATAAATCCTTAGATTTCTAAGAGATGACTATGGGCAGGTGTACGGTCCCATTAGAAATACGATGGAAGTGGGGCGCCTGGGTGGCTTAGTCGGTTAAGCGTCCGACTTTCGCTTAGGTCATGATCTTGTGGTTCGTGGGTTTGAGCCCCGCGTCGGGCTCTGTGCTGACTGCCAGCTCGGAGCCTGGAGCCTGTTTCAGTCTGTGACTCCCTCTCTCTCTGACCCTCCCCTGCTCAAGCTGTCTCTCTCCTAGACATAAATAAAACATTAAAAAAAAAAAAAAGAAATACGATGGAAGATTATCTAGCTGGTAAGGCAGCAGAGAACTTATGTCAATCCTCCTGCACTTGAGAGTTGTTTTAATAAGTTCCCTCACAAAAAAATAACAACTCTTGTGTCCTGCGGGCATTGACCGTATTTGCAACCTGGTGACTCTAAGGGGGCTTGCACAATGGATAGAATGAATGACAGATGTGTAGGCCAGAGTGTAGGGGCTAGTCAGTAGCCAAGGCTGGCCTTGGAGTTCAGCACTCAGGCTAAGCTACTTTTCTTGGTTTGAAGGTTGCTATCTTGGCTGCCCAGGCTGGTGGCATCAAGCTTAGAAAGTTGTCTCTCATCTTCATGTTCATTGTCACGTTTCTGTGGTGCTTCAATAGCTGCAAAAGAAGATAAACTTAAAATGTTAGGGCATTGAGTATGGTGTGGATTTGGATGGGCAGGACTGTAAGCATGGGGACCTGATGAAAGACCTAAAGACTCCTTTAGTTGTCCAGGTAAAAGAAGATAGTTGCCTGATTAAGGCAGAGGCAGTAGAGATGGAAGAAGATGATCAATTCAACTTCATGTGGTCTGAATGTGAGTTGTGAGGAGGAATAAGAAGTCAAAGATGGCCACCATGGTTTTTTTTGGCTTGGGTCATGTTAACTAAGCTTTGGAAAAGCAGAGGAAGGGCAAGTTTTGAGGACAAGATTATTGATTTACTTTTGGGCGTAATTTGTTTATCAGTACCTGTGATGTCTCAGATATAGATATCTAGAAGGCAATTGGATAGATAAATTTGAAAGTCAGTATAGTAGACAAAATTCACAAAGGAAGGGCCTCATGTCCTTGTATAACCCTCTTCTTTTGACTGTGTATGTATGAGCTGACCCGTAACTTGCTTCTAAGCAATAGAATTTGGGATATCACTACCATGACTAGGTGGTGAAGGGATTTTATAGATGTAGTTAAAGTCTCTAATCAGTTGACCATGAGCTCATCAAAAGGGAGCTTATCCTGAGTGGGCCTGACCTAATCAGGTGAGTTATTTAAAGAAGGTTCTTTTCTTTTTCTTAATGTTTTTTATTATATATTTATTTTTGAGAGGAAGAGAGATACAGAGCACAACCAGGGGAGGTGCAGAGAGGGAGACACAGAACATGAAGCAGGTTCCAGGCTCTGAACTGTCAGCCTAGAGCCCAATGTGGGGCTCAAACCATGAACCATGAGATCACGACCTGAGCCGAAGTAGGATGCTTTAGCCAACTGAGCCACCCAGGTGCCCCGACAAGGTTCAGTTCTTTTCGGAAGGAAGAGACTCACAGTGAGATATTTGCTTGCTGGGACTGAAGAAGTGAGCTGTTGTGTCCCAAGGGGGCCTGTGAGGGTGATATGGCAGAGAATTGTAAGGACTTTTAGGGGCTGAAAGTGACCTCTAACTGACAGACAGCAGGAAATCAGGGACCTCATGCCACAATCACAAGGATTTAAATTCTAACAACAATGATGTGAAGCTTGGAAGGTGCTGCTGAATTCCTGAAAGGAATGTAGTGGGGCAACATCTGGATTGCGGTTTTGTGAGACCCTGAATAAGGAACCTCAGACCTGCCTGGACTACAAAGCCGTGGATACTGTGAAATAACAAATGTCTGTTTCTAAGGTTTTCGTAATCTGTTTGCAGCAACAGAGGACGACTGTAGTTAGCATTGGGACTGGATGTCTAGGTGAGAGAGTCCGTGCTGTAGAAAAATAGATGCCATCAGTCAGGGAAAGCCTGCAGTGTGAGAGAACCAGCGGACCATGGAGAGGGCTGGAGGAACCCCTCCATTTTAGGAAAAAGAAGAGGAATCTGGAAGATGCCATCAGAACAGAATGAGGAGGACAAAGATGAAGTCAAGTCAGGAAAGTCTAGGGGAGAGGGGGCTTGGAGACTCGGCAAATAGCCATGTTAAACGCAGCAGAGACATCCAGGAGGGTGAAGACCAAAACATGGCCAGTGTGGAGACCACGGGGGACCTTCTGAGTCGCTTCAGTCAGGGACGTAGGTGAAAATATGGAGGGGTGTCAGATGGGGTGGGCCGAGGAAGGAAGGCGGGATGGCTTTTCAAAAGATTCAGTGAAAAGGATAGGCAGTCCCTTGAAAGAATCAAATAAAGGGTCAACTCTCTCTATTTCTTTCTCCTCTTTTTCCTCCCCTTCCTCCTCTTCCTTCTCCTTATTCTTTTCCTCCTCATTCTTTAGAGTGAGAGAGAATTGAACACACTTACTTGTGGGCTGAGGGAACAGATCCACCCGAGGGTGAGAATGCGAGTGCCCCCATTTAATATTTACAGCTTATGATAGTGCTGCACTATAATTACAACCAAAACCTGTTTCTTACTTTGAGGGGCACTGTGATAGGCAGAGTGACGACCCCCCCAAAGATGCCCACTCCTCAGCCCTGGATCTGTGAATCTGTAAGCTGTTTCACAGCCAAGATGTAATAAAATTGAGGGTCCTGCCATGGGGAGATTTTTCTTGGGTATGGGGCGGGCCCAGTTGAATCGCAGGGGTCCTTACAAGAGGGAGTCAGGAGGGTGAGCATCAGAGACAGACTGGAGGATGCGGTACTGCTGGCTGTGAAGGGGGAAGGACCACAAGCCAAGGAGCGGCAGGCGGCCTCTAGAAGCCGGGAAAGAGAGGCAAGAGACTCTTCCCCAGGGCCTCTGGAGGGAGTATGGCCCTGCTGACACCTTGATTTTGGCCAAGTCAAACCGGTTTCACACTCTGACCCCGAGGTGACGCATTTGTGTTACTTTAAGGAACAAACACGTGGTAACTTGATACAGCAGAGATAGGAAATGGGTCCAGAAGCTAATGGCAGAGACAGCCTCACAGACCCCCTCTTCACGAGGCTTTCATTGGGCGTGCACAGGGCGCTATGGGGAGCCCGCCCACAGGCCCTGACCACAATCAAGGGCCGCGGGGTGTAGGGCAAGGGCGGCAAGGAAAGCTTTACAGAGGGGGTAACCGTATCTAACCGGCCTTCCGGTGGAAGAGCAGGGATCAGGAGGTAGGCAGTGAGGTGGGCAGGACATTTCAAGGAGACGGAGCTGCAGGGACAGAATCGAGTCCAGAGAGCATGACAAGGTTTGCAGACTTGAGGAAGTGAAGGAGGCCGGCCCTAGAGTAGGCAGTGAGGCATGGGGCTGCGCAGGCATCGGCCATGTCTGCCGGGTTAACTTGTTTGGGTTGCACCCTGGTGACAAGGACGAGTCACGGAAGAGTCTTACTAGGGGTGGAAACCTGCCAGTGTATGTGTATTAGAGAACCCTCAGCAGTGAAATGTGTGAGTGAATTGGAAGGCTGGACGCCGGAAGTCCGGTCGTGTGGGGGTTCAGTAACAAAGGCTCCAGGCACTGGTGGCTTCAACAGGGCAGGTCATGGGCCTGAGGAAAGGACGGAGCTGCTTATGATTCAGGTGGCAGGTGGCAGGTGGGCATGAAAAACAGAGCAATGTCCCGAGGAAGACCAAAGATGGAAAGCGCAGTCGACAGTCTGCAGGGGAACATCTTCAGACATGGGGCGCCTTAGGGCAGGGGAGGCAACTTCCTGGGGGGCAGAGGTGTGCCCTGCTTGCATGTGACTGGCCAGTTGCTGGGTGTCAAAGGCTATCCTCTGGCCATGCAGGGGGCCAGGGCAGGAGGAGGTAAAGCTCTGAAACCTTTGCTTGGAAAAATTAATAAGGTCCTTCCCAAGCCCAAGAATTACTGGCTTCTTCCAGCTCACCCCAAGCCTATATTTTGGTCTCCTCACTCCTTCCCAGCAGGCATTAATATTCGGGAGTGGGCTCAACATTCCCCTATGTCGGGTGCCTCTGGACCAACGAAAGGAGCCTCTTCCCTTGCCACGGGCTTCCTCGCTCTAGCTTCTTGGGTTCATGGCAACAGCTGGGAATAGTCAAGGCTCCGTTTGGGTTCCCCTTGCTCCTGAGAGCTTGCTTGGCTCCCACCAGCCAGCCCTGCTATTGTTTTCTAAGCATTTCCTTTAGGGAGAATCTGATCTTTATTGCTGCCAATCCCTGAGAAAGATTGGTTTGCCTTTCTAGCACTCCTGGCGGCATGCGGACCTCTAAAGCCCCCTGCACCCAACTTTTTGTGTGTGGGAAGAAGAAAAGAGATGGTAGCCACGCAGGGCACTTCGCTCTGACGGTGCCAACTGCTATTAGCATCTTTGAAGTCAGGAGAGGTTCTTTCTCCAGGATTACCTATCAGCAAGCACGTGGGGGTGGGGTGGGTGGGAACAATTACCCCTCCCAACAGGGAGGTCAAAGCCAATTTTAATGGTATAAATAATTGTAGGTACTGCTCTTGGTGACAAAATTACTGGTGGGGTGTGACACCGGGCAAATTACTATATTCGTCCGTAACAAAGTGCCACAGAGGGGTGGTGCCAACAGCAGACATTTATTTCCTCAAAGTTCTGGAGAATGGAAGTTCAAGACCGAGGTGTCGACAATTTTGGTTTTCTTTTCTTTTTCTTAATTCTAATTGAACTTCTAACTTAAATATTATTATTATTATTTAGGTTTTTTTCCCCTGGGGCCTCTCTCCCTGCTTGTAGATAGCCATCCTCTCCTGGTGATCGTTACACTCATAAGGACACCAGTCAGCTTGGATTAGGGCCCATCCGTACAGCCTGATTGTACCTTACTTACCTTATTGAGGCCCTTCTGTCCAAATACACTCACCTTCTGAAGTCGTAAGGGTTAAGGGCTTCAATATGTGAATTTTCAAGGGACACAATTCAACCCATAACACTTACCCTCCTCAAGTTCAGTTTCTTTCCTCATCTCTAAAATGGGGATAACAATTGCACCTTCCTCATCTGGTGAGCCTGCATATTATGTGAAATACTGCACAAAAACAGTTTAATTTAGCACCTGACACTTAGCGCTCAGCCAACGTCTCCTATGTGATGCAGAGTCTGATGGCCGCACCCCGCCTGGTGACATCTAAAAAGAGGGTGAAAGTACATTCTTTGATCTCAAAAAGGTGTTTAAGTTCTGTGCTCCTTTCAGTCCACTAAAATTCTTAGAAATACATCTAGAACACATGGGAAATTAGTAAAACGTTTATCTCTAGAGTAAGGAGTATGTGGTTACTGGTTTAATGTTCTTGATACCATTTTTTGTTATGAAAATGTTTTAAAAACTTCGATGTGGACATTTTACATCATCTCCTGCCTTAATAGCTTTTATCCCTAGACTGGTATATTTAGTTATATAAAAAATTTCAAAAATCTTCCCTATAACTATATATGTCTATATTTATGTTTATTTTTTATTTTTATTTATTTTTATTTTTCAGAGAGAAAGCACAACTGAGGGAGGGGCAGAAGGAGAGAGAGAGAGAGAGAGAATCTTAAGCAGGCCCCTCGCTCAGCAAGGAGCCTGATATGGGGCTCGAGCTCATGAACCATGAGATCATGACCTCAGCTGAAATCAAGAGTCGATGCTTAACTGACTGAGCCACCCAGGCACTCCTTACTTTTACATTTATATCTTTAACTCAACATGGATAAATTTTTGTGCATGGTTTTCAATAGGGATTTAATCTTTCTATTTTCTCACCATGTGGGAAGCCAGTGGTCTCAACACTATTCATTGAAGAGTTCATCCCTTCCCTACTGATTGGTCATTTCTTTTCTATGATGTATGAAAGTTTCATATGTGTGCACTCAGATCTGTTTAGGGGCTTTATATGCTGTGCCATTAGTCTATCTGTGTGCCTCTCTCATGGCTTTCATTGTTTTCTCATTTTACTTTTTTTTAATTTTATTTTTTTAATATTTTTATTTCTAGGAGAGAGAGAGAGAGAGACAGCGTGAGCAGGGGAGGGTCAGAGAGAGAGGGAGACACAGACTGAAACAGGCTCCAGGCTCTGAGCTGGCAGTCAGCACAGAGCCGACGCGGGGCTCGAACCCACGAACTGTGAGATCATGACCTAAGCGAAAGTCGGACGCTTAACCGACTAAGCCACCCAGGGGCCCCTGTTTTCTCGTTTTAAAGAAGTCTTATTATCTAGTAGGGCAAGTCTTTTTTTTTTTTAATCTTTGCAGAATGTACTCATACATATGAATTTTATTTTATTTTTTGAGGGGGGAGTGGGAGAGAGAGAGGGAGAGAGAGGATCCCAAGCAAACTTGACACAGTCAGCAGAGACCCGATGTGAGGCCCCAACTCACGAACCGTGAGATCATGACCTGAGCCGAAACCAGGAGTTGGATGCTTAACTGACTGATTCCCTCAGGAGGCCCTGTGTATGAATTTCACAGTCAGTTTCTGTGATTGATGATTTTTAATTTCATTGTACCAGAGTCAGAGAAAGTGTTCTAATGACCCCCTCTTCCTCTTCCTCTTCCTCTTCTTCCTCTTCCCGCACATTAGGCTCATGTAGACCCTCGATCCCATCCCCAGAGGCTCTGGTTTCATTGGTAAGCTGTATTTCCTAGGACCTTGGAGAGTTAAGTCTCCTCAGGTAATTCCCATGTCTCTGCAGTTCTTTCAAAGTGGATTTGTGGGTGGTAAACTCTCTTGTTTGAGTGTCTCACCCTGTTTTTCCAGCATTATCTACCCCAACAAAATACCTACCATCATAAATGTTCCCTTTGTAGCAGCTTGATGTTTTTCTTTCTCTCTTGTGGCTTAAAGAAGTTTTACTTTTAATCTTGGATTCTACATGTGCATTTTTGTTTGTTTTTATTTATCCACCATGGTATGTGTCCCTCTGTCCTTATTCAGCTGTGGACAGCTTTGAGCCATCTCCCTTTAATTTAGCTCTTCTGCCCCCATATTGTCCCCTGAACAGAGCTCCTGTTAGATGCACGAGGAAATCTTTTGCTCTTTCCTCTATGTCTCTCACAATTTCATTCATGCATTTTTATCTCAGTGTCCCCTGTATACCATTCCACATGAGTTGCTGCATACTTCATCCCTTCTTACTTTAACTTTGTCCTGTGCTGACTTTCTCCAGTTTGCTAAGTTTTAAAAAAGTTAATTTCCATGGCAATATATATTATCATTTCCAGGGGTAACTGGCTAGCCTGTCCAATTTTACTTCATACTTCTGCGGTTTGGTTAAATGAATGTTTTCTGTTCCTTTATCTCTCTGAGGCCCTTCACCATGCTCATATTAAGATTACTTCAGATTGGTCTATTATTCCATTTTGTTGGAAGGAGAGTTGCTTGTCAGACTTAGCCAAAACCAAAAGAAAATAAAAAGGATGACTAGCTTAAATTAAATTAAATTAATTAATTAATTAATTTATTTATTTATATATTTTGAGAGAGGTGGGGGGAAGGACAGAGCAAGAGGGAGAGAGAAAATCTTAAGCAGGATCCCTCACATGAGGCTCAATCTCATGACTATGAGATCATGACTTGAGCTGAAATCAAGAGTCTGAGGCTTAACTGAGCCACCCAGAGGTCTCTAAAATTGAAATTTAAATAAACAGGGAATAATTAGTTTCAGTATGAGTGTGTCCTATGCAATATACTAGACACACTTGTGCTAAGTGACTTTCATTGTCTTCCATTGTATACATTCCTATTCTGGCTCCTTTGGGGCGGTGATCTGTATTTTTAACAATATCTCCTGGTGACTGTTACGTGGATCCAACTTGGAAAGGGCAGGTCTGCACCACAGTACCTCCTTCTTTGCGGGAGAGTCGTTCCTGATTGCAATTTGTTGGCTATCTTTCTCAGGGTTATTTTTTCCCCATGATTTGAAATGAGAGTTTGCTGTGGAATCATAAGTAATTTACCTTCAAAATTTTCCCTTTGTTTTTTTTTTTTTTTTTTTTTTCTTTTCTCTCTCTCCCTGTCTGGTGGCCCTAGAACTTGTCTCTGTCTGGTTTCCGGGGAGCTCCTGTTCAGAAGCAGCTCTCACACTGATGGCATGAGCTCCGTGACGATGGTGCAGAGGTCGCTGAGCCAGTCGTCAAGACTGGGCAATCTGATGCAGGACCAGTCTGTGGCTTTACTTGGATTATAGTTGTGCCCACTTCTGGTCGATATACGGTTTCATTTGTTTTTAAGTGCACTCCAGCCGTTCAAATTAAATGTGTGTGATCACCAATGGACAAAACAAAGAGGGAAGGTCGTAGCGTTAATACCATTTTTATGAGACGTCTTTATGGTTATAATCCAAAGCCCTAACCCAAAAGTATAATGAATAATTCTGAAATGTGGTAGCCCTCTGGGGGTTAAATTGATGAAATCCACTGTGCGGACGGGTTTGGCCACTTATGGAAGAGAAGAAGGGAGGGAGGAAATGCGTGACTCAAGGGTTGGGGAACACCCCAAATCCAAGTAAGAAGCTGGTTAAGAGAGGCAGGACTGAAATAAAAGTACAGCTCAGGAAGCTTAGATCTGACCTCACGAGGGAAAATTGCAGCACTGGAGGGAGAGGCATCACCAAACCCAGCATGGAGGTCCCATCTGCTCAGGCTGGTGTTTCCAATGCTGTCAGAGAGTCCCTGCAGACACCACACAGCCGCACATCTGCTCCGGGGGCTCGCCTTGCCGTGAGGGAGAGTGTATCGAGCTCTGAAGACATTGGTGAACTCACCTTGAGGTCCATCCTTTGTTACGGGCTGAAGCGCATCTTTCCAGAACCCATAGGTTGAGACCCCCCAACACCGGATACCGATCTAAATAGTGTTGGTACAAGAAGAAGGGATGGGATTTGGACCCGACATTCAGAGGGAGGACCATATGGGGACACAGGGAGAAGGCGGCCATCTACACGCCAAGGACAGACGCCTCAGAAGAAGCCAGCTCTGGGGACACACTGATCTTGAACTTCTAGCCTCCCAAACTGTGAGAAATAAACTTAGGTCGTTTCAGACCCGTCTGTGGCACTTCCCTGGGGCAGTTCCAGAAAATGAATGCATCCATCCAAGTCTTTGCACTGTGACTGCAGACCACTGGGGTACCTTCTGATTTTAATTTGACCTCTCGTGCAGCTGTCGTTATGGGGAAACAATGCATTCACCAGACACCATGACAATCCTGGCCCGCTGACAGCTCTGTTTCCCACTGTAAGTTAGTTAACTGGCATCTTGGTTAATGCATTCGTTTCAAGAGCATGTTTATGACGGTTCAGTCTTTGAAACCCTCCGTTATTTGGGAGTCCTGTAAAAGTGACTTTCTGGGCCTGCAGAGGCGTTTTCACACTGGAAATGTATTGAGCACATCTATTGTGCGACATAAAGTAACTTGTCGGCCTTTACAAATATTTTCTCTAAGCAGGGTACACAGCACACAGCCCTGTCCCCCCTCAACCCCGTACCTCTGGAAGCTTTGATGTCAAAGATGGGATGCAGAAATGGAATAGAGTTCTGGAGCAGGATGAGCGTATCAGGTTCCCAAAGGACTTAGTTTAAAAAAAGAAAAAAACCTTAATATTAGGTTGCATTCTGTATCTTAGCAGTCACTTTAAGTTGGCTGTATAAAACTAGAAGCATCTAACTTCTGTTCTGGCAAAGCTGTGTGGCACGCAGACCAGTGGGAACAGACGTAAAAACAGCTGAGGAGGTGAGGAACTGTACCGAAGCCACACTGTGTACCTGAACTTGACAGCCTTTGAATTAAAGCCCTTATTATATTGGACCAACTACATGAGCTAGCTTGTTTGCCAATGATCGAAGGAAAGTTTAGTCAATGTCTTTTTTTTTTACTGTGCTATGAAGAAAAATCAATAGTTTTCACTTGAATTTTCATTTATCTACAAATAGGTTTCCAGCAGCTAGAAGTTTTGAAACATCGTATTCCCCCATTGTGTTCAATGGCGTTGAGGTCATTCTTATAGCACTGCAACTAAAAGTGCGCGTGTCTGGTGTGTGTGCGGTTTGCACGGTATGTGTGTATATCTATGGGTGGCATGTGTATAGCTGTAGTGTGTGTGTATGTGCATATCTGTGGTGTGTGTATAGTGTGTGTACATGTGGTGTGAGTGTAGTGTGTGCATGTGTGGTGTGTATGGCATGTATGTGTGTGTGGTGTATGTGTATGTATGTATGGTGGGTGTGTGTGTAGTGTGTGCATATGTGGGGTGTGTGTGTGGCATGTATATGTGTATATGGTGTATGTGTGTCTGTATGTGTGGTATGCATGTATGTGTGATGTATGTGTAGTGTGCATGTGTGTGGTGTGTGCATGTGTGTGTGATGCATGTGTATGTGTGTGGTGTGTGTGTGCATGTATGTGTGGTGTGTATATGTATGTTGCATACATATACGATGTGTGTGTGGTGTGGTGTGTGTATGTATGTGTGATGTATGTGTATGTGTGTGGTGTGTGTGTGGTGTGTGTGCATGTATGTGTGGTGTGTATAGGTATGTTGCATACGTATATGGTGTGTGTGTGGTGTGGTGTGTGTGGTATGCATGTATGTGTGATGTATATGTGTGTGGTGTGTGTGCATGTATGTGTGGTGTGTGTATGTGAGGTGTGTATATGTATGTTGTGTACATATGTGGTGTGTGTGTACATGTGGTATGAGTATAGTGTGTGCATGTGTGAGTGGTGTGTGCACATGTGGGTGTGTGGTATGCATGTATGTGTGATGTATGTGTATGTGCATGTGTGTGGTATGTGTGGTGCATGCACTTGTGTGTGTGGTATGCATGTATGTGTGATGCATGTGTAGTGTGTGTGTGTGGTGTGTATATATGTTGTATATGTGCATGCGTGTGGCGTGTGTGAGTGCGTGTGCATCATGTGGTGTGATGTGTGTGTGGGGTGTGTGTGGTGTGTAAATGTTGATTGTGTGTAGTGTGTCTGCAGTGTTTATGTGCTGTGTGGTGTATTTTACGTCTGGGAGGTGTGATATTACGTGTGATGCATGTGCACGTGCGGGGTGTGGTATGCATGTGTGTGGTGTGTGCCCACGTGCAGTGAGTGATGTGCGATAATGTTCCGGAGTCTCAAGTGCGGGTGTGTGGTGTGTGCACGTGTGTGGTGTGTGTGTACGTGCGGTACGTGTGGCGTGTAGGGTGTGCGGGAGTGGGTGTGTGTGGTGTGTGCACCTGTGCTGTGTGTGCACGTGTGCGGTGTGTGTGTCTGTCAGGACATGTGGTGTGTGCAGTGGCCAGATGCCGTCAGGAGTGTGTGGTCGTGCACGTGCCGGGGTGTGCTGGTGCGTGCAGCGTGGCCAGGTGTGCACGTGCGGGTGTGTGTGCACGTGCGGCGTGTGTGGTGCGTGCGCGCGTGGCCCGGTGTGCACGTGCAGGGTGTGGTGCGTGCACGTGCGGGAGTGTGTGGTGTGTGCACGCGTGACGGGTGTGCACGTGTGCGGGGTGTGTGCACGTGCGGGGTGTGTGGTGCGTGCACGCGTGACGGGTGTGCACGTGTGCGGGGTGTGTGTACGTGCGGTACGTGTGACGTGCAGGGAGGGCGGGGGTGCAGTGTCTCTGAGCCAGCTGCCAGCGGCGCATCGCGCCCCGGTGCCCGTAACGCAGGCGGCGCGGCAGGGAGCCCGCGGCCCGGCTTCCCGCGGCTGCCGCCCGCACAGCCACGGCCTTGACCCTCCGGGCAGGGCAGCCCCGGGGGAGGAGCGGGGCACGGCCCCCGCGAGCGCGCTCTCCTCCCAGGAAGCCCCGAGCAGCGCGGATCCTCCCCCCTTCGCGCCCCTTCCTGGGGGCGGCCCGGGGGTGACCACGGCGCCTGCGCAGGGGACACTCAAGCCTAAGGCGGCCGGAGGGGCCAGCACCTTCTCTCCCCGGGCCCGCCCTGGGGCTCAGGCCCTTTACTGTGGCTCCGGACCTAGGGCCCCCGGACCAGGGCTTCTCCCTGGCGGGCACCGGGTCTCCGGCAGGCAGCCGAGTAAATGTCAGCGGGGGCTCAGCACCCGCAGCGCAGCCGGCACCCCACGGGGAGCCCCGGGCCGCCCCGCAGGAAGGCCTCGTCCCGCTGCCCCCGCGGGCACTGCCGCCCTGGGAAGCGGGGCCCCGGGTCGCCACCCTCAGGTCAGGGGTGGAAGGCGGTGCTCGGCGGCTGCCCGAGCTGCCTGCGTGATAGCGGCTGGAACGCGCCGTGTCCCGCCTGGTCCGTGACCCGGCCTCCTGACCCCTGCACCGGGGGGCAGCCTAGACCCCGCTCCAGAGGGTCCTGCGAGGCGCCTTCGTGTGGAGTCTGGGAGGTGAGAGTGGCCTGCCCCCGACTGACGTGTGGGCGAGGCCTCGCTGCACCCCGCCGTCGCGCCACCGTTACCGTCACGTGCGTCCCGCCTTCCCGGCTGTTCTGAACACGTGTTCATTCAAAACAGAAGCACCGAGGTAAGCATTCCTAATCTGCCTCGTTATCCGGGAGAGTCTCCGCACTTGTCCGGATCTAGATCATTCTACCCTCTCTTTTCTGCATTCCTAATCTGCGTCGTTATCCGGGAGAGTCTCCTCACTTGTCCGGATCTAGATCATTCTACCCTCTCTTTTCTGCATTCCTAATCTGCCTCGTTATCCGGGAGAGTCTCCTCACTTGTCCGGATCTAGATCATTCTACCCTCTCTTTTCTGCATTCCTAATCTGCCTCGTTATCCGGGAGAGTCTCCTCACTTGTCCGGATCTAGATCATTCTACCCTCTCTTTTCTGCATTCCTAATCTGCCTCGTTATCCGGGAGAGTCTCCCCACTTGTCCAGATCTAGATCATACTACCTTCCCTTTTCTGAAACACTATCCCAATTAATCTACATTTCTTGAAATGGCAGCCCCTCTAATATTTTCCATGTAACTTTTCTGATGCCTTTTCACTACTTTCTTGCCTTTTTCTAAGTATTGTGATAAGTAGCACCTCTAACTGTAGGTGAATGTGATTTCGATTTACTGAAGTCTTCTTAGATTTGGAGATGAGAGAGTTGGGTTTCAGGTATTTCTGGTTCCCTGAGACATGCATGTCCATGGACCCTAAGGAAGGCATGGGAAGGGCCAGGTGAAGGCAATGCTGTTTGTCGGGTCGAAGGTACGTCGTACGTCCCATTTTACTTCTCTTTTTGGACATCAGTGAATATACCAGCCCTGTGGTCCAGTCCAACACATTTTAATTAAGCCAGGCCATGGGCTCAGTACTAGATGAGTTAAATACAAACAAGAGACAGTGGCTGAGCTTATAGTCTTTGGGGTGGAAGAGATAAAGAAAAAGAATACTTCACTAGAATGTGGTTGATGTTCAGTCAGAGGTATTTATGGGATTTCAGGGGTTACTGAGGGCAGGAGGCAAAGGGGAGTGTCCTTGGCTTGTGACCACAGGGCATTGTCTGCTATACCCCATGAATTTTCCTCTATGGCTCTGAGAGAAATAGAAATGCATGACCTATTTGTGTTTTACCAAAGTAATCTTAAGTTTTGAAAACAGAAATTTTAAGTAATGAACATAGCTAATGACTTGTGGTTATAGCTAATAAACATTTGTTTATAGCTAAACCACCATTTCTGATTATCAGATTCTGGGAAGTGGGTTTGTAGAAGATAATGTATTGTTATTGTTATATGAAATCTTTCCCAGTCTTGTTTGAATGCTCTGGATTGGTTGTTTTTTTTTTTTTTTAATGTTTTATTTATTTCTGAGAGAGAGAGAGAGAGAACAGAGCAGGGGAGGGTCAGAGAGAGAGAGAGAGTCACAGAATCCGAAACAGGCTCCAGGCTCTGAGCTGTGAGCACAGAGCCCGACACGGGGCTTGAACCCACGAACCGTGAGATCATGACCTGAGCTGAAGTCAGACACTTAACTGACTGAGCCACCCAGGCGCCCCTTTTATTACTTTTTAATGTTTATTTTTGGGAGAGAGACAGAGCATGGGAGGGAGAGGGCCAGAGAGAGAGCGGGAGACACAGAATCGGAAGCAGGTTCCAGGCTCCAAGCTGTCAGCACAGAGCCCGACATGGGGCTCGAACCCACGAACCGTGAGATCATGACCTGAACCGAAGTCGGATGCTTAACCGACTGAGCCACCCAGGCGCCCCTGATTGGTTGGGGTTTGAAAGTGATATTTTCTCACTGGATTCCCAGATCTTGGTGAGGCAGTTTCAACCCTGAAGGTTTTTTTCTAAATTTCTATCGCAGTTCCTGTTACTGGTTTTACAGGGAGTGAACTACTTGTATGATACTTGAACCAGAAGCAAAAAAAAAAAAAAAAAAATCCTTTTGGTTTGGTTTTGCTTTGTTTTGCTATGCAGGATGCAGGCAGGGGGAATGAGCTCTGTAAGTCAGCGTGTGTATTTCAGGCTATTTGCACAAGCTGCAATTGTCTGAGCCACTCAACTGGATAGCACATCCTAGGGCAAAATGATTAGTTGGAATTAATGAAATTTTGGTGTCAGCTTGGTCCATTGGCCGCCCCTCAGCTGTCATTAATCCCTAGGATGCGTTTGCTTCTCCTGGTAGTGCATCCTCCAGGGTAGCAATTGCTAAGTGTGGTGCACAGGAAAATGTCACATCCGCTTGTTCCAATTACACCTGAAAGATGGTGTAGCCACTGGGTTTCTAATATTATCTCTAGAAAGTTATCTTATTGCTGAAGACATTTCATGCAAGCTTTTGAAGAAAAATAATATCTGAATTTCCAATTTGAGATACTTGAGTGATAACATGTAACTCTGACTACAGTGAACATAATCACTAGGTTAGTTTCGGCTTTAGAAGGTTTGCAGATGGAGCAGAGATACTCACTGAAGTAAAATTAATATATTCCAGAAGTGAAAATGTAGAAGCTTGTCACGTTATTATTTTTTAAACACCTGCTGACTCTTTTCAAGATAGCTAGATGGATTAGCAAATAACAGATGTTACCTTTAGAAGGAAAATCAACCCACAATTTATTGTTCAATGGTATTGTTAGAAGTTGTGGTTTTGAAGAGTGACTGCATTCTTGGCTTGGAACATAATAGACACTCAAAATGTTTGTTTTTTTAATCAAAACACAGTTTTCAAACTTTTTTAAATTTTTTTTTTTTTTAATTTCTAGGAGAGAGAGAGAGAGAGACAGCGTGAGCAGGGGAGGGTCAGAGAGAGAGGGAGTCACAGACGGAAACAGGCTCCAGGCTCCGAGCTGGCAGTCAGCACAGAGCCCGACGCGGGGCTCGAACCCACGAACCGTGAGATCATGACCTAAGCGAAAGTCGGACGCTTAACCGACTAAGCCACCCAGGCGCCCCTTTTCAAACTTTTAAGACCCGTGAAGTTTTCCAACTTGAGCCTTAGGACTGGAAGATGTTTTCACACAGAGCTGACGTGGTTCTAACGTGATCAGGATGAGCGGGTGAAGACATATCGGACTCTCCACTTCTGCTTCTTGATGCCTTCTTGTCGCAGAATTTGCGGTAGAGCTCACTTTGCCCTTAAAATCAACAACGGTTAGGGTGGGGGATAATCTTGGAGTCTTCTTCACATTGACTTTTTCGGTGGAAAGCAGCTTCTCTTCACTGGCAACCCTGCATTAATCTTTCACTTCACACTGAAGCTGGGGAGGAAGTAGAGTCACACTGGGGCGGAAGCGGTGGACATCAGGGGAAAGATGACTGGTTCCTATCTGTGATCACTGCTTTAGTGCCAGCAAACGATAATTCATGTCCATCCAGCCAGGACGTAAGGGGCCACCGACTTCTAAAGACGGTGCAGCTGGGGTAGATGACACTGTCCGTTTGGAATGTAATTAGAATGAATGGGAGGTCCTTTCGGGTGATCATGGGCTTTAGAATTATATGAATACCTGGCATATGATGAAGACATATGTTATTCCTCACTCAGCTGCAGTGTTAAATTTAGCTTTTCGAAAGATCCTATCAGTGATCAGTTCTAATAGATAAACTCGGATAACAGTTGAAAGGCACACAATATAGAAGATGTCATCACTGCGTCCATGATGTCTATGTGTGTGTCCTTCAATGAATAGATGTGTCCTAATAAAGGAACACTGAGGCAGATTGCCTTATTAAACAAGATTTTATCATAGACAGTAGTGTTCTATTAAGTGAATTATCGTGAAGAATGTAGTCCACTTAGATCTGAGGAACTAGCCCTTCAAGGATTAGGCAAGAAATGTGAATCCTTTGTTATGTGAAAGATTCTACAATCTTTCTGATCAGGCACATTGCTGTAAAATCCGATTCTGAGAAACTATATAATCACATTTCCAGCAAACCTTTGATGTACTCTGAGCTGAAACTACACCTTTACATTTTCATGAGAACTTGTTATTTGCCTCATTATAAACATTTTGTCACGTTCATTTCCTTCTGTTTAAATAACCCAACTTAAAAAGAATTGTCTAGAAGAGACATGAGTCATTCTTTGTATATTAATTCCTCTTTAGGGTTCTGCCAACAAAAATTAGTATTTGTTTTCCATAAATGTCACACATTCATTCTTGCGTTTACTTTATTTTTGCTATCGTCATGATATCCAAAAAAAGGCCCTGGGACATAAGGCTTATTTTGTTCTACACCAAAGGTCAGCTGCAAAGAAATGAGTCATTTTGAGACATTTTATATTGCAATGCCTGGCACCCACATGTTAAGTTTTGGGGGTTCAAAAATGTTTGGGTCTCAAGTAGGGTATGGTGAGGGGTTTCCCAGGACACAGGACCTTCAGTGCTAAAATTGTAAAGTTCTGGACAACCCAAGACCTGGACAAATAGGTCAACCTATTGCCATGACCGTCAGCGGACAGTGGAGGAGTAAGGAACAGGACAGATGAGACTTCTGCTTTTCTCTGTTGGGGGAATAAGTTGGATATTCCAAACGTCAATATTAACAGAAGGGCAGCATGTACCACAGTGGTTGATCACATTGACTTCCAGGTCTAGATTCCAGCTCTCCTGCTCCCTGGCTGTGTGACCTTGTGACGAATCTCTCTGAGCTTCAATAATCTCATCTATAAAAGGATCATGATAAAGATAGCATCTTCCGTAGAGGTCACTCAAAGGAATCCATTAGGTAATAGATAAAATCGCTAAAGATAGTCTCTAGAACACAGTAAGTACCATGTAAGTATTAGCTATAATTATTCAAGTCCAAGGTGAGTTGTAAGGCAAACATGATCTCTACTATTTAAATTCTCTTAATTGTACACTTTATAATTTGCTGTTTTCTGTTTACTCCTCTTTTGCCTATCTTCTCAGGTTTCCTACTTAAATCGAGTAGAATAAGTCACTGAGCTTTTTATGCAAAATTGCATAATGTTGTTTACTTGGAGATGTAGAACGTAGAAAAGCTATCTTCCCTAAAACCTATTTGGGCCTATAGGGCCAGCTGGGTCAGTCCCAGCTGGAGAGAATGACTCGGTCCCTTGCTTTCACTGAAAAGGACAAAAACTTCAGGTCAATTACCCTCTCCACCGAGTCTCTTCCTTCAACGTGTACATGTGCACACACAGAGGCCCCCCAATATCGGGAAGCTTATCTTATACAGCAGTGATTTTTATTGCTGGATGCACACTAGAATCATTCAGGGAATTTAAAAAATACTGCTGCCCAGTCCTCGCCCAGTGCAATAAAATTCAAATCTCTTGAGAATAGGGGTTAGGTCTCCCCAGGTGACTATGATGTTGAGGCTGAGACCCACGGCTCAAGCAAATCCACCTCAAGTCCCCGATCCCCTGGAGCACACAGGGTTTTCATCTCCTGAGTGTAACAGAATGCTTTTGGAATGTACCTAGTGCGTCATTTACGGTGCTGTAGAGCAGCAAATCATGGAAAACTTAGTAGCATCAAGATCACCTGGAAACTTGCTGCAAATTCTCAGGCTCCACTCCGGACACCTAGTTAGAAACTAAGAATGGAAACTATTATGACAAGCTTTTCACGCGATGTTTGTGCACTCAAGTTTGAGAACAAGGGGCTACGAACGCGGGGACCCATGGCTAGAAATGAGGGCAGGATCACTTCATTCAAACCTTATAAGAGTTACACAATGCAGGGGTGTGTGTGTGCTGGGGTAGAGGCTGGGGAGGCAGTCACAGTGTTGCTGAGGCATATGTTTTTTTGTTTGTTTGTTTTTGGGTTTTTTTGTTTTTTATTTATTTCTGAGAGAGAGAGAGAGAGAGCAAGAGAGAGCATGAGGAGGGGAGGGTCAGAGAGAGAGGAAGACACAGAATCCGAAACAGGCTCCAGGCTCTGAGCTGGCTGTCAGCTCAGAGCCCGACGTGGGGCTCGAACCCATGAACCATGAGATCATGACCTGAGCCGAAGTCAGATACTTAACCAACTGAGCCACCCAGGTGCCCCATTGAGGCACATGTTTTGCTGCAGTAACATCGGATGCTTCCAGACCCTTGTGGCCAAAGAAGAAGCTGAAGAAGGAGCCCTGAAAAAAAGTTCTAGGATAATTTTTAAATACAGTTTGGACTGGTGACCTCCAGTTATCTGTATGGAAGAGGTCTGTTTATTTGGATCAGCCAGATTTGGGACTTTTCTGGATATGGAAAGTCAAAGGAACGTGTAGAAAAGGACTCCAGGGTCAAAATGGAGTCTTATTTAAACTCCAGATTTTTCCAGACTAGTTTCCTTCAGCTGAAAGATACATTCGCTATAGAAATTCTACTAAATGGAAGTTGGTCAGATCTGCCTACGTTGGCTTCTGGAGGTCACCATGATATAATCCATAGGCCCTTAATGTGTGAATATTCATGAATCTAGGAGCCTTCTTAGTGAAAGCCTCCCCATAACTCCGATATCAATCTTTGAATATTCTCTGCCCTGGACTTTCTGACCCAACATCAAAACATAACAGTTACCATGGCAACTACCTGGCAGTATCAGATCTCCCCCTAGGATAAGTGGGGCCTCTTGAGCAAAGGGTAACAGTGTTAATGATATTTTATATTTATAGTTTGCATTAAAATAAACCACATTTGATCATCTTCTATAACTCTGCTTAATGGTTGAGATTTTCATCAATTTTTTAGTCGTGGTTTCCTAGAACCTTTGGAGCATAAAACAGTATCTAAAAACTATATAGCCATATGAAGATTTAGCAGAAGGTAACATACTATGGTTATTTTCTAGCATGTCTGAAGAACATAGAAATTGTTCTAATATGTTCCAAAAAAATCATTACTTATTAGTCACATAACACACTCCTTAGGAGGCATGTGAACATCTGAAGGTTTCAACTATTTTTTTTTTAAGTTTACTTATTTATTTTGAGAGAGTGTGTGTGTGTGTGTGAGCTGGGGAGAGGCAGAGAGAGAGGGAGAGAGAGAATCCCAAGCAGGCTCCACGTTGTGAGTGCAGAGCCCTACGGGCTGCTCAGTCCCACCAACGGTGAGATAATGACCTGACCCCAAATCAAGAGTTGGACTCTCAACCAACTGAGCCACGCCGGTGCCCCAGAAGGTTGGAAGCTTTATAAGGAAATCACTTATGAGGGATTTGTGTACATTTTCTCTAATAAATGAAAAAAAATTAGGAAATAGGAGACATTCTCCACTACTAAAGTCAACCAAGAGCTTATTTCATATTTCAACAGGTTAAATGAGAATGCGCCAAGTATCTGCATATTCTGAATTCATTTGCCTCGTGGGGTACTCAGAACCGCTAGATATTCATCATTGCTGTGCTCGGTATTTGGTGGGGTACAGCATGGAATGGATCTCTTTCTCCCTATCACTGCCATCAGCCATGTTCCATCAACTCTACTCTCATTCTTTAATCAAGTCTCAGGAAGGACCTGTAGCTTTTTAAAACGTTCAGTTATTTAAAACTCCGGAGCAGTCTAGCCTAATTTCAAACTTCAGACTCACTTCTGGCTTAGTGCTTATCTCTCTACCCTCTCCTGGAAGTGGCCACCGGCCAGCCAGCCTCCCACTGCCTCTCCCAGCTGCGCCCCCCCACCCTGTCCCTCTGTGGTCGAGGCCTCTTCTCTTCTCTTGCCAGCCTGTCCCCTCAGCTGGGGACACGGCTGCTGCCTCTGCAGTGGACAGCCCCCGCAGGAAGCGTGCCCATCCTGGCCACAGTCAGGGCTGCCCTCCCTGCCTGCTCTGCCTGGTCGATGGAGGGTCCCCGCAGGGAGCTGCACATGGTTACGCCACCCACCCCCGGAGCGAGATGCCAGCCCCTCCTCTCTGCACACTTGGTGTTCGGTTTGGTTTTCAACAGACTTTCTCTCCATTTCTTTTTGAGGCAGGTCACCCCAAAAAGACAGACCTGCTCAGGGGGCAGGTGATGTGCTCTCCTCCCCTCTCTACCCTACTTGCTCGGGAGGAGGTGAGGAAGGAGCTGGGGTCGCAGGGAGATGGATAGGGGAGTTGGTGGGTGGCTCTCTAGTAAGCTGTGGAGGGAGGGTCCAGCCCCAGTTAGGTATAACTTCCTTGGGAATAGGGGCCAGCTGACCCCGTTTGCTTTGCGTCCCAGGCACCCACCTGAGGTGACGAGCAAGGCCCCCTGAGCACCCTATTACTTGTAGAGTTCTTCCTGGAGCGACCTGAATACCGGCCCCTGCGCAGGCGTCTCATCAGACCAGGCAGTATCATCAGACCAGGCGTCTCATCAGACCAGGGACTGAGGGGGGGCCGGGTCCTGCCCTCGGGTTGGTGGACAGTGCGGGCCTCCTGGATGGAGGGACAGAAGCTGGTTTGACCAGTGCCCATCATCCCTTCTCTGCTCTTTCCGTCGGAGTGTCAGCTTGGCAGAGGACGCCTGTGTCTGTGCATAAGTAACCGCGGATAATTACTCGAAAGGAAGAGCTGAATTATCCCTGCTGGGTCCATCTGTATCGATAGAGCTCGTACATGCCTTTTATCTGAGTCCAGACGGGCAAAGGCCCAAAGCGCACTTGAGCTTTGCTCTCATTCAGCTGCTCGAGCAGGAGGGAGAGCCTGCTTCCCTCGCGGCCCCACACATGACTGGAAGAGGGAGTGCTGGCATTTTAGGCAGAACACTTGAGCGTCAGTGACAAGTGATGCTAACGGCTGACTGTCAGATGTCCCTGCTTCTGCAGGGGAAAGAGCAGGCACTCACTCTTCCCTGGAATATGTGTCAGTCTCTGAGACCCTGCATCACAGGCATGATCCTCACAAATGGGAAGCAAAAAAAAATCAACTGGGAAACAGTATCCTAAGCACATTTCTTACGGATAATGATAGCTTGCATTTGCAGGTGCTTTTATATGCTAGGTTTTGTGCTAAAAGTTCAGGGTACACAGCACTCTGGGGACACATGCCTCTGGTCTCAAGTTGAGGACAACTAGAAGCAGTCACCATAAGCCAGAGACATCCAGTCAAGACTTTGTTACTTTATATGCACCAACCTGTTTGATCCTCACGACCACCCTATGGGACTAGATGTTCAATTAGCACCACCTTTTACTTTTTCAGATGAAAAAGATAAAGCTTGGGAGTATACGTAACTTGCCCCAAATCACAGATACAGCTTCAGTCTCTGGTCTCTGACATTGAGGTTAACTGTTTTCCCTTGTGATATTGACCGAGTCTTTACCAGCTTAGGGGACGTGGGTCTCAGCAGATAAACAGAGACGTTCACAGCTTGCAGTCTCCAGCCTACTTAGAACAATCTTGCTAGTTTTCATAGTTAGGTCTTTAAAAAAAAAAATTGGAGTCAACAGAACAATTGCTGTAACTGTCTTCCACCCTGGAATTCTAAGGAGCAGGCCACCTTCTCTGCACAGGACACACAATTCTGAGCCACTCCAGAATGATCACTGTTATCCTAGATAGAGCAAGATGAGTGTCGCTTTTTAACATGACTGTGCTAATAGATGAATCTGGCAGCTACTTAAAGAGAAAGTCTAGGGAACGGGGTATAAGGAGGCACTAAAAGCATTTGTGCAAAGAGCATCTCAATGAGTTGGCTGTTAGGATTGTAGAGGAAATGTCTCAAAGGTCAAAACCCAAGCATGTGAGCAGAACACACAGATACTCCCGTAACCTGAGATCTGTGGCTGCCTCAAAAGTGAGCAGAGAAACTGCCCACGGCTTGCAGACAGGGGGTTCTAACAGAAGCCATTTGAGCTACACTGAAATGCCTCTTCCCCTCCCCCTTTTAATGGTTTCAGGAGGCAAGAATTTCAAATCACAGATGCATTGACCTAGTTCTGTGCTTTTATCAATAACCACAATTAACGCTGAAGACAGTGGAACTCGAGCGGACACACGTTGTATTTTCTGTTTTGTTTCGTTTAAATTCAGCCCAAGACACCAGTTTATTTTCTTAAAGCTTTTGCCCATGTCTTTCAATTAAGGAAAGCAATCACAAGGCACCTGGGTGGCTCAGTCATCAGACTTTGGCTCAGGTCATGATCTCACAGTTCACGAGTTCGAGCCCCGCATCGGGCTCTGTGCTGACAGCTCAGAGCCTGGAGCCTGCTTTGGATTCTGTGGCTCCCTCTCTCCCTGCGCCTCCCCTGATCATGCTCTGTCTCTCCCCAAAATAAATAAACATTAAAAATATCTTCTTTTAATAAAAAAAGCAATTACAATTTTGAGGACAAGACTTTTCTCTGAAGTGGAGCGTGGAGGAAGAAGTTTCTGCAAAGTTCCTCTTCTCAGGCCGATATTCACCGGCAGCGTTAAGAAAGGGAGTCTTCATTTGTAAGCAAGTGAAACCCCACAAATATCAGATGATTTGAATTGAAGATTAATATATGAATACCTTGCTCCCTGGCACATCCACATCCGGCGTCCTGAAGTCAAAACAGAATGTTCAAGCCACTTCTTGTTGCTCTGGATAGAGACCACTGGGGCCGAGATCTTTTGAGACTTCCCTTCTTTGTTAATCATTCCCGTCTCCAAGCCAGAAGGCCTGTAAACGAAAGCGCTGTGCCATGTGGTTCGTGGTCAGGTGGGCCTGGCCCCACCGAGTACTCAGGTTTCAGAGCGATGAAATCAGAGGCTGCAGTCCAATCCGTTGAGACTTGCTTTCCGTGTCAGGATTCTTTGTGAGGCATCTGGACTGCGCTCCATAGTTGGAGAGGAAGCAAAACCTGTCGGTAATGAGTTGGGCTTGCCATAAATCCCCAGGCACCTGAGCCAAGCTCTCCTCCATTCATCTTGGCTGTGCTGACTTGATGTTGAAATGAGGCAATGTGTTGCCAAGGTCAAGGACAGAGAGAGAACGGTAGACTGGCCAAAGGCATGAGGGTTAAGCAGGACACTTCTCAAGCCAAAGAAAGGGTGAATGAAATCCGTAAAGGCTATGTGACGAGTGTTTACACCGTGGCCCAGAATGGCCGTAGTGGTGACAAGCAGCCAGGTAGAGATGAATGCGTTCCGCTTGCTCACTGCAGGGTCCGGGGGGAGAGCGGTGGGTTTGCTTCCGGGGGCAGCAGACCCTAAGAAGGCCTCCTTCCAAGACGCAGCCTGCAGCGGGGCACACTGACGTCCTTCATACAGCCTGCCACCCGCTCAGACATCCCTCTGGGACCCAGAAATCCAGCCGAAACCAGAGCGGTGGAGTTGACAGTAGCATTTTACAAATGTAGCCGTGGCGTTGCTGCTCGGCGGACAGCCTTTCTTTTTGAGAAATCCTCTCTCCCCACAGCGCTCAACACCTGCTCTGTTCTTTAATAGCTCCCCGGGGCCTGGGTCCAGCTGGGTTTCATTTTCAAAAACAAGAAGGATTACAGGTTTTTAAATAGAAATGACTGTAGAGATCATCTAGTTCACTGACCTCATTTTACAAATGGAAATGGCGGCCGAGAGGCTGAGTTACTCCCCCGAGGTCACACAGCTAGTGCTCAGAGATTAGCTCAAATGGATGGACCCTCACTTAGAATGGGAAAGGTCAGTGAAGCCAACGCCTGCATCCTAAAGATCCTCTTCTCTTCAATGCCGGTGGGTGATGGGATGGAGGGCAATTAAGAAATGGAATGCAATTACTTAATGAACCAAGTATAGGTGTGACTATAATATCACGGGCAATTTGGCCAGAGGACCCAGGAACACTTCAATCCTGCCTTAAATTCATCAAGTCTTCCTATGAAGTCCCTAAGAGGAATATATCCATGGAAGATGATCAGTAAAGCAAAAGAGAATATATAATAATAATAATAATAATAATAATTAATAATAATAATAAAAGAGAATATATTTTAAGTATCCCAGACATTGTTTTCAAACCTAAGAGAATTTTAGTGAATTAAAGTCAAACTACAGGATGACGCCTGTTTCTGGCAATGCTGGCCTAGGCAGCAAGCCCCCGGCAGGAGTGACAAAGTCAGTTTTAAGGAAGTTGTTGGAAATGCTGACAAAGGAGGGAAGGGACGAGAAAGGAGGTCCATGGAGAAAAGCTCTCCTCTATTCTGAGAATCCTGAAGTCACCGATCTGGACATAGAAACAGACTCAGGAGTCATCTTTTCCAGCTTCCTCAATTAATAATTTAAGAGCAAAGTGAATTTTCTCTCCAGCTTTAACAGAACTCTAGGATTTTCAGACAGGCCATTGTGGGCAGTGATTTGATAGAATCCTGCAGAAAAAGAGAAGCAGAGGGAAGGGGCTGTGGGCACATAAAGGCCCACGGTCACACCTAAGAAGCTGCAACATTCAGAGACGCCGAGACTTGAGACAAAAGACAGAACCACGTTGTTCCCCCTCTGTAGTCAGATGGACTGAAAGTCAAGAGAGGGCCAGAAAGTGCAGCCATCACATCCCATAAATCCCGATTCTCTTCCTATCCTGATACCGCTGTGAAGAAGAGCCTGGGGAGGTCAGAACTCTGAAATGCTGGGTGCTTACCTCCGTCATCCAAGCAGAGACCGAATTAGCTAAAGAGGCGCTTTAATGACTGCTGTGGCTTGACAACCCAATTTGGTCTGGTCTGAGAGCGGCTAATTCCTAGGGTTCCTGCAAGCCCATCCCACGTTACTTCCCGACGAAGCAGGTGGTCCCATAAAGAATCTCAACAGGTATAAAGAAGTTATGAAATCATTTGAGACTGGGCCGTGAACATTACATATATATAATTCACTATAATTCACTCAGAAAGGACCTATAGTTAAAATTTTGGTCTCTCCTCTCCTTTCTTCTTTCTCTATTCTCCACTTTATTAGAAGACTACAGCATTGTTTATCCAACAAAAGTATTTCATTCAGTTCTCTCCATGAATGGGTTTTCTTTCCTTCTCCTCCTCTTCCTTCTGAGAGAGAGAGAGCGAGCGAGCGAGCAGGGGAAGGGCAGAAAGAGAGGGAGACAAAATCTTAAGTGGGGTCCAAGCCCAGTGTGGAGCCCCATGCAGGGCTTGATCTCAACTGTGAGATCATGACCTGAGCCGAAATCAAGAGTCTGACACTTAACCTACTGAGCCACCCAGGCGCCCCTGGTGGGTTTTTTGTTTGTTTGTTTCTTTTTAAAAACATTATTATTATCTTTCTTAATGTTTTATATTTATTTTTGAGAGAGACAGAGGTAGAGCATGAGTGGGGGAGGGACAGAGAGAGAGGGAGACACAGAATCTGAAGCTGGCTCCAGGCTCTGAGCTGTCAGCACAGAGCCCAAAGTGGGGCCTGAACTCATGGACTGTGAGATCATGACCTGAGCTGAAGTCAGACACTTAACCAACTGAGCCACCCAGGCGCCCATGAGCAACCCAGATGCCCCTCTCTGCTTCTTGATGCAGCTATGGCCCATATACACCCACAACCTCCCGCTTTGTACTTCCAGCCATTCAGTCTCTTAATTGTAATCACCTTGCACATAGTTGTTTAAAAAAAGAAAAACAAACAAGCTTTGTTTCATTTAATATTGTATTGTGTGGAATTTCTCATGCCATTGGATATTTACAAAGACTATTCTTCCAAAAGAAGACAACAATATATTTAATCCACCTGCTATGATGGCCATCCAGGTAGTTTCTAACTTTTTACTCTAATGCATACTTTATACATTAATCTTGGTCCACAACTGTGATTCTTTCTGTAAGGTAAAGTCCTACGTTCTTAGAAGGAAGATTTTCATGTTCAAAGATGCACATATTTTAGTGGTCTTGATATTTTCTGCCAAATTTCTTTCTGGAAGGAGCAATTCCAGAAATTCACAATTCCTCACTCAATTCACACTCCCACACTTCCAGTAAAATGTGTCTCCATCCCCATGCAGCTTCTTCAGAGTTTTACCGTCGCCATTTTGACAGTTGGAAAATGGTGCCCAACTTTCATTTCAATTTATTCTTTTTATGTTAAGGACTCTTTAAACAATATGGTATTAATGGATATATTTGTTTGATTTTTAAACCTGGTTTGTCTTGTCTTTAACTTATTTGTGACCATTTTATGAAAACGTACTGTTGCTTTCTATAAAACTTGTACAACGGACCTATCAGCCCTGCGGAGATAGTTCAAATTTCATTAAAATCACATGTGGAGTTTGTGTCTATTGCTTTCATGATTTCTTTCATTATTACTGTTACTTAGGAAGCCGTGCCTTTTCCAGAGATCAATTAAATTCTCAACTATGTATTTTTCAGCCATTAATATTATTTTTATGATACTAAAGCTAATTTTGGAAAGTGCCTCCTCTGTGCTACTCCTTGTTACACTTTCAGGCAAGATTTCAGTTAATATTCAAATAAGTCCTGCAAAGTGGATACCCTTACTGTTTCTTTGTTTAGAAAATAAAGGCACTGAGACTTGCCATGGTTAGGTGACATGTCCAGGTCACAAGCCCACCAGGCTGCAGAGCCAGAGACCCCAGCCATGCATCTCTGACTAACAGCAGGGCTTTTCCCTAGTAAGACATGTGCTCTCAATGTTTTTTTATACACTGGGATTTATTTTATTTACATAGTCACGTGCCTCTACTATGGAGAGAAAACCTATTTTTACCAAGAAAAAAACAGACCAGCAAACAATGAAACGCAGAGATGCAATAAAACAGGAGAGGGTCTAGCATGTTCTTTTCTGCTTAAAGGCTTGGTGACTTCACACCACCACTGGACTGAAACCAGACTCCTTTTTTTTTTTTTAATGTTTTATTTATTTCTAGGAGAGAGAGAGACAGCGTGAACAGGGGAGGGTCAGAGAGAGAGGGAGTCACAGACTGAAACAGGCTCCAGGCTCCGAGCTGACAGTCAGCACAGAGCCCGACGCGGGGCTCCAACCCACGAACCGCGAGATCATGACCTAAGCGAAAGTCGGACGCTTAACCGACTAAGCCACCCAGGCCCCCCAAAAAACCAGACTCTGATGTGCATCATTAGACCCCGCTTTCCTCCTGTCTGACTCCACTCTCCCCTGTACTCACTGGACTCAATTCCTATCAACCTCTTCCCTATTTCTTTAACAGGCCAAGTTCATTCTGACTTACGGCCTTGGCACGGGCCAATTTGCTCTGCTTGGACTGCCCTTCACACACAACTTCCCATGGTTGCCTCCTGCCTGTGGTTCTAAAGCAGTTTCCTTTGCAGTAGGTCTCTTATTATTTCACTCTGTCTAAGTTTCATGGTGCAGTTTCTATTCAAAGCACTCTTACTTATTTGTATACATATGTATCTGTCTCCCACGCAAAAACATATACTGCAATGACGACAGGCTTCTTGCCTATTTTATTCACAACAGGGATTCTCAATACCTAGCATTTACCTTGTGTTCAGCAACATTGCTCGATTTCCGTATTAGTTCTAATAGTTAATGCATAGACTTCTTTTGGATTTTTTATGTACCCAAGTGTATCATGTCATCAGAAAATACTAGAGCTTTCATTTGTTTCTTTTCAATTGCATGCTTTCTCCCATGCTTTGTTGCACTGGCTATAAATCTACAGTTGCAATGTTGAACAGAAGTAGTGATAGTGGGCTTTTTTTGCCTCCATCCTGATCTCAGGGGTAAAACTCTCAGAATTCTAGGATTAACAATGAGGTTCATTTTAGCTGTTTGGATGTAACTGTTATCAGATCAAGGAAGTCCCCTTCCATTCATAGTTGGTTATGAATTGTTATTGTAAATGAATTTGAATTACAGCAAATGCTTTTGCTGTAGCCATTAAGATTATTATTTAGTATTTTTCTATTTTTCTATTACAGTAATGGATTTCAAACGTTAAACCACCATTGCATTTCTGAAATAAACTCAAGTTGCTCACAAGATATCATTTTGTTATATGCCTTTGAATTCAGTTTGCTAATTTTTAAGTGGCTGCTATAGGAAAAATATTTATATTACAGTATACATAAATATTTTATTACAGTATAATATATTACAGTATATTTAACTTTTTGCTGTCAACTTTGGGGTTAATTAATATTGTACCACTTCATTTAAAAAATGTAAAACAAAAAACCCAGAAAAGGTAAAAATCTTGCAACCATAAAAGTCTATGTACTCTCTTCCTATGATTTTTTTTGTTATAATTTTCATCTGAATTATGCCTATATATGTTATAAACTTTGCAAGACAGTGTTATTCTTTTTGCTTTAAATAGGCATCCATTTTAAATAGTTAATACGAAAAATAGTTTTTATAATTGTGCAGACATTTACCACTTCTGATGCTCCTCATTCCTAAGATCTGATTTCCTCTGTGATCCTTTCTGTTCCTCCTGAAGAAATTTTTTTAACATGTCTTGCAGCAGAGATCTGCTGGTGATTATCTCTCTCGGCCTTTCTTTATCTAAATGTGGCTTTAATTTGTCTTCATTCTTGAAAAATATTTTCACTAGGTAAAGACTTATGGTTTCATGGGGTTTTGTTTTTGTTGAACACTTTAAACATATTATTACATTCTATGATCTTCATTTTTTTAATCAGAAAACTGCAGTCATTTGAATCATTGTTTTTCTCTATGTAATGAGTTGGTTTGACCTTGGTTCTTTCCATTTTTTTCTCCTTATTTCAGTTATTAACAGTTTAACCATGACGTACCTAGGTATTTTGTTTTTGTTTTTGTTTTTTACAAATATATCCTGTTTAGGGTTTGCTGAGCTTCTTGAATTCATAAATTTGTGTCTTTTACCAAATCTAAGACATTTGCAGTGTGGTCATTTCCTTCAAAATATTTTTTCTTCCCCATTTTTTCTCTCTTCGCATTTTGAAACTTGGATTATTCATATAGTAGGCTTTAAAAAATTACTCCATATATTCCTGACTCTTTGCATTTTTGAAACCTTTTTTTCTTTTTCAGATCAGATGATTTCTAGTCATCAAACTTCAAGGTTTCTGATTCTTCTTTTGTCTCTCTTCTGTTGTTCCAACTATCTTGTGAATTTTTTATTTCAGGTATTCAATTTTCATTTCTAAAATTTCTGTGTTTTAAAAATCATGTATTCTCTTTCTTTGCTGACATTTTCTGTCTCTCTTTGACCTCATTGATCACTGATAATGGCTGCTTAGACTGAGAATTCCAGAGTTAATATCTGTTCTTTTCCTTTGACAGTCTGTCACATTCTTCCTGCTCTTTTTAAAAAAAAATTTTTTTTAACGTTTATTTTTGAGAGAGAAAGAGAGAATATGAGCGGGGCAGGGGCAGAGAGAGGGAGACAGACTCCGAAGCAGCTCCAGGCTCTGAGATGTCAGCACAGAGCTTTACAGGGGACTTGAACTCACGAACCGTGAGATCATAACCCGAGCTGAAGTTGGAAGCTTAACCGACTGAGCCACCCAGGCGCCTGCTCTTTTTATGAGGAGAAGTTTTGAATTGCTTTGGACCTTGTGAATGTTGGGTTCTGTTTTATTGCTCAGAAGAGTATTGATTTTATTTTAATAAGGAAACTCATTTCAGTAGACTCAAAGGGCAAATTCTCTCATCCCTGCAGTAGGTAATTCAGCCCTAATTTCGAACTCCTTTCAGGCTGACTTGCACATGTGTGATTCAAGGGCCAGTAAGAGACTTGGACAGAATTAAGCAGACTGCTGTTCACTTCTCTAGATCTTTACAGGGTTCTCTCCTCACCGTCTGCTGGTCCTGGTTGCCCTGGCCTTCTTCAAATCTGGTTTCTCCAGCCCCCAAAATGCATGTTCCTTTGGAGGCTTTGGGCATTTGTCTCTGCCACCCAGTCTGTGGTGAAGCCAGAAAACACTCAGCTCGTGCTGATGGTTTCCTCCAGATTTCCATTCTCCCCCACAGTCAGCCAACTTCTGCTTATTCTCAAGAGGATTCGATCAGTATATGATCCAGCATTTCCAGTTGTTGTTTGAGAAAGGTACCAGTTTGGGGGAGCTTACCTGTCATAACAGAAGGGGAAATCTTATGGGAAGGTTTTACTTTGATATTCAATTTCCTTAACTTGTGATACTCTTCTAATGTTTTGTTTCACCTGGGGTCACTGGACTAGGTTGTTTTTAGATTTGTACACATCATCTCAGTTGATGAATTAGTTGGCAGAAAGTTGTTCATATTATGTATAGATGATATTTTTTCATGTTTATAGGCTTTGTAGTGATACCCTCTTTTCCGTTCCTGATATTACTTATTCATCGTTTCTTTAATCAGTCTCACTAAGGGGTTAGCACTCATTTTAGCCTTTCAAAGAATCAGTTATTGAATATTGAAGATATATGGTTGTCACCTGCTTCATTAATATCTACTCTTTCATTGGTACCTTCCTTGTACTTTGTTTAATTTGCTGTTCTTTTTCCAACCTCTTAAAACAATTCTTTTTAAGTTTATTTTGAGAGAGACAGAGACAGGGTGGGGGCAGGGAGCGTGGGAGAGAGAGAATCGCAAGCACAGAGCCCGAGGCAGCACTTAAAGTCACAAAACCAGGAGATCCTGACCTGAGCCCAAACCGAGTTGGATACTTAACTGACTGAGCCCCAAGGCGCACCCTTTTTCCAATCTCTTGAAGGGAAACTTTGCTCATTGATTTTAAGATCTTTTCTAACACAGTTGGTCCTCATTATTTAATGGATTCCACCTCTGAACCTAAAATCTATTCGTCGCCTCAAAATCAACACACGTGGCACTTTTGTGGTCATTTGTGAATATGCACAGAGCCTTAAAAAATGGGAGTCCCTGGGGCGCCTGGGTGGCTTAGTCGGTTAAGCGTCCGACTTTCGCTTAGGTCATGATCTCGCGGTTCGTGGGTTCGAGCCCCGCGTCGGGCTCTGTGCTAACTGTCAGCTCAGAGCCTGGAGCCTGTTTCAGTCTGTGACTCCCTCTCTCTCTGACCCTCCCCTGCTCACGCTGTCTCTCTCTCTCTCTCTCTCCTAGAAATAAATAAAACATTAAAAAAATTTTTTAATAAAAAGAAAAAGGGAGTCCCTTGTGTGCACATGCTCAGTGGAGACTGAACAAACCCAAGGCCTGCTTTCTTGTTTCAGGTCTCTTACAGAGATGATGAGCGTGGTAATAGCAGAGGGCAGCGAAGGGTCGTGCAGTCTGTTTCGGTTTCACCTCTCAGCTCAAAATATTTTCTAATTTTCGTTTTGATTTTTCCTTGGATCCATGAGTTATTTACAGGCGTTTTTCTTAATTTCCAAGTATGTGGGGTTTTTATACATTTTTTATACTGATTTATTGTTTACTGCACTGTGGACAGAAAACATTCTATATGAGCAAAACATCCTTAGAAAGCTGTTGAACATTGTTATATGGCCTAATGTGTGGTTAATTTTTGTAAATATTTCGTGTACATCTAAAAATACGTGTTTCTGCAGTTGTTGGGTGTCGTGTTCTACATACAACAATTAAACCGAGTTTTTAATGTCATCATTCCATTCTTCTACTGGTAGGGGAAAAAATCTGTTATAAGATGGCCGACAGGACTCATAAGGAAATACCTGTCCCTGATCAAAGGCTCCTCCTTCTGGGTTTTTCTTCCCACCCTGCTTGTGGCCAGCATTAATGAGGAATGTGGAAGTAACAGACTATAAATTATTCCCTCTGCTGAGGCTCCGGGCTCAGACCTCTGGAGAATGATCTCCTCGGAGCCCATGGGTGTAAAATAAACCTCCTCCCTTCCAAGATCTCCGAGTGCCGCTTGGCTCTTCCATCGGTGATCCAGACCAGATTCTGCAACGCTGTGTCCATACTAATACTTGCATGGTCGTTTTATTAGTTACCGAGAGAGCTTTGTTAAAATGCCCCCTGTGAATATCCAAAGAATGTACAACACAAAGAGTGAGCCCCAACATAAAATATGGAGTTCAGTTAACAATAATGTATCATGTTGGCTTATCAAATAAATGGTTCACACAAACTCCAGGTCTTAATAATAGGAAAATTTTTCTGTAGGAGGCGGAGGTGAGGAGGGTATAAGGGCATTCTTTCAGATAGAGTGCTCTCTATCTCCGTTATGGGCTTCTCCTTATAATCATTTCCATTCTGCAAATAGTCTCTACCTTTCTTAGGCGTGGACTACTCTGGCGTTTGGTTTCAAGGTGTATCTTTGCAAGTAAGACAATAGAGCAGAAAGAGAGGTCAAATAAATCTCTAAGGAAGGACATCTTGTACTATCTGTCAAAAATAACTAAAAAATTTGCCACTAAAGTGTTTGCAATTCTGTTTCGAAACCCTGAAGGTTGATTCTACTACAAAAAATAGACCCTACTAAATAAACAAAGGGAAGATATATATTTTTAAAATCAAAGTACTATCTTTGACTTAAGGAGTACACAACTCAACTTTCTTTCACGTGAATTGCTTATTACTGCTTTGGGAAGACAGGGGCTAAAATATTAATTTTTTAACCTTATATGTTGTAACGGTTAAAAGACATAACGTAACATTTATCATTTGAACCATTTTTTGTGTACTGTTTGTTCTACGGCATTAAGCACATTCACGCTATTGTACAGGAATCACCAGAATCCATCTCCAGAACTTTTTATCTTCTCAAACTGAAACTCTGTCCCAATGAAACAACACCGCCCCCCTCCACCAACCCCTGAACCCTGGCCTCTGGTTACCACTATTCTGTCTTCTGTCTTTATGACTTTGACCACTGGTGGAACTTTGTGTAAGTGGAATCATAAAATATTTTAAAATATTATTTTATAAAAAGCAACCTACTCTAAATAGGAATCAAGTAGTACGTTACTAGCACAAGTAACTATTCTGACCATCGTTATTGATTGCGGCTTTTATGCATTTTGGTTATGAAACCCATCAGACGGTTTTAGTGAAGGAGGCAATTTCAGAATGTTTCAACAAAATAAATCACCAGAGCCTTCTCATACAGGGCTTCTAAATGAATTAAAAAAGGTAAGTTTCAGAACCAAGAGCTTCTCAACTACTTATATGTTTATTGTCATTAATTTCCTGGTTGGAAATGGGTTTACAAGAGTTGTCGGTCTTAACACAGTTTGCATTTGGAGTGGTGTTTCTGGTGCAAATGAAAGCACTTCTCTGATGTTCAAAACGATTTTCTTCCCTGAAATAACACTAAAAATGGTTTTGATTGATCATAACACATGCATTTTAAAATGGGTGAAAATCGATCACAACCGCACCCTTAGATTAAACAAAACCCAGATTGCAGGGATAGCTCCAACAAACGCCACCAGCGGCATCGCTTTCATTTTCTGACTCGGTGCTAATGGAGCAGACAGACTTTTCCTTTGCAGCAAACAGGTATTGATAAAACAGTTTAGCTGTTCTGTCACCCATTAAGTTGATGGTGGGCAGGCCTTCGATGCCTATAAATTTGATCTATGTTCAGCAAAGCCACAAGTTGAAAACCTTGACTTTTACCATTTTAAAAGTCTTAAATATATTTTAGCTCCAGAGCAGACACACTTAAGTTATATATGACTCAGGCATACTTGAAGAGGCTGGGTAAATTGTTTCGGATACTTTCAATTCCCTGTCCTCTAATTAAATTAACTCTGGACATGTGCCTGTCTGCTCACAAAGTTGGGGTGACTGCATTCCGTATGCACCCGGGTGGGCCGTAGGCTGCAGAAGCAGTTAAGATTTGTACCCATGTTCCAAGCGTGTTACTGAACGTTTTGCCACAAATTAAGGGGCTGAAGGCTGGGAGATATAGAGAGAGGCGAGTAAGAGAAGGAAAATGGGAAAACAGGAAAGCAGAACCTGATGGAAGAAATAGATAGGCTATTGTTATGCTTATAAATGCATCTATTAACCCAGATCTGGAGTTCAGGGAAATAAATGTGCCCATGGGCCACTCACTGTATTGTGCAAACCCTGACTTACCTTGTCTACCTGGCTCACGTGCCCAGTTTCTGTAGCAGAGGAGACTGGCTGCGCGTTGCTATTTTATTAAATATATATTTATAGTTGATGATGATGGTGACGATGATGACTTTTATTGAGAAAGCCGGGAACAGGAGAAAAGGCAGGGTGGGAAGAAATAAAGCCACGGAGGAAAGCAAGGAGCAGGGTCTACTATAGAGGGTAGAGCCAGCCCATCCTGCCCGCCTGCTTTGCCCTTGCTGCTGGCCACGTTGCAGGTTTGCAGGAACTTCCAGCCTTTATCATTTAGATGAGGCCAAACCTCATTTTCATTGCAAAGGCCTTCCTTTGCGGTGAATTTAATAATGAATTTAATAATGGACAAAAGGTAAGGCTGTGGTGGAAAGGGAATCTTTGCATACCACCGGTGGGAATGCAAGTTGGTGCAGCCACTATAGAAAACAGTATGGAAGTTTCATAAGAAATGAAAAATAGAACTGCCATATGATCTCTCGCAATCCCACTTCTGCATTTACGTCTGCAGGAAGTGAAACCATTATCTCAAAGGGATGTCTGTGAGCCCATGCTCACTGCAGCATTATTTACAATAACCAAGGTATGGAAACACCGTACGTGTCCATCAACAAATGAACGGATCAAGAAAATATGTGTGTGTGGGGGGGTATATGTATTATACACAGTAGAATACTATTCAGCCTTAAAAAGGAAGGAAATCCTGTCATTTGCAAAAACAATGTGGTTGAAACTGGAGGGCATTATACTAAGTGAAATAAGCCAGACAGAGAAAGACAAATGCTGCAAGCTCTCATTTACTTGTGGAATCTAAAACCTAAAAAAAATAGGGGCACCTGGGTGACCCAGTCGGTTAAGCATCCGACTTTTGATTTTGGCTCATGTCTTGAGGTTCGTGGGTTCAAGCCCTGCATCAGGCTTTGCACTGTCAGTGCAGAGCCTGCTTGGGATTCTCTCTCTCCCCCTCTCTCTGCCCCTTCCCTGCTCTTGCTCTCTCTCAAAATAAATAAATAAACAAAATATTTAAAAAATAAAAAATCAAACTTTAAGAAACAGAATGAAAAAGCAGTTGTGGGGGAAATAGAGTGAGCTTGGTAAAGGGCACAAGCTTTTGGTTATAAGATGGATAAAGTCTGAGGATCTAATGGACAACATGGTGACTGCTATTAATAGCACTGTACTGTATAATTGAAATTTGCTTAGAGAGTAATGCTTAAATGTTCCTACCATAAAAGGGGAGTAATAAAGATGTGAGGTGATGGATGTGTTCATTAACTCAATGGGGGGAATCCTTTCACAGTGTATACGTATAACAAAGCATCACACTGTACACTTTAAATATCTAACAGTTTTATTTGTCATGTCCACCTTAAAAAAGCTGAAAGAAAGAAGTAGATTTACCGATTTTGAATGAACCGAATGCAAAAAAATTCCTTGATATTTTAGTAGTCAGGACAATAGCATTCCTCCGGAAAGCAGCCCAGCTCAGTTGTCCAGAGGACTGATTATTTTAGATTTTAAAATGTTACTTTTTTTTTTTGACATGTTAGAAAGTGCAAAGCGGTGCCATGCACCTAGCAAGAGAAGGGCAAGAAAATGTTTCTCCATATTCCTGGGGGAATGCCTATCAGGAGGAAGTCTTTGGAGCAGGAATGAGCCAAATAATAAAGGCAGCCCAGGGGAGGGTGCAGACCAGGGACAGAGTGTACCACCAAGCACAGAATCAGCACAATCCATTCTCACCCCCGTGACCCGGGCAGGACACCCCGGCTCCGCTACAGACACGGCTGTTAGGTACCGCTCTCCTTGCCCCGGGCCACTGAATGGCTTTTCCCTAAACCACGGAGAACATTCTTGGTAAGTGAACTCAAAATTGCCACCGAGTTAATGTCCTAAAAAAGAGGTGTAAGTGAATGCCTGTGTGGCTTAGATTAGAACTTTTATTTACATGTCCGGTGAAATTATGACAGAATTACCATTCTTGTTCCCAAAAGAGCTTATTCTGTACAACAGAATGTTTTGAGGCCAAGCAGTGCCTAACTTTGGTTTCGTTTTACATGTTCCAGAGGGAGAGCGTGAACCCAGAATAAGAGGAGGAAGCATATTCCCCAACTCTGGACTTAGGAGACACGGAACATTCACAAAGTTCCAATATCTGAGAAGTTGCATAGGAAAGGTTCCTAAGCCAGGCCTGGGCAAGAACTGTATGGTCAAACTACTACAGTATGTTAGTCGAAGCATATGTTTAAAAAAACACTTGGGGCACCGGGGTGGCTCAATCAGTTCAGCGTCCAACTCTTGATTTCAGCTCAGGTCATGATCTCCGGGTTCGTGAGTTCAAGCCCCGTGTTGGGCTCTGCACTGACAGTGTGGAACCTAATTGTGATCCTCTCTCTCTCCCTCCCTCTCTGCCTCTCCTGTATGCACTCTCTCTCTCTTTCAAAATAAATAAGTAAACTTAAAAAAAGACTCATGAAGTGCTTTAAAATTTTTTTTAAGTGTTTATTTTTGAGAGAGAGAGAGACAGAGTGAGAGCAGAGGGGCATAGAGAGAGGGAGACAGAGAATCTGAAGCAGGTTCCAGGCTCTGAGCTGTCAGCACAGAGCCCGACGCGGGGCTCGAACCCATGAACCGTGAGATCATGACCTGAGCCGAAGTCAGAGGCTTAACAGACTGAGCCACCCAGGCGCCCCATCACGAAGTGTTTTAACATTATTGACTCTGTTTAAAAATGGCAGTATATATAATTAGCACATAAACTTTGGAGTGCATGGAAAATGAAAGCTTTATAGTTAGCAAATAAACTTGGGAGTGCATTGAAAATGAAAGCTTTAGTTTTAATCTTAGAAAGGAAATCCTTATTTTCAATGTTTAAAATGGAATCCAATAACTATTGCTTAGATACCTAGAAAGTCAAGCCCTGGCTCTTGGGTAGGCTTTCCGTTAGGGCAAGGGCCAAAATGAGAGGTGGCTTCCTTTACAGAGACACTATTCTGTGGACAGTAGAGGCGCCAGGTACCCTCAATGGTATGTGAACCACAGCGGCGTCCCTCGCTTTGGTGTATCAGTGGAAGTTCCCCAAACACAGCAGGTGAGGGAACCCTTAAATAGCAAGAAAATGCTGTACAGGTAAGAATCGCTGTCATGACATCTTCCTTGCTGGGAGAACTACAACGCAGCCTGTGTATCATGGTGGATCCAGGGGGGCAGTCCTGGGTGGGTGAGGTTAAACATGATAGTAGCTGTAGCCGAGGTGTTTAGGGCAAAACCGAAGACATGGCAGTGGAAGAATGAGATGAGACGAGCGGCACATTGCGGGGCGAGGGACCTCGGAAGCTTGGCCCACGCATTGTCATGCCTTCAAAGTCACCTTCTGGCCCAGACGCGGGAACAGAGACTGAGCGGCTCCCTGGGCGCTCAGCACCATCGCGCCCCGTGGGTACTGACGGTGAGCAGCAGATGGCAAGCAGGACGGTGTCTGGGTGGCAGGTGGCCCAACGCACCTCTGCCACACGCAGGGCTGCTCCGGCCCAGCTGTCCCCTCGAAGCACCATCTTGTATTTCCTCTTCCACCTGCGCCCCAGCTGCTGCACTAACTCCAGGGCCCACCTGAGTCCCCTCTTCATGCAAACGCCGCCTCTGCCTGGGGTGCATGGTGCCTCACTTCTGATTTCTCTTCCACCTCTGCTCCCAATGGAAGTTACCTTTGCTCTGCCCGGCGTCCATCCAAAGCAGGGCGCTATTACCTGGTTTTCTTACCCTCCATTCCAGTCGCTTCTTGCCTCCCTTCCTAGCGCTTATGAGCTAGAATGCATTTCTTTGGATATCATTCAGTCCAAGCCCTTCCTTTTATACACAAGGGTGTTAATGGCCAGAGAGTTGGGGAAGTGTCCGCAGTTGCTCACTCAAATTAACAGAGGCACCCACAGCTATGTCTACAACATCTGAAAGGGCAGAGGCATCTCAAAGTCCATCTGCCTCTAAATAAATCCAACTATTTGGTGATAAAGCAAACACACAGTCCAGAGGGAGGAACAAAATGTTTCCTTTTGTTTTTTTTTCCTTTAGATTTCCAGCAAACAGGGGCGCCTGGGTGGCTCAGTCAGTTAAGTGTCCGACTTCAGCTCAGGTCATGATCTCACGGTTTGTGGGTTCGAGCCCCGTGTCGGGCTCTGTGCTCACAGCTCAGAGCCTGGAGCCTGTTTCAGATTCTGTACCTCCCCCTCCCTCTGACCCTCCCCTGCTCACACTGTCTCTCTCTCTCTCTCAGAAAGAAATAATAACGTTAAAAAAATTAGATTGCCAGCAAGCAATCTCCCTTCGTTGTCTTCCCACACACCAGCTAAGTGGGAAGAAGCACCTTTCCCCTCTCTTCTCGCCACCTCTCCATACCAGGATCTCATCATTTCTTCTTCTAACCCTCTAGTGAAGCGATTGGTTAATAGAAGGAGCTGGAAGGAGATGGGGGGAGGGGCTTCAGGTGGGCAAGATGCTCGAGTCTGGTGTATAAAAGGAGGAGATGAAGAAGAATCCTTCTTGGTCCAGCTCAAACACACAGACAGCCTCTCAGCACCCAAGTCCTGCATTTTATTATGCTGAGTCTTTCTGTTTCGTCTGTCTTCTGTTATCCTGATTTGATAAATGCCAGCTCCCCAGAGGAAGCGCCTGTCTCCAGCAGGTGGGTAAAGCGGAGGAAGATAACCGTGCTGGGGAAACGGGGAAGTACGGTGACAATGGAGGCACCAAAGCAGTTTTGCAAGCTGCAGGCGCGCGAGAATGGCACGAGCAGCTTGCTTAACGTTCAAAGTCCCGGGCTGCCCTGACCCTCGGAAAGTGGGATTCACTAGATCTGGGATGGAAATGTTGGATGCCAGGATCTACACGTACAAAGGCACCCTGATAATACTGTAAAAAGCAAGTCGTCTTAGTCGGTTGGGCGTCCGACTTTCGCTTAGGTCATGGTCTCGCGGTTCGTGGGTTCGAGCCCCACGTCGGGCTCTGTGCTGACTGCCGGCTCAGAGCCTGGAGCCTGTTTCGGTCTGTGACTCTCTCTGTCTCTGACCCTCCCCTGCTCACGCTGTCTCTCTCTCTCTCCTAGAAATAAATAAAACATTAAAAAAAAAAAGCAAGTCGTACATCTTTCTCTGTCATAAGAGAATCAAGCACCTGTGGCTCGAGGTCTCTGCTCTAACTCAATACTTCCAAATGATGCGTGCTCAGATACCACTTCCCAGAGGCGGCTCTGGGACCCGGCCAGAGGGATGCCCTCCACCAGCCTCACCCTATGCAAATAACCTGTGCTGAGGGGGCGGATGCGGAGGAGATTGTGAGGCATTTTGGCTCAGCAATAGCATTTCAGAACATCCACACAGGTTAGCTGTCCCTTGAACAATGAAGTTAATTTCAGAACCAAAAGCAAACAGAAGGAAGGAGAGCCCCCACCCCCCCACATACACACAACATCCTCGTCCCCTCTACATACAAATGCAGAGATACAGAAAGTCCTGAGGGCGTGGGGATTCCACGGTCTGCATTTTCAGGGCAGGGCACACTCTCTTCTTGAGTCAGATCACTGCTTCTTTCCTTTCTTCCACCTTTGGACAGCTGTTCTCACTGCCTTGTGTTTTTCAAGCACGTTGCACGATGTTGCTTGACTGTCCAGGAAAACGGTATCCACTCATTCAGTGTACAGTTCCCTCCGCATATCTGCTGAGAATTCGGAAGGATTTGGGTCCTTGTTCTGAGATCGGAGAATGGCACCATTTCGGTGAACATGCATCTGCTGAGTTTGGCTTGGACTTCGGCGCCTGGAAAGATAGGGATTAGGTGCCCTTCCTCCGTCCGCTAACCAAAGACCATCCCATGTTAGGACAAGTTTTCCCTTGACACAGAACTTCCTGCCTCCCAGGCTGTGGGCAGTTTTCGGCGACATGGTGGCAGGTGTCGGGGATGCTCGCATCTTTCCAGCTCCTCGCTATTGCCTGACCGGCCCTTCTGTCTTCCAGAAGGTTTGGAGCTACAGCAGCAAAGAGCACTGTTGCTCTGGGAGCCTGTCACACATGTGCTCGTACCGAAAGTGCTGGAGAAGGCAGAGGGGAGTGGGGTGGGTGGCCAGTGCCGTGATTTAAGATGGTCTTACTGGCTATTTAGTTAAACCAGCCTGTCTCAAGGCAGAAGAGGGATGTGCCTTTTAGTGATCGAAGCAGCTGGCATTTGAAAGGGAAAGAGCAAGAGAGAGACACTTCCTTGGGAGGCTTGACAGGTGAAAAATGACCCAGAAAAGTCCATGGTTAAATAGTTAAATAGTAGGGCAGCTGACACAAGGTACTGAAAACCAACTCATATTTGCCATAGTTGAGGATCTCCACTAAAACTCTCTGCCCGGGCCACCAGCACACAGAAGATAGGCTGTGTGTTTTCCAGATTGCTATTTTTTTAATCTGCCACTTTTCTTTGAATATCAACTGTCAATTATTTCTAATGCTGCAAATACACGACTGTGGGAAACAATCCATAGATAAGTTTTAGTTGACTTTTAAGTGTAGTTTTCTATACACGTATGTGCATAGGTGTGCTTCCTGCTTTGAGAATTCATGTTTAACAAACTAATGAAGTCCCACGGGGCAGATCTCCTTGCTCAAGTGTGGGAAGTCTGCCCAGTTCGTGGCCAGCTCCTTTTCTGGGCTCTTATCTATAATGCATGATGTCTTGAGATTCAACATTATCAATCCTAAAACCTTGTGGCTAGTAGGAGAGATAAAGTTCAATGTTTGCATTTCTCCCTTTTTCTTTTGACAAAATGAATACAGTTGCAGGTGCTATAATGAAGCTCACCGGGTGTGCTGAGCAGGCAGACTTTTGTGGAAAGGGCACGGGGATTGGGCAGTGCAAGATGTGGGTTTGAATCCCAGCTCTGCTGCTTAAGCTGTGTAGCCTGAAGCAAGTTATCAAGTCTCTCTAAGCACGAGACGCTTATCTGTAAAGGTTTACTATCATCAGTTCCCTGCTTGCTTCCCCGGGTAGGTATGAAGGTCAAATGAGATGCAGATAAGAAAGCATTCAGCGAATTGCATCATGGTCTTTTGGATGCCATGCCATCTAGGGCTCTAGGACCAGGTCAGCAGCCCGCATGGTGACAAAGCACTTTGTCGGGTTGAGAAAGCGGTCATTCTCACAGTGATTTGAGTGTGAGATTTTATATACACAAAGAGATTGTCTGGCATTAACAAATGCAAATTGACTTTTTAGCTTTTTAACTTTTCAGTTTCTTCTGAAGCTGCAACAGTATGAAAAGGAGGCATCAGAACAGATACCCACGGTGAAGCAAGCAAAGTGGGAAGGAAGGTTCCAGGCCAGTGGTGTCCCTGCTACACGCCCGCCATGCCCAGGGTGCAGAGTTTGTCTTTTCCTTTTCTTTCCGTCTCTGCAGGTGATCTAACCAGGAGCATGAAATGCCATCTATATTGAAGATGCTGAAAGTTACAGCCTCAAACTGGAAATTCCCCTGAGCTCCCAACATATACCCAATCAAATTTTCTATGCCGTCAGTGGGTTGTCTAAGAGGCATTAAAAAATTAACATGGCCTATTAAGAAGCCACTAACATCCCCACAAATCCACTTCCCGCCAAGCATTATTTATCCCACGGCAGGGCCCTCACCTGGTGGCTCAGGTCAAAATCATAGGGACCATGCACTTGAGACTCTATACTGGAAAGACAGAGCCCGAACCCCAGCTTATTAGCTCTGTGGCTTCAGTTAAGTTACTTCATCTTTCTGCACCTCAGGTTCCTCATCTCTAAAATGCAGACTGTTGCACCTAAGTCTTCACATTTTGGGGGAAGATTAAATGTGCTGGAATGGAAAGCACTCGGAATAGTGCCCAGCACGTTTTAGGTTCCACGTGAGGGCTTACTGTGCCCATTTCCTGGGGCCTCATCTACATTTCATTAGAAGACATTGTCGCTTCTACTTCCAAAGTCTATTCCCAATCCCGCTGCCCCATCCTGGCCCCAAATCCCCTGTTTGGACCACCGGGCCCTAACTTGCCCACCTGTCTTCCCTCGGCCTCTGCCACTGTCCATCCGGTGCACAGCAGGCCTACCTGCTCTGACTGCTTTCCGCCCAGTCAGTCTCTGCTCTCTCCTTGGGATGGCCTAGCCTGCTCTGGCTGCCCTGTGGCGTTATCCATTTCTCAACTCAAATGGCACTTCCTCCAAGCCACTGTCCCTCTTCACGGTCAGGGAAGCCTTCTCTTCCCGTCATGACCCTCCACGGTCCTATCCTCCGTTTTTATTCATAGGCGAAGAGAATCTGAAATGACCAGACGATGGACAGGCCTAAGGGTTCCTGTTCATCTCTTCCCGTGGACAAGGTCCTTGAGTGTGGACACCCCTTTGTCTATGTTGTTGCTCTGTCCTGACAGGGTTGAACTTCATCTGCTTCCTGTGATGGTAAGAACCACACCCCCGCCTTTGTGTTCTGACCAATGACTTACTTGCAGAGAACCGTCCTTCCCCAAATGACTTAGATAAGATTTATGGATGCTTCCCTGTCTCCTTATAACAAGGCCAGATGCAGGCCCTCCAAATTCCCATTCTTTTCTTCCTGAGTGATTAGCTGCACCGATTAACGCCACTGATCAGTTGGAATAAAATGCTTGTTAACCAAACTTTGGTTAATATCCTCTCTATCCCACGTGCCACTGAACTTTGCCCTCAGCCTGAGCCAGCAGATACATCAGAAGAGGCTGGTCACGGGGTGAAGCATTCTCTGATCTACTCCCTGATCAGGCCACTCCCCAACACCTACTCTTGTGTAGCTTTTTGGCTTCTTTCTATGAAAGGAAAACTTTTTGCCGAACCCCTGGGGTGCTTACAGATCTTATGGACACAGCATTCTCGTGTGGTGACAATTCCTTTCCCCCTTTGCAATAATCCTTAAAGTCTCCCTGAAAAACCCAATATATATATATTTTTAATTTGACAGTCCCCAGTGTCTAAAGGTGCCTGGCACGTGATGGGGGCCTAATAGATACTCATTGTGGAATGAAGAATACATTACTGTTTGGGAGTCGAGTCAAAATACTGCAGCTTTAATAGAGGCTCCCAATGCCCATCGCTGAAACCCCTCACTGCGGAGCCCACAGAGAGAGTTTCATTTTGCACTGATTTCTGGACACAGATTTAGGAAGAGCCTTAGGAGAGACAGGGCACTCAGGCCAGGAGCGGGTAGCCGATGGTAGGGATGGGATCGCCACTCACTCATCAGTTCATCTCATTTGTTTTCACTTGCAGAAAAAATTGCATTAGTTCCCTTGTTCCTCACCCGGTCCTTCACTACGTGCAGCCTGGAGTGGTATGCTGAATAAAGATGAGAGTATTATGGCTGGGGGGATGGGGGTCTGTATCTGCAGGAGGCTAAATATCCATGTAATCAAGAGTATTATTAAAAGGGGCACCTGAGTGGATCAGTTGGTTAAGCATCAGACTTCGGCTCGGGTCATGATCTCACGGTTCAGGGGTTCAAGACCCACGTCGGGCTCTGTGCTGACAGCTAGCTCTGAGCCTGGAGCCTGTTTTGGATTCTGTGTCTCCCTGTCTCTCTGACCCTCCCCTACTCGTGCTCTCTCTCTCTCTCAGAAATAAGTAAAAACATTAAAAAAATTTTTTTAAAAGAGTATAGTTAAAAATAAAATCTCTCATTTTTCAAGCAGATGCTTAGCAACTTATAAACCTTGTATCTAAACTTGTGCCATATTCCAGGTTGTGTTTAAAAGTTAAAACAAACAGAAACAGAGCAGAATAAAATAAAATAAGCCGTAAACATTCCCCCTAACAGGAACATACACATAACCTTCTATTTTTAAGACATTTTCTTTGTTTTAGGCCACCACTGCATCATGGCTCATCTTTTAGCCCAGAGTAGATAGCTCACTATTAATATAAAGAAAAAATAACCTTCAGCCTTGAAAGATAGAGCAACTCCCACACTTTCCATATACTGCCTAAATAGCTGTGATGAAAACAAACAACTTTCCATACCAGTTGAGTTTTTTCTTTTTTTCTGACTAATCAGAGCATCCCTCTTAATTGCAAATATATTAAATGATAATCACGACTGAGGTACATAGCTAATCTGGGTTTATTGCCTTTTTATATGTATAACAAATATGAGCTTTCCAAGTTAGTATAATTATATTTCAAGACCCATAAAATATGCTTCATTTTATGGTAACTATATTGCCATTTGGAGTTAATTTATTTATGAAAATTCTGCTCACTGCTATTAAGAAATCTATCTCAGGGCTGGGCATGAAAAAGGCCATTAATTAACTCTTTATTGATGGATTGATCAGGGAAGGAGGCTCCCGTTCATGGGTCCTGGTGGTTACTCAGCACAGCATAAGGACCGCTGCCAGCTGTTTGGTGATGGGAGAAACATTTTGAACTTGGAAGAATTAGAAGTGGCCAACTATTCCATATAAAAATTTATAAGCACACATTCAGTTTATTATACATGTTTCACGTGATGTCAGGAAATTAACAGTAATTTATGGGATATTTTCATTGTGCCCAGGACTGTGCTAAGAGCCAACGGAGGACTAAAATGGTATAAGATTGGGGCGCCTGGGTGGCTTAGTCGGTTAAGCGTCCGACTTTTGCTTGGGTCATCATCTCACAGTTCATGGGTTCGAGCCCCACGTCGGGCTCTGTGCTGACAGCCAGATCAGAGCCTGGAGCCTGTTTCAGTCTGGGACTCCCTTTCTCTCTGACCCTCCCCTGCTCACGCTGTCTCTCTCTCTCTCTCTTAAAAATAAATAAAACATTAAAAAAAAAATAAAATGGTATAAGATCTATTCTTACAATGCTATGTTAGAGACTCTCTTTTCTGCCCTTTGCTTAGGTCAGATTAAACATTCTTTGACTTTATTTTCCATACATTACTGCCAGATGTACTCACCTATTCCAGCTGAAATTAGCTCTATTTCCCTGAGTTTAAATCTTCTGGACAGATATTGATAATGCCATTTCTCTATCCCAATGAATCACTTAACCAAGAACATACTTAATTCCTTCAAAATTTTCTTTGTTGCTTTCTTCTCTTCCTTCATTTTAATGAAATTCTGATTAGTGAGCTCATTACTGTTTGTATCTGGGTTTCTTTAAGCACGTGGCAAATTTGAGATGTTTTCATCGAAGCAGGGAAATTGCTACTTTCCTCTTTCATCATACTGCAATTGATTTTCAGGCCCCAAGAATTTATCTCCATTTTGAAGATACATTGTGGCAAAGGAGGACGCCATCACTGGTTATTTTTAAGTTTGGGTGGCTTAAAATGGACTTAAAACACATCCTTTTTCTCCAGATGAAGTTGCTAAAAATTTGGTGCTACTTTCTTAAATTGATTAACACTTGTAGTCTCTGGCGTCTTCATAATTCATATTACAAGCGCTGTTCATTTCTCCAAGTACAAATAAGGTTGTCAGACCGCTTTAAAGGCTGCAATCATTGAGTAATACATAAAGAGTGCAACCAAATAAGTAATTTATGGAAGGGCTCTCTGGTGGTGCAAAGAATTAATGAAGTTTTCAAAGGTTCCCAATTTGCAGCCTGGGGATAGCTCAGAGGCTGAGAGATTTTGACTCGAAGCCAAAGAAACAGAGGCCACAGAGCTAGGGTAAGCGGGGAGGGAGAGAAATATGATCTAACCCAGAGACTGCAAACAGGGGACCTCCAGGATCCTTCTGGCTTACAGATTGTTGTTAGTTCTCTAACTTTGGCTTGGAATACCTTTAGGAGAGGGAAACTTGATCTTCTACCCACCATGCTGCCCACCATTATCACTGTCTGACCTGTGAGCCCCGTCCTACACTTAACATCGCCTGCCTGGCACCTAAATGCACTTGGGTCTGTGACCCAGTCCTCAACAGGTGAGGAAACGAGAAAACCAGGAGCTGGGTGGTGTGTTCCAGGTAACGGATGAGCAACAGATATCATGTGTGGTTTACCTCACAGGTACCTGGAGTCCCGGCCAGTGTTCTTTCCACTCCATGTGTGGTTATATTTGTCTGAGAGGTTAAAGTCAGAACCAACGAAGGATTGTGTTCATTAATATAACATTTCATACTTCTATGGAGCCACAAAAGTATTTTAGAAGAAAGAGTTATAAAAAAGAATGTTCAGGAAATTGAGTTATTTGGGGCACTTGGGGGGCTCAATCGGTTGAGCATCAGACTTTGGCATAAGTCATAATCTCATGGTTTGTGAGTTCGAGCCCCGCATCAAACTCTGTGCTGTGCAACCTGGAGCCTGCTTCAGATTCTGTGTTTCCCTCTTTCTCTGCCCCTCCCCTGCTCTCGCGCTCTCTCTCTCTCTCTCTAAAAATAAACAGTAAAAAAAAGAAGTTGAGTAATTTGACCAAGTTGAGGGAGAAACCTGGGTTTGGAATTTTGCATTCAACCCCCCACTCCGGTGGGACTTATTGCTTATTTTGCACAATGGAGGGAGCAAACAGTAAAAAGTGATTAAATGATGGCATTTCTATCAGCTTAAAGTCACAATTCCACAGTAAACCTCTAGATAGTCCTTACCTTTAAAATGCCATTGATCCCTCAAAAGAACAAGCCACTAGACTAAAAGAAATAAGCAAACACCTATGGCATGCGTGCTCAGAAATTATTTTCTCTTAACCGTCATGTTACTCATGCAAGATTTCTTAAGTCTGACTTCATTTCAAAAAGATCATTCGGGTTGCCACAAGAGGCCATCTTATTTCTTATCTTAAGGTGCCTTTAATGTGATAACCAAGAATCACAGCTGCATCAAAGGCAACAGAGAAAGGTTTAACTTGAGAAATACTGGATTCCTCACACATTCTGACTCTGGACTAAATATTCACTATAACAATGTGATTTTCTAAGATATTTGGAATAAGTCATTAACAATCAGGGAAGGTGCCCACAGAACGAAAGGCAAAGTCCAGACTGGGCAATAGAAATACACGCTTTCATCATTCGTGGTCTAAATGGTGCTATCAACTCGTACCTGCTTCTGTTCGCATTCTATTTTCCGTTTCTCTCATTCCTATTTCTTCATCACCATGGATTCAGAATACCTTCTAATTTCTCAGTTCACTCTTCTTTTTCTTCTATGGGCTGATCCCAAACAGTCCCCTGCAGGAAATCTACATGAGTTAGGAAGATCACTTGAGAAGCCCTTGCATTTATGCACCAGAAAACTTGTGTTTTTGGCTATTGCCAAAACAAATTTTGTTTTTAGACCTTCATTAAATTAGACTCCTAGGTTTTTAACCTCCTCTGTGCTCGGTGGTTTTTCATATCTGTGTCTAGCACTTATCAGATTGCACTATAATTATTTGCTCACATATCCAGCTTCCTTATTTAACTCTGCACAACTCAAGGACAAGAGATTATATCTTAATCTGTTTTGTATTCCTGGCACCTCACATAGTACATGTGATATTAATCAAAGAAAAAAATGAATGAATGAAACCACACAGATAACAGGTGCCTGTGAAGGGTACTGCTTTAAAAAAAAAAATCCCTGTTGTAGCTAATAGAGAAAACAGACAAGAGACAATGGCTGAATTGGAAAAACCAGGGAGGACGATTTACGTAGGGGGTGGTGCGATCAAGTGGGGAAGTTGGCTTCAGTCCAATGTCCCGAGTGGATCATAGGGCTGGCTGAAGGGCTACCATTGACCTCTGATGTTCTCCCAGTCCCATGTCAAGTTCTGTCCATCCTCTGCTGTCTTCTTCCTTACCTCTTCCACCTCACTGGTGCTTGGATGAACAGTCCGAAACTCGTCTTTCAGATTCTAGGTTTTCTAAACCACCGTAACACACTCAACTCCTCTTTATCCATATCTTTTTACCTCCTATCTTTTGATCTGTTCAATCCGATTGGAGTCAGGTCTTGTTGGCTTAGATGTCTCTCTCTCTCTCTCTCTCTCTCTCTGTCTCTCCCACTCTCTTTTCATCCCACCACTGCTATAGCACTTAGTATGTACCAGGTGATTTTAGGTTCCAGCCCTGCGTAATGGGAGCTTTTGTCCTGGCCATGTTCATATTATTATCACAGAGTGAGGGGCTCATGGCACCCAGAAACATGTCCAGCCAGAGTCTGCACCACCCTCCCACATTCCACATACCCAGAATGCAAGAATAGCCTGCCCATGGCCCCCAAACCTGCATCCGGGGCTTGTATGGACCTCTTCCAAACATTCTGCTTTCTGAGTGTGCCGATTGCCTTGGTTGGGAGCAAAGTTGAATCAGCTTTGCTGTGTGAAATGTCTGCACAAGTATCATGAGGCCCCGTATGATACAGGACTGAGATGAGGGTAATTGTGGGAGGCAGTGGTCTATGGATTCAGGTGGGAAGGTTTCTCCTTGTACTCAATTACTCCCTTTAGCTCCCAGAAGTTTTAGAGCCTGCTAAATGCTTTCCATGTATTCCTTTGTCTTCATAGCAACTCCATGTAGGAGAAATCAAGGTCTTATGGGGAAAACAGAATAGAGGGAATTACTAATGTCTCACATTAACTCACCTTCTCAATGAGTATTTATTGGTAGATACAGTGGGGGGCAAAAACAGATGGCCTCTTCTCTCATGAAATGTCTTACATCCACTAAACACAGCAATAAAGGCAGCGCAGTAAGCAGAGGAAACCCGGTCATTGTGCTCTGCTTTACACAGCAACCACGTGTACTGTAACACCAATTTCTACTCGCCAGTCGCAGATGGCCTTCAAAAAAAGGTCCTTATGAATGTTTCCTTTCTTTCCTATGGCTTGTCTTCAAAGAAGATGTTAAAAATGTCTCTGATTTTATAGCTTGGAGATGTGGGACACCACTTACCAAGTTCTCTGACAGCGCTAGTGCCACAAACTAATTTGGTTATGTGTGTTGCTGGAAGTCATCAGAGATTAAATTTATATATAATATATAAGATACATATAATACACACAACACACACATACATATTCCTTTCTCTTCTTTGGTGAAATAAGAGCCTTGGTATCACAGAAGGCAAGTTCCTTCCTCCAAGAACCCCCTCCCTGCCTGTCTAGGACCAGGCTGCTAGGAGTGACCAGGTGCGTCTCCCTCGAGAAAGGAAATAAATCATCCTGGGATCGCTAAGGGTGGCCTTTCCATGCATCCCAGGGATAGCTGTCAGCTTCCTGACCCCATGCTCCTAGAGCCTCTGGGTCAGGCTTGGGAGCCCTGACAACCTGAGCTGGGGACGGAGGCTGCAGTGTGAGTCAGCCGTCCTTCCTGACAGGGCGGCTACCCCACGCGTAGGAATAGGTTCCTGGCTGGAGACACCAACCAAACCGTCCTCTGGGTCCTGAGGGTGGGCGGGTGGGCCAGCACTTCCCTTTGGGTTGAGTTAGCTCTGGGACGACACAGGAGAGGTGGAAACTTCCTGCTGACAAGGCTTGGGGAGGGGTATTTTAGGAATTGTTTTGCAACCCAGGGAACTGGTGGTCCTCCAGCCTTGAGAACGGGTGCTGCGGGTCACGTAGGTTACACCTGAGGCTTGAAGAACACAGTGATTCCCTGTGTCTCCTGCCTGCAGCGTCTTCATGCCGAGGTGCTTATTGGAAGCCGGGTCCTCTTTGCGTCCCAGCCCCCACTCCCCATTGGGCAGACGCAACTCATGCCCACACGGGCCTTAGTTTCTACCTATCCCAAGTCATCACGCAAAAAATTCTGCTTCTCTCTACCTGTTTCCAAGAACCAATTCTCTCTTTTTTTATTCTAGAGGTTTCTCAGAGGAATGGCTTGTAAACTGCAAATCCAGAAACTGAACTCTTATAGTTGCTGAAATGATCTGCAGAAATAATTCCACATGTGTTCCAGTATCGCAGAAACAAGAACCCACCATGGCTGGATTCCATTTAGAGCCTACTTACAGAACCGATTACCAAAATCATGGTTCTCCTCTGATCCCTATTACAATCTTCCCTGAAAGTTTTAGGGGATTGGGAGGGTGTAAACTGTAACCCAGTCACAAGAATATAAACTTGAGTTATTAGTCCAATAAGATCCACAAGTAAGGTGGAGGTTTGATTATTTCTTTATGAAATATCTGCGTAAATATATATGTCAAACATATTGCATATGAGACCTCGTAGGTGTTTTACTTAGTTTTTAGGGTCTCAATAACAGTTTTGGTAAGATTGATGTGAAGCTCAGAAGTAATTACTAATACTACAATTAGTAATACCAATTGATATTGACTAATTTTTATTAGAAGACATGAGATTTCACAAGACTTGCAGCCCGTGAGAAACTGTCCGACCTCAAGCTTGTGTTCTCCACTGAATTTTTGTTTAAAACCCCCTCCCCAGTTTCCTCCTAAGACCTAATATAAGCTGACCTTTCTTTTGTGTCGCAAGCTTTGCCTCTGCTTCACCGTAGCTTGCATGGCCAGAACTGTAATTTCTCTGCGATTCCCAAATAAACTCATTTTGCTGGTAAAAAAAAAAAAAGAAAGAAAGAAAGAATGAAAGAAAGAAAGAAAGAAAGAAAGAAAGAAAGAAAGAAAGAAACCAGAAAAAAAAAAAACAGAAAAAAGAAGAAATGTGTATCGTGTTAAACTTCATTTAACACCATAGTATTTGTCATAAAGGCATAATATATGAATAGAGGACAAAAGTGCATTTTAAACATCTTACTTTAAATAAGATAAAAAAAAAACTCAGCAGACTTAAATACTTTCTGAACACATTATTAATCATATTATTCAAAGCATGGTGCAAAAGGATTAATTTTTAAATTAAAAGGATGTTTCAATATGTTAAATAAAGAACCTAATTAAATACACATTTGCTGAATGTTATCCCTTGTATTAGATAGAATTTTTCCTTTGGAATTCAAAACGATGTCCAATTTCTAAGCAGTCCAATTCTTAAAATCATACTGTTGACATTTGGTATTGAAGAGCTATTTTATCATGAGTTTTATAATAAAATACTGTTTTATATTGAAATGGATAGGGAAAACAAATGAACATAGTAAGATTATTAAATATCTACATTAATAAATATTACGTACTTTAAGTAAAATTATTTATTTTTATTTTATTTTAGAGAGACAGAGAGAGTACACACATGGAGAGGGGTGAGGGATGGAGGGAGAGAGAGAATCCCATGACCCCGTGATCATGATCTGAGCTAAAATCGGGAGTTGGAAGCTCAACTGACTGAGCCACCCAGCTGCCTCAGTAAAAGTACTTTTTAAAAGGAACTAGAAATGAATTTCCCTGGGAATTTGCTTTAATAGTGGTAATAAAAGCCCCACTTGTAAATGAAACAGGTCAAAAATAAATAAAAGTTCTAGAGTATATGTTATCATATACTTTAAAATACATTAGCGCTTACAAGCAGTTATTTACTTACTAATATGCATATGCAGATTTTATGGTTTTCTCCTTTAAATAGCATTAACCCTCATTTGAGAAATGCATGTCCTTCAGGGCACCTGTGTCTCAGTCGGTTAGGTGTCCGACTTTGGCTCAGGTCATGATCTCATGGTTTGTGGGTTTGAGCCCCGTGTCAGGCTCTGTGCTGACAGCTCAGAGCCTGGAGCCTACTTCTGATTCTGTGTCTCCCTCCCTCTCTGCCTCTCCCCTGCTCACACTCTGTTTCTCTCTCTCTCAAAAATAAATAAAACGTTAAAAAAAATTTAAAGAACGAGAAATGCATGTCCTTGCAGTCTCAGAAACAATGATAAAGACCCAAAACTCCCCCAGAGTCTTGGATTTTCGTATTGTTTCTGCCGTTTCCTTCTCTTTAGCAGAATCGTTACACAAATTTCCAGAAGGCACCAATGAAAAGTGGATTTTCCTTTATTCCTGAAATAAGGAATGCTGAAATTCAACACCTATTTTTGAACCGTGTGCCAGTGAGGAGGATGATTACTGAGCTGTTCGTGACCCAGAGGGCAGGACAAGTTGTTTGGGGGTATTAACCAAATATTGTGTCCCTCTCCTCAATATTCCTCTGCTGAAGCTCTCCTCCCCAGTGTGACTGTCTTTGAAGATATACCCCTTAAGGAGATCATTGAAGCCAACTGAGATGGGTCCCTAATCCAATAGGACTGGTGTCCTTCTAAGAAGAGGTAAAGACCCCAGGAGTGTGCATGGACAGAGAGAAAGTCACGCGAGGACACAGTGATAAGGCACCGCCTGCGAGCTAAGGAGAAAGATCTCACCAGAAACCAACCTTGCCAGCATCTTAATCTTGGGCTTCTAGCCTCTAGAATTGTCGGAAAATGAATTTCTGCTGTTTAAGCTGTCCATTCTGTGGCACTGTGTTATTAAGCCCAGCACACTAATATGGAGAATGCCTTTCCACACACTAGTCCATCCCTTTCTGTGTTTCGGCCGTACTTTCTTTGTTCTGTTAAAATTATGTCATCTTGTCATCACCACTGGCCATAACCAATTAGAACAAGGCTCGTCTTGGGGCACCTGGCTGGCTTAGTCGGCTAAGCGTCCGACTTTCGCTTAGGTCATGATCTCGACGTTCGTGGGTTTGGGCCCCGCATCGGGCTCTGTGCTGACTGCCAGCTCAGAGCCTGGAGCCTGTTTCAGAGTCTGTGTCTCCCTCTCTCTCTGACCCACCCTTGTTCACGCTGTCTATCTCTCTCTCTCCTAGAAATAAATAAAAAAACAAAAAAACAAAAAAACAGGGCTTGTCTTGAGCAAAAGGCAACTAGCAATGGGACAGCCATTTTACCCGAGAGGACTCTCCTCACTTGATAATGACTAAGTGAGCCAACCATATTGTGGTTCTAAGGCAGTTTGAAGGCAACACATAGATAGAATCTCAGTGAGTCAGGTGGGGAAAGACACAGAAAGAAGTGGCAGTAGGCATAAGGCACATTTAGCAGAAGTCATGAGCAGAAAGAAGAAAAAAGCAGCTGTCAAAGCAGGAAAAGTAGATGGAGAAGTCAACAGAGCAACTGATTACAGGACCAGAGGAGCAACATTGAGATATATCCTTTAGTTCCCCCGGAGGCCTGATTACCCAATTCTTCTGGGATTCATACGGTACAGTTATATGGTGGTTAAGAGCGCTGACCTTGGGAACAAACATAGGTTATGCTCCCACTCACCCAAATAATTCAGGCATGTACTGAACCTCTTAATAATTCAGTTTCCCTGGTAAAATGCGGGCAATAAATGTGCTTCCCTCATGGGATTGCTGTAAGGGGTCAGTGACATAGTCTTGTAAGGTTCTTGCTGTATTGTGTACGTATAGAAAAAGCTTTGTAAATTTTAACTATTACTTTTATCACTGTTATTATAAGCTGTGTATACTTAAGCTCCCATTTGATAAAGTAAATGACATGTAGATCTGTTCTTTGCAATCTGAAAGACACTAGAATAATTATTATGATGTAATGAATAACCCCTCCCAAAAATGTACTTAACCTTTCAGAGAAGTTTGTTGGGAATGAAAGTACTTGGTTGTTAGTACGTAACTGTCTTTTTTTTCCCTAACAAAGGGGAGATCCCTGTAGAAAAGATTAGGATTCTCCACAGTAGTCTGGTCACATGGTAAGAAGTCTCATATGCAAATCCTACCATGGGTAATGCCAGTTAAACTCACTACTTCTCTCATTTCTTCCTTCCAAGGTTGGGTGTTCACCAAGAACTCCTATTTTCTGGGAGGTAGACCAGGGGCTAGATCTCATAGGGAAATTACCATCTGATGAGTACGTCCTCCTCAAACTATTTTAGAAAAGTCAGTAGAATTAAATAGAACCATTTGATAGTAATGATGAAACCCAAATTCAAATTAACCTGATGGACTGGTTCTTGTGGCTCAGATAATTGAAAGAAGAGATGTAGGAACCAGGACCTTGGGACAAGAAATGGGACCTGTAAGACTCAGTCTCTATAGGTGTCCAAACTCTCACCGGCTCCACCCTTTCCTTCTTTATCCACAGTGAAGCTCTGCAGCAGTGATTAACCAAGGTCAAGTGCCTTCCCATGACCTGGTCTGGACAAAACCATTAGATAACAGTAAAAGGAGCTCCTACAAAGGAGTATTGGCCAGACAGAAAACACGCATTTAGTATAGCAACTCACCTGAGATCCCATAGCCAGTAAGAGGAAGAGACTTAAACCAAACTTCTATTTCCAAATCTCATGCTCTTTCTTCAATTGTGTGGATGTTGATTACTGAGCTCTTTGGTTATCAAGGCATAGACATAATAATTCTGACAGCAATGGTTATGCTTCCTTGCATGAAACATAGTAGGCATTCATTACAGGTTGAATGACTTTACTCTTCCTTTCTGTCTGGAGTTCCTAATTTTGTGCACTGCCTGCTGTTCGATCCTGCACAGTGATTCACTGGGATGAGTATCAGTACATAATCATGCATCGTTAGTTCTTAGTGTTTGGTCTCTCAGGTATGGAAGTGAGGTTGTTTGCATTTTCCTATTAAATTTTACTGCACATCAAATACTCCCCATACTGTTCCCAGCTCCATGCGGTCAATTAAGACCAAAGATTTATTCTGGTCAATGGACTATGAGTAGAACTGATAGATGTCACTTCCAGGTGCCAACAATAGGAGTAAGAGTGAATTCTCATGTATCTGTTCTCCCTATCATGATAGATTTGCAAGTGATGCAACTTTCCAAAGCCTAACTTTGTGGAGTGGAGCCCTTCTAAATCCCCTTATCCCCATCTCTCTGCCAACCAGCACTGAAACTCCATTTGAGAAATTAAACTTTGTTATATGAAGCCTCCGAGATCTTTGGGTTTAGTTATTATCACCAACACCTCCTGGAAGTGGAGTGCTGTATTAAAGAATAAGTTGTGTAATGTTGAGTTAAGGGGGAGCCACACATGGTTAGGAGGCTGATATTGAAGGTAAGAAAGATAACAATCCATGTTGTGCAGTGGTTAAAACCATTTGGTACATCTGTCACCCATAGGAACTTAGGGGTAAGATTATATTCTTTTTTTTTTTTTAATTTTTTAATGTTTTATTTATTTCTAGGAGAGAGAGAGACAGCATGAGCAGAGGAGGGTCAGAGAGAGAGGGAGTCACAGACTGAAGCAGGCTCCAGGCTCTGAGCTGGCAGTCAGCACAGAGCACGACGCGGGGCTCGAACCCACAAACTGCGAGATCATGACCTAAGCGAAAGTCAGACGCTTAACCGACTAAGCCACCCAGGCGCCCGGGTAAGATTATATTCTTAAGGAATTCTCAGTCCTAGGAGAAAGTATGTGAAACACAAAGTGTTAGTAATCTGTCTTGGTTATTATTTGCTGCATTTAGCAATATAATAAGAGATGACTGATTTTACAAATATAAATTTTAAAAAAGGAGAGATTTCCAGAAATCTAAGAACTTGCCATGCTGGAAAAGCCAATTAATTTTTGTTCCCCAAGAAAAAGATAAAATTAATAAAGCTTTTGGGAAAAGCCCATTAAAACAAAATATTTTTTAGCAAGAATTTGATTCAGGATGTCACCTTCATGCTTATTTAAAACCTCGATGGTTTAGACCATCCCAAGGAAAAAATCAGATACAGGATTTGGCTTTATCACTTACTACTCCAAAAAGGCTCAAATACATTAAGAGAGGTTTGGACCTGAAAAAGCAAATAAATATAGCAGATCTGAGATATATGTCTCCAAAGAACCATGGTGTGTATCCTGGAACATAGCACTGATAAAATCAGACAATGTACCTCTGAAGTCTTCAGAGAATGATACTTCCATGGAAACGATGAACTTGCAGTAAAATAGCCTGTGAGCCTTAGAGAATTGCAATAACCTTTGGCCCCCAATCTCCTATGGGAAGGGAGTTGGTTGAAAAACTGTATCCTCTAAAGAAGTTGAGGTATGTATGTGTCAAAGCAAGCCTCATTCCATTTGTAATCACTTTACAAGGGAAATCGGCTACATGCGAACTTCATTTGACCTTAAACTTTTTAAATGTCATCCCAAAGGAAACACTGCTTTGATAAGCACATGGACACATTGCTGCTCTGGATAGGTTAGAATAAGGCAATCTAGGAACATTCCTCGTTAATGATGTAACTAAGAATGTTGTCACTTTGGGCCAATTAGAATGTAAGGTCTATCCATGCCATACGGGTCGCGGCTGGAAGAAACAAGCAGCCTGCTACAGGGCCATGATGTTGGCTTCCTGAATTGCTGCAAAAAATATTGAAATGTCTATGAACAGAAGACATCTGAAAGTGGTCAAGCCCAACAAAGGCTGACCAATTCAGAGATTTAGTTTGCATATCACTTTCCCACCTTTTAGAACTTGCTTACCCATTTAGACTTGTAGGAAATAAGTGCTGGACAACAAATAAACAAATGTATACATGTTTATATATATAAATAAATAAACATAAATGTATGCATGTTTCATTATGTGGTTGTGTGGGTTTTTTGAGTGCATATTGCTACTCAAGGAACCTGGTGTTTGCTGTAACCCAAATAAAACAGAAATTGAACCTAAATTAGAAACTCAATTTCAACTGAGGGCATATTCTGTAATTCCTATTTTGGATGCGGCCAAGGAGTATAATGGAAAAACACACACATACTCAAAAGCCTCTTAAACTTTGGTGCCAGAGGTCATGGAGAACAAAGGAAAAAGGAAGCTGTTCCAGAGACCAGAGTAAGGCCCTAATGAAAAACGCTTTGCCAGTGTCGGAGGTCTTTGCTACATCTGTCCAGTGTGGTTTCAGAATTGCTGGGTTCAGTTGCTTCCAGGTATCTGCCCACCCTTTCTTTCTGACTGGGAATGTTGCTCATGGTTATCCAGTCTCTCTTCTAATGTTGTCTGCTAGGTGTGTTGGGGGGAGGCACTGCAGATAGTTTCTATTCTTATTTGTACATCTTCAGAACAGGAGGATCACATCTGGATATGTCGTAGAGAGAAAACAATGGCATAAAACCAAGAGATCTGGAACTTGGAGCCAGATGAAGAGAGAAAAGGACTCTTTGTAGACGGGTTGAGTGTTAGGAAGGGAGCTAAGATATTTTTAGCAACCACAAGGGTAGACGGTTGCAGAAATATTGATATTCACCAAATATTCCTGTGCTTTCACATTTCTCAGCCCCATTGCCTTTTGCAGAGCCCTGTGTCTCTCTCCGGCCAGTGGGTTCTGAGCAGAAATGGTGAGTGTTACTTCCAACTGAAGTGTAAGAGCTGCTCCAAGTTCGTGTGCATCCCACTTCCCTGCTGTGGCAATTCCTCGCCCGGCCCCTGGGTAACTCGGGGGGACAGAGCCACACCTGTCCCCAAACCCCAAAGCAGTGTAAACAAGAAAGAAACCATTTTGGGGAGAAATGACTGGGGCTGCAGAGGTAATTTGTTCTTTCAGCATTATCTAGCCTATCCTGGCTAACACAAACTGAAACTTCAAAATGGATCTGCACATTAAATAATCAAAGTATCAGTGACAATCTCTTATATAATACATTGGGATATACATCATAAAACTGCGGAGAGAGCATAATGTTATATTGCTTTCACTAAAATATTCTTTGTTTTGCAATTTGACCTTGCTCCTCAAACATTTTTCAGTCCTTAAATAACAAGGCAAGGTAATTGCTTAGAAATGTGCTGTTTTGGGGCGCTTAAGTACCTCAGTCGATTAAGCATCTGACTTCAGCTCAGGTCATGATCTCTCAGTTCACAGGTTTGAGCCCCGTGTCAGGCACTGTGCTGACAGCCCAGAGCCTGGAGCCTGCTTCAGATTCTGTGTCTCCCTCTCTCTCTCTGCCCCTCCCCCACTTGAGCTCTGTCTGCCTCTCTCTCAAAAATAAAGAAACATTAACAAATTTCTCTGGATATTATCTTGTTCTGCATGGACTCTCAACTTCATTAAGATACATGTACTTAATAAAAAACAGTTGTTCTTACATAGGAATTTTAAATGGCATGTAAGGGAACTATTAACACAGACAACACAGGGATAGTATTCATGAATGTAAAAGGTAATGATCCACCTGTGCTGGCACTTTGGAAAGAGGTAAATCTTTTAGTATATCAAACTTCTCTGTTCTTTTTTTTTTTTTAATGTTTATTTATTTTTGAGAGAGAGAGGACCAGAGTGTGAGTAGAAGAGGTGTAGAGAGAGAAGGAGACACAGAATCCAAAGCAGGTTCCAGGCTCTGAACTGCCAGCATAGAGCCCGATATGGGGCTCGAACCCACAAACTTCAAGATCGTGACCTGAGACACAGTCAGATGCTCAACCAACTGAGCCAACCCAGGCGCCCCAAGCATCTCTGTTCTAATAATCAATAAAAATAGCTATTTTTTCACTCTGATCGGTACAAGTAAAATTTAAAACCATCTTTAAAACTTTTGGAATACAAGACTATATTCAGGCAGCCAGTAGCTTCTGCAGTTACTCTGGCTATGCAGGTGGGACCTAGCTCATGATCAGGCAGGGGTGCTCTGGGTTTATGTCTCAGCCTCATGCAAGTGAGGATAGTTTTCCTTTACAAAAATTTGTCAAAAAGGAGAGTATACACACGTGTGTGTGCGTGTGTCTGTGTGTGTCTTTCTACTTTACAGCTTAGAAAATACAAATAAAATTGGTGAGGTTGTCATTGATGTCATTCAAAAGTCGTAACTCATAGTGAAGAAAAGCTGGAAGGGACTACCAGCTGAGTAAAGGTATCCAAATTCATTTCAAACTGTAAAAAGGGATTTTTAAACCATACGCTTATGAAACACCTAGGTCTTGGCCTTGGTTTATATTTCTGTAGGTGGTTACAGAAAAAGAAAAGGAGAAAGAGAATCAGCATAATTCACATTGACGTCTCAGAAGGATAAAAGTTCATAAAGCTTTTAAAAGGACCGAGAGCAAGAAGAGAAGAATTATAGAGTGGAAATGAGAGAAGACTTTTCTTTAAAAAAAAAATTCACATTTGGTGCCACTTTGCAAATCATGTCAGTGATTAGATATATCTTAGAAGATGCACCTTTAATTGGGCTCATTTGTCTGTGATCAAAAGTCAGCAGCAACCTCAGATCATTTTGGGATGGTATGCCTTTTTGAATAATTTTGTGTATGAAATCCATAACTTTATAAAATATTTAAATATACATCTATATGTGGGAAGGTTTATCATTCATTTATTCATTCATTCACCATTTATTCTTCTATTCAACAAATATTTACTGACTCCTCTCATGTTCCAGCACACTTCTAGATGCCTGAGAAGCAGTAGCAGTAAAAAAAAAAAAAAAACAGAAAACTTTCTAACACACGGTGTTAACATTCTACTGAAGACAGATACAGTAAACAGATACATAAATAAATATATGATGCTACCTAATAGTTGGAAGAATTCTGATAACTTTAAACTTTCCATGAAATAGATAACAGAAGATTGCTTTAGGATATTTCGTAAGTTTTCTTCTCTTAGTAAATATGGAAACTTTAGATAAACACAAGGAAGCAAATCAAATTGTCCAACTTGACAAAAAAGTAAATTTACCCATAATCTCACCGTGCTATCCTATGAGCTCAGCAACCTGATATTTGGGGTGGGAGAAAAGTACTGTATTTGTATCTTCCTTTTCTTTACTATTTTCTGAGCATAGTTTTTAAAAATATGTTTTTAATAGCTACAAGTATTACAGGCTATATACGAACAATGTTAATGTTTTTATTATTTTTGACAAACTTTATGATTATAAATTAAATTTATATAAATAAATCTTTATGTATATTTATGTACATAAATTGTTATCTGCATGTCTAATGATATCCTCAGGAAAAGGTGCATAAAGTAGCATTATTTGGTGTATATGTGGGTACATTTTATGATTCTTGATGTACGCTGCAAAATAGGCCTATACAAATGTTACATTTTCTAACTATTTAGTATTGTTACTATTGTAACAGTATGGGACATTAAGTAGACTTACAGCCTCAGCCCAAACTGCACCTCTGTGTCATTTTAAATTGCTTACCTGTATACTGGTGAGGTTGATTTTTTAAAATAGGTTTATTATACATTTACCTTTCCTTAGTGAATTCTTTGCCATTTGCTCTTTCTCCTTGTTTCCTCCTAAGCCATTAGTTTTTCCTTTGATGTATGAGATATTTTCTGTATGAAACATACATCTGTTGTAATTTTTCCAGATGGTAGTTTATATTTATGCTTTTATGATATTTTACATTTGAAAGTATTTTTCTGCATTCAATCTGAATGATACTTGTGGCGGTGATTGCTTCTAATCCTCTTATCCTTAAAAAACTTTCTCTATTAGTAAAATATTTCTTATGTTCTTCTAGTTTATTTTTTAAAATAATTTTACTTTTTTATTTTGCTCTTTAATCTTTGTATAGCTAATTTTGGTGCGATGAGGCTTAATTTGAGTCTTTTCCAAATTGTTCATTTTCTCACTACCATTTGTTAATGAAATAATCCGTGCTTTTCCCTATAGGTCTGTGATACTTTTTCATTTGTTAAATGTACACACACACAGACACACACACACACACACAAGCGTCTGTTTCAGAGGTTGCATTAATGTCAAAGAGTCTGTTTTTAACATTGGTAATAGGTGGGTCGGGGGTGATGGTTCCGGTACTTTTTGTACCAGGTGTTACAAAATTACAATAATTCTTGGTATTGTCTTGATGGACCAGGGAAAGCAGCGGCGCGGAGGCATTTAGGACCCAGGGGAAAGCCAGGCTTGGTATAGAAGGACAGAGTCTCCGGCGCACACGCCTCCTACCAAAATCACAGCCCCGTGCAGCCGGGGCTCTCATTCACAGCTTTCTAGAGAAATCTGAGCCCGAACCTGCCAGAATAGGGGATCTCACCCACTCAGCTCAGCAGCGAGGACACCTGCAGAAACACATTCCTAAGGCGAGGCCGAGCGGCTGCGTGAAGGTATTTGTCGCCTTTTTTCTCCCTTCCGCGGGTGCAGCCCTCCCCGCCTTCCCCCGGCGCGGCGGGGCCAGGGCTGCGGCGTTTCAGCACCCCAGGGCGCGGACAGCTCCCACCCGCGTCCCGCCGCGCCCCGGCCTCCCCGCACCCCGCTCTCCACGCCTTCCCCCGGCGCGGCGGGGCCAGGGCTGCGGCGTTTCAGCACCCCGGGCGCGGACAGCTCCCACCCGCGTCCCGCCGCGCCCCGGCCTCCCCGCACCCCGCTCTCCACGCCCCCGCCGTGCACCCCTCCCCGGGCGCCCGCTCAGCCTGCGCTCCCGCCTGCCGTCGGCACCCCCATCTCCCCACCATCACCGTCATGATCTCCACCATCACCGGCGCCGTAACTACAGTCCGCACAACTGTGTCTTGCCACTTAGACAAAGCCCGGGGTCCTCGGGGGAGAGCGAAAGACCCAAGTTTTCAGGCACAGGAAGGAAAGTTCAGGCGGACGACACCCTGGAAAACAAAGAGACGCCTGCTTGGGAGGAAGGGAAAGTGAAGCCAGGACAGAGAGAAACCCTGAGCAGAGGACAGATGGGGCACTTGCCAGACGCCAGCAGTTAGCCAGCTGCCTTTCAGCAGATTAGGGCTGTGTTAGTTCAGCAAATTAACATGGCCCGGGGTATGGTGTTATTCCAGTAAAACAGCTATGTAAGCTCAATCCGTGTTTCTGATTTTCCAATGGAGAATCACCGGGAAGCGGGCGGGGGGGGAGGGGGGTGACTGGTGACTCATATTCACCCACACGCCAATTTTCCTCCCTAGGCGTTTATGACAGAAACTCTGGAATTAAGTTTTTTACTGAAATGTTTTGTAAAATGGGGACCCCCCCAAAGATGAGCTCTGTGGCCAGAGTAAAAATTGAAAGATTGTTGATGATAACCTAACAAATGTGGCTCTCATTGGAAAGTGCTATTTGTTCAGGTGTCTCTTCCTGTCTACTTATTTCATTTCGAATTCCCAACCCTAAACCTCTCTTTGAGGCAAAGAAGAGAGATCCCTTGGCCAAAAGGCCAAAGTAGTAATGATATTCAGAGCAGATGGCCTTCTTTGTTCATCACTAGTCAAGGACTGACTCGGATTTGGAAGGCGAGATTTTTGTGTGCTTTCTCAGTAATCAGGCAATAACACAATTTTCCCATAATAGTAAAGGGTAATAGAGTGCAAAAATTGAAAAGGCATTTTATGTAACAGTGTTCTGCTAGGCTCTGCTTTTAAAGTGCCATCATTTTCTATCTCAGGCAAAGGGAAGTTGGAACATCTTTGAAATATCTTGAAGGTCCAAACCCAAGTCATAGCGCGTCTTTAAGTTAGCCCAGATCATCTCTTTTATAAGAGCTAACAAACATCAGAAGATAAGAACTTGAGCCTGTCAGAAATAAAAATCTTTCAATGAACACCCACTGTGTTGGGTGGGTGGGGTTTTTTTTTGCAAATTATGTTTCATGAAATTAACATCTTAATTAAAAATGAAGTGGGTCATGCTTTCATATGAGAATGTCAGGTCACATGTAACAATCAAGTTTAAACCAGAGCAGAGAAAAGGCTTATTTAAAAATCACTCGTGTATATTTATTCTGCTCCTCCCCCGCCCCAACAAAAAGAGTCAATAAAGCAAGTTTTGTCTAAACTGGCTTGCTCATTTTGTCAAAAATAAAACTAGTCACTTTTTGAGGGAAAATTCACACCAAATACTCTTCCAGGATGAAGAAAAGTAGCATTTTGTCAAAAGTTACTTGCTGCTATCAATTACATAAATATTGGCATAAATTTGATTTGCCTCTAAAATTCAGTCACTTTTGCACTCAAACTAAAAAACAACCTAGTGAAAATATTTGGTGAAATCGATTTCAGAGAAGAAGAAAATTTGCTCATTTATATACTGTCTTTAGATTGGTAGTATCCACAGTAAAAAAAGACCCCTCAGATCCCAAAGAAACAAGATTCTTAGTATTCCCTTATCTGTTTGCAAAGAATGGTTCATCTCAGATAAGTTTTTAAAGTGTACATATTGCCTGTTCTGGCTGCTTCAAAACAGAAATGCCAACCAGGAACCCAGTGCTTCTAACGCTGCTGCCTTCCTGTGCTTAATATAATTTCCTGAGGTTGGGGAAAATTCAAAACAATGTGACTTCGGTGAGATTTACAGGCATCTGTCTCAGAAGTGATGCCTTTCTCTGATGCAATATTATGCTAGGCTGATTAATTTTTATAGAGTGCTGCTATCCTGGCTTCTTCCTTTATTCTTTCTTCTATTAAAGGGCTATTTTGCTTTTTTCCTATTTTCAGTAACATCACTTCCTCATTTTTATAATGGATTTAAAGGTGAACAGAAGACGTATTTTCCATCAGAGTGGCATAATACACTTTCGTAGACACTTTCACAACGGGGCACATCCTTTTAGAGTCGCAGAATGCAAAGCTGGTGAATTTTTATTTCCCGAAAGGGGAACTCAGGAACTCTTCAGAGCTAGTGGTGTCTTTTTACTTTTGCAAGCTTTACAGAAGGACACCGAATTAACCCTGAGAAGTCTCTTCATGACTTTACACACACGTCCTCAAAGCAGAGTCATCCTTAGTAAACAGACTCAGACTTACTTGGATCTTCTCTCCTTTCCTGTTACATAGTGACAGAGACAGGAGGCAACATAGCAAAATGAATATAAAAATTATCAAGCTTGGTCCCATGTATTCAGCCTGGAAATACCCCTCAACATTGTCAAGAGAGATCTTTCCCTACATTTTGATAATTTTGATGATTTTTCATTTTATCCAGATTTCAGTGGAACAAATTTGTTTCAGGAGAAGAAACTCAATCTGAATTACTGTAAGTCTGTAAGTCCCTAACATCAATCCCAAGTGTTATATCTCTCTAGAGAGAACCAGGCTTCCTTTGCTATCCAAGTTTGTCTTGGCTAAAGTGAAGTTTGTCTTTGGTTAGCTTCTTCATGGATGTGGAAATCAACTGGACACTCACCTTCCCTCAAAAAACTTTCATTTATTCAGTTAATAAGTTCATTATTCTTCACTCTCACTGCTGCCTCTCACAGCCCTTTATCATCTCTTCTCTGGCCAGGTAACCCTTTTCATGGACATGTTTCTGTATGACAGGAAGTATCAGAGAAAGTTTTCTGTGTAGGCGGCTAATTTTCTATGAGGCTTTCTTCTTCCTGACTTCTGAGCCAGCAAGGATTTTCCCCATTAAGATGATTGCTCTTGTCTTCTGGACCCTTTTACCCACATCTTCAATGTATTGATATGATGCAAACCGATTTTCTCCACCTCTTCTCCTTAAAATCACATCATGCCCATTCAGCTTCTGTTACTGGTCAAATGTTTGCATAAAGGTCCATACCTTTATATGTATCATGTATATAGTGTCTTCTGCGTTCCTTATTTTATAGTTTGGGAGGAAGGGAAGTTGTGGGCCTCAGAATGGCAGAGGGGTCACATTATAGGTTTTGTGAGTAAGAGAACTCTAGTCTGATGTGTGATCAAAATAAACAAAACCTGAGATTCTCTGCTTTTTCCCTCTCTCCATTCTTTTTCTCCCTTCCTTTCTCTTAGCATCTCTTGCTAACCCCACTCCTCCCTTTCTTCGTTGACTTCTGTCTAGATATAGACATGTGCACATGTGCAGCCAATGGAGTGCTCTGATAAACTTTTATGAGCATCGCTTTTCCAAAAGGAGTGAGACACTGATGTGTTTTTAATCTCCTGTTGGACAAAGTAGCACTGTTTTTCAGACAGTGTGAGCTTGACCTCACAGGTAATTAACCTACCTTCTCAATCTTTTTGACTGACTGCAAATCCTCCAGAGCAGTGCTTCTCAAACAATGTGCATACAAATCGCCTAGGAATCCTGGTACCCATTCAGCAGGTGTCGGTGAACACTGACATCCTGTGTTCCCAACAAGCTCCTGGGTCCTGCCAGTGCTACTCATCCATGGACCACACTTTGAGAAGTAAAGACAGCAAACCATTTCCTTGTTTTTAAACATCCCCACCTTAATATCTGAGTAGCAAATAATGGCACTCATACTAAAACGAAACAAGAGCCATTCCAGGATCTAAGGCAATAATAGCTTAGAAATCATAACTGTAGTTGACCAGTAGGTTATACAACTAACTCCTTTCTTCACACATCACCCATCTGCACTCTGTTGTGTTCTACTTTGACCTGGAAATTTTCTGAACTTTGATTCCTGTGGCTGACATCTGCATAATCACATCTAGAAGAAGGGCCCCAGTCACATAGATGTGCTGGGGAAAACACTGAGAAGAAATGATAGCAAGTAGATTTAGTGGCCATTTTGGGGTGAGCCCTGCCTTTCTTACATTTTTCCAGATCTTCTTCCTCTATAAAGTCTATTCTTAGAGAAATACCCTCTTCCCTTGATGAGAGAAGAGTCCATGTTTGTTTGTTTTTTCCTTTCCCTCCTGCTGATACTCCTAAGACGCACAACTAAAATTAAATTTTAAATTGGGGCATTGACTGCCAGTGACTTCTTATGGGGATAGTTTAATAGCATGGAAAAAGTTCTAGTCTAATTTTCTATGTCATAATAAATTTTTCCCTGTAGATTTCCTTTATTTAAAATACAGTGAGGTGTAAGGTAAACACCATTTCAACTAAATACCCTTCTACAGTGAAGACGGAGAGAAATGCCTTGCCTTCCTTACAAATTGTCTTTTCCTTCGACTCCTTGAATTATTTTTCCCAAAGCGAACTAAAAGAATACAAATTGTATAGGTTGTTCTGGAACACAAGCCACAATCCTCTGTCAAAAGGTCCATCTTCCGAGCCCCAGACTACTCTAATTCTGATCTGGCATTTATTTTGGGTACAAGTTCTCTGTGTCTCTACTCTGATGAAACTCATTCCAATTTACTCTTAATCTTTCTTAAGAGCAAGAGCAAATGGGAGAAGATGACTGTGTGCTTAGTTGCTATTTTGAAGGGTGCCAACAGAGTCAAAACAATGAATATGTATGTGGCAAGGATAAGCCCTGGGCTAGGACTGCGCTAGAGGTGATGGAAATTTGACCGTGAGCCAGGGGCTAAATTCTGGTCACACTGCACTTTCGGATGATTAACGGTCTCCCTTTTACCCTTCCAGACTCTTCTCCCTGTCCCTGGTATATCGGTAGTTCATAACTGCGAGGTGGGTAATGGAGAGAACGCTGATGGACTGGGAACCAGTCTGTTACTCACAGGATTTGTGTTCCTTTGTCAGTACTAAAGCAGAGAAGTCTTACAAGCCCTAATGGTCAGTTTCAAATTCATCATTTGGGGGAAAGACTCTTTTCTGGTTAGCATCAAAGAATATTGTAATCAACCAGCCTCTGAGATTAAATGTAGGTCCCACTGCCAGTAAGGGAGCATATCATCTTTCAGGAAGGATTTCAAATACAGTTGTACTTTTAAAAAAAGAGAGATTTTTGCTCACTGTGATTTTCAATTTTGGTCTAGATGTATCAGCAGCCTCTATTTTTATTTCATTCAGTATAAAATTTCTTTTCAGCATTCCTAGGGGAAAAGCATACTCAGTTAAAAATTCTGAAGTGAGATTTTAGGGAGGTGAAGAGCCATAGGGGTTCACCTAATTCAATATTCATTCAAAATTTGAAAACATAATTTTCACACCCACTAATGGATGAGGTAGTTGATTAGACTTAATGTGGGAAGTTTTATTTCTGAGATTCATTTTTCATTTTTTTCTTATAAAAGAAGGCCACAGAAACAAATATGAGTATAGTTTCTCACTTATATTTATATTAATTTAAATTTATGTGTACTTAAAAATTATTCTTTGTATTACCAAGAACAAACCAAAGCAATAAATATTTGAAGCATTTTTATTATTTATTGATGTTCTTATACTTCCAACAGTATCTAGACTTCACAGATTTTATCTTTCTGGTTATGACAACAATATACTCTTTCCTCCACAAATCTGGCCAACTTAACAACATCTTTTAAATGAACTTCCTTAAGACTGGTGGGGTGTGGGTGTGTGCCTGTTGTGTGAGTGAGTCATTGTGAGGGCACAAGTATCCAGTGTGGTGTTGAGAAATCACCTACACAGAGGGGCAGGGCAAAGTCATTGATAGAACACGGGCTTTCGGTCAGGCGGACTGGGGTGTGAATCTTTCTTCTAGCTGTAATTAATCTATCTAAACCTCAGATTTATCTGCTCATCTAATAATTAATAACCTGGCTTTCAAGTTGGTATGGAGATTAGATCCTAGAATGTCAAAGCTGTAGGCACATAACAAGTACTCAACAAGTATTTGTTTTTTCCTCTCACTTTTTAGCATTAGTTTATTACCTGATTTTAAGACCAGGTCTTAGTTGTTATAAGACTCAATATCTTTTTATTTAACTGGAAACAACAAAATTATGATACCAACAAGATGACAGTTAAGTGCAAAATGGAGGTTTTATTTCCAAAGCAGTTATACCCACATCACTTCACATGATCCTCAGCGTCTCCTAAGGAATTCTTTTTCTTCTACGACTTGCAGTATCACTGTAACAATGAAGAAAAAGAATTGAGGTAAAATGCTTTGTGGTAATATATACACATGTACATATTCTGTAGACAAGATCTGATTGTTAGTCTATATTTAATGTGTGTTATTTCTGAAGATAACGAAATAAATGTAAGTAGTAAAGTATAAAATAACTAAAATCAATTTTATTCGCATTACTTTACCTTCTGAAATGACTTTTCAACTTTGATTCTTTAGCTCATAAACACTAGGATATGTATTTATAGGTGTGTGTGTGTGTATGTGCATGCACATGCGTGTATGCAAATGCACTTCGTTAAGACTGAATTTTGTATAAGGGAATATACAAATAGATCTTTTCTAATGGAAACTTGAGATGAAGTGGGAATCTTAAATCTATGGATGCCATGATTTCAAATATCATGATATGAAGACTTTTTTTCTCTCTCTCATACAAAATACTACTACCTAAATGTGTAGTTTATTAGAAAAAGCATGCATTAGAAGTAGAAGTTAGCTTCTACCTGTGCTCCCAGAGTGTGTGGTGAGCTACTCTCCATGTATTTGTAACAATATCTAAATCAAGGATCATTTAGGACCCAAATAGCAATGGGAAAGATGGTTTCTGAGGCCCACATGAATCTGCCTAAAGTACTCTTTTCGATTATCAAGCACATTTCAGTACCCAGATCATTTTTGGCACTCAGCTAGGCATGACGAAGTATCAATCCTTCAAATAGAATGGTAAGATCTGAGATCTGGCATTTTAGCCAAAGGAAAATACATAAAGGAAGAGCAAAAGTTTGTGATAGTGGGAAAAGGCACCGACAGCTAGATTTTTAAACAGTCTTAGTCATCTTTCAACGAAGAAATAAGGACAAGACCAGACATCTGTAACGTATGGTATTAGGCTATCTAAAAATGTCTGTTAACTCCTTAGGCACATTTAGGTTTATAGAGTGGTAAATCTAGAAGGAATTTTCATAAAGGACAGTGAGGTTCTGAAAGGGAAGGTGACTTGCTGAAGGTGACAAAGCCTTGAGTAGTAATTATTAGAACCTCTTTGCTACACATAAGGTGCAGATCAGCACTGTAGAAAAGAGCATGGGACTGGAGAAAGATTACTTGGTCTTGAATCCAGTATCTGCTAGTTAGTAGCTGTGTAACCTTGGGAAACTCATTTTACCTCTCTATACCTCAGTTTCCTCATCTGAAAAAGGGGGACAATAATATACTCTTCTCATATAGTTGTTCTCAAGATTAAAATATATAAAGAGTATTAAGTACCTGGGACATAATAACCTACAGTTATAATAAATTAGAAATTAAAGCTATTATTATTATTCATACCCCTAGGACAGAAAAACACTCCTACTTCATGTGATACCAAGTCCAGTGTATCCTTTTATACTTGTTTGACCGATTTAGAAAAGTTGAGTGAGAACCAAGTCCTTCACATGAACAGAAGATGACAGTCAAGTGAAAACACTACATTACATCCTGGAGAACATTCTTGAAGGGCATAACATGTTTAGCCTTAAATATTATCAATTGAAGTTGTTCTTTAAGTAGCAGTTTATTCAGAAATCTGAAATGAACGATTTGACTTTAATGGAAAATATCTGTTTCATCCTAAGTATGAAACCCAGTGACCCTAGCTTGGGTTTTCTCTCCAGAACCACCTACTGTATGCTGAGGATAGAATAAAGATGTGGATTGAAGTACATTTATTTCAGTTATTATAGATTGGAGGCATGGCTATGTGTGGAAGTGAGCCATGAAAAATGCAACCTCAGCTCTCCCCTTGAACCCGTAGCAATTTATCTCAGAAACATTGTAAAGTTCCCTGAACTGTAAGGTGTGTAACTTGCTCCCAAAACCTTTAAATCTTCTGAAGGGGACAAACTAGTGCTACACCGTGTGCTCTGAGCGTCCTGGGCCATGGCTTGGAAGCAGGGCCATCACCCCGCGTGCTTCAAGGAGGCAGTGATCTGAAGTACAGTGTGCCTCGGCTAAATTCTCCAAGGAAATTGAGTTGCTGCAACCCCCTCATTTAAGGAACATGATTTTAGAGGCACTCAACAGAATGGGAAACAACTCACTCATGGAAACAATGTTGTGATTGCCTTCTTTATTCATTTACTCTATCCGCACACTGTTTTAGGTGCTGAGGATAGATGGTGAGCACGACAAAGTTGCTCGACCCATGGAGCTGACACCCAGTACTGGGGATACCCAGATGAGTGGGATCCAGCTCTTCTCCACAAGGAGTTTGGAGTAAAAAGAGAGAAAGGAAAACGGCAGTGAAATGATGTGGTCAGGGGCTGTGAGGCTACCACTGACCTGTGACGGTCAGGCAGGTTTCCTAGAGAAACTGGTGTCCAAGATGACTCCTGAAGGGTGAAGAGGAGTTCATCAGTGGCTTTTCTTTGTCAAGGTCCTCAGAGGTGAGGAGAAATGTCAAGGGGCTCCGTGTGGCTGCATAGCCAGATGGTGAATCTGGAGAGAGATAGGGACCACATGGTGAAGGGCCTTAAAAACCTTATTACATAGTCTTACACTTTATCTTAGGACAATTGGCAGCGATTGATCAATGTCAATCAAGGAATTACATGAGCAGATTTCAATTCCAATACAGAGAGTGGACTGGAGAAGGGCAAGATTGGAGCAAAGGTACCATAGGGAGAACGTTTCAAGGCTAAACAGACAGTGAGATTGGATGGAAAAAAGGGACAGATTTAAGAAATATTATGGAAGTAATTGTGTGGAAGTGGGCAACAAGGGAGAGAGTGAAATAATAGTGGACTCCCATGTTTCTAGAATGGAAACTGCACAGAAGGTGACATTAGTCACTAAGAGTTGGAGGTGGAGGAGCAAATTCAAGATGAGGAACTATGGTTAGTTCGGGCTTAAGCATATTGAGTTTGTGGTGTCTAGCAGACATTTCTGTAGGGTTGCTGAAAAGGCAGTTGGGTTTGTAGCCTGGAGACCAAGGCAGAGCTATAGGTTACATGTAGGTGGTCAAACCACAGGGCAAGATCCTAGAAACATCATACTTAAGCGTTCACAGAAAAAGAAGAAAGAGCAGGAATCAACAAGGCTAAAAGAAAAATCAAGGTGTCTGGAGTCAGAGGAAAAAAGTGGGAGAATGGGGGAGAGAGTTTTAATAAGGATGAAGTCATCAATATAGAATACTAATAGAGGTCCCTCATACAGAGCACTGCAATGTGTCTGTTGGATATAGAAACAAAAAGATCATCACTAGTAGGGGGACCATCTTTCCAGGTTTGCTTAGAATTGTCCCAGTTTATGTCTATTATGCCAGCATTATTTTTATTATTAGCACCCCCTCATGTCTAAATTTGGATAATAAATTATATGATCTTCCCGGTCAGTTGGTTGGTGGGAATAGTAACGACATATTGCTGTGGGTGTAGGAATGAACTAAAGAGGAGAAATCAAACAAAAGAATTTTCTGAAGGAATGTTGTGAGGCTACTAGACAGGGAATTTTAACATCAGATGGGCATCAAACTAGATGCATTTGGCAGTTTCTTCCAATCCTGGGAATAGTTCATAGTATTATTTTTCATTTACCATTCTAAGCCTTTACAATTAGTGAAAATCAAGACGTTATTCTATTTCTTGTTTTTGCATATTGCAGAGCTAAATGCTGTTTTCTTACAAACTATTTTACAAAGCCAACATGTATACATAACATTTCTATTATTCCGTTATCTTGAAAATGAATACAAGTTACTTTGACTATTCTTCTTCTCCCCTATACAATAATATAAAACAGGAATGTGTGAGTTGATGGTCTCCCTTAAGAACTAACCGGTCATCCTAAATTAAGCACAAGAATAATTTTGTCTTTTACATTATTTTGTATGATAAATCATTACCAGTAATAACAAGCCTGGGAATAAATATTCTTCCACTGAGTGCAGATACTGTCCACCTAGGAAAGTTAAGGGAAAAAAATATGCCTTCAAGTTCATTTACACCTAGTATGTCTTCTGATTTTTAGAAGTTTCAGGTTATACCCAAAAAATATCTGAAAGCATTTAAACATTTCTATTTAAAATGAGAAGGATGCAAACAATATGGGAGTTCTTCTGTATACCATTTGGGTGTAAAAATCATAAGAGATGTGTATGAAGATATTAAAACAATCATCATAAATAAAATAATATCTCAGAACAACAGGAAAGTTATATAAATAGGAGGATTTTTATGTCTGTGTAGATATTGGGTCAACGGGAAAGCAATCAGGGGTTTCAAGTCCCTTTGCTTTTCCTACAGAAGAGAAACAAAGGCAAATAATAAAGCCGCTTGTAATGTCGACTCATGAGCATCCTTTCTCATCGCTGTTGAATTTGATTATTGAAGGTCAGGCTTCCAGCCACAAGGCTGCCGCCCTCCCCCTCCCCCTGGCTGTTGTTAGTTCAGTTTGGAGTAATTAGGTACCTGTGGGGTTAGGATAGGGTGACCTTTAACAGTCCCTTTTTATTGTTAAGATGCAAATGACTGCCTTTTAAAAAGGTGGGGGAGGGGGCTGCTCTGTGAAAGGTACTTCTATTTGAGAAAAAGAGGCTAATGGGAAGCAATAAATTGTACAGCAGCCCTAATTTCTCTGCCATATCTAGGCCTGTGAACAGCCCATAAAGCATGCTGTAACAGAGAAGGATCTTTCTTCTTAGAGTCTCTTAAAGTAATTAATAAAAGAGCCATCTATTACTAATCTGACCATATACTATTATCTTAACTAGTCAGGGTGCCTAAAAAGTTCCAGATATTTTTGCATATTATGCATTCAGGAAGTCAACAATAAAATTATCCCAATGCACCATTTTAAAGATAATTTAGCCTTTATTCTTTGGATACCTAATCTAATCAAACCCACAGCACAACACTTGTTTTTTTTTTTTAATCTAAGTTCCAATTAATCTGCTCAGACTTTCTTCGTATCATCACTGTTTTGTCTCTCTTGTGTGCATTTGTTTTGCAGTAAGAAATGGTCTCGTTTTTGCTTCTTTTTTGGATGGCCAGCACCACATAGGACCTGAATGCCCTACTGCTTTCTAAGAACAGAAAAGAAGACCTTCGATTTGTCTGGTTCAGTGGCAGCTTGGTAGCAGAAAAACTGTTGAATGGGCCCCAATTCAACCATCAGGTGAATGGGACCAGTCTCCCTTCTTCCAAAATATCAGAAAGTAAGCACTTGGAAAGGAGATTTGGCCAAGATGACCCATTTACAGGCTGGACTCAGTCCAGAGACTATAGAGAAAGCTCGCCTGGAACTGAATGAAAACCCAGATGTTTTACATCAGGACATCCAGCAAGTCAGGGACATGATCATCACCAGGCCTGACATTGGATTTTTGCGTACAGATGATGCCTTCATCTTGAGATTTCTCCGAGCCAGGAAGTTTCACCAAGCAGATGCCTTTAGACTCCTGGCCCAGTACTTTCAGTACCGCCAGCTACACCTGGACATGTTCAAAAACTTCAAGGCTGACGATCCCGGCATTAAGAGGGCTCTCATCGATGGGTTCCCCGGAGTGCTGGAAAACCGAGATCACTACGGCAGGAAGATTCTGCTGCTGTTTGCAGCCAATTGGGATCAGAGTAGGTAAATGTAGATAGTGTCTTTCCTTGGCTTTTCCTTTTCATAAGTGTACATACTGCATGTTTAGGGCTGTATGGCTTTCATTTAAAAAAAAATGAAAAGAATGTGTGACTAGCGAGCTTTCCTTTAAAATATATATAGTTCCCCCCCTCTCCCCGCCAAAGAAAGTTTTAAGGCCACAGGATTACTGTCATCAAAGGGCACTTCCAGATTCATGGCAAGATTTAGGAACAAGAGAATCATAGGGTTAAAATGGCAAGACACCTTAAAAATCAGTGTTATGTTCATCAGAGTGGGTCATTTATTTTAATAAAATCGAAAGCTGGTCTTCTAGAAGAACCATATATTGTCTTTAGTGTTCTCATCTTTAACAGCAAAAACAACAAAAATGGATTCAGTAGATGGCTTTAAATCAAGTGTTTTCAACACGTAAATAATTTCTTGGATCCTCTCCATGACTTTAATGTCCTATATTTCTTCTGAGTGCCAGACCTCTACCCAAATACATCTCTCCCTGAAAATCCTACAAAGAACTGCGAACTCAGCAAGTCCCAAATCGAGTGCACCACCTTCCCCACTGTGCTTGCTCTCCCAGCCATCCCGTCTCTCCGCCCAGAAATCCAGGGGTCCTCTGGGACTGCTTCTTGCCTTTGCTCAAGTCCCAAAACTTTCTTCTCAAAAGTCTCAAATCCCTTTGCCCCCATTGTCATTGCCTTCTCTTCATTTGCCCCTTGAATTTCCACGACAGACTCTTAATTGGTGCCCCTGCCTCACATCTAACCTCTTCTGAGCTGGCCTAGTCTACACTGTAGCTAGAGTGACCCTTCCGAAGTTCTGTGATGTCACTTTGCTGATGAAAATTCTTCAATGACCTGCAGGCCTTCAAAGCAAAGTCAGATCCTTTGCAATCCACCTTGTATATCTTCTTTCCCCTGTTGTACTTACCCTTTGGCCTTCACATTCTCTGGTCCAGCCGGAAGGAAGTACAAGCCTTGCCTTGAGTAGCTGAGGTTTTTCCATGCCTTCAAGCCTTTGGACTTGCCTCATCAAGCCCCTAACGGAGAGAATCACCACTTCTTATGCCAATTGCAACCATCCTGGACACAATCTACCCTACCATTTCATGCCTCTTCACTCTATAGCCTTCATCTACCTCCAGCCCCAACCCCTATCAGTTAAGTGCCCTTCTTTGGTTCATATTTCCGTTAACACAATTGCAATAGAAGTACTAACTAACTAGTTAGTACAGCTATTATTTCAGAATACTTACCACATACTCTGTTAAGCACTTAGGTATATTGTCTCATTTAATCCAACGAGAACTTTCCACAAAGTATGGTATTATTATCCCTAGTTCACATTTGGTGACACAAGACTTTGAGAAATTAAGTAACTCACCCAATGTCACAGAACTAGTGAAATACAGAGCAGGAATGGACCCCCAGCAGTCTGATTGGAGAACGAGTTGTCTTAACGCGGTGTTACTGTAATTGTGTGTTTACTTGTATACCCTTTCTTACTCCTTCACCCAAGTCTGCAAGTTCTGTGAAGGCAGGAGACTGCCTCTTTCATGTCTTTCATATCTTTTTGGCACATGGCACATTATCCAATAAATGTTGAATGAGAAAGAATGCATGCATCAATCTCAAAGTTCACCTGCAACTTTAGTTTTCACAGAGGTATCATCATCGAAATTTTTATGGTAGCTGAGAAGACGCAGGTTTGCCTTTTTACAAATACCAAAGAATTCCTCCCCAATATAATTAAAAGGAATTTCTAGGGTGGCTCTTTATTAATTCATATCATTCTCGTCCTCTTAAAAATGTTAATATTGGAATCTTTGTAATCACTGACTATTTTTCTGTTGATAAATTGAGATAGCACAACTTCATCCTGAAAAGGTACTTCAGGGTCTTAACTCTAGGAGTCTAGATTTGGTCAGCTCTGCATCCAATACCCAGATCTTACACCAGAGAAAACAGCCATCCTTTTGAGAATGGTATGTTAACATGTTGAATTTTGGAACAGGGCCATTTTGACGATTGTGGGCAATAATCATGCTGACTTCATTTGTGCTTATTTGTTATAGGTGTTCTAGAACTTCCATCTGCTAAGATGCTGAGTAGTGATTTATACATAAAAAATATATCAGAGCAAAATATCTTACTTTGTATTAGCATTTGGCCTGTATAGATCTCAAAATGTGTTAGCAAATAATAACAAATAGTAATATTAAAAAGAAATGAGTCTCCAAGAGAATAATCCAAATGTTTATGACTACAATAACCTTGAACAAGTTACTTCACTTCTCTGTTCCTCAGTTTCCTCAAGTGTAAAATTAAGAAGCTCGAGTTAGGTAATCCCTGAGACGCCGTCGGCTCTACTGGCTCATGCACGTGGAGCTCATTCAGCCTGAGCCTGTGGATGGATGGAAAGGGATTTTAAAATTCACTTTATAGCTTCCTAATTCACTAGGCTTTTTGAAGTAACCTCTCTCGCTTTTTTCCCTCCCACCCCTGTCCCTGCCCTACCTTGAGGCAATTTTTTTTTCAAACTTTATGTGATACTAGGTGTTCCAAATATTCCGGTTTGAACAAGAAGGTAAATGATCAGGCTATCCCACTGACCACCAGAGATCATTAGAAGCAAACAAACCTCAGTTTGGACCCAGTAACTGACGTGTGCTTTACTGGTTATATGACCTGGGACAAGCATCCTCTCTGAGACTGTTTTCTCATCTGTAAGGTGGGGACGCCTAGCTAATAATGCAGTCGGGAAGATCAAATGAAAAATGCGCTTAAGGAATGCAGCTCATTGTTGGGCACCTGGTAAGCACTCAACACATATGAGCTTCTGGTATTATTCTTAATATTATAAAACATCCCACTACAAAAACAATTGAGCACAGATAGTAGATGAATAAAGACAGAGACAGGAGTACAGCACTTGAAAATGAAAATGGGCCAGTGGGTGCGGTCTGCCTGCATGGCCCCCTGAGTGCTTCTTTGTTTTCTCCTTGAACCCGTTCCCTGTCCCACAGACCCAGATTAAACGAGGCCCAAAAGGCCTCGAAGAGTTGGCACAGCTCTGCAAAGTGATTACTTCGCTCTCACTGGGCACCTAAGATGACTGGGAAGTGATTTGAATGTCTCATGTGAAAGGTTTACTGAGATTAAGATGGTTATTAATATTTATTAACACTATGTAAATCTCATTCATCTAAACCGAGACACCATGACCAGAAGTGCAGGACGGTGTGCGGTAGGAAGCTCTGTCCTCCAGAGGGGGGGAGGGGGCTTCCGCCTGGGTGAGGTGTGTCAGCGGAAGGGCAGGAGCGCTGGGCTCCCAGAGCACAAACTGGCCTCTTCCAGACCTCGGGCCTCAGAGGAGAGCTTTGTGGTTTCTGTATTCTCTGAGGCTACCAGGCTGAACTGAGATGAGTCAGATGAAATCAGCACTCATATATTTATTCATAAAACAAAGCTGGCCCTCTCGGGGTCATCAGGGTTGGTGTTTTAGCTCACCTGCTTGGTACGTAATGGAGACCTTGGGGGACACCATTGCTCAATGAGCCCTCCGATCTGTCTCACCTAAACGCAGTTTGCCCCTTAAGATATAACAAAAAGGAAATCCATTTCTTGTTTCTTTCTGGGCTACATACTTGTACCTGCTCATGCAGCCTGATATGCCCATGAATGCCCTTCCCACAGAGAGGGATATGAACATAAAGGAGCATCTCTGATTTTTCTTGCATTTTACTCAGCTAAAAAGGAGTTAAGTTTAGTGAAGTTATTTTCCTTTCTTGGATCTCCATTTCGTCAAGTGGAAATGGGTATAATATCTGGCATGTGGAGCTGGTGCAAGGTTTAACCCCAATTGCCCTGCTTCATAGTGTCCAAGAGGCAGAATAGAACAGTGATGAAATGCACTCAGAAACTCTGAAGCCAGACAGCTGCCTTCATATCCCAACGGCTACCTAACCAGCCATGTGATCCTGAGCAAGTTACTTAAATTCTTATTGCCCTGTTTCTCACCGGTAAAGTGGGGGTGACGGTGATCATAGGTTAACACTAGCTGGCGTTCCACAAATGGCAGTTGTTTCTCAAGAAAAAACAAAACAAAATAAAGCAAGCTTCCAATCAGGCAGACATCTAGGCTACTGGGTCACAAGATGTGCCTTCTGAATCCAAATAGCAGGATTTGAACCATTACCAACTTTCCTCCACCTGGAAAGGTGTAAAAGATGCCACTGAGACCCCAAGCAACCATGTTCCCCCAAGTGCTCTAGGGAAGCTCGGTCATGGCTGGGAGGCTCTGAGAAATGACCTGGTTTTAGTGCACTCCCTATTGTGTTTATTACATTCTCAGGCTATAAGAAAGATATTTGGGAAGGAAGGTCCAGAGAATAAAAGCCCCACAATAGACTACAATCCTTATCCATGTGTAGATCAGCTGGTCCACCACCACTTAAATGGGGAAAAACAATTGGAAATGCATTACCAATCGTAATATATAAATGACATGGGACATTCTTTTGTCAGCCTATTGCTTGTTTCTCAAAATTAAAAAAAAACCTCAGAAATTAGGTTGAAAATTAGTTGGTCCTTTCAGGAATCTGGGGTACCTGAAGGAAGAGCTTAGTTAGGGAAATTGAGTAGAGCCACAGGGGAGCCAATGGACAGCTTGATTACTACTTTCAAGTTTATAGAGCTATTATAAGAAGGCAATGAATCTCGTAGACTGTCTTTCCCCAACATACATTACAAGGCCCAAAGGTTGGGATCAACGTACAAACAACTGGATGGAAGATTAGGGAATCTGAGGTGAGACCTCAGATCCAGGGCCAGCATATGGGTGAGGGAAGGGGCCATTTGCCTGGGGTATGAAATTTAAGAGGGTGCTAAAGCACTCAGTAATCAAAATAAATAATTTTGTCATAAAATATTTTTGTCTTTATTTACGTTTATTTATTTATTAGGGAAAAAGAGAGCATGAGCTAGGGAGGGGTAGAGGGAGAGAGAGAAAGAATGTAAAACAAACTCCATCACAGCATGGAGCCCAATGTAGGGCTCGATTTCACCATTGTGAGATCATGACCTGAGCCAAAATCAGGAGTTGGATGTTTAACTGAATAAGCCACTCAGACACCCCTGTCATAAAATTTTTTTAATCAAAAAATTGTTTATTTATTTATTTCTGAGAGAGAGAGAGAGAGACAGCGTGAGCACGGGAGGGTCGAAGAGAGAGGGAGACACAGAATCTGAAACAGGCTACAGGCTCTGAGCTAGCTGTCAGCACAGAGCCCAACACGGGGCTCGAACCCAAGTTGGGCGCTTCACTGACTGAGCCACCCAGACACCCCTGTCATAAAATATTTTTAAATCAAAATTAATGTCAAAAAATCCATGATTTTTGACAAAATGTCAAAATTTTAAAAAAGGTAGGATAAGATCATTAATTTTTCCTTGTGCCTCAGGGGGTCCAATATGCCTTGGCAAAGCACTGCTCAGGCCAATCAGATTTCACAAGAGAAAAGCCTTAAGTTGGCTCCTACTCAATTATATTACAGTACATAATACTGAATATCTATATACTATACAGCTGCCCAGAACTTTATAGTTCCCAAGCGTTTCCATGTGTGTTTTCTGATTTAATGCTCATTAACCATTTGGGGAGTTTCAGTATCACTAAGGGACAGATGACAAAGAAGAGGTTTGAGGAGAAGATACTTTCTAATCAAGGAACTAAATGACTCATCAATGGAAAAACAGATTCAAAGCTTCTAATTCCAAGCTCCAGAGACATCTGGAGCCAATTGCTCAGCCCCTGAGTGATTAGATATTTCAAAACATGCACGGAGCTTCTGAAAGGCTATAAGTGGATTTCCTGGTGGTGGACGCGTGAGTAGCTGAGTGCAGTGAGTCACAGAGGGCAGCATCAGTGGTTTAGCAGTAGTGATTCTCGAAAGGAGCACACTGGGCATTCAGAGCCGCTCAGTTCTTAATGCATAAGACTGTCGGGCATTGTGGCATGTTTAGTATACCCTCTCCCAGGAACTGTGACAACTGAAAAGGCCACCTTCACATTTCTAAAGCCCTTACGGGAGCTGATGTCCGCTCTGAGAACCCCTGATGGGGAGGGTCTAGAAATGTCCTAACACCAGTGTCAGTAACTACCCTTTGTTAAGCACCTTTATGCCAAGTAGTTTTATATATATATACACATATACATATACACACACATATATGTAAATATATAAATATTTTTCTAACCCTTTCCACAGACCCACAAGGATCTATATGGTGTATAGATAATATGTAACGGAGACAGAAGTCTTCCCTGTTCTGTCTGAACATAAAGGCTATGCTTTTCTGCTAAGCCCTAGCTACGGCCTCATTCCTACTCTGACCTCAAGAGTTTCCAGAACCGCTTACAATCAAAATCTGAATCACGCGTATGTTGCTCATTGTTACCCATATGTTACTATAGTGTGGCTCCTGGGTCCAAATTCAAGGTGTTTCACACCTTCTCCTCAGCTCTCTCTTCCAGCCAAGAGACACTAGGAGACTCAGGGTAAACAATAAAGCCATTCCTTGTGCATGCATCCTAACGGGGCTCCAGAGGTGAGGAATGTGCCCTAGAGGCTGGGCACCCCAGAAGTTGAGATGATTCTGGAAGTTCAACGTCACGGGCCTGCCTAGTCCCTAGTATGAGTAGCGAGAAAGGATACTTCTCGCTAAGAAGGATTTATCACTTCAGATTGAGCAAATACAAAAGCAGCTGGGGTACTGACCAGTAGGCAAGAGCTGTCATTCTTCCGTGGGATGAATCCAAGCCTCGTTCATTCCTTCATGTACTCAATAAACATCCCCAGGGTGCAGGGTGCATTCCCTGGACTGCAGGGTCCAGCTTTGTGTGGGTTCCTGGGGGCCCACCGGAAGCATTCCTGTTCTGAGCTCACGCTCCCAGAATGGCTTCTCACACCAGTTTCCCCTGAGGCCCTCTAGGCATTAGATGACAGGAAGATGAATGTTACTAGGGTGCTTGACCTTCTCGCCTTCCCAAGCCTGAAAGCAAGGACACTGTCATATTTACTTAATCATGTAGAATCAACCTGGCATCTGTCTCCTCTTAGGGATGGTGCTTTTCCACTCACTGTTTTATTCCGGGAATGTGTTCATCTGCTCCTAGTTCCCTCGTGCCAGGCAGTAATTTATTTGATGGATATGCTGGAGACAGCGGCTCCTTGAAACGTCACCGCTTACTGCTGACCTGTGGCAATCTCCGAAGGGCTGACGTGGCAAATGTCTTACAGCCTGTCGTGTGACTTGGCAGTGGGAGATGAACATTAAGTAGGTCCTTTCTTCTGATTAAAACCCTGAGGCGGTAGGTGGGATATAACTCTTCAAACTATAAATAAGCCAGTTGATTGAGGCTCACCTTTAGCTTTTGCAAGAGCATGAAAGAGCTTTTTATAAGTGGCAGGGGGTCTACACCTCATTCGGTTTGACTGTGCTCAGTATAAGCACCTGTGGCACAAAATGGGGACATTTCCATGCTGAGTATTGGTGAGGTGAGTGGAGATGGGGCAGGCCAAGTGAGTTTTATGTTTCTCACCAGGGCCAGGAAGTCACCCTCCTCCCTAGATCTCACAGGCTCTTGAGAGCAGTTCAAGAAAAATATTCCACTGTCTGTTCTGCCTACAGATACGTTCCTGGAATTGCTCTGGTAGTGATCAGCTTCTCAACTGTTATGAGCTTGGACATGAGCAAAATGAACTGGGGGGAGTTATTACAGGCACAAAATGAAACTTGCTTACCAAATGCTTACTGTGTGGCAGCAGCAATGCTTTTATGTAGACACTGTTAATATCCATATTTTGCAGATGATGAAATTTGGGATCAGCGAGGTTAGGTAACCTATCCGAGGTGCCACACCTTAGGTAAGTGGCTAAAACAAGCAGGATCTTAGACCTGATTCATTTGCCATATTTGCGGGTCGCTAAGTCGGACATTCGGGAGGGCGCTCAATAAGCAAGTAAGCTAACACCAGTCACGTCGTGCTCTCAAAAGACTCGAAAAAGCTGTCATAACTCAGTAGGCAAATCCTGTTGCCACATACTCCAATCTCACAAAATCTTGGCAAATTAAAGGTAGAAAATCTTAGCCACGCTCTGCCCTAGTTATTTGACAATAGTAACAGCGATGGGAACTTTGATTTGGTTTTTAATCCCAGCGGCACCAGGGAATCTGGTTGCTTGGAATGTGTTTCCCAAAGGGGTGTCGATAGGAGCCTGACTTAAGAAAGCGATTGGAGGCCCTCCCCATTCCCTGCATTAACAAGTGTCTGTGTGAAGACTCTCAGCTGGCCCCCAGCTCTGCAGCCTGTAGGTGGCCCTGGCACGGTATATAGCTCTTCTAACACATGGTTTTCTCTTTGTCGGGTAATGATCGCATGCACTTTGCAGGGCTGTGAGGATCAAGTAAGTTGCTACATCAGTAAGGGGTCTGGCACATAGGAGCCATTTCCTTTCTTAACTGTAATCCAAGTGGTTTTTCCACTTTTATCTCTCTATCTAATCCAGAGTCTGAGATGCCCAAGATACGACTCCTTATTCTGTTGAAAGCTGTTATAAAATAGACGATATCTCTGTTATGTGCTCCTAAAAAGCTGGTGATTGATGAGAGGCTGGAGTTCGGAGAGTTTATGTCGCTTCCTCGCCCCGCTGGGCTCGTATATGGCTTGTCATGTGGGTCAGCCAAACAGTTCTTCAAAGATTTCTTTTAAATCCCCTTCGTCCTCCACAAAACTCGTTATCAGACATTCTCCAGGACTTCCACGGTACTCGTTCCACGGTAATTCCACGGTAATTCCACTCCGTCCAGGGCTCGGCTGTGTTCTGCTCAGCCTCCGTTCCCTTTCGACTGCATTCAGGCCCTTGGAAGATGGGCTATTAGAAGCCATCTCCCACCGGGCTTGAACAGGGTCTCTGTTCTGAGATAACGCAGCAGCATGTGCTCCTGCCTAACTGGGCGGCTGGTCCCCGGAGACGTGTCACATGTCACATGGCTCCTGCAACATGGTGCAAAAGCAGGGCTGCTTTGCAGTGAGAAGGGACCACAGTGACCAGGATAGCAAGCATTTATTGACAGCATCTCTTTCCAGGCCAGCCGTTCTTCCCAAACTCACACTTAAAAGCCCAGGAGTTTAAAAGACACGACCCTCATTACCTTGTAGATAAAAAAGTGTCCTCCAAACGCTAGAAATCTAAGGGCCTAAGAATAACTTCCTCCCTCTCAGCGCATGGCCCGGATAAAGCAGCCGGCACCGTGAGCTTGCTCTCAATTACTTGACTCGAAATCTCGCTGCAGTGGGGGCATGACCTGCGTCCGCTCCTGTAAAGGCCACTGTCAGTAAAAGAGGGCTCGGAGAAGGGACAATTTTTAAGCATGATGTTTCCTCTGTGCTGTGCTCACTGTTGATTTACTCGTGAGCACAGCTGACTTCTTGAAAGAGCACATCACAAAAGATGGGGCCTTTTCCTGTACAACACGAAGCTCTTCTGGGTGACTAATTGCTTTCGCCCGTTCTCAATAAAGCAGGAAGCATCTTCTGATCCCCTTTACAATGAGGGGAAGGAAGCCCCTTGGCCTCTGCCCAGACTTCAACCCCCCAATCCCTGAGCCCCGAAACGCAGCTCTTTAAGAAGCCACCAGCTCTCCTGCCCTTTAAATACGGTTCCGAGATAATCGCTCCTGAACGGTGATATACGGATCCTTAAGCAGCTGCTGGAATGATTAAATGCCTGCACTTCCCCGAGGTTGTAAATCAGGCTCAGAAGCCGTTTATTGTGAGTGTACTATAAAGCAGGAGAAGTTATTGCTACTATACTGCAAAATGTAACATCGGACAGGAAAATAAAGAGAGGGTAAATTTTGTCGTGAAGGCTTTAAAGTGATGTGTTGTTTTCTCTTTGCTCATTCTCTTTCTGCTCCTCGTCATTTTTCTCTTGTCTTTGCCTCTAATTCTTCCCCAATGCCAGTAGTCCCTGCTGGATCTAATTTCAAATATGACGCTCCACAGATAGGGCCTGGCGCCTTTCTGGATTAGAGAATGTTCCTGTCAGTCATGTTCACAGGCATCGAGCACCTCCCTATGCTGCACTATTTAATTTAATCCTCACAACAATGTATGAAGGAGATACTTATTATTCTTATTTTAAATAGAAGGTATTTAATCCGGACAAAATCACAAGGCTGGCTAGTGGCTGCATCCGGAATATTTCCCTTTCTCCTTCCTGATACCTCGTTAGATTTGGGATCTGCTCTCGGGGATTGTGCCATTGAATCTCTGCTCAGAACTTGTTGCAAAATCCCTGCTCAGGAGTCTTTAATGGCTCCTTAATAAAGTTGGTTCAGTCCCTTCGCCACACATTGTGCCAAGTAAAACCTTAAGAACTGGGCGTCACCTTCCTTAGCCAAAGGACATCTTCTGCTTGAGTCAAATGGCTCTCCCTCCCCTCGCCCGCCACCCCTCCCTCTCTGTTCAGCTCAGCTCTTCCCAACCTTTGCTTATGTACTCTCTCCTACTCAGGAGACTGAGTAATCTCTAGTCCTCTAATGAGGTGAGCATGGGCCCTCCAGGAACACAGGGAAGAGGCAAAGCACAGGCATCATCTGAGTCGAAGGAGAAGTAAGATTAAACAGGTGGAGGGAAGGGAACTTGAGGGAGGCTGTTTGAGATGAAAAGAAGGCACTGGGCAGGGGGGCAGGGGTCCAGGGTGAGAAAGAGCCTGCCCCACTGGGAGAGCTTCCGTTGGTTGCGTTTTGAGCATAGCATGGAAGGGTTCACATGAGGAGAGATGAGGCTGAGGACGTAGGCTGACGCCAGGAGTGACCCTTGCTTGCCATAAGGAATTTGGGCTTTAAGTTTAAGAACAAACCAAGACCGGGGCGCCTGAGTGGCTTAGTCGGTTAAGCGTCCGACTTTCACTCAGGTCATGATCTCACGGTTCGTGGGTTCGAGCCCCGCGTCGGGCTCTGCGCTGACTGCCAGCTCAGAGCCTGGAGCTTGTTTCAGTCTGTGACTCCCTCTCTCTCTGACCCTCCCCTGCTCACCCTCTCTCTCTCTCTCCTAGAAATAAATAAAACATTAAAAAAAAAAAAAAAAGAACAAACCAAGACCTACTCATCTTTCAGAGCTCATATTCATGCTAAGAAGCTTTGCCCCTTGGCTCAGGCGGCACTGATCTTTCCTTTGTTCTTTCCTGAATGCCCGTCACACAAATCTTTGCTGCACACTTTTATGCTTCAGGGAAGCTTCTGGAGGTACAACCCTGGTTCTTTTTCTTTTCTTTTTCTTTTTTTTTTTTTCCTTCTTGGTAGCCATGGGTGCAGAGTAAGGCTCAGTGGAGTCCCCTCAACTGACTTCTGGGGAGAAATTTGGAACAATGTAACAAGCCCGGGCAGAGAGACTCTTTCTAGACTCTTCCCAATGGCAAGACTCATCTTGAGGGACTGGAATTGTATGCAGTTGAACTTGAGAAGAAGGGAGGAAAAGACTAGGGTGCTCTGTCTACCCCTTGCCCAGGGATTCTCAGCCTGACATAAGGAGACCAAGAGTGTTGTAGAAGCACCAGGAACAACCCAGGCCCAGAATCAGAGTTAATGTTGTGGATTCCACAGTGGCTCCATCCACCTTGTGACTTGAGCTCAGGTACCAATCGTCTAATAATGACATGGGGAGTACGCAACCATCATTTCCTCTCACCTCTCAAATTCTATATTCTACCTGTACCATCAGGCATTAGACTAAGTTAAGACTTTACATGTGTAAACCTTCACTGTCCAGGGCGCTCTCTTCTGTGTAGAGTGCAGGGAGAGGAAAGCTGATTCCCTGCCTCGTTCTCAGTGAATGGCTCTTTATTTCTACCCAGGGTCTTCCTCACCCTAACAGATTTGTGTGGATTTTGTTCATCACTTATTTCCTCATGAGTTTCTGAGAAGTTAATCCATCCTATAATTTTATAGCATGCATATTGATTAGTGTATTACACCACCACGGGTAGAGCATTTCAGTCTGCTATTACTCATCTCCCAGAATAATACCGTAATGACTCATTTACCTTATATCTTTGTAAGGGAAGAGGGTATCCCATAGATGTTAAGTCTTCAAATAGTTGAGGGCTGGTTTTTTAAAAATTTTTTAATGTTTATCTCCTTCTGAGAAAGAGAGAGACAGAGTTTGAGCAGGGGAGGGGCAGAGAGAGGGAGACACAGAATCCAAAGCAGGCTCCAGGCTCCGAGCTGTCAGCACGGAGCCCAATGTGGGGCTCAAACTCACGAACCAGGAGCTCATGACCTAAGCTGAAGTTGAGTGCTTAACTAACTGAGCCACCCAAGCACCCCAAGGGCTGTTTTGTAAGGGTCAACTTAAAAGTTTTATTTCCCTCAGTTCTGGCAAAAAACAAAACAAAACAAAACAAAAAACCAACAAACAACCTTAGAATACATTGTATACTCCCTACCTTGTTAAATATAACTTAACACTTCCTTCATGACAAATGGTGACTGTGAGGCAATGAATTATTGTACCCTGGGCTAGAAAATAGCAAGCAGCAGGGGGAATCTGGGTGCATACGGGCTTTGCCATCATGCTACACGGCCCCTTCTGCCATGCTATATGTCCCCTCTAATCCTTTTTTTTTTTTTTCAGTACTTCTTTCTCCTCTTAGCTGTTTGTTGATCACTGTTAGTAGGCTTGCTTCTCTCCTCTCCTAATTTTTTGTGGGCTTGGAAGTCAGAAAACTGAGCTTGTTGAATTATATGCTTTGGGTGAGGACTATGGGGAATCCCAAGGGAATCAAATAAATGAGCTGTAGCCGTGCATGAATTTCATAACATCTCATCTGTGTGCTCAGAACTACGGTTCTGCCTATGCACCAGCAGGCAGGGCATGAAGCATCTTCCATTGCAGCATCTCTTTGGAACTGTGCAAAATTGGAATCCTGAGCAATTTTTCTTCCAAGGTTTCTCTAACCTTGGATTCATGTATAACCCACCTTCCTGACTTATGTACCCTTCTTCTCTATCATCCTTTCCTCAGCCTCACAGGAAAGGACCTATATCTTCATTTATATTTGTACTAAGACCCATTTTTACCAAAGTGGCGACTACCTTTTGTATTTGCTTTCTTCTTTAGCCTTTGTATTTTCATTTTTTGACTTTCCTGGCTATGAAATATAAGCCTTTGTCTCTTATCAAGAATATAGTGGGCAAAATAAAGTAGCTTATTTTTCTACTTTTCTCTTATCATATGCCTTATCTTCTCTCCGTACCTATTCTAAGGCAATGGTGATCCACGCAGCACTATCATGGAGCCCATGCCCTTCACTTGAGCTCCTGTTGTCTTCTTATATGTCTCAAGACCCTGACCCCATCACCATGGCCATAATTTTTATATTGATATATTTGAATTTCTACTGTTTTTGTTCCTTCAGTACCCAGTCACTCAGGGGTAGGGACATGGGGCAGGAACATTGGCATGGATCATCAGGTCAAAAACACCTTAGTCGGGGATAAAAACATGAGAGATGCTTTCTTCCTCATTCTTTGTAGTAGGTTATGTAGGCAAAGCTTCTGATAAGTGAAGCCCCTTAACTTGGGTCCCTCTACGAGGGCAGAGGCTTTGGGTCTATAACTGGCTTCTAGGAATATGTGAATGTCCTGAAATTTTAGACACATGTATTTGGTGGAGAAGGAACCCAGCTTCCACCAGATTCTCAAGAGGTTCACAACCCAAGGAAGCTCAAGGACCACCGCATTAGATTATCCTTCTACTGGTTTACCTGTGAATACAATTCCATGGTATACTGGGGAAGCAAACATCTTATTGGGATAGTACTATAGAATGGTTGTCAGATGGGTTGATGGCTCTGTGTTTTACATGAAGGGTTGTGTGATTACAAGAGTCAGCTTTCTTACTGAAGAAACTCATGGCAATGGAGAAAGTGTTAGGACAATAAAATTATTCACAGTCCCTCCACTTATATATGACCATTTACATTGAAAATTGAGGTATATTTTGCATGCAGACACACACATAGTTGGGCTTATACTGTACATAATTTTATATATCCAGATAGGACAGCGCAGTGGTAAAGAGCTCAAGCACTGTGGCCAGATTGGCTGGATATGAGTCAGAGCTCTACCGTTTCCTACTTGCTTGAGCCTGGACAAATAAAACACTGTGTGCTTCATTTTCCTCACCTATCAAATGATGATAATAATAGTCTAAACCTCCAACTGTAACAATGAGAATTAAAGAAGTTAATATAAGCAAAAGCTCAGAAAAATGACTGACTCATACTTAGCACCCAGTCAATGTCAACTACTTTTTATAATTCTGCTTTTTTTTTTCACTTGAGTTTATATTGTGCTTACTTTATTAGTTTATTAAATATGAATTGGGCACAAAATAATGACTGAATAGTTTAAAACTCAATGGATGACTCAATTAATGTCATTTAGACATTAGGCTATTTCAATTTTTGACAAGTATGAATAATGGTATAATGAATCTCTCTATCGATATTTTTCCACATCTTTACTTTCTTTCCCTTAGGATAAATTCTAGGAAGTTGGTTTCATAAGCAATGAACACTTTTATGGCTCGTGGTACATACAGTTAAATTGCTTTCCAGAATCCGTGTTCTAGTCTCTATGCACCTCAGCAGTTCCATGAGATCCCCACACCCCTTGCCTCACAATGCAATGCCTCGTTAGCCTACTCTCAGTGAGCAATGCTTTATGTTAGGTCTAATCAAGTTTTATTTTTTCATGCTTTTCCTCACTTCTGCCCTTTGGGTTTGGAAGTTATCTGTTTCTATTATTTTACATGTTACTTTCCAAATTTTACTTTGGATGTTTTACTGGTAGACTTTGCTAAAAAGTCCAAAGTCAATCAATCTCTCCATTCTCACTCAGAATAAGAGAAGAAAGGACAATTTCTTTCCGAACTTCCCCATTTTTAAAACCACTGCTGTCTACTGTTTTAGTCCTCTCTTGTATTCAACTCCACTGTAATTGTCACTGTTGCCCTTACTTGTAATTAATACCTGTTGAAATCTACCAAGGTGTTTTAATAATTTCTTTGCTCACTTTTGAACCTTGCATCCCATTTATCTTTGTGAATTGTGTCCTTCTTGCTGAAGTGAGGGGGTGTGGCTAGTAAACTTTCTTAATAACCTTTGTATGCTTGAAATATTATTTTTTCTTTATTCTCAAATAATAATTTAGCTGGGCGTGTAGCTCTAGACTAAAAATTATTTTCCCTCAACACTTTGAAGATATTAATTAATTGCATTCTGATTACTTTAAAAAAACAGTGTGTTGTCAGTCTAATTGACATTCCTTCACGGGTAATCTGTTTTTCCTTTCTGATGGTTTTTACGTTTATTTTGGTCTACAGTGTTCTACAATTGTGTCTAGGTATTTTTACTTGTATATATTTTTAAATGTTTTTTTATTTTTAAGAGAGAGAAAGAGAGGCAGAGAGAGAGGGAGAGAGAGATCCCAAGCGGGCTCTACACTGATGGTGGGACTTGAACCCACGAACCATAAGACCATGACCTGAGCCCAAACCAAGAGTCAGACATTTGACTGACAGAGCCACCCAGGCACCCCTTAAGTGCATGTTTTTAAATCCTGCTTGGGACTTGATGTATTTTTTTGTTTCACTCATTTTATTCATTCTTTCAACAAATCTTTGTTCTCTAGAGGCCTGATGTTTTCTAGATTCTGGGGACACAGGGTTGAACAGAAAGAAGTTTCCACTTTCAGGGAAATTAAGTGCTAGGAGTTTATAGTCTTACATTCAGATTTTCAATCTTAGGATTCGTAAATTTATTTTTGTTTCTTTTTAAATTCTTTTGTTAATTTGCTGTGTGTACATTGTGAAAAGATTCCCAGTAGTGAGTTTATTATCACATCCATCACCTCACATATTTTCCCTTGTTTTGGTGAGAACACTTAAGTTCTCTTCTCTTAGCAAATTTCAGTTACACGGCAGTGGTATTAGCTATAGTCACCATGTTATATGTTACGATTCTTAGATCTGATTCATCTTGTAGCTGAAAGTTTGTCCTCTGTACCAACCTCTCCCTGTTTCCCTCAACTCCCAGCTCCTGGCAACCACCTTCTACTGTCTATTTCTAGGACTTTTGTTTTGTTGTTTTTGTTTTTCAGATTGCACATAGAAGATACCATGCAGTATTTGTCTTTCTCTGACAAGCTTATGTCATTTAGCATAATGCACCTCTGCTACAAATGCCAGAATTCACCCTCACTTTTTATTTTAAGGTTGAATAATTCCTAAATCTGCCTCTCTCTCTCTCTCTTTCTCTCTCTATCATCTATCTATCTAATCTAATCTAATCTAATCTAATCTATCTATCTATCTATCTATCTATCTATCTATCTATCTATCTATCTATCATCTATCATCTATCTATTTATCATCTATCTATCTATGTATCTATCATCTATCTATCTATCTAATCTAATCTAATCTGTATATCACATTTTCTTTATCCATTTAACTCTTGATAGACACTTAGGTTGTTTCCAAACTTGACTATTGTGAATAATGATGCAGTGAAAATGGAAGCACAGATATTTTTGGGATACTGATTTCATTTCTTCTGGATATATACCTGGAAGTGGAATATATACCACATATGATGGCCCTATTTTTAATCTCTTATGGAACCTCCATACTGTTTTCCATAGTGGCTGCACCCATTTACATTCCCACCAACAGTGCACAGGGTGCCCTTTTTTCCACATTGTCAACAGCATTCGTTATATCATTTCTTTTGATAACAGACATCCTAACAGGTCCAGTGAAATAGCTCATTGTGATTTCTATTTACATTTCCCTGCTGATTAGTGACATCGGGCATCTTTTCATGTACCTGGCAGTTATTTGCATATCTTCTTTGGACAAATATCTATTCAAGTTCTTTGCCCATTTTTAATTGGATTATTTGTTTTTATTTTCTTTTATTTAACTGTATGAGTTCCTTGTACATTTTTGGATAGTAGTCCCTTGTTGTATATGTGGTTTGCAAATATTTTCTTTCATTTTGTAGGTTGCCTTTTCATTGTGTCGGTGGTTTCCTCTGCTATGCAGAAGCCTTTTAGATTTACATCATCCCACTCAGTTACCTGTGCTTTTTTGCTTTGCTTTGGTGTCAGCTGCCCCAAAATATCGTCGAAACCATTATCAAGGATCTTACTTATCTTTTCGTCCAGAGTTTTATAATTTCAAGTTTTATGTTCAAGCTTTTAATCTATTTTGAGATAGTTTTTGTATGCAACATACATAAGATAGGGGTCCAGTTTTATTTTCTTGCATGCAGCTGTCCAGTTTTCCCAGCACCATTTACTGAAAAGAATGTTCTTTCCCCATTGTATATTTTTAGCACTCTAAGATTAAGTTTTAATAATATAGTGTGAGTGTATTCCTGGGCTCTCTATTTTGCCCCTCTGCTGCAGGTATGTGTTTTTGATGATCATACTTTGTAATATAGTTTGAAATTAGGAATTATGATTCCTTCAGGTTTGTTCTTCTTTCTCAAGATCACTTTGGGTATTCATAGTCTTTCGTGGTTTCATATAAATTTTAGGATTGGTTTCTCTGTTTCTATAGAAAATGTCATTGGAGGGGCGCCTGGGTGGCTTAGTCGGTTAAGCGTCCGACTTTCGCTTAGGTCATGATCTCGCGGTTTGTGGGTTCGAGCCCTGCATCGGGCTCTGTGCTGACTGCCAGCTCAGAGCCTGGAGCCTGTTTCAGTCTGTGACTCCCTCTCTCTCTGACCCTCCCTTGCTCACGCTGTCTCTCTCTCTCTCTGACCCTCCCTTGCTCACGCTGTCTCTCTCTCTCCTAGAAATAAATAAAAAAAAAAAAGAAAGAAAATGTCATTGGAATTTTATAGGGATTGCAATGAATCTGTATATTACTTTGTGTAGTGTGGATGTTTTAACAACATTGAGTACACTAACCCATGAATACAGACTATCTTTCCAATTATTCATGTCTTCCTTAATTTTTGCATCAGTGTTTTATAGTTTTTACTATATTTTATAGTATTTTTATAGCATTTATTATATTTATTTTATAGCATTTACCATATTATTTTACCTCCTTAGTTAAATTTATTCCTAAGTATATTATTTTTTTCGATATTATTATAAATGGGATCGTTTTCTTAACTTCTCTTTCTGATAGTTTGTTGGTATGTATAAACGCAACTGGATTTTGTATTCTGCAAACTTACTGAATTTATTTATTAGTTCTAACATTTTTTGGTGGAGTCTTTAACATACATAATATCATGTCATCTGAAAACAGAGACTCTGTCCACCCCTGCCCTCCCCCGTGGGAACTGATAAAGTCCATTCTGTGTTATGCTCATAGACAGGCAGGCAGAATTTCTTTTATTCCTGTTATAATTGGGATTCTCCATTTTCCAGCTGTTTGTTTCATGCAGGCAGACATTTTTAGTTTCAGTCTCAAGGCCTTGATTTCCATCTTATCGTTATGGAAGCATTAAAACTCTAACCCCTATGAGACAGACCTGGTTAGTTGCTTCCTAGGGTTTCAACCACTCATCCCTTTGATGATTTCTGCTTTATTTGTGATTCTTGAAGATTTCCTTTCTTCCTTTTGGTTTCAGCTATGAGTTAACATTTTAAAATCATACTTATCCCACATTTCTGTTTGGTTAGGGGACATTTGCTACTCTCTGGCAGCACATTATTCTATTCTACACATTTCTATTCTATTCTATTCTATTCTATTCTATTCTATTCTATTCTATTCTATTCTATTCTATACTATTCTATTCTACCACATTAAGCAGAATTTTTGATGTATAAATAATAATAGCAAATATAATAAACAACAACAATGTATTTGTTTATTTAGCTAGTATTTATTCACCTTAAGTTTTGTATTTTTGGGGTCTCAAGCATATTCTAAAAGTATTCTCTATTTTATAAACCACCTTTATATCTTTACTTTTACCTAGGCATTCTGTCATAAATTGATAGCAGTGGGTCAGATTCTGCCAATAAAATTATTTATTTTTTTATCAATCTCTCTATAGATATGCTTCTTGTAAGTACTGTATTATTCACTGTATCTTCAACATTGATTATAGCTTTTATCCATATAAAATAATGCTCTTTTTTAAAAAACATTATCTTTACTTATCAGATATTAAAATGCTTTTCTACAGCTCTTCCTTTGTTTAAAATTTTTTAACGTTTATTCATTTTGAGAGACAGAGTGTGAATGAGTGAGAGGAAAGAGAGAGGGAGACACAGAATCCAAAGCAGGCTCCAGGCTCTGAGCTGTCAGCACAAAGACAAATGTAGGGCTTGAACCCACAAACTGTGAGATCATGACCTGAGCAAGCTGAAGTCAGACGCTTAACTGACTCAGCCACCCAGGAATCCCTCAGCTCTTCCTTTGTGTGATCTGCTCTGCCTTTTGGCTACTTCAATTGTTTTAACTCTGTCTATGTTACTTTGTTTCAGCCATGGTCCTTTTTTCCTTTTTTTTTTTTTTTTAATGTCTATTTTTGAGAGAGAGCGCACACGCATGTCCCTGCAAGCCATGGATAGACAGAAAGGCAGGGGTGGGGGGTAGAGGTATAAAGGACCTGAAGCTGGCTCCATGCTCACAGCAGACAGCCCTATGCGGGTCTGAACCCACAAACTGTGAGATCATGACCTGAGCCGAAACCACGCAGGCACCAGTCAGCTATGTTTCTGATAAGTTACAATTGTTACAGATGGTCTTACTGTTTAATTCTTCTATTTTTGCTGTTTATTTGTATTTTTTTCTGGTTTGTTCATTTTTGCTGTATGAATTTATTTTTATTTGCCATTTTTGGGCAACAATTTAGAAGATAAGCATTATGCTTTCAATTTTAATAGTGGTTAACTTAGATTTTTCAAAGACAATGCTAGACCTGTATTAAATTAACTCTTACACTAATGAATTTGTAGTTTTAAAAAGCATCTGCTGTGGAAGATGAGGTATGTAATACTGTTTTCCTTTATCCTCCACCATTCTAATCCTGGTTTTTCTTCATAACTTGGTAGTTTCAGATGCCATCATTTGGCTTCTATTATCTTACAAATAAAAGTGATCACTTAATTCACTTAAAAATGCCTTTTAGTAATCAATTTTATAACCATTTAAACCAATTTAACATTCATCTCTGCATCTTCTGCATTTTTCTGCTCAATGCCTTTCCTACCAAGATTGCTCCCTGATGGACTTGTTTTTATATTTGCTGCATTGTTCTGGAGTAGATTTTCCAACGGCTTAGTCAGGAAGACCGCCTTGGTAGTAGAATTCTGTGTGCTCAAGTGGCCAATGACATGCTTTTGTTATTTTCACATGTGAGGCCTGGCCTGCCTGGGTATAGGCTCAGAGGCTTTATTCTACAGTGGTTTGTTAGCTTGCCGTCTAGCACTTTGACTTGGGTAGTCTGAAAACCTAATTTTGTTGTGGATTCCCCCCCCCGGGTGACTTAGTTTTTTCTTACGGATTTCTGGAAGAGTCCCTCCTATTTTCTCTTTTCCTCTTTCTCCTTTCAGATACTGAAAAATTCCTCCATGTTTTGCTTAAGAGCAGTTCTTAGCATAGCATTTTGTTTTCTTGGAACATACCGTGTGCTATAAATTTTCTAACTAGAGCATTTCTTTGTGTTATGAAATATTCCCCATATTGCTACAGTGGCTTATCCCACTGCTATTTATTAAGCAGTAGTGCTGTGTCCAGGCAATTCCTCTTACCAAAGGGACTGCCTTCATTATCAACTTCTTAGAGCTCCATTGATGCAATATTCTCTGGGATTTTTTTTAATGGATAAATGAGAAATTTAAAAGTATTTTCTCGGGGCGCCTGGGTGGCTTAGTAGGTTAAGCGTCCGACTTTCACTCAGGTCATGATCTCACGGTTCGTGGGTTCGAGCCCTGCGTCGGGCTCTGTGCTGACTGCCAGCTCAGAGCCTGGAGCCTGTTTCAGTCTGTGACTCCCTCTCTCTCTGACCCTCCCCTGCTCACGCTGTCTCTCTCTCTCTCCTAGAAATAAATAAAACGTTAAAAAAAATAAAAGTGTTTTCTATTGCTTCTTACAAAAACTACTCTAAATAGATACATATTTCTTATAGTTTCTCTCCCCCTTTCATATTCTCCGTAAAGCCTACCTGACAGCTGGGTACTGCCATCCTCCACCCCCCAACCCTGGAAACCAGATTCCCCTGTTTTTGTTCAATTTTCCTTTGTTCATACACCTATCATTTCTTAAAATATTTTCTAGTTTGTTTAATACACCTTTTAATGGTTGTCCTTCTTTCAACCTTCTCCAGCTTCACTAGAGTATAAACTCTTAGCTTGAGAATTGAGATCATTTTACATTTTGTGCTCTGATATATCCCAAGCACCTAAAATAGTCCCTGGCACATACTAGATGCTTATTAAATACGTACTTAATGAATGATTAAATTCTTCAGGGTGCCAAAATATCTGGTGATCTATTTTCTGCTTGCTCGTATTTCTAGAAGCAGATACGTTCTTCTCTAATATTCATTTAAAGTCACGTACAATTGAGGGGTGCCTGGGTGGCTTAGTCGGTTAAGCGTCGGACTTTCGCTTAGGTCATGATCTCGCGGTTTGTGGGTTCGAGCCCCGCGTCGGGCTCTGTGCTGACTGCCAGCTCAGAGCCTGGAGCCTATTTCAGTCTGTGACTCCCTCTCTCTCTGACCCTCCCCTGCTCACGCTGTCTCTCTCCCTCTCTTCTAGAAATAAATAAAAATATTTAAAAAAAAAATAAAGTCATGTACAATTGAAATGCCGCAGACCCCTTTGGAGACTGCTGTGGATGCTTGAAAGCTCTTGCAACAGAAACGAGAAACGCACATGTACAGTAAATTTGCATCAGCATTTCAAGGACCGTCAGCCTGAAGTGGGGGACGAGAGATGGAATGATCAGTCACAGAGAGTCACATCTCTCTCCTGCAGAGGGTCGCCGTGGGTTTGAGCAAGTTTGCTTAAGGAATACGTTTTAGGAACTCCCAGTGCCACTGGTGGTGTCAAATTCTGCCGGTTCGGCCAGAGTGATTTTACTCAACTTGCCTTATCAAATAACAAAGATAAAGTAAACTAGTTATTGACTGAAATACAAAGTAGAGTAGCTCTATGTTCTTCCGGAAACAGAGGAAAGGGCTATTGACAAGTCGGAATGATCGTCCCCATCTTCCTTGGCCCGGTCTTGTTCCTTTGGGAAGCACTGTTCTTCTCATCTCAGTAAATCAATAAAGGAAACTAGAGAGTCTCCTTTCTAAGAAAACTTAAGATTTCTGTTTATGCTTCTCCTTAACTAACATATTCTTCAAGATTCAGTTCAAACATTATGGTCCCTATAGGTTCCCATCTTTCCAAACAAAATTGAGTCTCCTGTACTTTGAACTCACAGATTTTATTTTTTCAAGTTTTTATTTTAATCACCCAGTGCTCATCATGACACATGTGCCCCTTAATCACCATCACCTATTTTACCATCCACCCCCCACATCTCCACTCTAGTAACTATCAGTTTGTTCTCTATAGTTAAGGGTTTATTTATTGGTTTGTTTCTCTCTTTCTATAGTTTTATTCCCTTTGCTTGTGTGCTTGTTTTTTAAATTCCACATATGAGTGAAATCATATGTGTCTTTCTCTGACTGACTTATTTCACTTAGCATTATACTCTCTGTCTCCATTCGAGTCATTGCAAAGGGCAAGACTCCATTCTTTTTTATGGCTGAATAATATTCTCAAGTATGTATATATCACATCTTCTTTATCCACTCATCAATTGGTGGACACTTAGGCTGCTTCCATAATTTGGCTGTTAGAAGTGATGCTGCTATAAACATAAGGGTGCGTATATCCCTCTGAATTAGTGCTTTTGTGTTTTAGGGTGAGTACCCAGAAGTGTGATTACTGGATCATAAGGTAGTTTTCTCTTTAACTTTTTGAGGAAACTCCGTACTGTTTTCCACAGAGGCCGTACCAGTTTGCATTCCCACCCCAGGCAAGAGGGTCCTTTTTCACCACATTCTTACCAATATCTGTTTGAACTCTCAAATTTTAGTACTGCGTCTCTTATGATACTTAGTACGATCATTCTTTTTTTTTTTATGTTTTTTATTTATTTTTGAAAGAGAGAGAGGGAGACAGCGTGAGCAGGGAAGGGTCAGAGAAAGAGAGAGACACAGAATCCAAAACAGGCTCCAGGCTCTGAGCTGGCTGTCAACATAGAGCCGGACACGGGACTCGAACCCATGAACCGTGAGATCATGACCTGAGCCGAAGTCAGACGCTCAACTGACTGAGCCACCCAGGCGCCCCAGCATGATAATTCTTCAATGCATCCTTAATTAAATGTGTGCATCTCCTCTTTCCAAATATTTTATAAGCTCTGAAAGAACAGGAATGCTCAGCTATCTTTGGCTGCATAAAATTTAGTGGCTTAAAAAAACAATGTATTATTTTTTACCGTTCTGGGAGCCAAAAGGGTGCTTCTCCCTGGTTTTGTTTGCCCACTAATAAGGTAGCATGTAACTGAGGGAAGATGGCGTCACTGGGCACTGGGCTCAGCTGGAGCAGGTGGGATGGTCAGGCTTCTCTTCCATCCTTCGTTTCTTCAGGGCGTGGTGTTCTCAGAGTGGTTCATCAAGAGCAGAAATGCAGAAGCTACAAAGTCCAGTAAGGCTGAGGCTTCCATAGCGTCACTTCTACCACATCCTACCCAAGTATCACAGCAATTCCCAGGCTAGTCCAGATCCGGGAGAGGAGGAAGTGGGTTTTTTGTCTTGTTTGTTTATTTCTTTATCTTGAGAGAGAGAGAGAGAGAGAGAGAGAGAGAGAGAGAGTGTGTGTGTGTGTAAGCAGGGGAAGGACAGAGAGGGAGAGAGAGAGAGAATCCCAAGCTGTCTCCATGCTTTCAGCCCGATGCGGGGCTCAGTCTCAGGAACTGTGAGACAATGACCTGAGCCAAAATCAAGAGTCAAACTGAGCCACCCAGGGAACCCCCCCCCAAGAGATGAGGAAGTTGACGCCACCTCTCTATGGGAGGTTATATCTTTCTATACTAAACCAGTAGTCTAGTAACCAAAGTGTTTCTTTGCATTCTGCGAGCAGCTGTAGCAAACTAATCCAATCCAAGGAAAGGGCATTTGGAACTTCGTTCTTCTATCAGCTGGTTAGTTGAAAGCACAGTGGCCAACTAGGGCTTGGGACTGGCACCTGAAGGTCAGGGGCGGGCAGTCCTGTGAGACTGAGCTCTTCCCCTGTGGGATCTGCCACTAGCTCCAGGCAGACAGTGTGGAACCGAGCTAGATTCTAGGACACCCAGCTGGTGGTGGAGAAGCGCTTGATGGTGAGACGCTCTCCTGCCCTTGCAGCACAAGCTGGAATAGGATGAGGAGCTCACGTAGGTTTTCAGTTTTTGTCACAGCAGAACTCCACTTCCAGGTGCCCATTTGGGTCTGTCGTCTATTATCCTGTAGGAAACTGTTCCACAATTTAGTGGCATAAAGCAACAGTGATTTATTATTTCTCATGATTCTGTGGCCGGAGTGGATAGCTCTTTGCTGCATTTGCCCGAGTTCACTCATGTGGTTGCATTTGGTTGTAGGGCCAGCTGTGAATCAGGCTCAGATGGAACAGCTGGAGAGCTGGACCCCTCCCTCCAAGTAGTTGGACTTTAACCTTGGGCTTCCCTGCAGTATGGTGGTCACAGGATCCCAGGGCACGAAGGGGAAAGTTGCAAGGTGTCCTGAGGCCTAGACACTGGAACTCATGCTATTCATCAGAGTGAGTCACATGACCAACGTGGTTTGAAGAGGGGCAGAAAGAAACTCCATCTCTGGATGAAGGGTCGGCATGGTCATGTTACAGAGAGAAACATCTCCTAAAATGGGAGGAATTTGTGACCATTTGACAATGTACGACAGAAGCCAAACCCTGTTAATTTTTGTATTCTTTACAGCACCAAAGGGATCATATAACATAAATAAATACTATAATAGATATTTGTGGAAGTGAAGGAGGAAGAATTTAAGTCAATAATTCCAAATCGGATGTTCTATTTAAAATAGACTTGGCATTCAGATACTTTCAAAGGCAGTTTCTTCTGTTGATTTAGGAGGGTTTCAGTCCACATAATAAATGGTGGTCAGGAAGATGCAGATTTTATCTTTTAATACTTGGAAAACCTAAAAACATGGTTCAGTTAAAGGATTTTAGATTTGACAGTTCTCATGAATGCAAGATTCAGGCTATTGTTAAAAGTGAGCTGAAGTAGATCTCCTTAAATTAGAGGCAAGAAAAACTCACACACATAAGTATATCTCCCTGAATTTGGCTGTATAAATGAAACTGTTAAGAAATATAGAGAACATGAGAGAATTCAGAATGAGCCTTTTAAGGAGGATAGCCAATTCTTTCTCTTCAGTTAAAAAAAAAAGCAGGGGAGAAAGCTTTGTTTTTATATATTGCAGGAAATTTTATCTTGAAATAATCTAAGTGGCTTTAAATCCCAGTGATTTAAAATATGGTCAGTATGAGTATAAATGTGTAGATATCAGCACAGTGAGAATTCTGGTTGTCCCAATAATGTTCTATTATTCAAAATCCTAAAGTTTGTTGTACATCTCTACTTATTAATGGAGAGAACAGTGAACAGAGAATTACTAACCATTTTTAGCACTCATATTTGTATGTAAATATTTAATTTTTTTCTCTTAGATAAGCTCTTTACAGTCAAAGACCATCTATTATTCACTTTCTCACATCTGGCTCCAAGAGTTTCACTTCGTGTGCCTACAATATTTGCTGAATTAAATCAAACTAAACTTCTGATTCCAGTTCCAACAATGACTTAATTGTTTCAACTTTTCTGAATGATTTTATACCTATCTGCACATTGGAAGAAATATTTTTCAGATACTTTTGAAGGTATTTTTCTCTTTCTTATCATTAAAAAAATTATTTTTACATTTATTTATTTTTGAGGGACAGAGCACAAGTTGGGGAGGGGACAGAGAGAGAAGGAGACAGAATCCAAAGCAGGCTCCAGGCTCTGAGCTGCAAGCACAGAGCCCGATGTAGGGCTCAAACTCACAAACCAGGAGATCATGACCTGAGCCAAAGTCAGACGCCTCACCGACTGAGCCACCCAGGCGCCCCTCTTTCTCATCATTTAAAATGGTATCTCAACTGAGTAGGACCATTGACTTACACCTGAGTGTCCTTGCTCCTGTGTCTGGATGAGATTCAGTGATTTCCCCCTAGCTATTAGCACTTAGAACCACTTTAATTCATAACATGGAATTCTCCATCTTTAAGCGGCACACTGTGCAGAAGCTAACCAGCCCTGTCTTGATCAGTCTACACAGATTCAATAGTATCCACCATGTGCCTGGCACTATGATCCTGAGGAGAGAAAAAGACAAAGTCATTGCTTTCAAGATCTGCATTGTTTACCTGAGAGGAGAACATTTACATAAATAATAATCATCTTGGTAATAAGAATAGCAGCTACCATGTCTCGCGCACCTTCTCTTTGACAGGTACGTCACCTGCATTGGCTCTATTCTTCCAAGGACATTGTGAGTTAGACAGTGATTATGCCCAGTTTGTGGGGAACAGGCTGAGGGAGTTTTGTAAACCTGCCAGAGACCACAGCTGTCGTAAGTGGGGGAAGCAGAAATTTCAACTCAAATTCAGCGTTAAAGGCCACACTCTCATTGTGTTGCCTTGTGATCCAGGAAGACTGGACCAAGACACAGACAGAACATCCTTGTAAGTGTCCAGAATGGGGGTGTGGGACCCCAGCTAAGTGTGAAGAAGACAGAGACATTACTGTTGTCTTTTCTAATAGGGCACATTTTGTAGCTGAGGCAGAGGTGAAGCTTGACTTGGAAGGTGAGGGTGGTGTTGGACACCAGGATGGGTGGGGTTAGCAGGTTAGATCCGGTCAAGGTGGGCAGGGGGCTCTATCTCTTCAGTATTACTTGTTTGCTATCCTGTTTGACTTTGTCCTGGCCAATCTTACTCTTTTGATCACCTCCCTTATCTTCACCTAAGAACTGTCTTCTCTTCCTTCGGTCAATGCCTCACACAAATCCATTACTTCCATAAAGCCTCCTCCCCCTTCTGACTGCAAATTCCCCGAAACCTCAGAAGTTCTCCAGCATGTGTCATTTCTAGTCTGCCCTGGATGGGATTTCTAGGTTTTTCTCATTTGTGTATTCATGTTTTCCCACTTCTGCTGGTTGTCTCTCAGCAGGAGGTAAATCTCCTGGAAACAAAGATTTATTTGTCTTTTGTTCTTAACTCTCTCCTTGCCCTGCCGTCTGCTTATGCTGGACATTTGTAAATGTCACAGACCAACTAACTCAGAGGCACACTGTGAGGAATAATTAAGGCAATAAAATTAATGAATGACAACCTATGAAAGTTCTGCAGAATGGTGCACTGGGTCAAAAATGAAATTTTTATTGTTACGTCTGCAAGTTGGACGTATGCATTCTTCTCCTTTTTATTTGTCTTTATTTTTACTAAAATGATTTTTGTCCCTTCCTTTTGATGTTTCTATATTGTCATTTATGTTTTTCCCCCAGTATTTCCTCCTAAGGATCTCCTTTGGTTAAATTTAATTTTTTATCAGATAATGTAAATAGTTCAAAAGTCAAATTACAGTAGCCTTTGGACACTAGGAAGCATCTTTCTCTCTTTCTATGTCTGCCTCTAATTCCCACATGTAAAATCTAGTGCTGGTTACTATTCAGTAATCCTACTATGAAACTTTAATCTCACCTCACACAGAAATTCCTCTTCCCAACATCCCAAAAGAGTTAAAACACAATTTGGGGCTAAATCAATATTTAATGTCTATATTATTACAACTATATAAATATTACTTATAGCTGGGCCACATAAAAAGCTGATTAATATTTTAAACATTTTTAGTAAAAATCTATGATGACATTTCCTTCCTTATATAGCATTTCCTATCCCTTAAGTTAGTAAGTGTTTTGAATTTTTTTAATGCTTATTTATTTTTGAGAGAGAGAGCACGAGTGGGGGAGCGCAGAGAGAGAGAGGGAGATGCAGAGTCCGAAGCAGGCTCCAGGCTCCATGCTGTCAGCACAGAACCTGTGTGGGGCTTGAACCCACGAACTGTGAGATCATGACCTGAGTCGAAGTTGGACATTCAACTGAGTGAGCCCCCCAGGTGCTCCTAGGACTTGCTTTTCTAAGAGTTTACTTGACAGTCTATGCATGTAGCAATCCTTAGGCCCAGGCAAAACGGCCCTCCGCCCTTGGCTATGAGCTTTAGACTGTGGCCTTTTCCCATCGTCACCTTCCCGTGGCAAGGGACCCACGGAGGCTGAGGGGATGGGGACGTGCCCACGTTCAGCGTGTGCACTCTGTCTTCCTAGACGTTGCTTCTGAGACTCAGACTCGAGAAGTTCCTGCCCAGATGATCCCAGTGCCCTTTCCGGGTCCTTTTTGGTAAAGACAGGAGGTGCTGCCGTGCGCACACCCCAAGGTCAAGGACTGCTTGTGAGCGTCAGCTCTTAGAAGCAATGTCCGCAGGCTGGTGCCAAACCCCTCACGGTGGAGGAAGGAGCCAGGGCGGGAGGCAGCGGGGGGCTGCGGGCCGGAGAAGCGCGAATGTGAGGGGCCGGTGCATGCGCACCTGTCCGTGGCTCATCCCCAACACGTGATGGGACTCAGTCTCTCAGTTCCTTCAAGCATGACCACTAATATCCGATCCGTTTTGTTAGAGATTTGCTAGAGACGCCCCTCCCTTCACAGCGGTCCGAGCCCCCCAGCCTGCTGGGCTGCAGCCGCCCCTCACCTCCCTTCTCCGTCCTTCCTAACCCCCCTATGCCTTTACTTTGTCATGTCTCTGCTATTTTCTGGACCCCGTATCTTCTTCTCCCTTGGTTTATTTCAGAGCTTTTTGAGGATGCGAGGGAGGTACGTTGTAGATCGAAAAATATTTTACTTCATCCTTACGCTGAGCTTGGTATCAAATTTGTAGGCTGGAAATTGATTTCCTGCAGAATTTGGGACATAGTGTTTTATTGTCTTCAAGCTTCCAACATTGCTGTGAAATCGAATGGTATTTAAATCCTGGGTCTTTCCATTTCTTGTCTCCTGGAGTCTAGCTCAGGAAATGTGTCCTGGTGTTCTGTAATTCCGTCCTGACGTGTGAGGCCCAGCTCTTTTTCACTTATGCAGCTGAATACTCTGTGCGCACATGCGGTCTGAAAACTCGTGTGTGTAAATCCATGGAAAGTTCCTTATTTCATTATTGTCTTTTGTGGTTAAATCCCCTCCTCCATTTTGCCTGATTTTTATGTCTGTAATTCCTGTTCATTAAATGCTTGACTTGTAGGAGTTAACTTAGAATATTTTTTTAGTCTTTTCTTCCACTTTTTGAATTTGTTTGTCTTGTTCTATTTTCCTTTTTATTTTTAGGGTTTCCTTGTCGTGACTTTCTCTTCCTTTTCTGCATTTTTCCATACGCGGTGTCATACTTTTCTATGAGTTCATGGTTATTGTCGTTAATAACATCTTATGCGTTTTCTCCTCCCCAGAGGTGTGGTGTCTTTATTAGCTCTCTGGGGATAGTAATTACAATTCTCCTTTTTTCATTCTCTCATTTTCTCCCAGTTATTCATTTCTTCATTTATTCGTGATTCATGGCCAAGTCCTCCTAGTGAGTTGGGAGCGCTAAGGCCCATTTGGAAGTTCTGCAAGCATGGGAGGGGCCTGCACCTTGAATGAGCTCGGGGGCGGCAGGACAGGGTGGCACGCTTTTTCCCTGGAGAACCCCCAAGTGTCGGTGTCTGTAGGTCTTTCTTCCTTAGCAGATCTGTCCTCTCAGTCTCCTGGGCAGGGCCGAAGGGGGCAGCCAGCTCTCTGGGAGGGGAAGGAGAGGAGCTTCAGAAATAGACTTTTGCTCCACCCCTATTTGGCCCTTGACCTAGGCCTCTCTCTGGTCCAACCCTGCGACAGCAAACGGTTCCTCTTCTGCCGAGTGGGCATCTAGGTGTCTAACTGTGCATTTCAACTCATTCCACAAACTCCCCTGGTTTTAGCCCCCCGTCCCTGCCTTCAGAGACTATATCTCCTGAGCACTTTCAGGAATTAGTGATGCATGCTGACTTGCTTCTTACTGGCTTCCTTTCTCTGGCCTATCACGTCAACAGGCACTTGTCCATCTTCGTGACAACTTCCAAAATGTGTTGGTATTTCTCCATATATGTTCTCTTTGTTCCCTAGGTTTATGCATTAAAAAAAAAATCACCTTTACTCTTATGTAAATAGAGTTTTAAATGGAGAAGAAATAAACCCCCGTGTCCAATCCGCCATGTTTGACCGGAAGCTCTACAACATGTTGGCTTTGTTCATTTTTTTAGTATTCTCCTGTGAGTTTATTATGAATAATGTGAATTAGCAGGTAAAAGGCCTGTGAATTGTCTTTAACGTCATTAAAGTTTCTGAGTGCTTTATTTTCTTTTATTTATTTATTTTTAATATAATTTATTGTCATTGAGTGCTTTCTTTTCATATGCATTTGCTGATTACGTTTTTTTGTTACATTGTTAAGGAGGCAGAAAGGGTTTTAAAATACCCTTTAAATTAGGGCAAGAGTAGGGGTGTCTGGGTCGCTCAGTCAGTTAAGCATCTGACTTCAACTCAGGTCATGATCTCATGGCTTGTGAGTTTGAGCCCCGCATCGGGCTCTGTGCTGACAGCTCAGGCCCTGGAGCCTGCTTCCAATTCTGTGTCTCCCTTTCTCTCTCTGCTCCTTCCCTGGTTGTGCTCTCTCTCTCAAAAATAAATAAACATTAAAAAAACTTTTTTAATTAGGGCAAGAATAAAGTATGGGAAAATTCGAAAGTTTAATTAAGTATCTATATATCCAATGATAAATAGGTAAACATCATAGTAAGAAGTAATTATAATCAGAAATTGTCTTTAAAAATCAAAGCCCCATAATCTAATTGTGACATCTGACAGTGTCCTATCAAGATCTCAAGGATAAGAAAGAATACTGACTTAAGGGTTCATGACTGACTGAAGCCTGCCAGGAAAATAAAATAAAAAGGAAATTTATGAGTTAGTTATTAATTAGAAACATTGAGTTTCAAAACTGATAAAAGCAACAACAGTTTAAAAATTTTCCAAGACCCTACTGTCTAAGAGCATATTGGCCAATAAAAAACAAATCTGAGCTTAGTAAGGACTGACTTTATACAAAAAGATCATTGTAAGGGGAGAAAATAATTTTTTTTTAATTCAAGATTTATATAAGTTTAAGCTTCTTATTTGACATCGCACAATGCTGAAGCCAGTTCAAAGGAATTCAAACACACATTACTGCAAGGTAATTCAGTAAGATGCTTTTTAAAGAAAACAAATTTGGGGGCTCCTGGGTGGCTTAGTTGGTGAAGCATCTGACTTCAGCTCAGGTCATGATCTTCCAGTTCGTGAGTTCGAGCCCCGTGTCAGGCTCTGTGCTGACAGCTCAGAGCCTGGAGCCTGCTTCGGATTCTGTGTCTTCCTCTCTCTGCCCATCCCCTGCTCATTCTCTCTCTCTCTCTCTCTCTGCTTCTCTCAAAGTATAAATAAACATTAAAAAATTTTTAAAAATTTGCTCATCAAAAATAATCAATCATCCAATCAATTAATTAATTTAGAAACTCCAGCTCACAATTTAGACCATGCAATCACCCTGTTCAGTATGCAGGAAGCCAGGGGCTCTCAGGGCAGGGGCTGGGATGGGCGCTTTCCTCTGCAGGAGTGCCCTTCCCTTCCAGATGACATGGGTGTGGAAACATCTGGAGTCTCCTGTTGCAGTGGGGGGAAAGGAACTAGAGCAGTAAGAACACTCCGAACAGAAAGCTGCAAGTGTCTCTAAGGTTAGGCAGAAAGGGGTTTTCTTTTACAGGGAAGAACAAGCAAGGCCAGGAAGAACAGGGTGGGGAGAGGTAGGATTCAAGTCTGCCAGGATCAACAGTAGATCAGAGAAGCTTTCTCCCCAAGACCAGGTGAGGATGGGCTTAAGTTCAGGGCCCAGGGAAAAGAAGGAATCATAACCAACTTTGGTTAACAAGCACTTTGTTTCATTGATCAGTGGGGACCAGCGGCTCAACTAATTTATGAGGCAAAGAATTGGAAGCTGGAGGGTCTGTGCCTGCCTTGTCTCGGGGGGGGGACTCTGTGTGAGTCCTGCCTAAGTCTTATGGGAAGGGTAATTCTTTGCCATCTGCCCGTGTTTCCTGGATCGCAAAGGATGAGAAGATTCCTTAACCTTTGCTGTTTACCAGGATCACAGAAAGTGGGTAAATTTTAACATTGTCAACATAAATAAGCAAGATGGCTACCCCTGAAAAACTCAGTGGGCTCCTGAGGGCGATGTCTGAGCAAAGAATTTCCATACACAGTATAGTAAGCGCTGCGATAAATAAATATGCAGGTTGTCATGGCGATACAGAGGAGAGGTACCTCACATCCAGGGAGGGGCAAGCAGTGAGAGCTACACAGGGTCTTAATGGATGGCCAGGGTCTCTCCATGGGGGTGGGGGTGGGGCTGTGGGCATCAGGCCTACACCAGGGCATTCGGCCAAGACCATGAAGGTGACTGTGTTTTGTGAACTCTATGCAGCAGAACGTGTGTTCAAGTGGACTAGCGGAAGAGTCTTTATCGGCTGATGAGAGATTTTTCTACTCCTTAGGGCTGTTACACCAAATTTCTTCAGAGTAGGAGTCTATTTGTAAGTGTATAATAGAAATCTAGGCAATACATATGAATTTGTCTGGGGTTTATTTTCCAATTTAAGGCTTTTGTTGTCTTTTGGCATCAAACACCACATTCTAAAAAGTGTCAGACTCTGACATTACTCCTATTGAGAAACAGGCTGCAGCAAAAGCAGATTTCCTCTCCTGCACTCCAGACGCAGGGCAGAGCCTTTAGGGGACAGGTGGCAGAGGGTCCGGGGACGGTGCCCCTTTCCCTTCACTCCGCGTCTGACTGACTTGCTGGAAGGAAATCTGCCTGCGTGTCAGAAGGCAACCAGAAGGCACACCACGTATGGAGAATGAGAGACACTTTTGAGGGGCTAAGGGTCAGAGCACAGATGGGCACCATCTCAGAGGAGAGGCACAGCCGGATTCCATAAGTAGGATTCGCGGAGAAAAATAAGAGCTGGGCTCGGGCTCGTATATCCACCCACTGGACCCTCCTTCCCGTGGTGAGCTGCCAGCCTGTGCTGGGGACTTGCCGCAGACCCCGAGCTGCCCCAGCGGTTGTTAGGACATCTGTCAAGCTTCCCTTCAGAGCATGAAGTCTCACCATGCATCCATCTTGGAGAATTTCCAGGATTTACCCCAATTTTGCGACTCACATTTCTCTCTACGAGTGATAAAGATCCATTTTGTTATTATTTGATCTCTGTAGCTCTGTACCTTCTAAGACAGAAGGGCATTTGTAAAAAGAGGGAAACAAATGCACTCTTACAAACACCAGTGTCCTAAATTGTTTCATTGGCTTCAAGTTTGGAATCATGACTCTCTGCAGGAGGGGTCCTCACCCCCAGTGAGTCTATCTGCCCAGCCCTCTGGACCCGGTGCCCTGGAAGTAACCACAATTTCTCACGGTCCTGGCACATTGGCCTCCATGGGGAGACAGGTGTGTATCAAAGGAGGAAGTGAATAAAACAGAAAGAGGGGATTTAGGGGAGTTAAAAGTCAATAATAATAGTAATAACCATAATCCATCAGAATGAGAAAAGAGCTAAATACCTAAAAATCAATAACATGGCCTAGAAAAAAATAAGGGAACGGATAGGATGGCAGATTCATGAACCTTGAAGATTCATGAAAACGGACAAAGGAAGGTAGGGCAAAATGCAGGTGTCTCAGGAAGGGTAAAAATGAATGCGATCTCCTGGTAATGAATGAAAAAGAAAATGTAAATGAAAAATAAACGCCTGTAACCGGAAATATAGAAGGATAGATTCGCCAGCAGAAAGAGTGAATCAGGAAACTCAAGGTGAATTCAGCGTTGGGCTTAGTTGGTAATGAATTCAATGTCCCAGGGTAAAGATCACGTGGCTTTCTTAGCTTCCGTTTCTCAAACTGTGAAGTCAGTTCGTAACTCAGATATGGATGCTTGACTACAATCACTAGTGAAGGTGATCATCTACACCGCCCAGATGTCCAGGTTGACTACAAGGAAACCAGGGCATCAGAACTAGTGGCTCTTAATCCTTGTCTACTCCAAACCGTTTCCAGCCCAAGAGAGTGAGCACTTTTAAGCAGCAGATTTGGCTTTTCCTGCGTCCTGGGACAGGCCTGAGTAGGTGTGTGTATTTCAGGAGCCTCATACCACAAGTGGGTGAGTTATGGCAGGATTCACCTCGTGATGGAATCATCCACCAGATTTGCTGTATGCCTCTGGTTACTTCCGTTACAATTGCCCGCTACGCTTGGAGCCTGGGTCCTGGGTGGGGCTGTCATGCTGCCCAGGCCTGGACAGCCCCTCCTCTTCTGATCCGAGTGATTGCCGGATGGCCTGCTTCACATGAACTGCCCTCTCCACAATCCCTGCCATTCCAGAAAAACCCCCGAGACACCTGCCGTGTTTTAGAGATCTCTGTTGCCGTACCCTGCCTTGCAGATGGGCCCTCATCTGATGTGACCTGGTGTGATTTTGTGACCCGTGGTGTGGGCTGCTACCTAAGTGTTTTTAGGTAGCCATTTAATCTGCAAACCGGATGTGTGAAGTCAGCTGTCATAGATTTCATTTTCAAGATGAAGAAACAGAAGTCCAGAATCGTTACATATAACTTGCCCAAGTTCATACAGCTAAGGAAGTGGTAGGCTGGGATCTAGATCCTGACCTGGGTGACATCGAAGGCTTACTTGTTCTCGTGGGGTTTTTTCCTTTTCTTTTTTTAAAATGTTTATTGATTTTTGAGACAGAGAGTGTGAGAATGTGAGAGGCAGACAGAGAGGGAGACAGAGAATCCCAAGCCGCCTCTGCACTGTCAGCACAGAGCCTGATGTGGGGCTTGAACTAACCAGTTGAGAGATCCTGACTCGAGTGGAAATCAGGAGTGGGACGCTTAACTGGCTGAGCCGCCCAGGCGCCCGAGAGCTTACTTGCTCGATCACCTCATACCAACGGCTAGAGAACAGTCACTCTAAAGGTCTCGTTCTAAAAATGATGATGAGGAAAGCAAAGAATGTGAAAATTAATTTGCCTAAGATCGCACAAGTGGTTAGCGGCAGAAATGGCTTTTAAAACATCTCCGCCCTCCCAGACAGGGAGCCTGCAGCAGGCGCCGTGAGACTTGGCAATGTAACATGGGCAGTTTCCCGGATTTTCGGTCTCTCTGTATTTCTTCGGGAACAAATCCAGACCATTAGCCTGAGCACGGAGGCCCCCATCTTCTGTCATGTCACTTCGTAACATCGCAATGCCAGGCGCAGAGACTCCACTGTGGCAAATGTGTCGATTGAATTGAATTGTTAGGACTGTGTGCTTCTTCATTTCAGGATGAGGAAATGGAAATAAGGGTTATCATTTGCTAAGTGTTTACTATTCCAGACACTGTAATAGGCACTTTAAAATTTTTTAAAAATATTTCTTTATTTTTGCCAGAGACACAGAGTGTAAGCAGGGAGGGGCAGAGAGAAGGAGACACAGAATCCAAAGCAGGTCCTCAAGTCTGAGCTGTCAGCACAGAGCCTGACAAGGGGTCTGAACCCACAATGTGTGAGATCATGGCCTGAGCAGAAGTTGGATGCTTAACTGCCTGAGCCGCCCAGGTGACCCATAATAGGCACTTCTAAATCGACCAGTGGTTCTCAAACTTGAGGGTCCATCAGGGTCACCCGGATGGCTTGCAAAGTACAAAGAATGTTGCCCTCCTCCCACACCCCCAGTGTTTCTAGCTCAGTAGGCCTAGGACCTGGTCTGAAATTTTGCATTTCTTTTTTCAAAGTTTATTTATTTATTTATTTTGAGAAAGAGAGGGGAAGAGAGAGAGGGAGAGAGGGAATCCCAAGCAGGCTCCACACTGTCAGCACAGAGACCATTGTGGGGCTCAATCTCACCAACCATGGGATCATGACCTGAGCCGAAATCAAGAGTCAGACACTCAACTGACTGAGACCCCAAGGCTCCTGCAAATTTGCACGTCTAATAAATTTGTAGATGGTGCTGCTGCTGCTGGGCCAGGGACCGTGCTTATAGGATCACCCGTGTAGGCTTATATGCAGCTACTCCTCTCAACTCACTAGGGTGCTCTGACTCTCTTCCTTTCGTACAAGAGGAAATTGTGGCTCAGAAATGTTAGCTACATTCCTAAGATGACCCACCTCAATAAGGATGTAAGATCCGAGCACAGAACTTTCTTGTTCCCAAATCAGGTCTTGTTCTTTCAAAAGTCACCTCCCTCCGTGACATGCAGCAGAATTTCCAAGAAGCAGTTGAATCGATGCATCTCCTTCCTGGTGTAGGAATGTACGCAAATCTCCGGAGCTGAGGCCCGGGTGTGGGAAACTCGCAGAGGAAGCTGTGCTCTGGTCTGATGCTCAGCGGGGGGCACAGCCCAGTCAAGGGGTAGAGCACAGCCAGCTCTCCCTTCCCTGTTTTCCTAGCTCAGCAGGAGTGCTTGGAAAAGGGGCATTTTGATCATGTGTGTGGATTTATTTTGAGGGCCTGAGGATGCCTTGAAGATGAGGGAAAAGAGAGGGGGGAGAGGCTCACTCAGATATGACCCTTAGGGGACCCCATCTACTATCCCCTCATCCTCCACAGGTAGAAACTAGGGGACCATGGCGATGCGAAGAAAACGCCCATCAGACCTCTCCCTGTAGCTATCTACACTGTTTGCAGAGTGAACACAGCCAAATGGACAGAACAGAAAGGACTCTAAGGCGTTGGGAATTTTGATTAGGATGCAAGGAATGTTTATTTTCAAGCAGTTACGAACCAGGAGAGCGTGTGACCCCCTGTGGGCATTTATGAGCCCTGAGTGAGATATTGAAGTGGCCCAGTCAGAGTGAGACTTGTGACCTTGTCCTGTGTCTCAGGAAGGTCACTGTGCCCCATGTGAAGACAGGGCTTCAACTAAGAGACCCAGAGTCCCCAGATATATCTGAGAGGTATCTCACCAAATTGAAATATTTGGACTGTATCTAATCAGGAAACAGGTATTCAGGGGAGTTATATACCTCAGGCAAGCTGATGGGTTGTTTAAAAGGAAAAAAAAAAAACAAGAAAGGAAATGAAAGGAAAGGAAAGGAAAGGAAAGGAAAGGAAAGGAAAGGAAAGGAAAGGAAAGGAAAGGAAAAAGAGAGTGAGGGGGAGGGAAGAAGGAAGGGAGGAAGGAAGAAAGGAGGAAAAAGAAGGAAAGAAAGAACGAATGTCTTTTAACTTTCTAGCAATGCTGGGTACATTTCTAAGTTAAATCAATTTCAATATCACATTGTTCAAAGAAGGAAGAAATTATATTTTTGAATCTCTTTTAAAAAATGGCCCAATAATTTTTAAATGCTGGGATAGAATTTCAGGTTGGCAGTTTGGAGAATGTGTATTTCCTGGTTTCTGCTTTGTTTTGTTTGGTAAATGAGGGGTCCGCATGTCAGCTCAGCTCAGGCAGGACACAGGCACTGATGGTAATTCTCGTTTCTTAAAAGTGTGGTTGATAAAAACAAATGCCTTTAAAACACACCGAAAACAATAAATTATGCCTAGTCGGGAAATGATAGAAAACATTTCCTTTTCAGCTTCTTGATGGTCTCAGTGTTTGTTATTTCTAGCAACCACAATGAATGAATTCTGTTCTAAATGTTGGTAAGTCCATCATTCTCTTTAGAGGGAATCGGGTCTGAAAATTGCCCTGGGACTGAAATTGGATGGATGTGCAAAGCGGTTAAAGATAATAGATCCGTGTTGAAACCCGGAAATGAAGGAGCAGTGCTCTGGCCCTGCACTCATCCTCCGGCACAGCATTTCCCCCGTGTACAATGTGCTCACAGCTGGCTGTCCATTCCCTTTTGGGGCATTCGTGAATATGCGTGCCCGAAATCACAGGCCTGGCTCCCAGGCCGGGAGCTCACAGTCATGCCCATTTCCTCCAGCATCTGTCTGGAGGACCCCTACCCAATTGTGCACCACCGTCTGGGGTGATTGTTCGGGGCCTGAATGGCAATCCAGGCTCGTCTGGTTTGAATGTCATTAAGAAGGACTCTTCCCCAGGGTTTGGAATTTTGACTCGGGGGGAAAAAAATGTATGCACAGGAGACAGTCCGGCAGTATTTTCTACCTTATAAGGCTGTAGTTGTGCTAGCAGTTTGGGATAGAGCTACCAGACTCTTAACTGAGGTATTTGAAGGGGGTTTGGGGGAAGCCCAGGGTGGGAACACCCCTGAGTGAAAACAGCTGCCGTCTCTTTGAAGGGATGCTGAACTCGCTGCCACTTCCTGGAGCACTTTGAAGGCTTTTAGTGCTTGGTGTCTTGAGTGGCAGATTCAAAGAGCCATGAGAATCTGCTTGTTGGCTTCCCAACAGAAATCGATAGAATTTCCAACCTTCGATCTCTGAGCACCGCAGATTCCTGAGACATGTTTGCAAGGAACAGCTAGCTAGGGGAGGTTAGCCCCAAATCTCTGTTAGCCCCAAGTGTGGTGACCTGGGCTTTGTTCACTTTCCTCTCTGTGTAGCATGCAGCCTAGGGTCCCCTCTGCCTCTGTCGGGGTCCCAGCCTGCCTCTGTTCTGCCCCCTGCAGGAGGGAAAGAATTCTCCAGAACCAAATGGGGCTTAGGGCCCTTCTGATTGCACCACTGGCCTGGTGGAAGGTGAGAGAAAAGAGAGCCGAGCCCTGCTAAGAGCAGAGGGGTGATGGGTGGGGGGATCTCCTCCCCAATGGGGACGTCTTAGTAGCTTGGTGGCTTCACCAGTAAAATCGGATGTGAGCATTTATTGTCTGTGTCCATTCTACACATAACTCTCAGAGAATGGCCTGGGCTGCCTTGTTGACCGTCCTGTTCACTGTTGCCTTGATCCCACAGGATGGACTGCTGGGTTTTCCTCTCTGTCGGCCCCTGGATGGTGAGCTTGGGAACAGATGCTGTGCTTCCTTTGCTTTGCTTCTGCTTTGCCAGCCTCTGGCACAGTGCATGGCATCCAGAAAGGCTGAGTGATATTGATTACACCTTGTCAAAGTTCAATTACAGCAGGTTATATTTACGTGGTGGTTTAGGAAGCAGCAGCTCTGTGTCAACCGGAGCCAGTTAGGAAGGCACTCCCAGAGCAGCAGATACTGGTGTGGGGCCTCCTGAGGCATCCAGGAGATCAGTGTGCGTACCCAACAGAGTTTTCAAACCACTACACAACTGTAATACGTTGTTATTAAACTTTGGAAAGATGAAACAAAGTCCCCCCCCCCAAAAAAGCCATCATATTGGTCATCGAAATGATCAAAGGAAATCACAGTTGGGAGAAGAGTGAAAAGTAGCAGAAAAAGTACAGGCACAATATTTTAAAAATCCAATTTTTTAAAATGTCCATCTGGTATCAGGTATTAACACCTTAGGTTCTATATACTAGAGCAAGACAGAGAGTTCACAGTTCCACCCAATTTAATGAAACTAACATGACTTGAAAGTATCTTTGGTTATATTTTATTTGGCATTACCCGGGTCAGCACAGTTCCCTTAAAATACATAAAGTGCTTTATTCAGATTTTCTGATACTCTTTGGATGTACAGCAAAACATTTGTTTCCCAAGAGGCACACATGTATGGGGATGTTTTATTGGCTGCAGTTGCAGGTTAACTATTAGAAGGCAGATTTTACTGTAGCTCCTGGTGGCTAGTAGTAAGGCAGAACCACTTAAAAAATTTTCTTTACATTGATTTATTTTTGATAGGAAAAGAGCACAAGTGGGAGAGGAGCAGAGACAGAATGAGACCCAGAATCTGAAGCAGGCTCCAGGCTCTGAGCTGTCAGCACAGAGCCCGATGTGGGCTCTCAACTCATTCTGAATTCAATTCCACTGATTCTTCAAAGCAAAATCCTGGGGATGTTTCTTAAAGATACAGTCTTTCAGTTGAGTTATAGGCTGGAAAAAATATCGACACTCTGATATTGTCCTAAAAAGAAAATGCTGTATAAAATAAAATTAAACATTTCTGCAATTATCACCCTCAATTCACTTCAAACTTTAATGCTAGGAGGTAGGGAGTATAAAGAAAGCTCAGACTGTTTCCTCTCTTGAAAGGGTTTATTGAACATGATACACACACACACACACACATTAACATAAATCAGAATAACACAGTATGACAGAGGATCTGTATGTGCATAGTACTTGCTAATGTTTATTGTTCACTTACTACTAGACTCAGCTTTAAGTTCTTTAAATGTATTAATTCTCTCATACAACTCGTATGGACTTGGCACTATCATTTTCATTATACAGATGAGGAGCCTTGATTATGCAGGGAAATTAAAAACCAATAAACTCAACCAAGTCCAAGTGGCAGATTCAGATGCGACACTCAGACCTCGCCGGCTGGCTCCAGAGAGCCCACTGTTAACCACTGCACCACATGGCCCAGGGACCGTCAAGAGAACAGTGCAAGTTTAATCTCTCCTTAATTCAAGAGGACCAGGCCAGGCATGGTGCTCAGCACCTTATCAGAGGGTTAGGCGTCCCCAGGAAATGGAGCGATCTAGTCGGGCTGGATAACCTCCACCTCGCCCATGATCCCACAGCAATCTGCTCACAGCTTAGTTCTGGCATCGCGCAGTATGAACGGGCATTTGTGCAGCTGTCCTGTCTATTCTGTTCCGGCGGGGAGCACGGGGCTGGTACATCACAAGCACTCTATAAATAAGTAGATGAATGAATATCCAACTAGGATCTGATCCACGATACTTTCTCCCTTGTCAAAGGACACAGCTCTGGCCCTCCTCCTCCTCCTCCTCCTCCTCCTCCTTCTTCTTTTTTCCATTGGTTCAAACACTTTCCTTAACTTTTTAGCCACGAGACATACGTTTTTGGTAAGCACTGTTTATCTCCCCTTCTTAAACTGAGGTTTTGCACCAGGTATACTATTTGGGGACTGAGCTACCCAGGAACAAGCACAATCCCAGAGAGAATAAAAAGTACCATATAGAAGGATAATGTGAAAAATTGTACCCATGTGACCTACTGTGTTACCAAAACACAAAGGTATATCTGGTTTGCTCAGATTTGCTTGCCCATTGCTTCTCTTCTCTCCTACTGTGTCTTTAGTGATAATTTTCTAAACCATCCTTATATGCAAAGTTTTTAATAACAATAAATTCCTTTGTTAATTTTTTTAAAAAATTTTATTTTTTTTTTAAATTTATTTATTTCTGAGAGAGGGAGAGAGACAGCGTGAGCAGGGGAGGGTCAGAGAGAGAGGGAGACACAGAATCCAAAGCAGGCTCCAGGCTCTGAGCTGTCAGCACAGAGCCCAACGCGGGGCTCAAACCCACAAACTGTAAGATCATGACCTGAGCTGAAGTAGGATGCTTAGCCGACTGAGCCACCCAGGTGCCCCCGTTTGTTAACCTTTTAAAGGGCATATTGCTACTCTTTAATAGTGATGTCAGCTGATGACATATGGGTGAGTGAGAGCCAAGACAAAGCAAGGTCAACTTTCTCATGGCCATGTGCCCCATACACTTGCCAGCCATACTTTTCTTTATTATAATCCTTGTAACTATAGTTTTCCATTATTGACTGTAATCCTTATGACCATTAGTTATAAAATTACATTTGCATTTTAATTTTTTATTTTCAGAACAAAGTAGGCTGGTATTTCCAATATTTCTTCATGTGAATGCATCACACAGCTCATCACATTACCTGGGGGTGAGGGGGTAGATGGTGTCTCAACAGGTGAGAAATTGGGGCTTGGAGGCTGGCAGTGTCACTTTGACGGGGCCAGGGAGTCCCCTCCCTCTCCCATCCCCCCATCACTTCAGGTTGTAGGGCAGGTATTTCAGGAAATTTAGTCAAAATCAGCTCAAATGGCTCCACCACTCCGAGGCCATATCCATTCTTGGTTATTTTAGACAATGAAGAGAGAGCACATTTAACTCCATTGTGATTTTTTTTTTTAGTGTTTATTTACTTTTGAGACAGAGACAGGGTGTGAGCAGGGGAGGGGCAGAAAGAGGGGGAGACACAGAATCTAAAGCAGGCTCTATGCTCTGAGCTGTCAGCACAGAGCCCGATGTGGGACTTGAACTCACAAACCTGAGAGATCATGACCTGAGCTGAAGTCAGATGCTTAACCGACTGAGTCAACCAGGTGCCCCTTTGTGAAATATTTTTTAAGGAAACATGTTGCTTCAGTGGCCTAAGGTAAAATTATATTCATCAAATCCTAAAGAAAATTTACTTAAAAATGAAGGAACTTCCAATTTCCCTACAATAAGGCATTTCACTGAAGAGGTATTCACGTTTGGTATGGGGTCTTGGCAGTATTTTTTATTCCAGGCTGCCTAGGACTTGCCGCAAAATGATTACATCAGAATCTCTGGGAGTGCGGCAAGGCTATCAGTATTTTGGAAAAACTCTTTGGATGTGAAGACAGGGCTAAAACCCTTGCCCTAAGCAGCCTCCGCACAGAGAAGTAGAGGTCATGGGTGAGGAAACTAAAGGAAAATTCAAGGATGGGAGTCTTTCAGAGACCCTTAACCTATGTATATGTCTGTGTTCACAAAAAACACAATAAGGATAACTTTATTTCACATCTCCAATGTAGTTAAAAGGTACCACACTTCAATTAATTTCCATTTGTCATCACTTTCTCACCAGCAAACCTTCAAGACTGTGCTCCCCTGAGCTTTCCTTGTGAACTGTTTCTGCCTTTTTTCCCCCCAGATAATTTATTCATCTGACAAATCTTGAGCTCCTGTAAGACACAGAGCCAGGAGCACGGCAGACGGCAGCCCCCACACTCACGGGGCTTCTGTTCTAATGGCAGAGACCGTTGTAAAACAATTCACCACACAAATAATGTCTCATTTAATGTTTAAAGCACAAGGATGATAAGAGTTAAGAGGAGAAGAACAGGATGGTCAGGAATGGAAAGCACGGTCCCCGATCTGCTCTGGGGCAGATATTTAAGATGAGACTTCAGAGAGCCAGACTTAGCATCCCAGGCAATGGAAGAGTCTGTGCAAATGTCCTCAGGGGGAAAAAGTCATGGTATATTCAGGAAACTTGAGGAGGCTGATGAAGCTGAAGCGTTTTGAGTTTGAGTAGTGGGAGTCTGTGCCCCCCACTCTTGTTAAAAGTACACACACTTGGGGCAGCTAAATAGCTAATTCCAGGCGGCATAGATCACAAGTCAGGGCTATGGCAGCACCAAGAATGAACCCTGAGTTCTGTGACAGGGCATTGAGAAGGAGTGTGACAAAGCCATGCAGAGCCTGGTGGCCATTCTAAGAAAGGGTGCGAGGAAGCCATTGAAGGTTGTAAGGAAAGGAGCGGTAGAGTCAGTTTTGTCTCTTAAAAACTTGTCTCTGCCTGTGGGGCTGAGAGGGACTAGGGGTTAGTAAGAGTGCACACAACAGAGACAAATCCCAAGGTGGCTTCCTATGGAGACTGTAGGAACGAGACACTGGCGGGTAACGTGACCTGGACAAGTGGAAGAGCTCCTAGGAGATAAACCGGAAGGGCTTGGTGGCTGACTGGATACAGTCAGAGGAAGGGGACGGGGAAGGAGGAAGAAGGTACCTTTCAGATTTCTGCAGGAGAACCCGTGCTTGGGGGAGTGCCGTCCCTTGAGATGGGGAGCCAGGGGACGACCAGATTTGGGCTGTCAGATGGCTCAGTGTGCAGAGCGAGTAGTTTTTTGTGTTTGTTCTTTTTCTCTTTGATCCCCCATCTGAATGCTCAGAACCTTCTTAATGTACCACCCAGAGTCAGTAGGAAACTGTTTGAAACAATTTGCAATTCTAGCGTACTTGATTCCAAATTCCCCAACCCTCCTGGTTTGAAAAGTCCAAAGAGAAAAAAATATATAAATTCAAAAGAGGCCGACGTAAATTAAAGTTCCACAAGGAAGGGGCCACCAGTTGGTGAAGGAGCACTCTAAGCAGTTCCATCAAGTGCCTCTGGGCTCTCCGGCACTTTCCAAACATGATATAGGTGTGCACTATACTACGTGCATCTTTTGAGCTCTGTCTGAATAATCTCTGAACTCCATCACTGAGGCACATGCTCTCTCGGCCATGAAATCAATTTTTTCAGAAAGCTTTAATTTTTTCTCCTGCATAGACTAAGTCTGTGGGGGTATTATAGTAACTAAAACACACCGAACTGCTGCTCCTCTCTACTCACCCTCCTGAGGAGTGTTTTTGACCACTGAGGAGAATCCAATGTCCCATATGGGTCGTTGTTTACTTGGCTTGCCAGAGGTCTAGTGAGCATCTCTCACTCAGTACATTTTCTTCACTTCTCTCTATTTCCCAAGTGAGCTATGTCTCTTGCAAGTCTGTGTATTTGGCATCATCTGATGTTGTATCGGAACGTACTTTTCTCTTTATCGTAAAGTATGGTGATAATACGTTGCAAGAGGGAACGATTTCAATAAACCGCTAGAAGATTTTTGGTTCTTGAATGGTAGCTTTTATTACTCTGAAGATAAGCTAATGGCATAATCTGCCATCTTGTTAAATGTACATACACATTTAAACAATTGTCAGACTCCAGGAAGCTTAGAAAATGCATGTTCTCTTTTCCCCTTCTTAGATCATTATGTTTTCGTTCATGTGCACTGAAATCAAAGGTAAAGCAAAAATGAGCAAAACAATTACCACGTTGAGTAGAGGAAATGCAGCTGAATGGAAGCCTTTAGTTAACTGTGTGATTCCCAATCATCCATGTAGTGGCAATGGTAGCAGAGAGCGGCGGGGGTGCCTGCCCCTTTTCTGGGAAGCCTTACTCCCCTCTCTCTGGCTGTGGAGTTGAGTGCACACTGCCTGCCTTGCAGGCATGGTATGCTGATGGAAATTTCTAGAAGAATTTAGGTTGTATGAGGGGGTTGGTGGGGAATGGATGTATGTCTTCATCTGTTCCAGAAAGATGTTTGGCACCGTGGGTGGTCCCTGTAAGCTATATTATGTGGCACGTCCTGCATCTGGTCCTTCCTCTCTACTTGCTCAGGTCTGGGCTCCTCTGAGGAATCCCACGTAGTCAGGAGTACTCCAGGAAGGTCTAAATTGAATAGGCTCTCCTCCATGAGGTCTTCACCCCATATTGAGCAGTCTCCCTTCCCAGTGAAGGGCTATAGTGAACTATTCTAGACTCTTAAAGAAGTTCTGGGAATCTAGGGTGTATTCAGGCTACTTTAGCTCTAGTTCAACTGTTTTAGTCACACAGACGTTTACTGGGTGACTTCTCTATGCCATGCACAGATGCTGCCCTTGTAGAACTTCTATTCTAGCGGCTGCTAAGTTCAGAGTTCTAACAAATACACAGCTCCTGAGGCTCTGGTTTTCACTGGTGGGAAGGAGGAGGGGCAGCCAGGAGCCCTGCTGAGTCTTTCATGGAAACTCTTAGTCTGGGCATAGCTGGTGTGGCTGTGTGGCAGGCTGCAGAGGTGAGGCCACTCTGAGAGCAGGGCTTGACTCTTTTTATCCTGGTCTCCTTTGATAATATATGAAAGCTCCAGGATACAGAGAAAAGCAAATGCACACAAAGGCACAAAATCCAACCTGATTATGAACCCTTGCTCTGGAAACCAAAAGCCTTACAAAACAGTCTCTTCTGACTTCCTCTCCAGGCAAGACGGCATAGATGGGCTTTTCTTTGCTCCTCCACACTAACCACAACTGTCATCCCTGGAAATAGCACCAGAGACAACCAAAGGAGTACTTGGAGAAGTAACAGGAAGAAGGCAAACTGATTAAGACTCCAGGACTAGCAAATGACACACCGACACAGCATCCTGTGTCCTCACCCATGGAAGAACATGACCCAGACCTATTGTTTCCTAACACCCACCCTGGCAACAGAAAACATCCCAGGTAGGCTCATCCCTCTCCATGGGATCTAACGGTAACCTCTCCAGCAACATGAGGAGAGCCATGAACCATGAAAAGATAGAAAATCCCCACAAAGGAACAAAAGTTATAAAAAAAAAACAAGTGGAAATTATGGAACTGAAAAATATAATAAAAGAACAACCTTGCTGGATAGTCTCAATAGTAGAATGGAGAAAAAAAGATAGAGTTAGTAAGCTTGAGGACAGATCAAGACAATATGCCCAAGCTCAATACATAGAAAACACACTGGAAAAAAATTGAACAGAGACTCAGGGATCTGTGGGGGAATATTATAAGATTGTGTATTCATATGATTGGATTTCCAGAGGGAGAGAAGAAAGTGTCTGATAGAGTACCCGCACACCCCTGTTTTATTGCGTCTCACTTTATTGCACTTCACAGATATTGCAGGGTTTTGTTTTGTTTTGTTTTTTAACAAATTAAAGATTTAAGACTTCATTGGAAGAAGTAACTGCAGATGTGGTGAAAATATCAAGAGAACCAGAATTAGAAGTGAAGCCTGAAGACGGGACTGCACTCTCATGATCAAATGTTAATGGATGGAGTTACTTTTTATGGATGAGCAAACAAAGTGGTTTCTTGAGATGGAATCCATCGCTGGTGAAGACTGTTGAAATGATAACAAAGGATTTAGAATATCACATAAACTTAGTCGTTTTACAGTGGTGAGGCTTGAAAGGATTGACTCCAGTTTTGAAAGAAATTCTACTGTGGGGAGAATGTTATGAGGCAGCATCTCATAACAGAGAAATCGTGCAAGGCAGAGTCGGTTGGTGCAGCAAGCTTCATTGTCTTCCGATTTTAAGAAATAGCCACAGCCACCCCAACCAGTAATAACCACCACCTCATTGGTCAGCAGCCAGCAACATGGAGGAAAGACTCTCCACCAGCAAAAAGACTATGACCCACTGAAAACTCAGCTGATGATTAGCATTTTTTTAGCAATAAAACAATCTAAAATTACCATATGTATGTTGTTTTTTAGACACAATGTCATTGAACACTTAATAGACTACAGTTTTGTGTAAACATAACTTTTATTATATGCACTGGGAAATAAAAACAATTGTTTGTCTCGCTTAATTGCAATATTTGCTTCAACTGAACCCACAATATCTCTGAGGCATGGTTGTATTTGAAGAAATGGTGCCTAAAAACTCCCCAAATTTGGTAAAAACCACAAACCTACAGTTATAACAAACTAAATAGATTCTAAACAGTATAAAACAAATTAAGACAAATCATAATTAAGCATTCATAAACTAACGCCAAAAATCTTGAAAGTAACCAGAGACACAGAAACATCAGTTCAAATGATGGCGGACTTTTAATCTGAAACCATGGAGGCCGAAGGAAGAAACACATTTTTTCAGTGTTGAAAGAAAAGATTGTTAACTGTGAATGTTACATCAATGAAACTACTCTTCAATAACGAAGAAGAAATAAAAATGTTCTCAGACAAAGAAAGGCTAAAAGAGTTTGTTCCTAGGAGAACTATCAGGAAAAACTAGCTATAGGTATTTCTACAGACAGAAAGTCAAAGATAAAAGAAACTTGGAGCATCAGGAAGAAGAAACAGTAAGAAGAACAAAAATAATAGGTGCGTGTAATAGACTATTCTTTTCCTCAGGAGTTTTAGAAATCATATTTGATAAATGAAACATAAACTCTGACATCTGGTACTCAAGGCAGTGATATTGAAAACTGAGGAAAGTAAATGGAGCTAAATACAAATAAGGCTACCATAATTTACTGGAAATAGTACAATATTAACACCATAATTGTTCATTATATAAGTACATTTTAATACCTACAACAACCACTATGAAAACTGTATAAAGAAGTATACTAAAAACACTATGAATAAATTACGATGGAATTACAAAAAATTGTTAAAGCAACCCATAGGAAGATAAGAAAAGAGAAACAGAAATATGATAATCAGAGAAATAAAAAGAAAGCAATCAATAAATGGTAGACTTAAGCACTAACATTAATAATTATGTTCAGTGTAAGTGCTCTACATACTCCAATCAAAAGACAGGGATTGGCAGCGGATTAAAAAAACAAATTTCCAAAATATTCTTCTTACAGGAAAATTACTTCAATTTCAATAACATAGGTATGTATGTATATATATATAATATATATATTTCAATATGTATCTGTATATATATAATGTATATTATACACACACATGCAAAGTTGAACAAAGAAAGTAAACATGACAATATTAGGATAAGGTATACCTCAGAGGACAGGGTATTACTAAGATTATTATCATTACATAATGATAAAAGGATCAACCCACCAGGAAGACATAAAGATACTAAGTGCATGCCCACCCAACAAGAGTCTTTTTTTTTTTTAATGTTTTTTATTTATTTCTAGGAGAGAGAGAGAGACAGCGTGAGCAAGGGAGAGTCAGAGAGAGAGGGAGTCACAGACTGAAGCAGGCTCCAGGCTCCGAGCTGACAGTCAGCACAGAGCCTGACGCGGGGCTCGAACGCACGAACCGCGAGATCATGACCCAAGCGAAAGTCGGACGCTTAACCGACTAAGCCACCCAGGTGCCCCAAGAGTCTTAAAATACATGAAGAAAAAACTAAAAGAGATGAAACAAGAAGTAGATAAATTTACAATTATACTTGGGGACTTCAACACTCCCTCTCACCAACTAATAGAACTAGTAGACAGAAAATCAGCAAGAACGTAGAAAATCTGAGCAGCACAATCAACCAAGAGAATCTAATTAATATTTATAGAACACTCTACACAACAATGGCAGAATACACATTTGTTTGAAATACCCTTGTAACATTGATCTAGATAGATCATAAAGTAAACCATAACAAATTAAGATGTAAAATAATATAGTATGATGATAATGGAATCAAACTAAAAGTCAAAAACAGAAAGACAATAGGAAAATCTTCAATGATATGAAAAATTAAACACATTTCTAAATAATCCATGAGTCAGAGAGGAAGTTTTAAAGGAAAACATGCAAACAGAGGTGCCTGGTGGCTCAGGTGATTAAGCAGCCAGCTTTCGGATTTGGCTCAGGCCTTGATCTTATGATTCATGCGTTCAAGTCCTGCATTGGGCTCTGCACCGACGGTGTGTAGCCTACTTGGAATTCTCTCTCTCCCCTTCTCTCTCTGTCCCTCCCCTGCCCACTCACTCTTTCTAAATAAATAAAGTCATTTTCATTTAAAAATAATAAAATTTCATTCAACTAAATGAAAATTTTTTAAAAAACCTATATATGTGGAATGTAGATAAAAAGTACTAAGAAGGTTAACTTATAACATAGGATGTTGCTATTAGAAATTATTGGGAAAGATCTCAAATCAAAATCCTAAACTCCAACCTCAACAAATAAGAAAAGAGAAAATCAAAATAAACCCAAAGCAACTAGGAGAAGGAAGTAGTAAATAAAATAATCAATAAAAGGGGTGCCTGTGTGGCTCAGTCTGTTAAGCGTCCTACTTCAGCTCAGGTCATGATCTCATGGTTTGTGGGTTCAAGCCCCACATCGGGCTCTGTGCTGACAGCTAGTTCAGAGCCTAGAGCCAGTTTCAGATTCTGTGCCTGCTTCTCTCTCTGAACCTCCTCTGCTCATTCTGTCTCTCTGTCTCTCTCTCTCTCTCAAAAATAAATAAAATGTTAAAAAATTTTTTTAAAAATAATCAATAAAGTTGAAAGTAGAAAAACAAAGAGAAAATCAATGCAAAAAAAGCTGATTCTTCAAAAGAATCAATAAAAATGATAAACCTCTCGCAAGACTGACAAAAAGAAAAAGCAAGAAAACACAAATCACCAATACCAGCAATGAAACAGTGGTATTACTACATATTCCACAGCCATGCAAAAGAAATTGAAGGAATCCTTTAACAACTTTAGCCTTATAAATTCAACCACTTAGAAAAAATGGAACAATTCCTCTCCAAACTCCAAACAATGAAATCCGATTAGAAAATGGGCAAAAAAACATGAACAATCATTTCACTGAACAGGACATATAGATGGCAAATAAGCACATGAAAAGATGTTCGACATCACTAGCTATCAGGGAAATGCAAATCGGGACCACAGTGAGATAACACATATCAGAATCGCTAAAGTCAAAACTTTGACAATATCAGATGCTGATAACGGTGCAGAGAAATGGAATCATTTATCAATATTGCTAGTGAGAACATAAAATGCCATTGTGTTTCAGGACAATAATTTGACAATTTTTAAAAAAAATCTATGCATGCAATTACCATATGATCCAAAGAGTGCACTCTTGGGCATTTATCTGAGAGAAATAAAACTTACATTCACATAAAATAGTGAGCTTTTCATATACTATTTATATACACAAATAGCAGCTTTATTTGTAATAGCCAAAAACTAGAGTCAGCCCAGATGTCCTTCAACAGGTAAATGGTTAAACAAACTGTGGTGCAGCCACACCATGGAATACCACACAGCAATAAAAAGGAACAAACTATACGTACAATGACTTGGATGCATCTCCAGGTAATTATGCTGAATGAAAAGAACTAACCCCAAAAAGTTATTTGACATAAAATTCCATTTCCTTCATATTTTTGAAATGGCAAGGTTTTAGAAATAAAAGACAGATTAATAGCTGCCAGGCTGTAGAGATGAAAGGAGGCAGTTCTAAAAGGGCGACATATAGAGGATCTTTGCTGCGATGTGTCCAGTATCTTCACTGGGCTGATGGACATATCAAACTATCCATTTGATAAAATTGTATGGAATTAAATACACATATGCACACATACACATAAAAATGACTACAACTACATGTGAATCAACAATTATTTCAGTGTGTAAAATATTTTATTCCTCCTCCTTCATAAACATGGAGTTTTCTACTCCCAACAATACCAAAACCAAATCCAGCTGGGCACTAATTTCTGCTGAGCTTCAACACAGTCTTCGACTCTTTCTCAACAAGAGGCCTTGAAGCAACCATCAATGGTCAGGATTGATTGGCACACCATCATACAAAATATTCTCTCCAGAATTACTTAGCCTGAATCTAACCAAGCCTGTGGACCTCATTCCAACTGAAGAAGAACAAATTAAATGGCATAACGAGAAAACAAAAGTGTAGAACGTTCTACAGAATGGTAACATGTAAATCATAAAAGATTATTTGATGTAGGCAACTTTCTTTCAGATACACACACATACATGCTTATATATGCATATGATGCGTAAAGCAGCTTTGCAAAAACGTTGAGCACTGTTGGATCAAATAATTGGTGTATCATTGTGTACTCTATATCAAAATTTCAATTTGCCAGGACATTTTCTTTTTTCTTTAAATTTTTTAAATGTTTATTTATCTTTGATAGAGAGACAGAGTGTGAGCGGGAGAGGAGCAGAGAAAGCGGGAGACAGAGAATCCAAAGCAGGCTCCAAGCTCTGAGCTGTCAACACAGAGTCTGACGTGGGGCTTGAACTCGTGGACTGGGAGATAATGACCTGAGCCGAAGTCAGATGCTTAACCGACCAAGCCATCCAGGCATCCAATGCCAGGACGTTTTCTTAAAAAGTTGGTGGAAAACAAATCCTGTTGGCTGTCTGGGGATTAGGTCCCTTCCCTCTGTGGTATTCAGACACTGAAGTTCAAATCTTGGCTCTGATATTTATTAGCTGTGTCCTCCAGGCCTCATTGTTTCCTCACGTATAAAGATGAAGGCTTTGGAACAGATGTAAAATGCTATAATGTCTTAAGGTCACCAGAAGTTGATTCTAAATCTCTCAGTAATCTGTTCACATCGTGAGCAATCGTCACTGCCAGCACTTTTCTTCCAACCTAAATCTTCCAAACAGTAATCTAAGAATTTTCGTTCTTTTTCTAGACCCAATAAATAGAGAAGGAAGAAGAGAAAGTCATCTCGAAATAGTTGAAAATGTTCTTTGCCCCTCATTTATCTCCTTTCCTTTCCAGCGAGTCAAATCAATATGTAATCATATTGTGTACTGTGTGCAGCTACACATACGGTGTGCAGGCCTCTTCAGCCTTTCCAGTATCAATATTTAGTCATTTTTTACTTCTTCTATATCCTTCCCAAGGCCTGTCAGTCCAAAGTCTAACTGATTTGCTCCAATCACTCTGAGCTGTCTGGCCAGTATGTCTGATCCAAGAATAGGTTCCAAATCCGGTCAGAATTCCAGACATGACACCGTCGTTTCTCTTTGAAGGTATAAAGATTTATGTCAACAGTGTCTTTGCTCTTCACGCAAAGCCCAGCTTTGGGAGCAGTGAACTGACAACCCGTCTCCACCATTAAGGTCTGAGTATCCTCAGGAGAGAGGCTGCCCAAGTAGATTATTGGAATCAGAACTGGAGAGAAGTGATCACAAATCTGTGAAGCTAGGGTACATCAGATACATGGTGGTTTTTAAGTCGTTCATCCTAACAAGTAGAAGACCTTATGAGGCCTTTCTTTTTTGGGGTTGTGTTCAATAAAACCCACATTTTAATTTTTTTTAATGTTTTATTTATTTCTAGGAGAGAGAGAGAGAGAGAGCGTGAGCAGGAGAGGGTCAGAGAGAGAGGGAGTCACAGACTGAAACAGGCTCCAGGCTCTGAGCCGGCAGTCAGCACAGAGCCCGACGCGGGGCTCGAACCCACGAACCGCGAGATCATGACCTAAGCAAAAGTCCGACGCTTAACCAATTAAGCCACCCAGGCATCCCACACATTTTAATTTTTTAAATAAATCTTTTACAGCAAAGTTTTAGGTTCATAGCAAAGTTGAGAGGAAGGTACAGAGATTTTTCCATATATTCCCTGTCCCCTCACATGAATGGTTTCCCACTTATCACACCCCTCACGAGAGAGGTACACTGGTAACAACTGATGAACCTTCATTGACACATCATAATCACTCAAAGTCACGGTTTACATTCCAGTTCACTCTTATACATTCTGTGGGTTTGAAAAAATGCATAATGACCAGTATCCATCATGATAGTATCATAGAGTATTTTCACCCCCCAAAAAATCCTGTGTTCCACCTACTCATCCCTCTCCCAATGCCCAGCTGCTAGCAGCCACCATTCTTCTTACTGACTCCATAGTTTTTCTTTTTCCAGTCTAATACATAGACTTTTTTTTTCAGTTATGTGTATGTTATCTAAATGTTTCTTCAAGCAATCTTGAATATTTATAGTATTATTATTTCAAAGTTTAAGTTGTTATTTATATCCTTTATTACAGACATATTTTCAACAGTTTTCTTTTTGCCCAACATTGTCTTGCTGATATAAAGGAAATGGCTCTTAAACTTTGCTTTAAGAAACATTTTCTTTTGCCAATAATGGTTTATTATGACTGTTATTCCAAAATCAAGTCCTCATCATTTACAGGACAAAGTTACCAACCACGTTAGCACAGAGAGAATATTAGGTTCTTGTAACTTTTATTGTGTGTGTAGCATAGGACCAAGTTTATAGACCCTGTAACATTGGTATCTGTTAATAAATTGAAGAGGGAGAAATTGCTTATTTCTGTGATATAAATATAAAGATGTGTCTGTTTAATGATGCTAGAAAAGACAGCTATAATCAATTTAGATGTAAGAACTCTGGATCCACTGTGCAAGGTACTTCATTTTACTAGTGGTCAACTTGAATCTTGAAGAAATAACATACTTTATTTAAGTATATATACTTAGCCAATGGCAAAGCCTGGTTTCCAATTCAATGTTTTGCCTAGACCAGTGGTAACAAGCTGGCTGTCCACAGCATATACAGGGTCCACTCAATGCTCTTCACATTTTTGAATAATCTAGCCATAGTACTGTGCTTAGAACTTGGCAGCAATGGGCTCCTGTTCTGGATCTCACATTTTAGAGGAATGTCCTGTCTTCCTAAAGTTGTGTTTCTTTCCAAGAAGGTTAGAAGTTTGTAGGATCAGGAGAAGTGCCCAACTGGAGTCCATACCTTCTCCTTCTAGCTTGTGCTCTGGAATCCACAAGCCCAGAGTTCCCTGCCCAAACGGTCCCAAACCCACTGCCAAGGTCTGTGTGGATCTCTTCTCCAGGTGTGACTTCCCCCGAAGTGTGCAAATGTGCACCTCCAGGCCTGAGACATAACCAGGGAGCACTGACTGTAGAGAACATGTCTGGAGCTTAGATACAGGAACCGGGTTGTCCACCTCCCCGCATACAAGGCCCAGCCTACATCAGATGGAGCCAGGGGTAAAAAGAGCACAGGGTGGGTGCCCTTAGACACTGGGGCTGGCTTTGTCAGTGGTACTACAATTGGGCATGGAATTCAAAAGATCCCAAGAATTCTAAATTAGAACTTGGCCTTCCAGGTCACCATGAAAGTATATTTGTTAAAGTACAGGTTAAAACATGTTTTATTTAACAATCTGTTGATTTAGTTTCTAACCTTTAAATATTTAGACAGATGGTATGTAGACCCCCATTCATACCCTTATCCCAGGCTTCCCAAATGGTAGAGGCCTTCCTGTTCGTCAATGCTTAAACATTGAGAGATTCACATTAGAAATTTCTAGCTGCTCTTGATCTCTACTGGTGGCTCCCCCACGGTCACACCCTGGCCAGTGGATCTGCAGCCTCCAACCTGCTTCCTTCTTTCACAAGTCCTGCCTGGCCATCATGGGCCTTTGGGCTGTGAGTCGCTGTACCCGATCCCTAGAGCTGAATTTGAATCTCCCTTATTCCTCCAGCTTACGTCGTACTAGGTATGAGCGCTGTCCTGAACTGACCACTGGAGAGGATACGCATCTTAGCCCTCAAAAACACTTGCAATTTTGGAAAGCCATTCTAGACAGGCTGGGCAGGAGTTCAGGAAGGAGCAGATTTGGGCAGAGATGGGCAGGGATCCATGCGTTGAGATATGGAGGAAGAGCCTGGGAAGGGACCACGTAATCATGGTTTTCAGCCAAAAGGAGTAGCTTTCTTGCTGCTTTAATTGGCCTTCCTAGTTTCTGTGTAGGAATGAAGAGACGATGCCTTTTAATTACCTTTGGAAAACCTTAAATGGAGTTTTATTTGGGATGTGGGTGATTCTGGAACTCTTCTTTCTCCATTCCTACCCTGAAAATTCTTTAACTGTAGGAAGCATCCCACATCAGAGATACAAATCTTTAAAACCCTGGTTGGGGGGCGCCTGGGTGGCTTAGTCGGTTACGCGTCTGACTTTCGCTTAGGTCATGATCTCGTGGTTCGTGGGTTCGAGCCCCGCGTTGGGCTCTGTGCTGACTGCCAGCTCAGAGCCTGGAGCCTGTTTCAGATTCTGTGTCTCCCTCTCTGACCCTCCCCTGCTCACGCTGTCTCTCTCTCTCTCTCTCCTAGAAATAAACTTAAAAAAAAAAACATTAAAAAAAAAATTTAAAACCCTGGTTGAACAAGCATTTTGCGTGTGTGTTTTTAAAGCAGAGCCACCAGTCAGTCAATCACAGAATATAAACAACTCATGATCTTTTGCAGTTTGCATTGCTGAGTAGGAAGGATAGGAGAGAGAATTTGGATTCAACTCCGAATAGAACAGGGGCAAGTGGGGACCTGGAGAATTAGGAGGTCTAGGGGCCATGGGGATGACAAAATATGGCCTGGGTAGATGTTGTTTACTCCCAGATATCTGAGGCAAAAGGAAGCTTCTAGAACAGACATTTCTCCAGGCAACTGCAAACAGGTTCTTCTCTTTACCTTATTTATGAAGATATTTTGAGTGTCAACAGCTGTTTTTGAAGCGAGTATTTGAGTCAGATCCACATCCCCTGCACATGATTCCTTGAGAACAAACTGTAAACTCTACCATTGGACACCTGGGTTCTAATCTCTGCTCATCACTTTGCTGTGTGGCTCTCAGTGACCTCAGCACACCCTGGCTTCTGCACCTGTGTGCCCTAATGACCACTTCATAGGATTGTTGTGAGGGTACTGAGATGGTGTATGTGGAATTGTGGCATATGGCACTTCACACATGCTAGGTGATCCTTAAATGCCAGCTCCACTCCTTTCTTCTGAGATTAGCCAAAATGAAAATCAGCCAGACCAAGACCATATCTTTGGCTTACTGAACCTCACAGTAAGCTCTGTGCCTCTCTGAGATGACTCTGTCCAAGTTGCCGGAGTTGTATAAATGGAGAAGTTTCTCTTTTATAAAGTTTCAAGAATAGCCTGGAGGGAAAAAAAGGTAAACCTTATTTTCCTTGACAACGTCACATTAGGCCAATTAAGGAACATGTGAGTTGTCATTGCAGAGTATCTGGGGGAGAATAACAAACAGATGCTCTCCTACTGATTCTTGAAGAATCTGTGTCTTCTTGCTTAAATAATAAGTAATAAATACCAGGGGGGCTTTTCTAATGGATTTCTTCAGTCTCTCAACATTGACAAATGTGTCTGTGAAGAATGCATAAACTGGTACAAAAGAATGTGTCCATTCAGTATGAAATAATATCCAGAAAGATCTGTTCTACTTGATAGTACCCTAGTCCTTAATTTTGCCCATGTAGCCCCCCAGGTACCAGATTGTCTCTTTTGTAAATTGAATACCCCAAAGGACGTTCTCCAAGCCCCAAAGTGTTCTACCTTTTTCTGTCCCATGGATTGGCACAATGGACCGAGTGAAGTCTCACTAGCACAAATGGATGGAATAGACTTCCTCAGAACCAGTCCCTGGGAGCACAGGAGCGCTCTGCTGGGTCAGATTATTTAAAAAAAAAATTTTTTTAATGTTTATTTACTTTTGGGAAACAGAGAGACAGAGCATGAGTGGGGGAGGAGCAGAGAGAGAGGGAGACACAGATTCCAAAGCAGGATCCAGGCTCTGAGCTGTCAGCACAGAGCCCAATGAAAGGCTCAGACTCCCAGACTGTGAGATCATGACCTGAGCTGAAGTCGGACGCTTAACTGACTGAGCCACCCAGGTGCCCTTGCAGGGTCAGATTATTAAAGAAACTTCATTGCAGTCACCCTGTATTACTTTAGCTCATCTGCCAGGCTTGTTTCCCCATGGGGGGGACATCTATTTAGATAGCTTCTATCAGGAATTCATTCATTTGACATGTATTTATTGATAGTATGAGAGAAAGATTATTCACTGGAACTTGTTAATAACAACAAGTAAGAATTTGTTTCAAGGCTATTGCAAAAGGGGTCAAGACTATTGTAATAGGAAAGGGAGTTTGAACTCAACTCTGAAAACAACAAGGACAAGTGGGGATTTACATCTGACAGGCAGGGCAAGGGGGTGGATGGAACATTACTAAGAGAAACTTGGTTAGGTGTCAGGAATGTGTGGTGCAGAGAGGAGTTTGATTAGATCTCAAGACTGGAAAGATTCTCAGTTAACTGGCTTAGCAGGGTTATTGACTATCACTGGGCTCTGTAGGCCAAGGATGTGGACCAACATAAAGCCTAGCTGAAAAGGGCTCAGAGGAGGCTGACTAAAGTTTGGCCAAGGTGGGACCTTCACAATACTTGTCAATCCCTATCAATACTTGGCTACTTCCTATGGTAGAAAAGTCTCCCTAAGAAAGTAACATTGGACTTAGGGCTTCAAGAATGAGAAAGAGTTGGTCTGGTGAAGGGAAGGGAAAGAATAGTCTAGATAGAGAAAGAAAGTGCAATAGAGAAACAGCAAGAGATATTCTTGGGTCCATACATTGCCCAGCTCCTCATTCAAGTTAGTATTTCTTCCTTTGAATGTTCTGGAAGTCTCCAGGATATAGCAGGCACACCAGACCCAAGAGTCAGGAACCTAGTTATTGCCATGCAGCTAGCTGCTGGTGTAGTTTCACTGAGCTTCTCTGCATCTGAACGTCATTATTTAAGATTAAAAAAAAAAAAAGCAAGCCTTTGGGATGAGCTCTAATTCTGAGGCCTGTACCTCACATTGCAGGATATTTAGCATTCTTGGCCTCTGCCCAGTAAATGCTGGTAGCAGTGTCCAAATAATGTGGAAACCATCAACTCCTCCCCCACACACATTACCAGGCATCCCCCAAATGGGGAGGAAGCGATCTTACCTTTAAATGAGGATCACCACATAACAAAGATTCCTGCTAGCAGCCAGCTGCCTATTCTATTCCTGCGAGCGATCATTCTGGAAGAGAAGACCCAGCCCCCATCTTAATTCACCCTCCCTCAACTCTCCCATACTCTGGCCTGCTGCAGTCAGCACAGTCACAATTGCTTGTAGGACTCATACGTTCTTCAGGATCTAGAGAATTAGGTAGGTGCATAAGTACCATCCCCAATTCATGAATGTGGGTCAAGCAGACAGGAAGGTTCAGTTCCTTCTGGGAATGTTCTCTATGAGCCAGAATGAGGAAACTCTCCTAGTGCCTTGTTTAATAAATAGAAAAGGATGGATAACAGCCCATCAGTTTACAGCAGGCAAGGATGAAAGCAGGAGGGTAAACTTGAGATAGAACCTTCCAGAGCCTGAGCATTTGAATCTTTTCCTCTTCTCCTCTTTGGGAATTAAACTGCTAATCTTTCCAAGTAGCCCCTTGCAGTCTCTGAGATTTTGTTAGAATAAATATAGGCACTGAAATCCTCCTACAATAAAGAGGAACAAAATCCCAAGTCCCAAAATGTTGTATTTTCTCTTTGTGTGAATATTTAAATATTCAAATGATGTGTCTATATACATATGTAATGCATTTTCCAAATTCTGTTCTGCTATTCCGGGTAGGATATTTTGGACTCATGTTGAAGATAAATGTGTGCTGATGTTTTACAGTATCTCCTGCAGTGTAGCTACTAAGTGGCAGCAATAAATAATAACTACTGGCTTTAATTGCTTAGAGAATTGCCAAGTGATAATCTGATGTAATTAAGTAAAGGAAACTAATGTTGTCTTTAACCAGCTCCATAAAATAATTCCCCAGAGCTTCCCTGTGTAAAGTCACCTTGTAGGACAAAATCCTCTCCAAGCACAGTCTACCTCAGGTAGGAAAAGTCAGCCAATTCTTCGGGGGTTTTATGTTTTATTTTGGTTTGGTTTGTTTTGTTTTTTTTTAATGTTTATTTTTGAGAGAGAGAGAGAGAGACCAAGAGAGCGCATGAGTGGGGGAGGGGCAGAGAGAGAGGGAGACAGAAACTGAAACAGGCTCCAGGCTCTGAGCAGTCAGCACAGAGCCCGATGCGGGGCTCAAACCCATGGATTGTGATATTATGACCTAAGCCTAAGTTGGACACTCAACCAACTGAGCCACCCAGGTGTCCCATACTTTGTATTGTATTGTTAACTCTGCTATGATGAGCCTATGTTTATTCTCTTATAAACATATTAAATGTTACCTTTCTTTCACTTCCGATTCCTAGAATTAAACAGGGTGGAAATAAGGAGTTCTGGCTGAGGCTCAGTGAGTTGGGTCCATCAGAGCTGGTCTACAGAACCCAGGGAGAAGATACTCTTCAGTGTCCATGACCTGCCTGATTCAGGCTGGTTGGGGTGTGTGTGTGTGTGTGTGTGTGTGTGTGCATGTGGATCTTTTTCTAGGAGAATTCTAGAAACTCTCATATCTCTATTCTGACACGTCTCGTCCTGCCAGTTAACTATTATATAGTCACAAAGCTGTAGGCTCCGGCTGTCATCTGAAACCTCCAAAGGGCTGGGTTGTTTATTTTATTTTTTTTCTGTTGAAGTTAAGCACATGTCCGGTTGTGGAAGAAGTATAGGTGGGATTTGCAGGGTGCTTTTCCTCTCTGGGCCATGGGATTACATTTATCCTGGCTTCAGAAGCATGTTCAATCCTCTTATCATTATTGTGATTTGTGAACCATCTCTAAGCATATAGGAGTTGATCAATACCCAAATTCTCCTCATTAGGCTTGCCTTACTGGTGTTCAAACTCAGAAACAGTACAGATGGTGTTAAGGGTCTCTCTGAGCCTGATAGCTATGAAGGTACAGCCACCTTACATCCTTTTCTCTCCAAGACTCCAATAATCTTAAAGTATCTTAAGGGAGATAAAATACTTGAAGGCTGATAGCCAGGTGGAAGAATGTCTACCTGAAAATCAGCCAACAAGTTACATTTCTGTCAGGGTAGCTAATAAATATATAAAAATACACCATCTCTGAAAATAAGATTTTTCTTTCTATTACATAATGATTTCCTGGGGCTCTCTCCTTTTAATCTTTTATGAATTTGATTGCTTGCTGCTGTTTCAATAGCTTATGATCAAGAGAGCTAGAATTTTAAAAAGGGGAAAGGGTAAACCAACTTTGAAAACTTCAATCAGATTGCAGACTCTCTAAATTGAATCAGTCTCTATTAAGTCTTCTGATGTGAATTATCCATATTTTCCAAGGTTGAGACTCCTACTTACAGACAACTAATTTTAGAGCCTGGGACTTCTTGGTTTTAAGATATTGTTAACCTCCTTATTAAGCACAGAGATTCGGAATTTTCATCTGAGTAGGCAATTCTCTGAATTAATGAAAATTATAAGATGTTGCGTACTTCCAACTCAAGTCACAGGTGTGCTTTCCACGAAATGCAATATCTATAGAGTCGTCTTGCTAATGGACTATTTTATTTAATTCAAGTTGCCTTGCACACTATTATCAGCGTTTGTGATTTTGGAAAGGAACCTCCTGATTCCACGAGTGACAGCAGCATACCACAAAAGGGAAGATACTCGGGAGGAAAAACCATCCAAAGCAATGTACTGTTATGGGATGGTTGTTTTCCTAAAATCCCTTCTCATCTGACTGTCCAGTTTCTTATCCTAAAAGTGACTTTGTTGTCATAAGAGCCAGACAGACTCATACGAAAGAATACTCAATTTCACATTGTGACAAGTCCGTAACCATGAACCATGTGCAAGATCTATAAATGTCACTTGAATTCCATTGGAAGTAAGAACCATGTCACTCTCATGTGACATTCACCTTAACTCCCTCACATCAAGGGGGATCTTGCTCTTTGTGACCTCAGTTAGGCTGATATGATCTTAGCTCTGAGCATAGTATTTAATACTATGTACTAATTATTTGCATTCTTAAGACTTTTCCTAGTTTTTACTTTTCTGAAGCTCCTCAGCCAGGGGAGTTACCAGAAGAGACAAGCATGAAATTAATTTTTCATAGTCATTTAGTAATGGATAGAATGCTCATAGGGGCGCCTGGGTGGCTTAGTTGGTTAAGCGTCCGACTTTCGCTTATGTCATGATCTCGCGGTTCATGGGTTCGAGCCCCGCGTCGGGCTCTGTCCTGACTGCCAGCTCAGAGCCTGGAGCCTATTTCAGAGTCTGTATCTCCCTCTCTTTCTGACCCTCCCCTGCTCACGCTGTCTCTCCTCTCTCTCCTAGAAATAAATAAAAATATTTAAAAAAAAAAAAAAAGAATGCTCATAACTCACTTCCATGAGATGGTTTTTGAATTCTTTTGTGGCCCCCTATAGACTTTGGATCAATCCCTATCTAGAAAACTGGATGAAATAAACCTTTTCCTCACTTGCATTTCAGGATGTCTTCAAGTGGTATGTGGGGATGAGTTCTTTCCCAGTGGTCTAAGAATCTCATGGCATACCAGACTTCTTATCTAGAAACATCCCCGTGTAGCATTTCTTATTAACTCTTCTAGATTGTCATTTTCTTAGTCTTAATTAATGCCATTACTTTTTTTAAAAGATATTTTTATTTATTTCTAGGAGAGAGAGAGAGAGAGAGAGACAGCGTGAGCAGGGGAGGGTCAGAGAGAGAGGAAGTGATAGACTCTGAAACAGGCTCTAGACTCTGAGCTGGCAGTCAGCACAGAGCCCGATGCGGGGGCTCGAACCCACGAACTGCGAGATCATGACCTAAGCAAAAGTTGGACGCTTAACCGACTAAGCCACCCAGGCGCCCCAAATTAATGCTGTTATTAACCTTATGTGAATGCATGCATGGCCTTCTCCTAAACCAAAATTAAATCATAAAGTCTAGTTTCCTTCCCTCTTCTTGGATACATGCTGCTTAATGGCACATTATTCTATAAATATGAGCCATAATGGCCAAAGCGCTTACGGACACAAATCTGGCACCACTAGCAATGAGCATAAGAGACATTGAAGAGAGGGAAATTTTACCCACTCGTGTTTTCAACGTCTATTTTTGTCTATTTTCACTGTTTTGGAGCATCTAACAGGTTTAGCATACCTGTCTTTCTTCCTTCACCAAGCATCATTTGTTGAGTATCTACTATGTGTACGTACTGATGGTTGCCAGGGACTCAAAGACACGTAACACACTCGCAGTTCTGGTGAGCTCACAGTCTAGGATATAGAGGCAGGTGGTCTTTTCTGAACAGAACAGGAATTATTCTTGTCTGCAGACATGGCATCTATTTAAAGTGGTATTTCATCACCTGTGTGGCAGGAATGCCAACTCCAAACAACCATGTACTTCTAGGCACCTCCTTGACAGCCTTGACACCAAATCATATTAATGCCAATATCAACATTGTGTGCTGTCCTGGGTGCTGATTATGACTATGTAAGAACCTCTGTAAAATACAACTGCAGTGGCTGTGACTCACTTCTTACCCGACAGGGCTCCTTTTGTCTTATTAAGAAACCCTGTCCTTCCTCCCTTCACACCTACATCTAATCTGTAACTAAGTCCTAAGTACTGTCCTTCTTAGATCTTCTCACAACCCTAACATTTCCATCCAGTTCTCACCTAATGTATTGCTGTCACCTCCTCCTAATTGGGCTGTGTGGTTCCAGTCTCCTGACCCCAATTTACAGTCCCTGTTGCCAGTCCAAATATTCCTAAAGCATAACTGCCATTGCTCCCCACCCCCTGCGTAGACACTCAGTAGTCCTCTCATCAAGCAGAATGAAGACAAGTCACAACCCCCTTTCTGACCATTTCTATTCTTTTTGTTCCACAGCATAGCAAACACACCATGGCTTCTAATACTCGGTCTCTGCGCTCTCAACTCTTACTGTTATTTGTACGACTCCTTCTTCCTTTTCCCTTCTGTGTCCAGTGTCCAAATCTTCCCATTCTTTACAGCCCAGCTGAAGGTGTCCCAAATCACCCAGCCGTAAGTGATCTCCTTTTCTCAGTACTCCCACATGCTTTGCGACCCCTATTACTTTCTCCTCAATATGATACTCACTTATCTAATAATGCAAACCACCTTCTATGAATTATCATGAGCCAGTTGCTCTGTTGTGCCTCTTTTATATGTTATCTAACTCTATCATTACCTGTGGGTGAGTTGCTATGATCCTTCTTCTGCAGATGAGAAAACGAAACCACAGAGAGATAAATAACTTAATAAGCTTACATAGATTGGCCAGGATTTGAATCAGAGTCCACCTAACCCCAAATCTCATTGCTTTTAATAAGTATGCTTCATTTGCCTCCCATATACCTATTTTTAAATATCTCCTACCAGTGTCCATGTACCAGCAGAAAAGGGGGGGAAATCCTTTTATCTTATGTGTTTTCCATAATGTAGAACTTTGTTAAATCTTTGAATGTATGCCTCCTGACTCCTTATCCAGTTCCAGGTACTTCAAAAATTTAAAAGAAGACATTAATTGATAAGAAATCGTACTATCTGTTTAAGTGAGTAGATAGATACACTTGTTTTTAATTATTTTCAATTTGGGGGGAGAATTTAGAAGCATTTGGATCAAATGCGATGAAAATACAGGTTTTATTTATTCAAACCATTTCTTGATTTAAACAAAATGGGGTGGAAGACAACTTCTAGGAGAATTAACTTTAAATGGTGAGTTACTGTATGTGCACACACATGCACACACACACGCACATGATTTATACTCTTATTTCCCACGGAAACACAACAAAGGAAGAACACTGGCAGGTGGGAATCTGAGATCTTTGGTTGCAGTGTTATTCTGAATGTCAGATATGAATACCTGGCATTCTGGGTCTGTGTCTAGAGACGTAGGCCTGTCAGGATTGGTCTACAGAAACAAGGCCTCTTATCTTCAAGCTTTACTTGAGGGACAAAACAGAGACCATTTTTGTCTCTGTGTTTTCTATATTAGTTCTACATGAGGGCCCTGTTCTTAGACAAGATTATTACCCTTTTTTGTTCTGTCCTCTGTAAGTAAATGGTTGGGGAGGAGGCGGGCTTGGACCAGAGATGACTTCTCCATATTCTTTCCATATATTGTTGTCATACTGGGTAGAGCTAGACAAACATTTGAAATGGTTGTACTTGTTTTTATAAACTACACTCCATCTGGGTTGAGAATCTGTGACCTGGAGTGAACTTAAAACTCTGAAAGCAGATGCTATGCTGTAGCTTGCCCCTTATCTAAGACTCCACACAAAGGCAGGGGCATGTATGTTATGGTATCAAATGCATTATTTCTTTAATCTGATGCTGAGGCTTTGAGAACCAGATATTCCCATATTGCAACTAACAATAAATCAATAGGCAACTCATTATTCTGGTATTATAAGGAATTGTATTCTTATGTTAACACAAATCCAAAAGTTTTCTACACTGACCAGAATAGGATGAAATTAATAGGGGCGCCTGGGGGGCTCAGTCAGTCAAGTGTCCGACTTTGGCTCAGGTCATGACCTCACAGTTCGTGGGTTCAAGCCCCACGTCAGGCTCTGTGCTGACAGCTCAGAGTCTGGAGCCTGCTTCGGATTCTGTGTCTCCCTCTCTCTCTGCCCCTCCCCTGCTCACGCTGCCTCTCTCTCTCTCACTCAGAAATAAATAAAACATTAAAAAAATTTTTTAAAAGGATGAAATTAATAGATAATAAGTTAAATGTGAGATGTTCTCTCTCTCTTTTTTCATTCATTCATTCTTTCTCTTTTCTTTCTTCCCTGATTTCTTTTTCCCTTTCTCCCTTTCTCTCTCCTCTTGAGAGCATAAGCCTCATCAAATCATGTGAGACAGAATTAAGTCCAGGCTTCTGTTCCCTGGGTGATCATCCCTGCTGAGAAAAGTAATTGTCTAATTTACTTTCCAGCTAACATTTAGGAAAATAAATTTAATAGCAAGCGCCTGCAAATATTAAGCCTACTACAGCAAAGTTAAACGTTTTTGTTAGCATCTTCCTTGCACCTAATGTTTTCAAAACGTGTTTGTTTGTTTTTTTACTTTTCCTTGATTACCTCATTGAGAAATAAGTGTTCATTTTTCTCAATGCACCATGACACACGGAGACCATTCAGGTAAACCTCGATTCATGTAGGAATTATTAGAAGTCATTAAAAATATATCACCAGAATTCCCATCTCAGACCATGTTTTGAAAACCCTAAGTCCTAGAAGCTGGAAGAGGAGAAAATAGGTTTCTCTGGATTGAACACAATTGAATTCATACACTTTTCATTGTCTTGCTTTCATCACGCCCATGAAAGCAGTAAGGCCAAAAAGGTTATATCCCCGGAATTCATGCAAGTTCAAACACCGCCTGTTATTGGCATGTGCTTTCCAAGCTTCTTCACACCTCATTTTGCATAACTCTTGTAACAGCCTTCTGCACGGAGGAGCAGGGAATTACCCCTTACTGAACTCCAGCCTTCTAGGAGTGCGGTCACGTATTTGACGGGTGAGAGAGCCGGGGTGCCAGCCTTCAAGTACAAGTCCTTTGGTCAGTTTACCAAAAGGGGCTTCTTCGCCTGTCCAGAGGCGAAAACACGTCAGAGGAGCTACAGATGGAGCACCTGGTCCTCTCCACCACGGCCAGGGCATCATTACCAGATAAGGGGCAAAGCGTAGGCAGTAACAATGAAAGTCATGCATGGTTATTTTACTAATTAACATTGAAAGAACCTTCCGTGGGAGGAAGAGATGAAGAAGCATGCTCAGATACAATGTTTCTGCATGTGTGAATTAAAACATAGATATTTAGTAACAACCTATTTGCAAAAGCACTTTGTGGTTTAAGGAGGACTTTAAAACCTTCCCAAGAAAAAAACGAAACACTTGATAGTATTGAGGGTGAAGTTAAGAGATTTTGAGATAGAACTGGCCAGAAAGCTCTACCTACAAATATTAAGAGACTTCTTGCTGCAGCAGAAAAATAAGAATAGGAATATGCACTGTGATTTCAGAATGATTAAGAAGCTTCTCACTGCTCCTTCTAAGAACTAGTATCACTGGCAACCCTATTATATCATTTTACATGGTTATCTGATCACATAGAGCATTTTTTTCCCTTGTGGGAGTCTAGCTAGGTTCTAGATTCTAGAATCTCCACTAAAATTTCAAAGCACAAAGGAATCACTTCTTCAAGCTTAATTATCTTCACATTGATAAGAGGCTTACCATTCTCCACTATTTTGCATCCCACTTATAACATGCTGTTGCTAAGTTTTATAACTTCAGGTAACAATATTGGGTGCTCAGCTCATAAAAATAATAATACCTAAACATGAGTCACTATTTATCATCTCTAAGTGCTCACAGTATAATGATGAAAGCCCTTAGATAAACCATGACTGAATCCTAATCAATATAAATATTAATATAAATATATTATCCTTTTGGGGGGAGGTTTCTATTGTTTAATAATATAGTTCTTTACTTTCCATTGGCAATTTGTAGTTCACATATATTATCACATTTGTGCTTCTAATTATCAACCGAAAACTGGTACAATCCATAACTGACTTCTGTTCTCATTTCTACAATTTACTTAAAGCATCTGACTTGTTCATGACCATTTTGGTTTGCTTAGAAAACTTGTTAGAAGATTCATATGGATGGAGGTGGGGAGAGGGGAAAATGGGTGATGGGCATGGAGGAGGGCACTTGCTGGGATGAGCACTGGGTGTTATATGGAAGCCAAGTTAACAATAAACCATATTTAAAAAATTAAAAAATAATAAAATACGGTATTCAGGAGAAGAAAGAAGATTCATGGAAACTTACCACAAGTCTAATAAGCACTTTAAAAACAATGAACTTCTTATTTAGAGCAATTTTAGATTTACACAATTATTACGAAGAAAGCAAAGTTTCCCTGTACTCTGCATCCAGATTTCCCTCATATTAACATCTTATGTTAGTATAGTGCATTTATTATAACTAATAAACTGATATCAATACATTTTTATTTACTAAATCCATAATTTATGCAGGTTTCTTTATTTTTTTTAATGTTTTTATTTATTTCTGAGAGACGAGAGAGACAGTGTGTGCAGGGGAAGGTCAGAGAGAGAGGGAGACACAGAATCTGAAGCAGCTCCAGGCTCTGAGCTGGCAGTCAGCACAGAACCCGACGCGGGGCTCTAACCCACGAACCGTGAGATCATGACCTGAGCTGAAGTCTGACGCTCAACGGACTGAGCCGGCCAGGCGCCGCGCTATTCAGATTTCTTTAGATTCCACCTGATATCTTTTTTTTTTGCTCACAGAATCCCATCCAAGACACCACATTACATTCAATCTTCATTTCTCCTTAGGCTCTTCTTGGTTGTGACAGTTTCTCAGACTTTCTTTGCTTTTTAATGAACTTGACAATTTTGAAGCATGTTGGTCAAGCATTTGATAGAATGTCCTTCAGTTGGAATTTGTCTAATGTTTCCCTCTTGATTTATCTGGGATTATGGCTTTTTTGGAAGAAGATCACAGGGGTAAAGTGCCATTTTCATTGCCATATCAGGGGATAATACTATCAACAGGAGTTATCTCTGTTGTTGTTGACCCTAATCATCTGGCCAAGGTAGTGTTTGTCAGGTTTCTCCAGCTTAAACTTACTCTGTTTTTCTTCCTTTCTATACTGTACTCTTTGGAAGGAGGTCACTTTGCTCAGCCCATACTGAGAGAGTGGGGATTTATGCTCCACCTCCTTGAGAGCAGAGTATCTGCGTAAAGTATTTGGTCTGAGATGTGTTTTTAAATTATAAAAACCTGGAAGGATTTCACAAGTCAAAAGTTTTGTAAGGAGGAATAAAGGGAAAGATGAGGAAATCCTTAGGAGGAAGGCAAGAAGAAGGGAATTCAAAGTAATCATCACAACTAAGGTATGAGGTGAGGTTGTACACCTCAACATGCTTCTGACTTGAAGCATATTCCATTCAACTTTTTCCTACTCACCCAGTTCCTTGGTTAAAGTGAAGCATTTGAACATTCGGTAACTATAATGAAGTCCAGAATCCTTTCACTTTTCTCCTGAGATCATCCCATGGATCTGATACTTCATTCATTGACAATGCCTATCCTGCAGTGAGGTTCTGGTGTTGAAAATGCATAAATGGTCTCCACATTTCCAGACAGAGTTCAATACCTCTTCTTTATAGCGGATACAAGTGGATAAGTGATAGGAAGAGGTGTGATCTCTCATTTATACTGTTGCATTTAACTTAGAAAACTATTGATAGTAGACAGTGATTGCTGTGTAACAAACCATCCCCAAACTGAGTGGCTTAAGAAAGTAATCATTTATTGTCACTCACATTTGTGGGCAGCTAGATTTTATCTAGCCCAAGTTCAGCTGGGAAGTTCTGCTTCTCAGGAAAATCTGTTTGCTGGCTGAGAGTTACTGATCTGTGTTCCTCACCCTTTTCCAGCACGCTAGCTGTAGCATCTTTTCATCATGGCAATGTCAAAAGGGAAAAGAACAAAAGAACAAGTAGTAACATTTGCAATCTCTTGTACCCTTATTTCTTGAAACACTTTTTTTTGTAACCCAAGACTATCTCTGTCCTCTTATCTTTTATTTCCTCAATTTTTCTTCCTTTAACTCAGTACTGTAAATAGGCTCTACCTAAGGCTTAGCCTTTAATCCTAACTTTTTCCATGTGTGTGCTTTTCCTAAGAGAGCTTATCCAGGGTCAGTTTTTCTAAATCCTTAATGGTAGTTTCCTGGTTACTATTAGGCATTTCCATATTTTCATAATCTTTAATCCCATGCTCCACTTAAATCAATGTTTCTCCCCAATACAAAGCTGTATGTTTTTTTTAAAAGATTTTATTTTTAAGTACTCTCTATATACCCAACATGGAGCTCAAACTCATGACCCAGGGTCGGTCAAGAGTCACTTGCTCTACCAGCTGAACCAACCACATGCTCCTAAAGCTGTATGTCTGAAAAAAACTTTGGTCTTTATATCATGTTTGATGTGAGTACAAAAAAAAAAAAAAAAAAACCCAAAGTCCTGATGAAAACCTATCCTACATTAATAGGAATCTGACAGCTTTTAAAGTTAAAAGAGAACACACCTGAAAGAAAACAATAATGATGAGAAGACTATTAAACACCATTTCCTATGAGAAATGATTAAAGTTACTAATATTTTTTAAATCTAGAGATTACATAAGGCATCATGATCATCATGTTTACATAGTTGAAGATATGTAACATGGAAGACCTGAGGTTTTTATCTTTTGTAGCAGAACTATACCCAATAGGTAGATTTGAGGGAGAAAAATATTAGCTTGATATAAGAAAGAAATTTTTAGTAAACAGAACTGCATGGAAACAGAATAGGCTATATATCTTTATTTTTCAATTATTGTCACTTGTCTTTCCTGAAAAGTCTTGCTTCCCTTTTGCTCAGTTCCCATCAAAATCCTATCCATCCTTTAAGATTAATCCCAAGCCTTCATCTTTCAATAAACTCTTCCTTGACTACTCAAATTTTATTGATCCTTTCAACTCATGTTAATAGCTTCCTAGCCCACCCCAACTAAATTAAGCATTCTTTGAAAATAGAAATACAACACATAATTTTGTAACCTTAAGTATGAAACACAATTTTGACCTTATAATAGACATTCAGTAAATTCTCACTGATCTACTGTTAGAAATCTTCCTGATTTCTAATCTGGAATCATTAGGCTTCATTAAAATTTGAACCAGGTTGAAATGCCCAAGGGTCTGATCATTTCACACTTCTTTCACAAGAGGAGATGCCTTCTGATTTCAATAGTAGCCAGAAGGAAGTAGGGAATTTTGCCATCACTTGCCATCCAAGCTTATATTTTCCTACTTATCAATAAAGACACTGAATTTAGAGGTTCTCTACGAGTTTAGATTTATAGATCAGATAATTTGTTGGAAGAATTAGCAGAATGAAAATGCCATCAATTTCTTCATGTCTGATAATTATTTAGCACAAAAATCATCAGGTGAATGGGAATATATGATGTGGAGGATCACATAAAGCACTGAAGAGCTGTCACTCCCATTGGCATTCAGGTCTTCCTGTTGCCATAGTTACTGATGTACTCCAAGCGATTTCCCTCCTGAATCATACTCTGCAAAGCTTCAATGAAAATAAGCTATTCTTCCTGCTTTATTTTTCTCTAACCAGGAACTGAAGCTAAAAAATAGCTGCAATTCCATGGGTGTTTTCATACTTTTAGCAAGACTTTAAGCCTACAAAAAGAATGAGGAGGTTAATTAAAATAAGTGCCTCTGATTGCAGTTTTTACCTTTTTTGTTCAGTGATGATTCACTGAGGACACAACTATGCTTATGGCCCAGTCCCTGCCCTAGAAGTTAACAGAGCTCTGTGAGGGAGAGAGATAAGTAAGGGATGCATTTCTGGGAAATGCAATCACAGCTTCTGTGTCAGAAGCAGAGTATGGAAATCCATGGAAACACTAAAGAGAGAGAACTTGTAAATTTTGGGGTGCTGATGCAGTTGGATCAAAGGGAGGTTCCCATCCTGTGAATCTTGAAGCACTGTTCCTCTGAGGTTTAGCAAACATAGTTTTGGTCACTTTGGATACAGGACACCTGCGTTGCCCTGCAGGTTGGGTTTATGGAGCGGTAGTGTGAGGCGAGCAGCCCTCTACACACAACAAGCTATCATTTGCCAATTCTCACACACGGTCTCTCCTTTCCCTGTTGGCTACAGGAACTCCTTCACAGACATCCTCCGTGCCATCCTGCTTTCCCTGGAAGTCCTTATTGAAGATCCAGAGCTTCAGATAAATGGCTTCATTTTAATTATAGACTGGAGTAATTTTTCCTTCAAACAAGCCTCCAAACTGACACCTTCCATCCTCAAACTGGCTATCGAAGGGCTGCAGGTATGTTCACCCAACGTACAGTATGAGACTGTGTGCCAATGTACTTTTTGATTTCAATCAAAGTAATATTTGTCCTTTGGAATAGAAAAGGCAAACGTAGATGCAGTTCACCTGTGAATCCTCCATATTTTCACTTCAGCCTGCGTTAGATGGCTTTCTAAAGCAGTCCTCATTTTCATTAACAACTCTAAATTACTGTTACCACAGGCACAAATTACCTACTGTAGCAATTATGAATAAAGCTCAGAGACACTTAGCCTCATCCATCTGAGAGTTCACAAAAATGAAAACTAGGAGACACCTGCTCTATGAGCACGTCGTATATAGAGGCTGCGTGGGGGCCTTCCAGGGCCTCTGGAAGTAGTTTAGCACCGTGGAAATGCATCCTGTGGGTCCTCACTTCCCAGAATGCACCGTGCTTGAGTGTCTGTACTCAAGTAAATCGCTTCAGCACCAACAAAGGAAACAGACAAAACTCTACTTACTGTTTGATGACCAGTTGTCAGAACTTAGGGGAAGGGGATTTTGTGCTGCGTGGAGGTCGGGATGGCCAGTCTCCAGGGTCCCTTCTACTTTTAAAAACCAGTGATTCTGTGAAAAGTAACAAACTCAAAGGTCAGTACTGCGTAGCTTTCCGGTGACGACATTATTCTAGTACAAAGTAAAGACACAGTTCGGGAAGGTTCAGAATCAGCACAGATAAAACTCATGTCCCTTCTTAATTCTGAAGGAAGAATGACCTTTCTCAAAGATGGCAGTTATATGCAGCTATGTAGAAAGCAAAAATATTTGCTAATTCTTGGATCAACAATCATGACTCATGCTCTTCAAAGTGCAAAAGTAGGAGACCCATTCCCACCACTCCTGAGCCTCTAGTGTGATGAGTTGATGATGGGGCTGATTCTTACTCATATTTGGCTTCCTGCAAATCTCTTAGCACCTCACAGGCCTCTGATAAACATGTTTCTTGAATGCATTTTATTTTATTGAAATGGTTTCCTGTTTCAAGGGTAGGAGAAGTAGAGTGGGCATTTCAGAAGAGGAGGAGTAAATACACCCTCTTCCACTAATGCCACATTGTCCTGGGTGGCCCCATCATGCAGCTATCGGGGGCATGTGTCTGAACTTGCTTTTGTATTTTTAGACTACAGGCAGTGTCCTGCCTCGCCTTAACCATCTCGATCACAGATTGGTCCGCCCTATACTATCAATCACTTTCTCTCAGCTTTAACTCCTTTTCTCCAGACTCCTCTTACCCAAATCACTGAACGTCTGACCTCCCTCTCCTTACAGCTTTTATCAAAAGGAGTTTTATTTTTTTTTATTATTTTTTTAATGTTTTATTTATTTCTAGGAGAGACAGAGAGAAAGAGAGAGAGAGAGAGAGAGAGAGAGAGACAGTGTGAGCAGGGGAGGGTCAGAAAGAGAGGGAGTCACAGACTGAAACAGGCTCCAGGCTCCGAGCTGGCAGTCAGCACAGAGCCCAACACGGGGCTAGAACCCACGAACCACGAGATCATGACCTAAGCGAAAGTCGGACGCTTAACCGACTAAGCCACCCAGGCGCCCCTCAAAAGGAGTTTTAAAGGAAGCTGCAAAGTTTATTTCATACTCTATAACTATGCTGACCATATTTCCAGGGTTTTCTGTGATAGTAGAAGCTTCATTTAATTTTATCCATTTTAAAAAAGATAATCCATTACGTGTATAGGTAGTTGTGATTCAAGCTCTATGTATTCATAAGATTTTTTTTTTCATAAATCAGGAAAGCAAATGTCCTTTATCCAACCCTGTGTTCTATTTTTCCCCTGAAAATGTGTGGATTATATAATATGTCCCTTGCCAACTTCACCAGGCTGTTGTGGATCTTACTGAGTTAATGCATGTGAATGTGTTTTAAAAGGTAAGGCTATACATAAGCCTGTAAGATATTTTTGTGAGAAAGAGGAGGTGACCTTTTGTGGGCAAGGTGGTCCCACCTGGGCCTTTACTTGTATCAGAGCCTGGGATGAATTCTACAACATCCTTTCTATAGCTCTGGTTAAGGAATAACCTCTGCTAGGACAAGGGGAGATGCATGAGGTTAAGATACTTCCTCCCATGATCTCACAGAACAATGACCTGAACCCCTTTTCTCCTCTCCCTTTATGTAAAGTGAGGGAAACTCCTGTGACTGTGGGAAAGTATCAGGCCAGTTTGAAGTCAGGCTATCTGGATTGGAATGCAGATTTTTCTGGGAATTCTGCCTCCCAGGCTCTGAAGACCTGGGAACCCTTAGGAAGGTGCAGTCTTTCCTGCTAAGAGAAGGAAGCCAATGGTCTCAGGGGACGCTAAGCATGGGTATAGCTCCTCCATCTTGGATATGGGCCCCCTGGACCACCTAAGCTGTTGTCTTGGCAACTGTGAAAAATCCCTCAGGGCCACTGCAGACAGGTGGTGCTTTTGCTACACAGAGGACAGTCAGATCTGACCATCTACTGGCAACTTCTCACTCCAGACTATATTTTCTCAGGCTTTGGGAACATTCAGACCCCAAAGAGGTCACCACTCTACTGGCTCTCCCAGTGATCTTTCTTCATTGCAGGGATTGTTTTTATCCACAATGTAGCCATTAACCCCTTAGACATTTCAAAAAAGTCATAACTTGTACTGAGCAGAAATCATACCTTTGGTATTATGCTAAGTGGACTGAGCCAGTCAGAGAAAGACAGATATCATATGATTTCATTCATATGTGGAATTTGAGAAACTTAACAGAAGACCATAAAGGAAGGGAAGGAAAAATAAAATGCAAACAGAGAGGGAGGCAAACCGTAAGAGACTCTTAAATACAGAGAACAAACTGAAGGATGATGGGGGTGGGGGTGGGGAGGGTGGGGAAAATGGCTGATGGGTATTGAGGAGGGCACTTGTTGAGATGAGCCCTGGGTGTGGTATAGAATGATGAATCACTGGAATCTATTCCTGAAGCCAAGCCTATACTGCATTTTAGCTAACTTTCAAAAAGAAAAAAAAAAAGAAAAAAGAAAAAGAAAAAGAATTCATGTCTTTGTGGTCATACTTGTTGTAAAAGGAAGGTCCCATAAATACAGGTCTCCATTTGTCAGCCATGAAGATTCAAGATAAACTCCACAACACTGCTGACGTGGGTGAAGGCATAGACTTTTGTGGAGAAAGGGAACGTGAGACAAGGCCAGTGTCAGTGAGAGAAGAGAGGCCCCCGTTCTTCTTCCTGTGCCCCCTCTGAGAGGTCTGATGAGGTCAGAGTATCTGCTAGGCATGCGGGGAATTGCGGGGGACGGGGAGCCTGTGTCCCAGTGAGGAGACATTGCCCTCTCTGCTGTTCTGCCTTTGTAGGGTACCTGTGAGACGGCAGCCCTGTCAGGGGGAGTCATCAGACCACTTTTGTGCTAGGCCTCCTGGCTTAGGGTTTTAGCTATTTATAAGAGCTGTCTCAGATTACCTGCTGCTCAAACCCCAGATAATCTGGGACCCTGGGAAATTACCACGTATAGGTAATACAACACCTCTCACAGGGAGAAAGAGGGTGGGGCTCATCGCTCAGGCAGTGAGAATTTAGAATCATTTTTGGTCATCCCACACCTTGCATAACAGCCTAGTTCCCAAGCCCTGAGTTACAGTCTATTACCTCCATTCTTTGTTCTCTGTAAAGACAGTTTTTCAGTGCAACCCTCAGTTACTAATTGTTGTGCATTGAGTTCCTTGAGAAGCTGACTCTGCCACAGAGGTTAGCACGCATGAGGGTTAGTAGGGGGTACTCTTGAGATCAACTCCTGTAGAAGGGAAGTTGTGGAAGAATGTTTGCCAGCAGAAGTTAAGTTAGGGTTTGGTCATTTCCAGTGAAAGCCTCAGGTGTTGTGACTGAAATGACCCTTCAGATTTGTCCCGGATTGGGGCCAAGGGGTTGGACTTTGATATTCCCACACTGTTTAGTCATTGGGGACAGGCTGCTCTGGGAAGTGGTTGTGAGCTTGAGCAAAGTGACTCTCTTCAGCCTGAAGCCCCAGAGAGCACTGTTATCTGCCAACTTTCTGTTGGCAACTTCCCTGGGCGACTGAAGAATAAATCCACAGTCCTGAACGAGGCCTGGCAATATATTAGAATATTGACCATAATAAGCAAAAGATATTTGGAATATCCTGTAATGTAATGTCAAGGGGCTTCCTTTATTTTGAATCTAGGTGTTTAACTGCTTTTCTTTCTTGGTTACATTTCTCAATTCTGCCCAAAGTAGAAGCAATACCCAGTAATATTGAGGTGTTGGGCACTGGGTTAGCAAATCAGGGGTCTACCAGTTGTATTTCTGTGCTTCAGAAGGCAATTATATATATTTAACTGATCCTTGAGAAAGGAGAAAAGGCATTACAATGGAACTGAGATAGTCTTTTCAACAAATTGTGTTAGAACGGGACATTTCGCGTGCAAAAAAAAAAAAAACTGAATCCAGATAGAGACTTTCCACTTTTCACAAACACTAACTCAAAATGGATCACAGACCTAAGTGTAAAACTGAAAACTATATAAATCCAATAAGATAACATAGGAGAAAACCTATATGACCTTGGTTATGGCAATGACTTTTTAGATACACCACCAAAAGCACAATCCATGAAAGAAAGAATTGAGAAGCTAGATTTCACTAAAATTAAAGACTTCTCCTCTGCAAAAGACAGTGTCCAGAGAGTAAGAGGAAAAGTCGCAGACTGGGAGGAAATATTTGCAAGATACATCTGATAAAGAATTGTTATCCAAAATATGCAGAGAACTCTTCAAACTCAACAATGAGAAATCCAACAATCCAATTAAAACATGGACCAGAGACCTGAACAAACACGTCACCAGAGAATACATATACATGGCAAATAAGCATAAAAACAATGTTACACATCACATCCATCAAAGAAATGCAAACTAAAACAACAACGAGATACCACTATATACCTAATTAGAATGACTAATATCTGAAACGCCAATAGCATTAAATCCTTTCAAGGACATGGACTGACAGAAATTCTCATCCATTGCTGGTAGGAGTGCAAAATGGCACATCCACTTTGGAAGACGGTTTGGTGGTTTCTTACAAGATTAAACATATTCTTCCCATATGATTCAGTAACCGTACTCTTTTTTACCCGAAAAGAGCTTATATGCACATAGATGTTTTTAGTAATTTTCTTCATAATTGCCCAAACTTGGAAGCAACGAAGATATTCAGTAGGTGAATGGATAAACTATGATACAAAGCAATGAAATATTATTTAGTGCTAAAAAGAATGAGCTATCAAACCACGAAAAGACATGCAGAAACCTTAAATGCATATTATGAGGTGAAAGAAGTTAATCTGAAAAGGCTACATACTGCATGATTCTAATTATATGGCCTTCTGGAAAAGGCAAAGCTATAGAGACAGTAAAAAGATCAGTTGTAACCAGGAGCTGTGGGTGGGGGTGCGACGTGGGGCAGGATGAATAGGCTGGGCACAAAGGCTGTGTGATGTTATAATGATGGATACTTGTCATACATCTGCCCAAATTCATAGAACATACAATACCAAGAGTGAACCGGAATGTAAACTGTGGACTTTGGATAATACTGATTCATCAGTGTGCGTCCATCACGTGTAATGAATGCACCACTCTGGGTGGGAGGGACGCTGATAATGGAGAAAGCTACACATGTGTGTGATCAGGGGCTATATGGGATTTTCCATATCTGTGCCTTTCCTTCAATTTTGCTATGAACTTAAAACTGCTCTACCAAGTAAAACCTTAATGAAGAAAAAAGGTAATTATGTTGCCTCTAACAATTATCCAAAAAATGGTATGTGCATAGAACTTTGGTCATGTGCTTCATAGGCTGAATTAGTGAGTTATAATAATAGCCCAAAAGAAGACTGCTCTTTAAGGGATCATCAGATTTCTAGATCAAAAGTTACGCTGTACCAACCAGTCATGAAATTCTAATAGTGTATGTATTATACATTCCTCCTTTTACAGCGATGCTTTGAGGAAATGTCATTGTTTAGAATGTTAAGTTGTCCCAGTTACATAAATATTCTATGAATATTAGTTCAAAGAACTTCAGTTAAAATACTAATTTTGAGAATGCCTGGAAGCCATCTTCTCTCACTCGGTTGTTTGATCTCTTAAATGCGGTCAATAATGTCTAAAAGAGCCGTGTATGTGTTCATTACAACTTGTTTAAATTTTAATCAAAGTTTAAAGTAATATTTATGCCACCATTTTAATACAGCTCAGCATTATTCTCAATTCTGCTGAGGAATTCTGGCAGAATGAGCAACACGCTGAAATCCTGCTCTTGAGTTTTGTAATGTCTCCAAAATCAATTTTTGGAATTATTTCCTGTAAATCATTGTGGCCCATGCATTACAATCAACACACAGCATTTATGCATTTATCAATGGTCAGCCAACCCAGATACTATAAAGAGCTTACCGGCCCAGAGTGTTTTCCTTGGGAAGAGCTGTAGCCTTGCATCCTGCGGGCTATTTACAAAATGTTTGATTCCCTTAAGGACCCAGGCATTTGTTAAGGGTTTAACGAGGCTTACTTTTCACTCACTGGAGGAGAGCCAGACATCATTCATTCTTTTTTCTCTTTTCCCCTCATTTCTGGGCTTAAGTCATTTTCCTCTGGCCAATGAGACACTTTTTCTATTCATCCACTCTTCATTCACGGCTTACTGTGTGACTGTTCCATTTTTAAGACAGTATTATAATATTCATGTTATAAATATTATAAATATTTGACTTATGCTGTTATAAGTATTTGATTTATACTGACTACGCCCCAAGCACTTTTCACATACTATTTAATTTCGACCATAAACCTATGAGGTAGTATTGTTACGACACCACATTTTACAGATGACAAAACTAAAAACTAGAGAGATCAATGGCTTGCCTGAGGTCTTTAAATGGCAGAACCAGGATCGAAGCTTGAATATTTGGACTCTGCTCTCACCTACATCAAAGCGTGGCTGCACCCGCAGCAGTTACAACAACTGGGAACATTTTTGAACGTTCAAAACGTTCAAATGTTTTTGATAGAGTTCTCTCCCTTTCTCCACCTCCTTCCTCAAACTCCCAACAGCTTTGAGCCAGTTTAGTGCAAAAGGAGGCCCCCCACTTTTCAAACTCTTAGCCTTAAAGTGAGGATGGATTTGGAGTAATGCTCAGAGGCTCGGCCAACTGCAAATCATCTCTCTCTCTCTCTCTCTCTCTCTCTCTCTGTTACCCTGCTTCCCACCTGCGTCCGTTCTCTCTACCCCCTTCCCCTTTTTCACCCCTTTTCTAAAACCTATGACATGCTCACTTGCCTTTAGAGTACCCAAAGTGCCCTCTTCACCTAAAAGACTAGAAGAGTAAAAAGTCTGTCAAGTCAGTGGGCAACGTGACAGTTCTCTGGGGTAAATGAATGGATAGTGTGATTAGAAATTTGGAAAAGCAGTTTGGGCAAATGCATTTCAAGTTGGTAGTAGATTCACACCGAATCAAGCATCAGTGACTCACACCTTCAGATATAGTGTCTCTTGGTTATTCATTCAACATAGAGAGTGGGTCAGGTACTCTCTAACTAAACAGGATTTGTAGCAGAGAACTGAGCTCGCCAGGCTTCCTGAAGCTTACATGCTAGGACTTTATTATGCAAAGCATAGTCCACAAACCGCCAATATCAGCATTGCCAGGAGCTGGTTAAAAATGAGACGCTCAGGCCAGTCCACTGAATCAGAATCTGCATTTCAAGTTCTCTAATGTGCAAGTGCTCTGCATGCACATTAAAGCTGGAGAAACACTACTGCACCAGCTGGCATTGCAGGGTAACAGGATCTCTGCTTCAAGGGCATCAGATTTCCCTGGAGGAATCCATACAAGCCTCATCACTGGATCTCATTCCCAATGTTTTGGATTCATAGATCTTGAGCAGAGCTCATGAATTCACCTTTCAAAACCAATCCCAGGTGATGCTGCTGCTGGTACAATCACACTTTGATGTAGGTGAGCATCAGCTCCAATTATTTGGGCCTCAATTCCGGTTCTGCCACCAAAAGGCCTCAGGCAAGTCATTGACCTTTCTAGATTTTAGTTGCATCATCTGTAAAATGTGATGTCATGACAGTGCTACCTCATTGGTTTACGGTAAAACTGGACTGTGCATGAAAGGTGGCTGGAACTAAGTGCCACGGACAGTGCTCGCTGAGTGATGGAGTGTAACTGACAGGGTGAAGAGAGCAGCTCTTATCCATGGGCTCCTGTGGCTCTAACCTATGGATTTAAATGAGCATGCTCTCCATTGTCCCACATCCGTCAGTGTGGCTCCTGGAAAATGAGATCTCATCAACCCGTTCCCTGACCCCGAACAGGGAGCTCTGTTTCCTTACTCACCTTAGTTAATGACTTAGGTCCAGATTGCTGTCACCTGCCCAGGCTGTGGTACCTGAGATGCTGTTTTTTTCTATTCATGTGGTGTGATCCTTGTAATTATCACCAAACAGTCCACTGCTCACGCTTTTGCAGTTGGGTGATTAATGGGGTCAAAATCACCTCTTTCATCCAGCAGGATTCTTTAGCGATAACATTTATGCTGTCTTTTGTTGATTCCTGCAGTTGTTAGGTATTAAAGAATATTAGATAGAAACAGCTTGAAGGGAAAGGATATTTCTACGTTGCCAAGAAGTTTCTTAATTTATGTTTTCTGAACACTCCCAGTATATTTGAAGAACACTTTCCCTCCAAACTATTTTTACTTTCTCAGCTACAAAGCTATAATTCTGAATTTGCAATAGTGCAATACGTTACTATGGAAATATTAGAAGAATAAACTAGCTCCTCTAATGCTCTGTCTTGTTAAGTATCAATTAAACTCAGGAAGATAATTAGGGCTAATGAGACTCTAGTGACCCTGATGGCAAACAGTATGGCCTATTTAAAATAGTTCCAATTAAATAGGTATATCTCTAGCATCTTTTTTATTAAATAGGTTTTTTTTTGGACTCTCATGATTTATAGATCTAGCCAATGCTCTGATGTACCCATTTAAGAAACAGGTACTAAGTCTTTGCACCAGTCACAAAAGTAAGCAGATGCAATCCTTGCTCTCAAGATGTCATGATCCAAAGCAAAGGCAGACCCAAGAACAAATGATGAAACAATGAGCACATGCAGAAAAAGGGATATGTACCAGGTTCATAAAATCCCAACTCAGGCCAGAGGTGTTAGAAACGGCATCCAGAGTGAGGCACACATCAGCTGATTCTTAGCAGATGAGTTCAGAATAGCCAAGAGGAGGCAGGGTGGGAGAATTTCAGGCATGGGAGATAATACAGGCAAAGACATACAGGCAAGATATACTCAATAAGAGAGAGAAACGGAATTGATTTTATATTCCTGGAGTGTACAAGGACCAGGCAAGGAGCTTGTGTGCCCTGAGGACATTGGTGGCCACTAAATATATTGAAGCAGAGTGGTAACACAAATTTATATTCACATGTGATCCATTTGGTGAGCATGAAAAGGGAAGATTCAAAGGCAGGAGAATAATTAAAAGGCAAGTGGAATAATTCAAATAAGAAATAATAAGACTAAGTAGGGGCGATGGAAGGGATTCAATAACTACATAAGAAGTAAAATAAGGCAGTGCTTGGTGGTTGGATCCTTGAGCATGGAAAGTGGTAGAGAAGTCAAGGCAAAGCTTAGGTGTGCAGCTAGGGTGAAGGGTGGCTGGTGGTGCCAACCAATGAGATCATGCGGACAGGAATGGCAGGTGTGGGGAGATAATGAGCATTATTTGAACGTTGGACATGGTGAGTTTAGGATCCCATGAGATATTTGAGATGTTTATGTTAAGTCTGAGCTGAGGGGAGAGGTCTCGGCGGGATCTACAGAGTTGGTGGTATCTGAAATCATGGGAAAGGAACAGATCATTCAGAGAAAAACTAGAGTGATGAACAACGACTGAGAAAAGAACCCAAGTGATGAGCGTTATAAGTGAACAAGTTGGATGAAGAGGACCCCACCAAAGAGAAAGGGGAGGTTGAGACAGGGAGGTGTGAGAAGAATCCTGAGCTCACCTCCTGACAGAAATTAAGGGAGTGGGGTTTCAAGGAGGGAAACCATTTGAAGGTAGTGGTAGGAGTAGCAGTTAGCTCTGGTTTGAGGAGGAAGGTGGGAAAATGGAGAAATATTTCCTGGAAACCACAGCAGGTGGTGGATAGAGGAAAGTGGAGGAAAAGGAGCAAGAAGATGGTAGCGGAAGAAGCAGCGCATCTTACTTTCCTATTGGACAGGACTTCCAGCAGCAGAATATAGTAAGGGCCTTCACACAGCTGCGGAAGGTCAGTTTTGACAAAAGATTGACCTTTGTGAATTGTTTATTTCCAGGTTAATATTTCTCAGTGCACCAATGTAGAGATCTCTGCCTTCATTATTATGAAATGAGGTGTGACATGGCCATCCAGGGAATCTGCTGAATATATTATATATTTGCAGAAATATGGACTACCTACGAGTTTCCAGACCTGCCAGTGTCGTGGCACAGCGTTACTCAGTATTCAGCTGTCTTGGAGGCCAGCTGTTGAAGGTACCAGTGTGGAAAACCTTGCTCTGTCATCCTCATTCTCTGGTGAAGAATAGGTATTAAAATAATACTACATTTCCAAAAAAAAAAAAAATCAGTCAGAGCCCTTTGGTTTCCTGGAATGAAAAAGCAACTCAAGTCTGGCTCAAACAAAAGAAAAATGGAGAGGAGGGACATTCACATAAAAGTAAAGTTCTCTATCTTCCAGGCTTGGCTAGTCCTAGAGGCGAAGTTGAAACAATGCCTTAGGAGCTCAGTCTTTCCTTCTCTGTCCTTCTCTTAGTTATGCTTTTCTCTGTACTGACCTCATTCTCAGACAGGCTTCCTCCTGAGAGTGACAAGGAAGACTTCAACAGTTCCAGACACAGGTGACCTCTGGTTTCTGCATGCTTGGCAGGACTGAGGGGGTTGGGGGTACTCTGGCCAGACCAGTTTATGAGGCCCCTCAGAATGCTACACATGAACCGCATAGACTAAAAATGTTGGGGGATGGCACCCAAAAGATGCTGAGAAATGACAAAATTTTTGCTTAGAAATTTAAGGTAGAAAATTAGAAGTTTTATTGCAATTCTTTACTTGCTATACAACGTAGCAACTAGGAGTCAGGAAGTTGAGTTTGTTTCTGTTTGGCAATTAATTCCATGGATTACCTCGGGGAAATGGCTTAACATCTGTACACTTGATGTTCTTTATCAGCAAAAACCAACAGGATTGGACTAGAGTAGTGGTTCTCAAACTTTATCACACACGAACATCACTGGAGGGCTTATTGATTACAGAGTCTTGACCTTGGAGTGTCTGATTCAGCAGGTTGGCGGGGTGGGTGAGTGAGAAAGCAGTTCCAACAAGTTCCTAGGTCATCTTGATATGCTAGTCCAGGAATTACACTTGATACTAGGCTAGATAATTCCTTACAACCTTTTTTTAATCACCTAATGCTACAAACCTATAATTTTACCTCCATGAATAGACTTAAAGCCTTTATTAGGGATGGGAAATAGGCTTTCCCCATGTAACAAATCTAAACACAGTTGACCCTTGAACAACACAAGTTTCAAACTTCATGGGTCCACTTATGTGTGGATTTTTTCCGGTAAATACAGTACAGTAATATAAATGTATTTTCTCCCCTTACAAGCTTCTTTCTTTTTTTATAAGTTTATTTATTTATTTTGAGAGAGGGAGACAGAGTGGGTGAGCAGGGGAGGGTCAGGGAGAAATGGAAGAGAATTCCAGATAGGTTCCTCATGGGCAGCACAGAATTTGATGCAGGGCTTGACCCCATGAATCCTGAGATCCTGAACTGAGCTGAAACCAAGAGCCATATGCTTAACCAACTGAGGCACCCAGACACCCCCTTATGAGCTTCTTAATAACATTTTCTTCTCTCCTGCTCACTCTATTGTAAGAATTCAGTTTATAATCCATATAACATACAAAATAGGTGTTTATCAACTCTTTATGTTATTGGTAAGGCTTCCAGTCAATAGTAGGTCAACAGTTTTCCAGAAGCTGAAAGTTATGTGCAAATTTTCAACTGTGCCCCTGACCCCCATGTTGTTCAAGGGTCGAGTGTAATTAGGATGCAGTGCAAAGAAGAATTTTGAGGCGAGCTCCACGAATGCTAGCATTGATTTGAGACATCTGCCTTCATCACAGATAATAAAGGGGCAAGCCTGCCACAGACAATTACTTAGGTGTTCTCACCACCCTGTTCAGGGGACAGCCCAGTGTTCATGGCACAAGAAATGAGAAAAACCATAGAGTGAGACAAGCATCTCAAAGAAGCTCATATTTTCTAATCTAGGTTAGAAATAAGCAAACTTGATGAGGATGGTGGTGATAGCAGTGATGGTGGTGGTGATGGTCCCCTTTCTTAGTCTGGTGCTTAACGTATTCTCACACAGGGGCATCTGGGTGGCTGAGTCAGTTAAGTGTCCAATGTGATTTCAGCTCAGGTATGATCTCACGGTTCATGAGTTTGAGCCCCACATTGGGCTCTGCGCTGACAGTGTGGAGCCTGCTTGGGATTCTTTCTCTCCCTTTCTCTCTGCCCCTCCTCTGCTTGCTCTCTCTCTGTCTCTCTCTCTCTCTCAAAATAAATACATTAAATTAAAAAAAATAACAATAAAAATAAAGTACTTTCACACAATGTCTTACTGGATTTTCCCAACAGTTCTGTGTAATAAGCAGAGCAAGAGAGGAACAAATCATCACTTCAAAATAAAAACATGAAAAAGATCGATTGGAACCATGGGTGCAATATCAGTTCTGCCAAGATCATTGTTGCCTTGGAGGCCCGCTAATGACTCGGGACATTGCGGTGTGTCCCACCATGAGAGAAGGTGGGCTTTGTGAGAATAAATAGGTGGTAACGTGCAGTCTCCATTTTCACCAAAGGAAAGCATTTGTTGCTAAGAAACCACTGAGGATTGTTAACCCCTTTTAGCCCAAAGGCAAAACTTCAAAGTCCAGTTTCTTATTTTTATATTTAGAAGGACCTAATTTTTGTGTAATAAACTATACTGATGTTCAGTAGACAGAGAACTACTGAAATTGTAAGTGAATGCTGAGAAATGACAAAACTTTCTGCTTCAAAATGCAAGGTAGATGGGGCGCCCGGGTGATGGAGTCGGTTAAGCATCTGACTCTTGATCTCAGCTCAGGTCATGATCTCACGGTTTGTGAGTTCTAGCCCTACATCAGGCTCTGTGCTGATGGCGTGGAGCCTGCTTGGGATTCTTTCTTTCTCTCTGCCCCTCCCCTGCTGTGTCCCTCCCTCTCAAAATAAATAAATAAACTTAAAAAAAAGAAATTTAAGGTACAAAGTGAATTTTCAGAAAAGGAAAGTATTTAAATACCAAACACACATCAAGAGAAAGAACACGTACCATGAAGCTCCTCTTCCCCTCCCAGTGATAGGCTCCCAAAGGTAGCTACTTCCCCACTGGACTGCCAACATCGTGGATTAGTTTTACCACAGCAGGGTCTGATTTACAGATAGAAGTGACTTAGCCCCTGGGTTTTAGTGTTCCTAAGGTCGTTCATTCTTTTGTGACTTTGGTGGACTATCAACAATTGGTGTACCCTCTGTGCTTCTGTCATCGAAGATCTCAAACTACAGACGGAATTTAAAAACAAAATTATTCTGGAAAAATATTATGGCTAAGAAATGCAGTAGCACATTTTCTTTGTGGAATTTAATTATACAGCAACTGTATCTCATAGAATATAGAATATGCAGTATCAAATAAACGTTACACAAATTGCTGCATTTAATGTATACACTTTATTTTTAAGAGATTCTCTCAAACTCTCCCTTAGAGCCTATTTGTTCTCATTTTACACATGATTCTCATTGATTTGGATGTGTGGTTTCCAACCTCACCATATATTAAAAGTCTCTAACAGGAGTTTGGTTGAGGGGCTGATCCACATTAGCATATAGACTATCGAGAAACAGCAGCTGTTCAGCCAGGGAAGAAGCACAAATAACATAAAATTTGACTAATGAAACTAAAGACACCATGACTGAGACCATTTAGCATAGGATTTCACGTACCCTGGAGGGCATCAGCATACCATAGAGACATACTGTGTATGATGTACACATCCATGATCCTGAGTTGTCCAGAATAACCTCACTCACATTCAATAAGCTTTAATGAAGACACTGGAGACGTTGAACATTGTAGAGGGATTTTGCCTAAGGTATTTATGTGATGTACAAAATTTTATAGCTTAACAGACAGATTCTTAGTCACTTATGCAACTATACAGTCACTTACAGTGACTAGTGTATACTCACTTAGTCACTAATATAACTTAGGAATCCCAGAAATTATTCATTTTTTTAGAGTTCTAGAAAAGTTTCATTGTATAGTGAAAACAGTTTCCTCCTTGCCAAGACACAACCCTTTACAAGTTTGTCTTTTAGATTCCCCAAACGGAAGAGCGGTAGATGGTTTAAGTGCTTTTAGCTGTTGAAATCTGTAACATTCTCTAAGCGAAACTTCCAATCCCAAACCCCACGCTTATGGGTTCATTATATATTATCAGTACACAAAATTTTTTTAATACTGGCAATACTGGTAAATAAAAATATGAAAATGCAAAATTGTACACAACTTTACTCAGGAATAAACATCTTAAACCCAGGCATAATATACAGTGAAGAGTATTCTAGTTCTTTAAATATTTTACCTCAACATCGTTTATAACGGCAGCATAGTATTTTAGTATTTAATTATACATTAATGTATTAACCATTTCTCAATTTTTGAATGTCTAGACTGTTCTCATTTTTTTCAGTAGTACGTACAAGGCTGACATGAATGTCTCCTTAGCTAAATTTTTGGCCACATAAATTACCTCTTTAGAATTAATGTCTAGAGGTAAATGCATCTTGAAGACATTCTAGAGAAGGGGTTTTTACTATCACCAGCAACATATGAGAAGGTCTGCTTGTGAACCCAAATCCTCATTGTTAAACTTAAATCTTGGTCTATTTGTAACCTTCCCATGATGGCTCCACCACAGGGTGCCTTTTTGTGTTAATTTGCTTTGGTTACTTTAATTACTAGTGAGGCGGGACGTTTCTCTCTATGTTTATTAGACATTATATTCTCTTTTCTGCGTACTGCCTGTTAATGTATTTTATCCATTTTTCAGTTGATATTTTTAAATCTTGTCTTCCTACCAATTTGTAAGAGATTTTTGATGTTTAAGGAAATATGCCTTTAATCACATTGAACATTTTTTTGTCATTTTCATCTATAATGTGCTTATTTTTACTATTTTTATTTAAAGCAGTTTAAAAGTTTGTATGATCAAGTCTGTTAAGCTGCCTTTCATAGGACTCAGAAGGTCTCTTTTTCTCCCCAAATATTGTAGCAAATTCACTAGTGTTTCTTTCTAGCCTTAGAGTTTCCTTCTAGCCTTAGAGGTTTTTTTTTTTTTTTAATTTCTAGGAGAGAGAGAGAGAGAGAGACAGCGTGAGCAGGGGAGGGTCAGAGAGAGGGAGTCACAGACTCTGAAACAGGCTCCAGGCTCTGAGCTGTCAGTCAGCACAGAGCCCGACGCGGGGCTCGAACCCACGAACCGCGAGATCATGACCTAAGCGAAAGTCGGACACTTAACCGATTAAGCCACCCAGGCGCCCCTAGCCTTAGAGTTTTTAATTTAGCATTTTTATCTATCAGAATTTGCATTCAAAAAGATGTGAGGAAAAGATCTAACTTCATTTTTTTCTCATGTATTTTGCTTAGTCCTTATACCGGTTATTGGACAATGAATCCTGAAGTGCATTTTAGAAGCTGGATAAATCAGTGCTTAGGGAATATTGCGAAGGAAAGGAATGACAGAGGTGGTTATTCATTGCATGCTCTCTGTAAGAAATGTGAGGCTATTTTTCATGAGTAGCAGTAATGTGAATTGACAAAGGATGGAGACATGAGACTCACTTCACTTTAGCAACTATTTACTCAGCTTCCTATGCCAGTGTTCCAGGCAGGCATATGTGGAAGGACCAGGCACTCATGCCTTCGGGACGGGGTGAAGATTAGCTTGGTGTTTCTTTGGAGCCAAATGGGAGAAAAGAAAAACCAAGATGGCTTAGCCAACTAGAGGGCGGTCGTTGCTGGGCCCCAAAGCTGGAGGGTTTGGAAAATACCTTTCACTGCTAAAGAATTCTGAAATAAATAGTCCTAATGATGATCTCTCCTGCTTCAACAGTATCAGAGTGGAGTTTAGTAAGTTAAAGATGTTTAATGGAGAGTATTAACATTGTGAGAAAACTTAAAAGATTAAGCTAATGCCAACTCCATTGGAATGTCATTAATTGAGAGGAGTAATCCCTAATGCCTTAATCTGTAGACTCATTAAGGATTTGAAAAAAATTATGAATTACTTGTTCCGTGACTGAATGAAGTTTTAATTAAGATATTCTTGGAAAAATAAGAGTGCAGGGCAACACTGAAGAGGATCTTATGACTTTGGAAGGGGGGCACTTAGATCTAAAAGAGATTTAGAGGAAAGGGGGATTGACTTGAGGCTCTGAAGGAAACGACATCTTGATAAATCTAAAGCCTGAGAACATTCTGAAACATTCTCTCAGGTCAAAGCATGCTATTGTTGTAGTTTGGCCCAATGTTCTATATCTTTATTGTTCTTGTCTTTTGTCACTATTATACTCATATTTCTTTAAGTTTACCAAAAAGTGGAGTGTCTCAGTACGACATCTTCCATAAGAAAGTTAACTGCATATAATAACTCTGTTAACTCCAAGGATAATAGATACATAGAAAAAACAATCAATTCTAAGTATAAACCTAATATTTGGTATATGAGAACTATCATATGCTGCCCTACTGTGCTCATCCAAGTTTATTTATCAGTGCTGCCTAACACTGCCCTCCTTTCCTGCTCCACTTACTTGATGTCCCTGATCGCAGGTAAATGACAAAATTCCTGTTTCTCCATTCCCATTCCCACCAGTCCCTTAGCCTGTAGTGTTGCTAATCTGCCTACCATTTTATCTCTTTAAGTCCCATCCATACCTTAAGATAAGTATGACTGCATATCAGTAGATGAAACCTCACTTCTTCTGTTAAGATTTTCTATAGATTTTCTAATTCTTGGTCATTTCTTTTTAAAGTAGGCCCCATGTCCAGCATGGAGCTTGAACTCACAGCCTGAGATCAAGGGCTACACGCTCTACCATGTGAGCCAGCCAGACGCCCCTCTGATTCTTGACGAAATTTTTGTCCTGTACTCTTCTAGATCACTAAGTTTTAGATGTAAAGGAGAGCTTAGGGATGGTATCCATCAGTGAGCCTCAAACTCAGGTATTCTTCAGAATCCACACGAAAGCTTTTTTTTAAACGTTTATTTATTTATTTTGAGAGAGAGAGAGCGTGCATGCACGAGTGAGGGGGCGCAGAGAGAGAATCTCAAGCAGGCTCTGCTCTGTCATTGCAGAGCCTCAGGCAGGGTCCAATCCCATGAACCAAGCCGTGAGATTTCACCTGAAGTGAAATCAAGAGTTGAACACTTTGCGGTCTGGGTGGCTCAGTCGGTTGAGTGTCCAGCTTCAACTCAAGTCATGATCTTGAGGGTTTGTGTTTTCAAGCCCACCGTCAGGGACTTGGGCTGTGCTGGCAGCTCATAGCCTAGAATCTGCTTTGGATTCTGTGTCCCCCTCCCCCTCTCTCCGCCTCTCCCCTGCTCCTGCTCCACCTGTCTGGCTCTCTCTCAAAAACAAAACAAAACAAACAAAACAAAAACGTAAACATTAAACAAAAAAGGAGTTGGACACTCAGCCCACTGAACCACCCAGGCACTTCCATGGCCACGTTTTAAAACTGCATATGAGGGTGGCTCATTTTCAGTGAGCATGGGTGGCTCAATGGGTTGAGCATCTGACTCTTGATTTTGGCTCAGGTCATGATCTCATGGTTCATGGGATGGGGCTTCACATTGGCTCTGTGTTGACAGCACAGAGCCTGCTTGGGGTTCTCTCTTTCTCCCCCTCTGTCCCTCCCCTGCTTGTGCTCTCTCTCTCTCTCTCTATCATTCAAAATAAATAAACATTAAAAAAGCGAAAAGATGGCTGAACTCATCCTGAGTTTCTGATTTCCATAGGCCCAAGTGATGCAAGAGACCATCTCACAGTGTAGACCATATCGCTCAGAATAGTTCACAAGAGTTGTTCCCCAAAGGCTAAGTGTTGGCAGAAAACTTCAGAGACTATCTGGTTGGCCCTAACATATGAAGAATACTCAGCACCATGTCTGGAACATGCCTAGAGATGTAATAGATATTTATTTCCCATTCTAAAACCTGCCTTATTATCTGAAATTTAACCTCAATAAAAAAGGACATATGTTTGAGAAGGAAATGCATTTTCTAAAAAAGGATTTGTCTCATTAAAAATCACAGATATTATTTGTACTTTTAAATATAACTAATTACGTCTGTAGGATGACTGACATTAATACTGTAAATGTAGCCTGTGCTTAGGATTGACTAAATCAACAAATCAATAAACTCTAGCTGTTTATACAACTTAAAAAATCTGTTTTTATACTTATAAGAGTGATATTTGAAATTGGAATAAAGTACCTAAAGAAATACCGGATTGCTCATGACAAAGAATTCTGTGCAATTGATTTTTAAATCAGTTATCAGAGGAAAATTTGATTCCATTTAGTACAAGTACCATTGATTCTTAAGAAAGAAATTGTATGTATAATAGATAAGTCTGATAGTCAAATAGCCTTTTAAATTAAATAAGCCTTTTAATGCATATTGGGCCTCTTCTAACAAATACTAAAATTATAAAAGAAAGCCGGGGTTTTTATCCAGAATTTCAGAAATCTCAGTAATTGTTTTCAGTATGATAAAAGAGTGATCAGTGAATAAATCAATGTCAAGCCAGAGACTTTTCTTTGCCAGATTGAGTGTTTTAAAAGGCAATGTCCATGTCTAATGGAGAATTTGCTTGAATTTATTCATTCACAGAATGAGTATTTGTTCAATGTTTTTCATATGCTAGGTTTTCTGAACAAAATCCAATCAGCCGTGGACCCTAATCTCCATTTATTCATACAACAAATATTTATTGAGGTCTTAAAATGTGCCATGCGCTGCTCTAGGCACTGAGAGTACATGGAGGGTAAGACAGAGCCGGTCCCTGCTCTCTATAGTCTCTAATCTATTGGGTGGCTGAGAGAAGAGGGGTAATGGATGATAAGCAAGTAAAATGTGCCGACTAACAAGTTTGTACATGCATCACTTTGGTACAATTGTACAGTTATATCTTCAAGATATATTCCCAGAAGTAGGATTTTTTATAAATTAGAAATTTTCCATTTGTAATTGGGGTAAATATTCAGAAATATCTCTCTATGGGGAATCCACTACTACATTATCCACCATCAATAATGTATGAGAACACCTATTATTCAAGGCCTTGCCAACAGAATTATCCTCAACCTTCTGGATTTTTGACAGCCTCATAGAACGAAAAACGTTATGTCCGTGAATTTTTAATTTGCATTTCCCTAATTACAATTGAGGTAGAGCATCCTTTCATATGTTTAAGTGGAATTTGTATCTCCTCCCTCCCTTTCTTAAATCTCCTCTTCTCATCTTTCTTCTACCTTCTTTATTGGGTTATTGGCCTTATCTATTCATGTTAAGAAAATTAGCTCTTCTTGATATTTCATCATAGTTGTCTTTCAATTTTTTTATTTTTATTTTCCTTATAGGGCTTTTTTTTTTTGGCTCTGTGTTGGGTTTGCCAGCTGAGAGGATTTTGTACTATAATACTTGTCAATTTTGTACGGCTTCTGGAATGTCTTCTAAAGTTTTATGGTTTCTTTTTATTTTATGTTTAAATTTTTCATCCTTTGGTAGTTTATGCTAGTGTACAGTGTGAGAGTTTTGGCTTTTGTTTTTCCTAGAAGGCTGCCTGGTCACTCCAGCACAATTTATGGAAACTTTTATTTCTCCACTTTTGATTGTACTTGCTGTCTTTATCACGTGCTGTATATGCTTGGGTCTCTTTATGCAAAGATACCCATACTGTTCTAACTATTGAGGCTGAAAAAAAAGTTTTTACAGTGCATGAGTTCCTTTGAATAATCCTACTCAACAGAAATTCACTGGCTGTGAAAATAAAAAGAATAATAGAATAACGTATGACAGTAATAACATAAAATAAAAAACGAGAAGGGAAGAAAATAAGTAAGTCTGGGTTCCTGCCCTGAAGTGGTTCACATTTTGTGAAAGTGGCAGACATATAAACTACAGCTTGCAGAGAAAAGGAAGAAGCATGAAAACAAGGGCATGCCCAAGATGCTGTGAAGTTCTGGGAAAGAAATACATCACTTTGGGAGTTTATGCCATCCGCCCCATGGCTGAGATGAGATCTGCAGGGAACTTTGCACAATTCATCAGTTATAAAAAACCCAGAGGAAAGCCAGAGCACCAGAAACTTTTCTCCCTCGCCCCCATATTTTCCATTCTTGCTTTCTCTCTACTAATAAGGGGGCTGGAAGAGCTTTATGACACAAACTGGGGGCAGAATGAGGTGTCTTTAATGGAAACATGATAGTGACATGCCAGGTCTCACACTTGTTTTCCCAGAGGCAGAGAAACGGAGCTGCAGGTGGGGTCAGGGGCTTCCGGACTGGCACAAAAACCTGTTCTGACTTTCTTCACTATTTCCAGCACATAATCCACTGAGGGAAGCTGTGGGGGAAAGGGAAGTCTGCCGAGAAAGAGAAACATCTCCGGGTGCTGAGAGAAATCATGACTAAAACAGCCGTGGACGTGGGGGAAAACCCTGGCTGAGCCTCTCACGCAGGAGGCGTCCCCCCCAGGCCCATCAGATGAGGTGTCAAATACGGCTTGTGCTCCCAGCACCTGCCTCTGCTTTGGTCTCCAGCTGGGAAAATCCACCTGCTTATCAAGCAAGTTATTAACATATTTTATAGATTCATAAGGCCTCTCTTATTCTCTGCACCCCCTTGTCAGCCACAGTGGGAGGCAGCAGTCAGGCACCACGTGGGAACCGGTAAATGAAAACAGTCAACCAAAGTCCCCCAGTCCCAGCCAACAGGAGAGGGGAGTGCTTCCCTGGGTGAAGGCCCAAGGCTTGGGGCTTAATTAGCTCCCTGGCTCCTGCCTCATCTATATGCAAGGCCTTTCCCCGCCCCGCAACCACTTCTCTGCATTCCTCCGTCCTTTGTCACTTTGCATCAGGCCCATTTTTTACATGATGCAGTTTGGCCTGTTAACACTTTCCTGAGGGTGAGAGGAAAGGGGTGGCGGCCCAAGTGGAAGCCCAAGTGTCGGTGTGTGCGGGGAAACCGGGATACCCGCCCTGGACGCTCGTCGTTAGGGCCACGCTGCCATCAGCCTCCCGATCGCCAGTTCACGGTCGTCCTAAACTAGTGCTGGAACAGGATCTAGTGGGAAACAACAACAGTAAAATCCATAATAAGAAAAAATGGTCTCTAGGAAATTCTTTTTTTTTAGTGATTTTTTTTTAAATATTTTTATTTATTTCTAGGAGAGAGAGAGAGAGAGACAACGTGAACAGGGGAGGGTCAGAGAGAGAGGGAGTCACATACCGAAACAGGCTCCAGGCTCTGAGCTGGCAGTCAGCACAGAGCCCGATGCGGGGCTCGAACCCACAAACCGCGAGATCATGACCTAAGCGAAAGTCCGACGCTTAACCGACTAAGCCACCCAGGTGCCCCTCTAGGAAATTCTTAATTGTCTTTCAAATGGTGATGGTCAAGGTCATCTCAAGGTATAGAAATTTACTCAAAACATCAAATAATCAGCAGGTCAATAGATTTCCCCCTCCTGTTCATCCAAAACACCTGGGCAACAGTTACTGGGAGCGATGCCGAGCTTCTGTAATGGCTTGGAACCGTGGGAATCCAGGCACTTTAAAGGAACACTGGCTCTCACGGAACCTTTCCAGAAGGTCGGTGCATGCTCCCTGCTATTTGTCATCCAGAAATGCAAAGGATTCCCAGTGAGTGGCCACCTACCCTTTCCTTGAGGCCATGAAGCCCACACGTTGTAATTAAGTAAGGAGGTACGCAAGATGATTTATAGGAAGAAACTCTTCTGTTTTCTGTTTTCATTGATTTAATCCATGCATTTAATTTATACATAAGTATACACTATTGAAAAGTTTGGAAACTCCTGAGCTTGACCCTGACCAGCAGAAAACAAAGCCTGGTGAATTACTTGAACCATGTGGACTCGACGGACCCTCTTAGACAACACTTGCACAAGAGCTAAGGGCAACCTTGCAATTCTGAAGGTAGCAAGATGTACCCTTGGATAACAGGGTTGTGGAAGTTGTGATGACAGAAGATAAGAAGTAACAATCTTCTTATTTTCCATAGTTTCTGGGATTAGCAACTATTGTTCTGGAACTATCTTCAGATATGGAATTTGAGAATTCTACATTTACTTAAAATGGGGATATTTGTCTATTGTCACTTTTCTCTTCTGGATTTCATCCCTGGTTTCCTAAAAAGATCTACTTGAACAAGATACAGATAGATGATGACCATGAGCATGACCAAGATGAAGGTAGATAGTGGGGCACCTGGGTGCTCGGTTAGTTGAGCACTCGCCTCTTGATTTTGGCTCAGGTCATGATCTCATGATTTGTGGAATCAAGCCCTGTGTGGGGCTTTGCACTAACAGCATGGAGCCTGCTTGGGACTCTCTCTCTCCCTCTCTCTCTCTCTGCCCTTCCCCCACTCATGTTTTCTCTCTCTCTCTCTCTCTCTCTCTCTCTCTCTCTCTCCAAATAAGTAAATAAACTTAAAAAAAAGATGAAGGTAGATACATACATAGATATGCGATGTTTGGAATAAATATTAGAAACAATAGGTGGAAAAAGACTGAATTTTGCACTGGTTCATCCCAAGGTGAACTGTCACTTGTGTTAACAGTCTTGATTCCTATTTTTGCTATTTTACAAAATATGAAATATTAATGTGAAATACACTATGCTGAGCCCTCATCTCTGCCTCTACCTCCTTCAAAAGAGTGGATCCTAAATAGGAAACTAGTGAACACAGCTTCCATGTAGGAAAGCAAGCAGCAATTCAGCCATGGAAACCTTCCTTGACACAGACTCCACTTGAAGCAGTTCCACATTTCCCCCCCATTATTTGCCATGATCTACTGGATTATCCATCCATACATTGGGGCATAACGTAAAATTCAGTCTTATGGACAGAAGGCTCTCTCAGCCAGAATTTTGAAGAGTTGGCGTGGGCAGAAGAGAGTTTGGCCAAGGAAAGATGGGGTTGATTGGTAAGAGAATAGCAACCAAAGTAATTCTCTTCCCCCATTGTGCGGCAGGGAAAGCTGTTTGTCAGGGGTCCTTGCACAAGGCCAGGGGCGGGGGAGTCATCCAGAGGTGCACCTGGTCAGAGGAGACTGGGAAGAGACAGGGAAGGAGACAGGGAAGAGAGACTGAAAAGCCAGGACAAGGAGTGGGATGAAGAGTAAGAGTGAAGTCCAAACGCTAAACAAGGAAGTGTGGCTGCTCAGCAGATAAGTAGCCCCCACTCTGTCTGCCACCCCCCACCCCACCCTGTCTGTGTGCCTGTGCACATGAGTGTTTCAACACTCTCTGCATCTGAATTATTTAGGTCTTGTTTTTCCACCAGACATTTGTTTCTTTAAAAGTGGTGCTGAGCAGAAACTGAACCATATAAAGTTCTTGGTTTAAGTTTGGCTTTACCTGTTCAACTTCACAGTTTCCTGGGAAGCCTGACTCAAGGGCCAGGATTCCGCGGGCTGCTGACTTGCTCAGTTCCTGATGCTCTTAATTTTTTCATCACCATGGATTGTCACCACTGTAATATCTCTCCTCTTTTCCAAGACTCTTCCAGGGTTGGCTTTAGCTCAAGTGGTTACTTCGCATGTGTTGCTCCAAGACTCTTCCATGGGAGAGGTGAGGGCCTCCTGGTGTGCAAATTAATTTTCACTGGCATCAGATGTTAAAAACTATGCTCAAAACAGAGAAGCAGGTAAAAAAACATCCTCAACATTTCCCAACTAAAAACTCGCAGCCCACACAATTGCGCATACGTAGGAATTACAGTCAACCTTAACCTGCTTCCTTAAGAGTGGTGTGTTGCTGTGTGGAGGCTATAAGAGGGTTTCTGGACTTGGGAGAAGAAGTTATGAAGAACTCAGTGTCATCAGTCTGGTGTCTGACATCACAGCAGAGCCAACTGGTCTACCATTGGTCCCTTTAGTCAAAATGTCTCATCCTCTCGTAGCAGGGACTTTTATTTTGCTTTTGTACAATGCCCCAAATCCCCAAATCCTAACAAGTTGTGATGTGTTTGCTCTGCGGAAAGGAAACAGCTGCTGTGGGTAGAAATCTTACTGTCCTCTCAACCAGAAGATTTGGAATGAAGCCTGGTTCTGTTTATTTCTGGCCCTATCATTTGAGGAAGACCTTGCTTTCCCTCTGATTCAACTTCTTCACTCATAAAAATGAAGAATTGCTAATCTCAACCTTATAGTATTATTTATTTTTCTGTTTGTTTTTAAGTGTAAAAATTTTTGAGACCTTTCAAGCTACAAAAGTAATGCGTGCTTATTATTACAAAAGTAATGTATGCTTAAAATAGCACCTGATGAAACAGGTGCTAACAAAATTGTATAAAGGCAAGATGACCTCTCCCTCTATCCCTTCCCTCCCCACTTCCTGATGCTGGTGGCAATGCATGTACCCAGTTTGATCCTTCCATTGCCTTCTCCTTGTTCATACAAACACATATAAATAATGAGGAATTTTATTTGTACCTAAATGTATACATAATATTATACTCTGCAACTAGATTTTTTTCCCATTCAATATATTGTTACTTTGAGAAGCAAGTGAAATGAGATTCATGAAAGAGCTTGGTAAACTATATTCACCACTCAGCCTCCTGTTTTCTTTTCTTTTTTATTTATTTATTTATTTATTTATTTATTTTATTTTTTATTTTTTTACAAACAGTTTATTGTCAAATTAGTTTCCACATAACACCCAGTGCTCATCCCCACAAGTGCCCTCCTCCATGCCCACCCCTCCTCCCCCCACATCCACCAGTCCTCAGTTTTTGTCAGCATTCAAGAGTCTCTCATGGTTTGCCTTTCCCCCTTTCCCCCACCATTTCTGCCCTTCTTCTCCCCCTTGGTCCTCTGTTAAGCTCCTCCTAATCCTCCTATACGTGCACACATATGATATTTGTCTTTCTCTGCCTGACTTATTTCGCTCAGCATAACACCCTCAAGGTCCATCCATGTTGCTACACATGGCCAGATTTCATTGTTTCTCATTGCCATGTAGTATTCCGTGGTATAGATAAACCACATCTTCTTGATCCATTCATCTGTTGATGGACACTTAGGCTCTTTCCATGTTTTAGCTATTGTGGAGAGTGCTGCTATGAACATTGGGGTACATGTGCTCCTATGCCTCAGCATTTCTGTATCCCTTGGGTAAATTCCTAGCAGTGCTATTGCTGGGTCATAGGGGAGTTCTAGTGTTAGTTTCCTGAGGAACCTCCACACTGTTTTCCAGAGGGGCTGTACCAGTTTACATTCCCACCAACAGTGTAGGAGGGTGCCCGTTTCTCCACATCCTCGCCAGCATCTAGAGCTCTCTGATTGGCTCATTTTAGCCACTCTGACTGGCGTGAGGTGGTATCTCAGTGTGGTTTTGATTTGTATTTCCCTGATGAGGAGCGATGCTGAGCATCGTTTCATGTGTCTGTTGGCCATCTGGATGTCCTCTTTGGAGAAGTGTCTGTTCATATCTTCTGCCCATTTCTTCACTGGGTTGTTTGTTTTTCGGCGTGTAGTTTGGTGAGTTCCTTGTAGATTCTGGATATCAACCCTTTATCTGATATGTCATTTGCAACTATCTTTTCCCATTCCGTTGGTTGCCTATTAGCCAAAGTAATCCTGAAAAATAAAACCAAAACGGGAGGGATCACCATCCCAGACTTTAGCCTCTACTACAAAGCTGTCATCATCAAGACAGTATGGTATTGGCACAAAAACAGACACATAGACCAATGGAACAGAACTGAGAACTCAGAAGTGGACCCAAAAGTATACAGCCAACTAATCTTTGACAAAGCAGGAAAGAATATCCAATGGAAAAAAGAGCCTTTTTAACAGATGGTGTTGGGAGAACTGGACAGCAACATGCAGAAGAATGAAACTAGATCATTTTCTCACACCATGCACAAAAATAAACTCAAAATGGATAAAGGACCTGAACGTGAGACAGGAAACTATCAACACCCTAGAGGAGAAAGCAGGAAACAACCTCCTTGACCTCCACCGCAGCAACTTCTTACTTGACACATCCCCAAAAGCAAGGGAATTAAGAGCAAAAATAAACTGTTGGGACCTCCTCAAGATTAAAAGCTTCTGCACAGCCAAGGAAACAGCCTCCTGTTTTCTTATGTGAGTAAGAAATTAACTGAGTGAAGGAATAGGTGAGCTTATTGAACACAAAAAAAAGTCAGTAACTTTGTTGCACAGAATGCAGGGTTGTCTTATCTGCTAGGCCTAAATAGAGGGGGGTGGGGGGCGTGATTTAAGGGCCCGTGGCTAAGCAGGAAGAACACCAGGGCCACCAAGTCCACGTTTGTCCTCCAAGACCAGGCCTGGTACAGAGTAGCTGACCAATAAATGAGGGACCAGATGGGAGAGATATCAGAGGAATTAACGAACAGAGAGATACCAGAAGAATCAGTGAACGGAGCAATGGATTAAAGAAGGGGCTGCAAATGAGGACCATTTCTTTAAGAAGTGTTGCGGTAAAAATAAAGAAGAAAATAATGAGGGGAAATAGGGAATTTTCTCTAAGAGATTTAGGGACGTATTTGAATGAGCAATGAAAAAAAATTGCTGACACACTGAAGGCTGATGGCAAGGGGCCTGTAATTGTTTCACCAGCCAAGGGAACTCCAAAGCTGAGTTGGAAATCAGGCTTCTCTTTTACCCTCTTACATTAATACAGTTTAACATAATTCTTTGGCACTTCCTCAGGGAATACTGCCTCTGGAAGGAGCTGACTCACAGAGCTGGATGCCTTAGTTATACACTTTATCTTCCTTAATGTCTCCATAGGCTCTCAGGCTTTGGGGGCATAATTTCCTGATTCTAGAAGCTTCTGGACTTTGCATGTGAACTTAACTGCTGAGTGCAAACCACTAGTTAAAGATGTAATGTCCAAAGGGGCTTCAAGAGTTTCTAAGAATAATTGCCTAACCCCTTGATACTTGCTACTTACCCGTTAGTCATGCTAAATAAGCACGGTAAGTCTGCTGGCTCTGTAAGATAACAGACAAGTAACCCGTCCAGTATTTACTCAGGTCTGCAACCTTCAAATCTGATTATTTCTAATAGATCTAATTTTTTTATTTTTTTAAATGTTTTTATTTATTTTTGAGAGAGAGAGACACACAAAGTGGGAGCGGGGGAGGGGCAGAAAAAGGGAGACAGAATCTGAGGCAGCTCCAGGCTCCCAGCTGTCAGCACAGAGCCCAATGCAGGGCTCGAACTCACAAACTGTGAGATCGTGGCCTGATCGAGGTCAGACACTTAACCGACTGAGCCACCCAGGTGTCCCATAATTTATTTATTTTTCAAATATTTATTTATTTTGAGAAAGAGAGAGACAGAGAGAGAGAGAGACAGAGAGAGAATGCAAGTGGGGGCGGGGCAGCGAGAGAGGGAGAGAAAAAATCCCAAGCAGGTTCTGTGCTGTCTATGCAGAGCCCGATGCAGAGTTTGATCCGAAGAACCATGAGATCATGAGCTGAACCAAAATCAAAAGTCAGATGCTTAACCAACTGAGCCACCCAGGTACCCCTAATCTAATATATTTCTAATATGTATTTCATATATGTCGGTAACTTTCCTCCCTTCTAGTTCATGGAATTCATGTTCAATATAGGAACTCTGGAGTCGAATTGCCTGGATTCAGATTCTGACTCCAGAGTGTATTAGTAGTAGATAAATCAGCTAACATCTCTAGACTTTGACTTTCTCATCCCTAAGATGGAACCAATAATATTGTCTTCTATAAAATTATTATGAGATTTAACTGATAAGCTTATAAAAAGCATGTTGCAGGGGATTTGGGACATGGTAAAAAACCCAATAAAGATCTGGGAAAAAACTTTAAAACATCATTGTTATTAGTTTAGGAATTATGTGTATTAATCATTAATTTATTATATAAATTAATCCTAAAAATCACATGCAACAGAGTATACAAGCTAAGAAAAAGAGAAATTAAAACTAGCATCAAATAGAAGGCTGTTCTTGCTTTTTTGCTTGAGGTAGTTGGTGTTTTGGTCGGGATGCAAATCCTGTTCTGAGGCCGACTCTTTGAAATATGAAGAATGGCCACCCCCTCAATAGAGCTCGGCTGGAGGCCACTGCTCAATTGTAGGGAAGAACATGAGTACAGGGCTGTGTCACTACGAACATCACTCTCTGCTTAACAACGAGAAGATGCTGTTGCAGCAAGGTGGGCATGGGGAAGGACTGGTATAAAGCAACACCCTATGTAACAAAGCCCATCCTATGCCAGAGCCGAGGGTCCACTCTAGGTCTTCTCAGAGTTAGCAGGAAACATTCGGGGTGGTTCTCTTAGGGATAGACACCCCCCCACCCAGGAGAGCCCATAGCTGGCTGATTCGGATGGGAGCCATTCTAACCACTGCTGAGATGACTCGAGGGTGGCTCTGGGTTGAGCTAATTGTAACATCCTTGGGCTAGAAAAGGTCTGAGGTTTCTCAACCTCTCATTACCAAGCTGTGACCACTCCTAGGCGCTCAGCAGGTCAGCCCAGCACTGGCTGATGTAGCATCCAGCAGGACAAGCTGCCAAGCGTTCCCTGGACCATTACAGGACCAATTCCACAGCGTTCACTCCGTTTCTGTTTCTTTCTCTGGACATGAGACAGTGGGAGATGTTGTCGCTGGCTCTTCATGGCAGAAGTACGTTTTTGCAGTTAAATGTGAAGAGACAATCAAATGTCATTTTATTCCTCTGTGGTCATGCTAGGATGCCTTTGTTCTGGAATGAAATGGGAGTGTGCCACTAAGGTGGACTCCACTGTGGGGCGAGGATCTCACAGTGATGCCTCCTGCTGGGAACACACAGATTGAAATACCAGACCCATGAATAATAACGTTGTGCCTTAGTTAAGAAACAGGGTTCAAATAATGAAAGAGGATTTTCTTGCTTGGGAAAGGGTACAAACTGGGTAATTCTATTCCAGTGCTGAGTGTGTGATTCATTGTTATCAGCTTAATTTTTTTCACTTTTGAAGAGAATTTTCAGATAGCCGTAGAAATAGTGCAGATTCTGTTCATATTTCTAATTTGAAGTAAGGAATAAAAGGCCTCGAGGATTTTTTAATCATCTAAGTAAAGTCAATAAAAATACACATATGTATGTGAAGCTGAAGATTACATATCCGCTAACATAACATCAATTCCAGTGGCTACTTACCAAGCCCCGACCACACACCAGATGCTGAGCTGGGTGCTGGATTTGCCGCGTGCAGAGCAAATGTGGTCAATGAGTCATGGGACTGAGGTCCTGAGGAGAAGAAAACATAGAACAAATAGATGTGTAACTAAAGATTATGTTCAGGTCTATGAAGAAGAGGAAAACACATAAATACGATTTGTGTGGTTAAAAAATTTCTTTTAAAAATTCAGCTAAGCTTTCTTGCTATTTGTCTTAGTCGTTTTTGCTAATTGCTTCACGTTTTTGCTTTTAAAGCCCAGTGTAGGGGCGCCTGGGTGGCTTAGTCGGTTAAGCGTCCGACTTTCGCTTAGGTCATGATCTCGCGGTTCGTGGGTTCGAGCCCCGCGTCGGGCTCTGTGCTGACTGCCAGCTCGGAGCCTGGAGCCTGTTTCAGAGTCTGTATCTCCCTCTCTCTCTGACCCTCCCCTGCTCACACTGTCTCTCTTTCTCTCTCTGTCTCCTAGAAATAAATAAAAATATTTAAACAAATATTTTAAAAAATCCCAGTGTAAACTCAGTACCTACTTTTCAAATTGCTGAAGTTCCAATTAGGAACCGTCTTTAACTTGAAGAGGGTTACCTAGAATATTGAGGAAAACAAGGGGTGGGGTCAAAATCAAACACAATCATAGTGAATCTTCATAACTCACAAGCGTCTTTAAGACACATCACAAGCTGTATGTGCTCTGGAAGAGTAAAAGAATGAAAGCTAAGGAAATCTGCTCATCAACAGTATTTCTCAGTCTACTCATGAGTTAGTTGAAACAACAGGAGGTAGTTAAAGAAGGAAAAGAGGCTTATTTACAGAGGGCAGAGGTTAAAGAAGACTGTGGCTACACCCACCCATCACCCGGTGCTTCAGACCTGTCCCAGGTGGGCCGTCCTCCAGCTGATGACAGATGCGTGATCAATGGTGAGCCTCCTTGGATGATGAACTAACCCCCAGGAGCCATTGTTTTGTTTTGTTTTAAGTTTATTTATTTATTTTGAGAAAGACAGAGACAGAGTGAGGGCAGGGGAGGGGCAGAGAAAGAGGGAGAATCTCAAGTAGCCTCCGTGCTGTCAGGCATGTGGTGCTTGAACTCATGAAACCGTGAGATCATGACCTGAGCCAAAATCAAGAGTTGGGCACGTAACAGACTGAGCCACCCAGGTGCCCCTCCATTGATTTGTTCCTAATGGGAAACTCTAGGGATCAAAGTGAATCCCAAAGGTTTACCAGAATGAGCAAAACATGGCCTGAAGCTCAAATTTACCTCCTTCTCTGTCTCACCCTTCCACTGGCTCACTTCCCTTCTTCCACCTCTCCCGGGTGGTGGCATCAGACCCAGGTACTTATTTCTTCATTAGCTCATGTAATCCTAAACTCATGTAAGTAAATATGTGACTGCTTAACCTCAGCAGAATTTAGCAATACTAAAACTGAAAACACTCTTGAAGCCAGGCCACAAAGAGAATGATCTATTTCAGAGAACACATTAAACTAATGATGCTCATTAGCTTACTTGAGACAAATTCGTGATGACTTTTACATCTTTTCTAGGGCAGGACAAGCATAAGAAATATACTGTAGGGATTTCTCCCTGCAAGGGACACCTGTTTTCCCTTCTCACCTAATTATAAATATCCTCCAAAATGTAATCTGTGTGGTGTTACATAATTGTACCTAAAAATGTTTCCCATTAAGAGAATGACTGGTAATGAGGAATGTGTCCTAAATCTGACCAAAAATAAGTGTACAATTATAAACTTGTATGGGAAAAGTTGACAACATATCTATGCTCCAAGTTCTACAAAATGAGCGTATGTGCGCTGCCCACAGAGATTTCATACAGGTTCTTAGTGTACCGTAAAGTCTATTTATTGGCCACTAAAATGCATACACACAAGCAAAACCTCATATCTAATAATCCAATGGGTAACAGCCAGTTTCCTTGCCTAATTGAATTTAATGGAATTTCCTTTTTGCTGTCTCTTTCTTTTTTTCTTTTAAGGATGATTTGTCTTTTCTGGGTTCCCTTAAAATGCTCTTCAGGGAGGTTTCAACGATGCATGCCCTCTCTTACTCCTGATTCTTACCAGCAGCTGGTAGAGGGATTCCAAATAATTGTACACAGCTGCATCTTCCAAAAACGACCAGAATATTCCCTTTCTACTGTCTAATAGCAAACCACGTTTGACCAAAGAGTCCCTCAAGTAAGAGTGGACTGAACCGAGATGGAAATGTTACCAGAGCAATATCAAAAGATTAGAGTGGTTAATTTACAAATATGAGAACACTGATTTTTTTCTGTGTAGCAAAGGTGTCTAATTTACAAATGAAGAATAATCTGCAGATACTTGGAAACATTTCTCAATGATTTGTAAGATTATTATGTGACACTGCAGAATGCGGACCCCCTCTATTCATGCTCATCTCTCTTCCCTTGTGTGTGTGTATGTGTGTGCGCACATACCGCACGTGCGCACACACACACACATACACACTGCAAAGCCACCCTGCACTATACACAAATACTCTATATCACAGAGAACTAATTAGCAAATTCACTAATTAGCTCATCTTTTTTTCCCCTAAGTTGTCAGCTATAATAATTCATTTGTTTTTTCAAATTGTCTTCCATTATCATCATCATTAGTGCCTCTCAGTGAAAACTTGAACCTCACAAAGGTTTTATTCTTCCTGCAGAGCAAAGCCTCTATTGCACCAAGAGTGCTGGGCAGAGCATAGAATTTCCTGGACAAATGGCTGCTTTGGCGCATAGAAAGCTAAAACAAAAGACTCATTCCTACTTCATTTGTTCTAAGTCACCAGCAGCAAAGAACCATACACGCAAGCATTTGAATGCCAAAGTGGTATGGACTATAAGTTCCATAACTAATTAGCAGATCATTTATTTATTGTTACACAGCAGAGGCTTTGTGAACCAAATACTAGTCTGCAGAGACTTGTCTTTAATTGCTTACCAAACTGTCTATGTTTTCCTACATCTACTAGTAATCAGATATCACAATTTGCTCGTTTTCTTGTGTCTTTTCCCTACCTGTCTCTCTCCCAGCCATTTCATCTCTGTATCTCTAATACCTCCACCTGGACACAGTGGCTCTCATTACAGAATTGATGGCTAAAAGCTTGACGTACATATGAGTTACTCTGCAAGATTTGGGTTCTCTTCAACTGGAACTGTTCACGTAAAGGAAGTGCACATAGAACACGTCCTGAAAATTATACCCCTGTATTTTATGCAGTGCAAATGCATTTATTTCTTTCTCCTTGCTGTGAGCTCTTTATCCACGTGGATATTAAAAATATAGTTTGCAAATGACTTCTTATATCTGGGTAAAGGACTCCAGCAGTGTTTGATTCTCTCTCTCGGCACCTGATTCAACTCTCCAAGCATCCAATATGCTGGTATGTAACGCAGCAGTCAACGTTACTTCTGCATTCCGTCTAGCTCTTGATGCGCAGCTACACTAACTGCCTGTCGGCAGCTGGGATTCCCCTTCAGGAAGGAAGTCTTGGTTACCAAATGGAGTTAATATTTCAGAATGGCTGAAGGGTTGAACCAGCTTTTGGAGTAAGCTGATTCTCATAATTTCCTCCCCAATTATGACAGTGGTTACAAAAGGTTAGTAAGCGGAGCTTAACATGCCTCCCTTCATTCACCCCTTTCGATGCCATTCTTTGTCACCTTCACAAGGCTGCGCTCTCTTTAACTGAGCCCCTTTGTTGTTCATCCTCAGGGGAGAAATAGCTACATTTGGGAGGGGTGACGTTTTATTTCACCCAATATATCCACAATAAAGTCATTTCAACATGTAATCGAGATTTTTGAATATTTTTGAAAAAGTGTATTTTAGATTCTTTACATTTGGTAGGTACTTTATGGTGACAGCACATCCCAATTCAGACAAAATGCATTTCAAATGTTAATCACCTTGTATGTCTAGTGGTGCCCATACTGGACACCTCAGGGTTAAAAGAATTGACAGCTACAGGGGAGCCTGGGGGGCTCAGTCAGTTAAGCATCTGACTTCGGCTCAGGTCATGATCTCACAGTCCGTGGGTTCGAGCCCCGTTTTGGGCTCTGTGCTGACGGTTCAGCGCCTTGAGCCTGCTTCAGATTCTGTGTCTCCCTCTCTCTCAGCCCCTCCTCTGCTTGCTCTCTGTCTCTGTCTCTCAAAATAAAATAAAGATATAAAAAATTTTTTTTAATTAAAAAAAAATAGAATTGACAGCTACAGTCTGCTGAAGCTTACTGTGGATCCCAGATAGACAGAGAACTTACGATAGTTCTGGACCACAAAGGTTAGAAAAAAGTCACTACATCTAGGAAAGAACTTCCATTTTTGTGTTCATGAGAGCATCAGGACTTGCGGTTAAGATGAGCCCAATTCTGTCTGAGCTAACTCGCTATCCCAATTTTCATCCGAGAGAGCTCACATCTGTAGAGCTCAGGAAGTAGTCTGTTCAAGTAGGCTTGGAGAATTTCAAGCCTTTCTCATGTTCAATGATTCAGCCAGTGATGAGACAGCTCTTTAGGACCTTAGAAAAATACTGATACTCAGATTTCTTAATAAATGTTTGTTGGATAAACGGCCAGATGAATCAACAGGCAAGCTACCAATTCTCTGATACACAAACAAAATATTTTCAGCTCTAGGTTAATGAGCCCATGCTCATTTGCATGCTGGTCTTCTGTTTCAAGTGGTTTCATATTTCAAAAGAACAATTTTTTCTCTATTGTAGGGTCATAATTTCCACTGGGTTATAATGTAAATCTCCTCATTTTCAAGAATAAGACTAATGTATTACACCATGCACAATGAGCTGTATTTGGATTCTGGAATTATAAAGTATCTCATCAAGACTGAATCTCAACTGTGCTTTTAAAAACTAACAGCTTTATTGAGATATAATGCACATAGCACAAAATTCATCCTTTTCAAGTGCACAATTCAGTGAGTTGTATTCAGATACTTGTACAACCATCACCACTATTTAATTTCAGTACATTTTCATCGTCCCAAATAGAAACTCAGTGCCCATTAGCAGTCACTCCCCAGCACCCCTGCCTGCAGAGCCCATGGAGCTCCATTTTTTTTCTTTTATAGTTTACTGTCAAGTTCGTTTCCATACAACACCCAGTGCTCATCCCTCCAAGTGCCCTCGTCCATGCCCATCACCCCCCCTTCCCCTCTCCCCGACCCCTGTCAGTCCTCAGTTTGTTCTCAGCATTCAAGAGTCTCTCATGGTTTGCCTCCCTCCCTCTCCCCAACTATTTTCCCTCCTTCTTCTCCCCCATAGTCCTCCATTAAGTTCCTCCTAATCCTCCTATACGTGCAAACATATGGTATCAGTCCTTCTCTGCCTGACTTATTTCACTCAGCATAACACCCTCAAGGTCCATCCATGTTGCTACACATGGCCAGATTTCATTCTTTCTTGTTGCCATGTAGTATTCCATGGTATAGATAAACCACATCTTCTTGATCCATTCGTCCGTTGATGGACACTTAGGCTCTTTCCATGTGTTGGCTATTGTTGAGAGTGCTGCTGTGAACATTGGGGTACATGGGCCCCTGTGCATCAGCACTCCTGTGTCCCTTGGGTAAATTCCTAGCAGTGCTATTGCTGGGTCATAGGGGAGTTCTACTGTTAATTTTTTGAGAAATCTCCACACTGTTTTCCAGAGGGGCTGTACCAGTTTACATTCCCACCAACAGTGTAGGAGGGGGCCCATTTCTCCACATCCTCGCCAGCATCTAGAGTTCTCTGATTTGCTCATTTTAGCCACTCTGACCGGCATAAACCACATCTTCTTGATCCATTCATCAATTGATGGACATGGGTCCTTTCCATGATTTGGCTATTGTTGAAAGTGCCGCCATGAACATTGGGGTACATGTGCCCCTATGCATCAGCACTCCTGTATCCCTTGGGCAAATTCCTAGCCGTGCTATTGCTGTGTCATAGGGGAGTTCTACTGTTAATTTTTTGAGGAACCTCCACACTGTTTTCCAGTATGTAGCTCCATTTCAATGGTGAAAAAATCATCTTAAAGACTGCATGTAAAGTTTTCATAATCAGAATACGTAGTGGACTATTTTGGTGTGGTAGTTTATGCACCCCTACCATTCTCTTATTAATTTTCTCTACAAATATTTACTGAGTAGTGTCTAGGGTATAAGGATGGAAGAGAGTAAATAGGTCAGCCTATTAGACATGGTTCTTTTTTGAGAGAAGCTCAAAGTACACAGACTAGATCTCATTTCTGTGCTTGATTTCTGTAAGGTCAGATATAATGTTATTTTATATGAAGTGAGAATTTTAAGTTGCTGGAATACCATCATTTGGTATCTCTGGCTCAGCAGAGCTGTGAGTACATTTTTACAAGTTCGTTTAGAGTTAGCCCCTGGCTCTGATCCAGAGACCACACGGTGCATAAGTGAGGAAGTCTGGCTTGCTTCCATCACACACTCTGCCTCTATTCTCTTCTTTCAGGGGAAACCCAATGAGGGTTAGCCTGCAAACACCAATCTGTCGTTCCTACACATGTGCCTTTCCTGCACACGCCTCTCGTACCAGTGAGTCTACGGTGCCACCTTAGTGTACTCAAAACAGCCTCATGGGCATTTATTTCTGTGCCATGAATTCTTTGATGTAGGAGAGGTTTCCCTGACAGATGATTCCCACAATACACAACCATGTCTAGCTCATGATTTTATGCTTCATGGATATGGATGTATTATTTGCTATTTCTATTCTGGATTTGTCTTATCTTCCCAAATGGAATAAGGATGCCTTGAGAATAGAGAGCAGGGGGTCCCTGTCCCCCACCCCCAACCAAGCTCTGTCACATGGTGGTAGGTCCTCATGCCCCTAATACATGACGATTGATGGAGCTGGCTTAGCTGTCACGTAGAAAGACACAGGTTGAGCCACCTTTCCCCTGACCCCCGTTTTATAAGAGAGAGTCGTCCCTTGCTGACTGGTGTTGCTGTGTGCCTGCATTTGGTTTGCAGACCCGGCACTCTTCATTGCTGGATTCGCCTCATACCTGAACACCTACCATGTGCCTGGCTCTGTGCTAGGTGTTCGAAAGCAGCACACCTTCTCTCTGCTCATCTTGGATCCTCATTCCTATCCTGACAGTTGCTCCATGGTGTTGTGGCTGTTTTGCTGCCTCTCTCCCTAAACTTTGAGCTCATCAGGGATGACATGGAGTTTTACACAGAGCCTGGTACACAGCAGACCCTCAATCAATGTTTTTCATGTGAGTACACAAATAAAAAGGCAATTGTCACTAGCTTTCTGCCTACCTGAAAGACAGCACACACACATGGGAAACAATGAGAGGACAAGGTAGTATCATTTAAGGTGCTAATTATGCCCAGCGGACAACATGTAAACCAAATAAACTTCACCTACCCACGCAGTGTGGAGTAAGTAGAACATTTTCTAAGTACAGTCTAACCACTAAAACTCAGTTTAAAGTACATCAGATTTTTGGTTGCATCTTTTGAAGAGCTTTAAAGGTGATATAACTCACATTCAACAGACACTTCACATAATCTCCTTCCTCTCCCCTGCCCCCATCTTCTGACAAATCTCACTCCCATGACTCCAATTCCTGAGTTTTTTCCCAATCCCAATGTGCACCTACTTTCTGGGTACCTCCCCCCTTGCCTTTGTTTCAGTGGCTATTTCACTCAGTTTCCCTGGCGCCTTTATTCTCTCTCTCTTTTACTCATCAACCCAAGTCTGCGTTGCAAAAAAAGAGCCTAGAGCCAACCCAACAAACCCCTTCTTTTCTAGAAGTGGGTGGGGATGAGGGGAGCAGTGAAGAGGATGTATATGGATGAGGACCAGAAATAGTCCAGCAGTAATTTATGTCCCTGTTATGAGTGCAGTACGATTATGAAATGGAGAGAGCCTGCCAGTGCTGGTCAGGAATCTTCCTGACCATTTGGGGGCATGCCGCTAGATGGTGTGATGCAAACAGCAGCAAACACACAAAAGCTGTTTATGACCACTTAATCGGAGCTTTTGCCTTTGCCTAACACAGAATAGTAATCCCATATCTTAAGAAAGGGTCCTCTGCTCTCATCCTTGCTGGGATATGGCATTCCTGGTCGCCAAGATTCTTGCTGGTCTTCCCTTCAGAAGTTTTAGCTCCCCATTTCAACTCAGTCTCTAGCCAGGGTTAACAGGGGTCCTACTATGCTTTCTGTGCTTATGTGTACAGCTATATTCATCAGTCTCCTTAAATCAGCTTGGCCCTATGATGCTTCAAGTCCTCTTCCCTGATGAATCTAAGGACCCACTGGCTTGAAATTCCATAGTGTGTTTCCAACTTCAGAGGCTAAAATGTAGTAATGTCAACACAGCATCTGTGGACCAGTCAGGCTCCAACCAGAAAAAGAGAAACCACTATAAGTAGTCAAAACAAAGGTAACTTAATTTAACAGAAGGAACTGGCCACCCCACACGGGTGATGGAAAATCTGAGAAGCCCGAGATGATGAAGTGAGCTAGAGATTAGCAAGAATAAGAAGCAGAGACCTACCTGAGGTTGAGAGTGAAAGGGTTAGTGGAAACAGACCCTGTCCTGAGGGAGCAGGAGCCCTGGACTGGGGGCAGGTGAGGTCACCGAAGATAGAGCAACGTGGGAGAAATACCCTGGATTCTCTCCTTGCCTCACTCGCCTCAGAGTTTCTACCAAGAGTTCCCATTGGCTGAAAAGGAATCTGGGACATGAGACCAGAGCAGGGTCGGAAGCCTGCGTCACATCCCGGATCAGGGGAGGCACAGCGACCACGCCACCCTGGCGTAAATAAACCCAGGACATGCACAATCATGAAAGACATGACTGACAAACCGGGAAAAAAGGAAGGAAATGAATGAAAGACAGACCTGGTGGCACAGAAATGGCCTGGTCGTGTGGACATGCCCACAAGTACTAGCACAGAGAGTGGGAATCGTGGGTGAAGACTCAAAAGAGGGCCGTGCAGGGCACATCCCAGTTGCCAGATGCTGTGGATTGCATACGCTGATCCATGAAGCCTCACAACTGCTTGCTGGACTTTTGCCAGAAGGATTTTGCCAGAAGCAGACTGAGCCCAGGGAGATTAAGTAACTTGCCTAAAGGCGCACCATAGGTAGCTTTGGGACCTCAAACTGCTGACCAAAGGGTTACCATTGGCCGCCTTGCACCTGAAGTACAACGTTGCATCCCCAAAGGGTCCATACATACGTCGCTTTGGTAAGATCGTCAGGGAGACATGACTTTGCAGTTCATGTTTTTCGAACTCTCGTGCTAGGTTCCTCCTCAGCCCTACAAATACTCTCTCACCACCAACACTCACGTGCCCCCCACCCCCAGCACAAAATGTGTGCCTGTCACTGCTCCAAATCCGCTCCCGGAAGTCCTGGGAGGAAAATAACTGAGGTGCCACCCCCACAGCGGGAGTCTTTATTCTACCAGGAGACTCATTCCTGGGGCCAAGGGATGGCTCTTCAATGATGGATTTGCCAGGTCTAGAAGGGGTGCTGATTTGGTCCAACCCCTCAGTGAGCACCCCATAAGTCACAGCTGACTCATCTGCTGGGAAATCCAACTTTTGAGTTCTTTTTGTTTGTAAATTTGAAGGCCTTGAGCCCTAAATTTCAGAGGCCTTGCGAATGAGAAAAGAAGACAAAAACCTCAAAATAGATAGATATCAACTGTGCGCTGGGGTCTGTGGCACATGGTGTGTGTGTGTGTGTGCGCGCGCGCACTATCATTATATGTAAAAGCATTTTCTTGAAGATATCAGCTAATTTTGGAAGATATTAATCTGAAATCCATCAATAAGAATAGTGTTTCTTAGTAGTAGAAAATAAAACACTTATAAGAATTTGTGTTAGTAATAAAAAGCAGAAAAACCATTTTCCCAAGGCATATTATGAGGTGGTGGCAAATTTTGTCTAATAGAAAATACCTAATTTTATTAGTAATAATATTCTTTTACTTGGCTGTTATATTCTTAGAGTTTCTCATGGCTGAGTTCAAAGCACCAACAGTAGAATTTAAAAGTTAACTAGTCTTACTGTTGAGCTGTTATCTTTTTCTGGGATCATTTCTATCATTTTTTAAAAGATATCAGTGTAAGTGTCTGTCCATGAAAAAATTACTCAAATATTTATAATGGTCAACATTTATTAAGGAGCCTATTGTGCTTTGTAAATTGTGCCCTTAAAATAGCACTTATGATTAGACCAATGCAATGTATAAATAATACAACTTTACTGTTCTAAAGTCTGCATACTTGTCAAAACTCCTTTGCAGATGCTTTTATGAATCATAAGTATATTAATGCATCAGATCTCCAGAGATGCTGATATCAAACATTTAATTTCACAAAACCATTTAGATAGTCGTGGTGTGATTTGGTGAGAATTTTCTTTGAATAGTGGAATTAAGTGGTTACAAGTCAATATAGGCCCATTAAGCATATTAGACAGATAATCAAAAAGAAGAGATGTATGAGATAGTTTTTCAATGCAAGAAAAATAAATTTTCCCCCCAAGGTCACTTTTTTTGGCCCTCTAAGTTCAGAGCATGTTTTTGTTTTTGTTTTGCACTCAGCAATGCAGCAAACTCATTTCAGCGTAAGAGGCAATATTTTCTACATGTGCGAAATGAGTCTTGGACTCAACAGGAGGCTTTTTTCGGGCCCAGCATGGGTCTTCTCCAGGCTCCCAGGCTGTAGTGGCCTGCCACTGCCAGTGTCCAGCGTCCTGCCCTCAAGATGACACCAAATCTGTGCTCAATGTGTTCCTCCTGAAAGGAAAGATTACGCTTTATTGGACGAGCTCAGCGCCATTTAACTCTAATAATGATGCAGCTTTTCCTATGGTTGGAGATAAAAGAATTGGATCCAACAAATAGCTTCCTCGGGAGAAGACCCAGCCCCCTGGTCTTACTTGGTTAGAGCCAGAAATCAGCAGGTCTCTCTCTCTCTCTAACGGCCAGGGGGCAAGCTGGGTGAAATAGGAATAAGACAGATTTTCAAATGACTAAAGCACATTTCTAACTTTAAAAAGGAGACAAAATAACTTCTTGAAGTCACCTACTTGCTCCCTGTAACTATATGACTTTCATAATAGATTTGTTTAAAATAGTATCTGACAATATTTAAACTGTCACACTGCTGACTCAAATCTGACAGGTCTGATACCCGAAGTACAGGGTTTTCTAACTTACAGAGAGGTTAAGGCCAGAATTTCCCCTTGCGCATTTTCTAGAATATTACCTTCGTTAATAAACTCCTCCCCCCCCCCAAAAAAAAAGTTCCTGTGGCACAAAACCCACAAGAAATGACGAGTTAAACAAAGTTCAACTGGTTTCTTTGCTACCAGACTTTTTCAAAGGCTGTCATGAAATAGACAAATGTGTCCCTTAACTTCCCAAGGGAAGGCTGGGTGCACAGCGTTTAACTTGGAAGCCTCTGTTGTATGCAGGGCCCCTTCGGAGTTCATAGTCTGCGGTGCTTACTTTGGGAAATGCTGGTTTAGTTGATCCCTTTCCTGAGACCTGGTGGAAACGCTCCACCTCTTGGTGGATTTTTATCCTGCTTGACCTTGGCCGAAAATACCAGCCCTAGGCGACCACACAGCCGGCTTGCTCAAGATTCTTTTCCCAGCAAGGCTTTTTCTGACCAGCTTTTTGAGATTCAGGTGCTTTCCTCGACATTCTCACATCCCGACATCCTGCCATTCCGCAGCTTTCTTCCCTGTTTATTTTCCAGTGTAGCACCTTCTAGCTTTTATTACTGTTGTTGTTTATGTCTCTTTCCCCCTCGGCTGGAAGGGAAGCTCCTTAAAGGCAGGGACCTTCACGTGCCACATTCAAGGGCCATTTCTCAGTTTTCATCTTATTCAGCCTCTCAGAAGAATTAGACAGCACGGACTGCCCTCTCGATTGTGAACGTACTGAGATAGTCTGAAAAGGCTCCTTGGCCCCCAGGACACGGGCTCTTTCCTGCCCTGCCGGCCACCCTTCAGACACGCAGGCTAGACTCTCCTGTTCCTGCCTTGTAAACACAGCAATGCTGAGGACTCGGGCTCTGCTCCGACTTCGCTCACGGCCTGGGCCACCTCCCAGAACTCACGGTTTTAAATATCCTCAGCAAGCCGGTAATCCCCCTCCTGTCCCTACCTCGGATGCCGTCTGCCGTTCATTGTTAGCGTCTGAGCTCATCGGGGCAGGGTGCCTTATGCTGGTTTGGATTTTTCTCACTCCCACAGAATCTTCTACTGCTGTTCCTGATGAGGCAGCTCTACTGCCTCCAACGAGTGGCTCGTAGGTTAGGGCTCCCTGCATCCTGGGGTCCCCTATCTTCTAGGGCCTCCGAGTTCCTCGCTTCCAACCACATGGGGAAGAGGGAAGGAGCGTGGAAGACGCATATCTACTGGGTCTGGATGTGGTGACCTTACTTCTATCTACACTTCATTCTCCAGAACACAGTTCTGCGTGTCACTCTGCAACAGGGACAGGGAGACTTAGTTTAGCCATGCTCCCCGGAAGAGGAGGCTGAGGTTCGAATGCTCTACGAACTCCATTACAAGGAGGGAGAAGCAGTCCCACAAAAATATGTTATAAAATGTCTCAGCCTGTCCTGACAGCACCCTCCCTGCTGTTTGTTTTGGAGATACTTTATTGCTAGTTTTTTTTTTTTTAATTTAGTTTCCTTTTACTTTAATTCCAGTACAGTTAACACACAGTGTTATATTAGTTTCAGGTGTACAGCATAGTGATTCAACACTTCCATATGTCACCCAGTGCTCGTCACGACAAGTGTGTTCCTTAATCCCCATCACCTATTTCACCCATCCCCCCACCCACCTCCCCTCTGGTTTGTTCTCTACAGTCAAGAGCCTGTTTCATGGTTTGCCTCTCTCTCTCTCTCTCTCTCATTTTCCCTTTGCTTATTTGTTTTGTTTCTTAAATTCTACACATGAGTGAAATCATATGGTATTTATCTTTCTCTGACTGATTTATTTTGCTTAACATTATACTCTCTAGTTCCGTCCATATCATTGTAAATGGAAAGATTTCATTATTTTATATGGTTGGATAATATTCCATTATATATATTTTTTATATACATATATACACATACATAATACGTCTTTTTTTTAAGCCATTCATCTATCCATAGATACTTGGGCTGCTTCCATAATTTGACTATCATAAATAATGCTGCTATAAACTATCCCTTTGTATTTTTTTGGTAAGTAGCCAGTAGTGAGATTGCTGGATCATAGGGTAGTTCTCTTTTTAACTTTTTGAGGAACTCCATACTGTTTTCTTTTTTAAAAATTTTTAATGTTTTCTTTATTTCGAGAAAGAGAGACAGCGTGAGAAGGGGAGGCTCAGAGACAGAGGGAGACACAGAACCTGAAGCAGCTCCAGGCTGAGCTGTCAGCACAGAGCCCGACGCGGGGCTCGAACCCACCAACCGTGAGATCATGACCTGAGCCGAAGTCAGCCACCCAACCAACTGAGCCCCCCAGGCGCCCTTCCATACTGTTTTCTAAAGTGGCTGTACAAGTTTGCATCCCCACCAACAGTGTAAGAGGGTTCCTTTTCTCCACATCTTCACCAACACTTGTTTCTTACGTGTGTGATTTTTTTGAACATTTATTTATTATTTTTGAGAGACAAAAAGAGACAGAGCATAAGCAGGGGAAAGGCAGAGAGAGACGGAGAAAAAACCAGAAGCAAGATCCAGGCTCCGAGCTGTCAGTACAGAGCCCAACGTGGGGCTTGAACCCACAAACCACGAGATGATGCCCTGAGATGAAGTTGGACACTGAACCGACTGAGCCACCCAGGCGCCCCATTTTGTGTTTTTGATTTTAGCTATTCTGACTGTTATTGGTAATTTTCCACATGGAGAAATGAGGTGTATTTAGAGTTTAGAAAATGAAATGTGCTCCAATACAAGAAAAGTTTTGGTGGGCTGAGATCTCCTGCAGAATAAGACCATGTTAAAATAAATATATCTATGCTATAAAAGTACAATATTCCCCAATAAGGCATGATCAATATGTGGATATTCAGCTTTACCTTTAAAACTTCTAGAGTCCTTATTAAGAACAGCTATCCATTCTATTCTAATAATAACAGAATTAGTCTTACTGACCTGATTAATCTTATCTGAATTAGTAAGCACTGCATTCTTAAAATGCACGGTCAAAATTGTGCTGATGTAAAGAGCTTAAATGAGCCTGTAGTAGAGGGATAAAGGCATCAACTATAAGAACAGACAGATCTGGATTAAAACTCATTCACTCTGTCCTTGACATGTGAACTTGGACAAGTGTTTAACTACCCTAAGTAAGGCTTTGCTTCCTCACTTGTAAAACTGGTATACTTTAATAGATAATACAATCCATATATAACATCCACATAATATTGTCATGAGTGTTACATGAGTTAACACATATGAAAGCTCCTGATAGACACTATATGCCCAATTCTTACCTATTGAGTTACTTTTATTGATTTTAATATTTTTTCTTAAATTGTATTTATTAAGGCTTTTAACATTTTAGTGCCCTTGCTTATTACAGCCCTAGTCACAAATCAAGGACATTTGTGTGGTTAAAGGCTTCTCATTAGCTGGCAACTTTGCTTTCAGTGATTTCTGTGTCATTTCCATCATGCTTCTTTCTTTAAGAGACACCATACTTTTGTGAGTTTAAGCACTAAACTGCAAGGTTGAATGATATGAAGAATACTGTATCTTCTTGCATTGATTTCCTGTGCAAATCAGTGATCCAAGCAACCTGGGTTTCTCCATGAACTGGCTTTTAAATAATGAACAACAATCATCTGTTTACTACTTAGGGACCCCCAGGGAAACCTGAAGATGAAATATTGTGTCCTTACCACAATGTATTTGCTACTTAATAGTCAGATATAAGGGCACCGTGGTTAGAAAAGCTGGAAGTGATTTTTGTGGCAATTTAAGTTTCCATTGCTTGAGTTCATCTCTGCAGACTCCGCGTGACCGTGCTCCTCTCCTGGTAGCAGTCATGGTCGCCCTTTAGCTCATCTCACTTGAGCAGCAATGAGATTGCCAGAGTGAAAGAAGGATGCAGTTCTCCTATGTGGAGCTTGATTAAGTAGGAAGTTAAAAAGACAATTGGGATTATCTCAGTTTTCTTGTTACTAAAGGCGTTCGTACCAGACATGAGGTGATACCAGTGTAATCAAGATAGTCATTAAATTTATAGTCATTTTCCGTTATCTTGGCAAAAATTTGACAGGTGTGAACCACAAGATGATTTTTGAGCTATTTCCCTTCCTTCCTTCTCCCTTCCTTCCTTCCTTCCTTCCTTCCTTCCTTCCTTCCTTCCTTCCTTCTTTCCTTCCTTCCTTTTCCTATGTTTTAAAACAGAGATCATCTGAAGCTTACTCTTATACCATAGTAGTGCTAAGCAAAACGTAGGGACTCCTGGTGGCAAATAAACTCTTGAAGACCCTCAAGCATAGTCACAATGTATTTTCTGTTAGCTCTTTATACAAGGCATTTTTATCTGGCCTCTGTAGGACATCCAGCCTTCCCTGATCTTCACCTCCGGCTGCCTGAGCTGTTTATTAGCTCTGCTTTAAAGGAACTACCATAGAGCACAGAACCTAAACTCTGAATTCTGTGTCTTCCTTTCAAAGTTTTGTCATTTCCCACTGGACAATGAGCTGGTTGAGGACAGAGAGTATGTTTCCTATATCCCTGCACGTCTGCATTTTCCATATAAGAGGGGCCTGATAACTGCTTGCTGACCTGGTGGACAGAATTGAACATGAAAGGGAAGGCCAAGGAATGTTGTTTAGGACTGTTGCAACCAGAGAGGGTTCTGAGCTTGATCTGCTGGTAAGCTCAGTTTGACAGAAGGCGAGCTTTGCTTACCATGGTTAGGAGCACTGCCAATCCGTTTCAGGATCTGCAGATCAACCTTCTATCCTCTAGCCTGTCCTGATCTAAACTTGCATTTAAAAAAAAAAAAACTGAGCCCGGGGCACCTGGGTGGCTCAGTCGGTTGAGCGCCCAACTTCGGCTCAGGTCATGATCTCACTGTTCGTGAGTTTGAGCCCTGCGTCGGGCTCTGTACTGACAGCTCAGAGCCTGGAGTCTGCTTCAGATTCTGTGTCTCCCTCCCTATCTGACCCTTCCCTGCTCACGCTCTCTGTCTCTCACAAATAAATAAAACATTAAAAAACAAACAAACAACTGAATCCTTCCTGACCTCAAGAGAACACCAGGTCAGTACAGTTTCTCAGAAGTCAACAATGACTTCTCGGAGCATATATTGGAAGAAAATCCATCGCCTGTAATCAGTTGAAGCCATTGACCAGCGGCCTTGCTAATAAGCATGTTCTCTCCTCTTTCGTGCTTGCTACGGATATATATGAAGCATTTGGTGTGTAACTGCTATGGCATGAGCTCTCCATTTCCTTGCAAATAGGTGGATATGTGACTTTCACACTAATGACTACCACGTGGTATAATAAAAACCCATCAGTATGAAGTATCGCATTTTTAGAAGGCTCTCTCACATCAGTGAAGCCCATTTATGCTGCTGAAAATGTTTTAATCTGTACACTTTGATGTGGGAAATGGGTGTCCTTAGTAGGACATGCATAAACTGAATAGATAAAGCCGATCTTCATGCGTGTGTCTTTATACTTCCTGCAGACCTACCTACATACGCACAGTTATATGAATGAATGGATTCCGTCTGCCAAGGCCCTGAAGAGCACTCAGAGCTGCTCAAGGGAAGGAGGCAGAAAGTATGAGAGACAGCTCTTGGGCTCATCCATCCCTTTTCCTTTCCTGCATTTGGTTTTCAGAGGAATCGCAATAGATGGGGGAAGTTCATGTATTTGGGGATTTGAGTGGCCCTGTTTTACTTTTCACATAAGGACAGCAGAAGAGGTGAGAAAGGTTGAGAGTTTGAGAGGGCAGTTGTTGTGAGCAAAGTTCCCCAGGCTTCATAGGGCAATGTGATTTTGAGGTCAGATGTGTTTTGAGCCCTATTGTGAAATACGTTCTTCTGCAGGCATTACAAGTCTCAGAAGATGGCACTAGTAAGTGCTTCCTTAGCCAGCAGGAAACTTGACCAACTGCCGTCAGTAACATCTGTATCTGATTGTCAGAGAAAGAGGAAATAGTTAGGCCTCTGTCACGTTGCTCCTAAATCCGAATCAAACCCAAGAAAAAGCAGCCGAGCGATGCTCGAATAGAGCCAGTGTGAAAATGAAGTGGAAATGAAGTGCCCATTAAAACATAAAGTACATTTCTGACAGATTGCTGGAATCACTGAACACTGGCCAAGACTCCCAAAGAAAATAAAGAAGGGCACCTCGGAACATCCTACGATGTATCTTGTGCCTTTCAACTTGCTTTGCCATTGTTTGTTCAACATTCCATGTAAGGCAGAAAAAATCACCCATAGAAATGCTTCTGCTCTATCTTAAAGATGGCTACTTCCACTTTAGAGAGTTCTAAAATATTCAAATATCATATTCTTTAATTTTTATTTTGAAATAATTGTAGATTCACATGCAATTGTAAGAGGTAATACAGAGACATCCTGCATGGCCTTTATTTAGTTTGCCCCACTGGTAATGACTTGCAACACTATACGCAATATCTCAACCAAGGTACTGACATTGATACAGTCAAGATACAGAACATTTTCATCGCCACAAAGATCACTCATGTTACTCTTTTATAGCCACACCCATTTCCTTCAACCTTCACCCACTCTTTAACCCCTGGTAACCACTAATTTGTTGTTTCTATATTTTGTCATTTCAAGAATGTAATTGTATGAATGGAATCATACAATATATAACTTTTGGGGATGGGTTCTTTTTCCGCTTAGCAAGATTCTCCAGAGGTTTTTCCAGATTATTGTGTGTATCAGTAATTGTTCCTTTTAATTGCTGAGTAGTGTTCCACGGTATTAATGTACTAATTTGCTTAACCATTCACTTACTCAAGGACATCAAGGTTATTTCCAGTTTGGGACTATAAACATTCTGCTATATCTGCTAAATCTGCTATAAACATTCATGCACCAATTTTTGTGTAGACATAAGTTTTTATTTTTCTGGGATGAATATTCCAGAGTGTAATTCTTAGGTAATCTGGTAGGTGTATATTTAATGTTTCAGAAAACTGCCAAAATGTTTTCCAGAGTGAATGTACTATTTTACATTCCCGCCAACAATATAGGAATGATCTAGTTTCTCCATGTCCTCACTAGCATTTGGTGTTCTTGTTTTTTTTAAGATGTTCTAACAGGTTTATAGTGTAATAGCTCATTGAGTCTAACTTGCATTTCAATAATGGTTAATGATATGGAACATCTTTTCATGTGCTTATTTGACATCCATGTAGTTTCTTAGGGAAAAAGTCTCTTCATGTCTCTTGTCCATGTTCTAATTGGATTATTTGCCTTTTTGCTGTCAAGATTGAGGTGTATTATATATCCTATATATTACTCCTTTGTGAATAAGTGGTTTGCAAATATTTTGTCCCCCTTTGCAGCTTCTTAAATTTTGCCGATATCCAATTTATTATTCTTCTCATTTTATGGATCATGCTTTTGGAGTAAAGTCTAAAAACTATCTGGTCTGAGATTCTAAAGATTGTCCCCAATACTTTCTCTAAGTCTGTATAGTTGTGTTTTACGTTAAGTCCATGATCCATTTTGAGTCAGTTTTTATACGAGGTGTGTAATTTAAGAGAGGTATTGATTGATTGATTGATTGATTGATTGATTGATGCTTCTGGAAGTCCAGTTACTCCAGTACTATGTGTTGAAAAGCTTTCTTCCTTTGTTGAAATGCTTTTGTACTTTAGTAAAAAATCAGTTGGGCATATTTGTGTGAATCGATTTCTGAGTTCTCTATGCTGCTTCATTGACCCATGCATTTTCCCCTCCTCTGATACCACACAGTCTTGATTATTGCAGCTCTAATAAGCTTTGGTTTGGGTAAAATAATTTCTTCCACTTTATCCTTCTTTTCAAAATTGTTTTTACTATTCTAGGGTCTGTGCCTTTCCATATAAATTTTAGAATATTCCTATTGATGTCTACAGAAAAAAAATCTCACTTGGCTTTTGATAGATACTGTAGATCTGTCTATCAAGTTGAGGGGAATTGACATATTTAGTATGTTCTCTTTTGGTTCACAATATAATAAGTCTCTTCATTCATTTAAATCTTCTTTGATTTCTTTCATCAGCATTGTGCAGTTTTCAGCATACAAATCCCGGATATGTTTTGTTAGATTTATAGTTTAAGTATTTCATTTTTGGACCAATTATAAATAGTGTTGCACTTTAAATTTCAGTGGCTTTATGTAGATTCTTTGCATGTTTAGTTTATATCCTGCAATGTTAATGAACTCAGTTATAGGAAGGTTGTATTTTTTCTTTTTTGGTGTCAACTGGTTTTTTTTTTTTATTAATAGATTCCTTGGGATTTTCTATGTAGATAATCATGTTATTTCCAAATAGAGTCCAAATTTTCCAGGAGTTTTTTTTTTTAATCTTTTTTTTTTCTTTTTAATTTATTTCTAGGAGAGAGAGAGATAGCGTGAGCAGGGGAGGGTCAGAGAGAGAGGGAGTCACAGACTGAAACAGGCTCCAAGCTCTGAGCTGGCTGTCAGCACAGAGCCCGACGCGGGGCTCGAACCCATGAACCGCGAGATCATGACCTAAGCGAAAGTCGGACGCCCAACCGACTAAGCCACCAAGGCGCCCCCTTTTTTTTTAAATCACAAATGGGTGTTGAATTTTGTTAAATTCTTTTTCTACATCACTTGATAAGATCGTGTAATTTTTCCTCTTTGGCCTGCCCAAACAGTGGATTACTGTTGTAAGGACACCTGGGTTTTGTTTTGTTTTTTTTAAATGTTTTATTTATTTCTGAGAGAGAGAGAGAGAGAGAGAGAGAGAGCGTGAGCAGGGGAGGATCAGAGAGAGAGGGAGGTACAGAATCTGAAACAGGTTCCAGGCTCTGAGCTGGCAGTCAGCACAGAGCCCGACGCGGGGCTCGAACCCACGAACTGTGAGGTCATGACTTGAGCTGAAGTCGGACGCTTAACCGACTGAGCCACCCAGGCGCCCCACCTGGGTTTTGTTTTAATCAGGTATGGTGAGATACACAGATGTGGAAATGACTGTCAGAAAGGAAGACATTTGTTCTAGTTACAGATTCCTAGAAACTGGGTCAAGGCATGTCATGATGGGAGAGGCACAAGAGGAAGACAGTGGTTTGTCAGGAGGCAGAGAGAGTGAGGAGAAAACTGGGCAAGAGTCTTAACTGTGATTTTCAAGGCAAGAAATAAGGAAGGCAGGTATAGGAAGGTATGAAGGTTTAGGAGTTAGGCTAGTTTGAATAATTCCCGTGGGCTCCTGGGTATAGGAGCTGTCCCTGGTCCTGGGAGTGACTAGGGCAGAGGAATAGTGGCCCAGAGTGTAAGAGCCCAATAAAGGAGGCAGGTGGGGGTACGAGTGCGGGATTGGGGGGTCTGCATGTAAAGGAGTTCTCTCTTGCTCTCTCTAAGAATCAGCCAAGGGGCAGTTCCTTCCTCATCAACAAGTCCTCAGATGGCAAGCCATGAAGTATAGAAACTAGAAAATATGGTTAATCATTCAGTTAATTAATTTTTAAATATTGAGCCAGCTTTGCATCCCTGGTATAAACCTCACTTGTACATAGTATATAATTCTTTATATATATTGCTAGATTCTGCTTGCTAATATTCTGCTTAAGGATTCTTACAACCATATTAATGAAAGATATTGACCTGCAATTTTATTTTGTGGTACTTTTAAAATAACATCTGTAATTTTATTTTATGGTATTTTTGTTTCACTTTGGTATTTGGGTAATACTAGCTTCATAAATGAATCAGAAAGTGTTTTCTCCTCTTCTATTTCCTGGAAGAAGTGATGTAGAATAGATGCTAACTCTCCTTTGAAAATTTTGTAGAATCTTCCAGTGACCCTGAGCACAGTTCGGGTAACTTTTAAAGTTACAAATGTAATAATTCTCTTAATAGTTAAGCGCTATTCAAATTACTTATTTCATCCTGGGTGAGTAGTGGTAGTTAGTGTTTTCTGGGGAATTGGCCTGTTTCTTCTCAGTGGTCACATATATGTGTATAATTGCTCACAATATTCCTTGATTATTCTTTTGATGTCTGCAGAGTCCGCAGCAATACCTGCACGTGTGTTCCTGACCTTAGTAACCTGTGACGTGTCCCTTTGTTTCTTTGTCAGTCCTGCTAAATGTTTGTTTATTTCACTGACCTTTTCAAAGAATCAGCTCTTTGCTTCATTGATGTTCTTTATTGCTTTTCTCTTTTCAGTGCCATTGATTCCTGCTCTTTATTATTTATTTTCTTAACCTTGATTTGGCATTGGTTTGCTCTTCTCCCTCTATGTTCTTTGTTTCTTAAAGGTTTATTTATTTTGAGAGAGAGAGAGAAGTAGAGAGTACGCACAGTGGGGGAGGGGCAGAGAGAGAGGGAGAAAGAGAGAATTACGAGCGGGCTCCACACTGTCAGTGCAGAGCCCAATATGGGGCTCGAACTCACAAACCATGAGATAATGACTTGTGCCAAAGTCAGGCACTTAACAAACTGAGCAGCCCAGGTGACTCTGCCTCTACATTCTGAAAGTGGGGGCTTTAATTACTGCCTCAAGATTTTTCCTCTTTTTGTATCTATGCAGTCAGTGCTATAAATTTCCCTGTCAGCACTGCTTTAGCTCTTTTTCACAAACTTTGATACATTGTATTTTCATTTCCCTTCAGTTCCCTGTATTTTTAAATTTCCCTTGAGACTTCTTCTTTGACCCACCCCCGAATTATTTAAACATGTGCTCTTTAGTTTCAAAGGGCTTGGAAATTTTCCTGTTAACTTTCTGTTAAATTTCCGGTTTGATTCCATTATGGACAGATTTCACTGTATGATTTCACTTCTTTTAAGATTGTTGAGTTTGTTTGTTTTTTTTAATGTCCCAGGTATGGTCAGTCTGTCTTGATATATGTTCTGTGGGCACTTAAATTTTTTTAATGTTTATTTATTTTTGAGACAGAGGCAGAGCATGAGCAGGAGAGGGGCAGAGAGAGAGGGAGACACAGAATCTGAAGCAGCTCCAGGCTCTGAGCTGTCAGCACAGAGCCCGACACAGGACTCGAACCCACGAACTGCGAGATCGTGATCTGAGCTGAAGTCAGACATTTATTTTTATTTATTTATTTATTTTTTAATGTTTTATTTATTTCTAGGAGAGAGAGAGACAGCGTGAGCAGGGGAGGGTCAGAGAGAGAGGGAGTCACAGACTGAAACAGGCTCCAGGCTCTGAGCTGGCAGTCAGCACAGAGCCCGACGCGGGGCTCGAACCCACGAACCGCGAGATCATGACCTAAGCGAAAGTCAGACGCTTAACCGACTAAGCCACCCAGGCGCCCCCTGAAGTCAGACATTTAACAAGACTGGGCCACCCAGGCGCCCCTATGGGTACTTAAAAGGAAAGTGTATTCTGCTGCTATTGCATAGAACGCTTTACACATATTGAAAGGATACTTGTTTAAAATATGAAACATGAAATAAGAAAGCAGAATACTGTCTTTTTTGGGCTGCCTAGGTGACTCAGTAGGTTAAGTGTCCAACTTCAGCTCAAGTCATGATCTCAGAGTTCATGAGTTGAAGCCCCGCATCAGGCTCTGTGCTGACAGATCAGAGCCTGGAACCTACTTCAGATTCTGTGTCTCCCTCTCTCTCTGCCCTTCTGCTGTTTGTGCTCTCTCTTTCTCAAAAATAAATAAATAAACCCTTAAAAATACAATACAATACAATACAATACAATACAATACAATACAATACAAACTATTTCTCTGTTTGTTCAGACCTATTCCTTATCACCCCATCACTTTATTGGTCACTGACTTCTCCTCCATTTATCTTGTGATCCTACTTTGCATGCTCTCTGATATCAGATCCTTATCTTTAATTGAGATACTTTAATAGTTATCCCATATGGGAAAACACGGCACATGGATGAGAACAGCCCTACTCTGCAGATTCAGAGAGCAGAGAGGGCTTCCTGAACATGCGTGAGTGGAGCTCAGATTCACAGGTCAGCTGTTGAGCCAGTATTCTAGGTAGCAGAGATTCAGAGGTAGCACTTTTTGAATGTGGAGTTAGAATGCTTTGAGGACTAGTTTGGAAGATGTGTTCGCCCTCATGAATATGTGCTGAGCTGAAGAGGTGCAAGGTACAAACGGATGCTTCAGTGAAGAACTAAAGATGTTCAACAAACCGTTACTTGATTGACATCGCCTGTGTCCCCACCACCTGTGAATGCTCCATTTGTATTATTCAATACTGTATCACCAGCATCAAGCAGGCCATCGATGAATAGTTATTAAGTCCAATATCAAAAGCATGATCCCACTAAGAAAGGAAAGAAGGAAGAAAAGAAGAAAAGGAAGGAAAAAAAGGGAACGGAAGGAAGGGAAGAAGGAACAGAGCATGGGTAACCTCAGTGCTGTCTACCTGCAATTTAGTCTTTCCCTTACTAGGCACATGGTAGGAGCCCACTTCCTGACCCTTTTGAAGGCAGGCACGTGTTTGGCTTATCGCATATGACAGATGAAGCATGTCACTTTCTGGTGGCCAAACTTAAGATCTAAGGTGTGATTCTTCCAGCCATGGCAAGCAGCACTGTCCCAGATGGCGAAGGCTGCATCCCTGGCTGACAGCAAAGCCAGCATGGCTCCCCGCCAACCCAGCAAGGATATTCGATTCTGTGTGAGCAAGAAATAAATCTTCATAGTTTTCAGTGATAAAAAGCAGGGGCTGTGTGTTATTATAATGGAGCCTGTCCTAAATGACAGAAAATAGCAAGAGTATGTCTTTAGCAGTGGGAAAATACATGATCTGTCTCATCTTCTTTCTTTTTTTTTTTTTAAATATTTTTATTTATTTCTAGGAGAGAGAGAGAGAGACAGCGTGAGCAAGGGAGGGTCAGAGAGAGAGGGAGTCCCAGACTGAAACAGGCTCCAGGCTCTGAGCTGGCAGTCAGCACAGAGCCCGACGCAGGGCTCAAACCCACAAACCGCGAGATCATGACCCAAGCGAAAGTCGGACGCTTAACCGACTAAGCCACCAAGGCGCCCCATGTCTCATCTTCTTTCTTGTCTTTCTCTATTTTCTAGCTTTTAAAAAATGGTTTAAATCTATTTTTGACTTTTCTAGAATGGGTTATTTTTGTCATAAGGAAATACATTAATGTAAAATAAACCCGGGGACAAATTTTACAATTCGTATATCCTTATCATTTGAGGTGATGTATATTTTTACTGGTAGGTGCATGAAATGTACAGAAATTAACAGCATTTTCTTGAATGCAGGGTATGTTTTAGCACATATTCTTTAGTTACCAAGAACTCTGACAAAGTGTTACACTGTCATCGAATCCTGGCCTGCCATCTTGAGATGGGTCCAGACCCTAAGAAATGTAACTCAATATGGGTAGTGAACCATTGGGGTCTTTGGAGACATTTTCCCTTTATCTGTGGTTTGCTTCCCCCTCTCTGTGGTTTACTAATGAGGTCTGGAAACACCACCAATGATAGTCATGGCTTATCAGAGGGTTGTGTTGTGCCCTGGCACAGCACACACACACACACAAACACACACTTCCCCTGGCACAACACACACACATTCCATTATTAATAACATGGTCAGACACATTTGAGAATACCAGAACATTTGCACTTCGTCTTTATTAGATAAGAGGGGACTTTGAATTTTCTAGAGAGACTTGAAGCGAAGTGATCTTGTTTCCACTCTGGCCCAAACCTAGACCTCTGAGACACAGGATTTTTTACAGACATGTATCTGCACATAGTTACTGGCTGACCTGGATGAAATCAATAAAATCCCATGCCTTCAAGCTGGCAGGCTTGAAGCCAGGGCCAACCTAGAGAGAACTGACTGGGTCTCAGCCCTGTGTTTTTTCTTTCAACCTTTTCTGACACAAACAGAAGACCACTTTGATGTCTTGGATGATTGAGTTTCCATAGACTAAAACTTAGAGACTCTAGATGTTTTGAAAAGGCTAATATTTTCTCTGAGATTTTACCCACTGCCTTGAGAGTAGTATTTACAGTTTTCTTCCACTTTACTAACGTGAAAATGTGTAACGCAATAGGCTTTCATTGGGTCCTTCAGTAACCATGCTTGGTGTGGGATACTGAGTTTTGTTTCTGAATAACAAGTTCAGAAGAACGAAAAAAACTGAAGTTAGCATGTAACACTTTTTGTTAAGGGAAAACTCTGAGGAATGATCTTATTGTTTTAAGGCACCAAAGAACTTTTAGATCCCAAACTACCCTAACAGAGAAAAGACAGCCTTGTTAAAATCCTTTACACGTCCAAAGTTAGATTTGGAATAATGAGAGATTATGACACATGAATAAATTAATAAAAACAGCCTCTCCACCCTTACCTGGTGGTTTCAATGAGTTTTTAAAAATAAAACAAGTAAGAAATACACACCGTCCAAAACAAAGACTTTTAATCAAACGCCTGGTTTGTCTTCAAAATATGCGGTTCCTTTGTACTCTGGAAAATGTCTAGATAAAGGCAAACATTATTTTTATGTTTCTAAAATGTCAACCCTTGCGTTGACATTCATGGACTTACTCTGGGAACTAGGTCTCGGTGTGGACGATCCCCGGGGATCCTGGACTCCCAAGGCTCTGAAAAAAAGCTAATAACCCTCTTGCCTTGTTACTAAAAAAGACCCAGGCAAAGGCATTTCGTTCACCCTCGGGGATTGGCTTGCCACCAGAGCTCTTAGCGGGCAGCTCAGCTCCTTCTACTCTCCTCTCTTCTTCCTTACATTTTACAAAGATGCTTGTTGCCGTGAAATGGACTGGCAGCGCCCTTCGCAATTCAAATAGCTTCGGGTGTTCCTTCTTTTTTTTCTTTTTTAATTCCATTAGTCAAGATGAATGCAGTGCAATCTGCAGAAGCTCTGCATCAGGAGCTCTGGTGCGGGTGCCATGGGACTAGCTCAGACTTCATGGTCAAGGCCCCTTATTTTGTGGGTCTAATTAGCATGGAGAACAGCTTCTCTGTTTTTCTAAAGGTAAGACTGTGCCCTGATCTGTATTCTAAAATGGAAGCATTTAAAGGATGCTCTTATTTCCCGATCTATACAAAATATATTGATTGCGGAAGAGGAGGTCTGAGTTCTCTGTTAGGGGAATCAACTAGCCCATCAATCCACAAGTGTCCTCTCCCTGGGCCCTACCATGTGGGGCCTGGGATGAAGGAAAGGACTAGCTCTGGAATCTGTGGACAAGTTGCCAGAGAATGCTGTCATACATTGGTGGATTCCAGAAAGCTCCATCTCTTCAGCCCCTTTGAAATCCTTTTCCAGTCCCTTCCTACACCCAGAAAGTTCTACCTGCTGTCATGATAATGCCCCTGGAAAGGGCTGCGGCTGGTGGGCCGAGAATGAGGGTAGAAGAGTGAATATGTGCCCAGGGCTTGTCTGACACGCGGCAGAATTCCGGCTCCCACACCACCTGGTTCACACTCGCTCCTGGGCCACATCGGAGGTCCTATCCCTGTGACTTGGGGAACACAGGGCTGCCACGTAGGCACAGTTTTTAAGTTGTGGAGTCAAAGGGGAGGAAAGAAGCAAGGAGAATAGGGGAAACATTAACAGTGGGAAGTATGTGTGCTTTCTTTCTTTCCTGCCATTAGCTGGTGCTTCAGTCGGAGAGGAGAAGCAGGTTGTTCCCAGGGCTGCCGCCCTGCGGGCCCAGTCCAATCTGGAATGTGTGCTAATTGGTGTGCATTTCTCTCTTTCCACCCCAGGACAGCTTTCCAGCCCGCTTTGGAGGAGTCCATTTTGTCAACCAACCGTGGTACATCCATGCCCTGTACACGCTCATCAAGCCATTCCTTAAAGACAAGACCAGGAAGCGGGTAATGAAAATAAACACCCAATGGGGGAGCGGGGGGATGCGGAGGGGCAGGTACCGGACCCTCCTTTCAATTTCTCTGCTCCCTTCTCTCTCTTTCTCTCTCCCTCTCTCCTTAGTTTTCACTGTGGGTTTTCTGCACTCCCTGAGCCTTTGAGCCTCAGCTGGATTTTGCAAATGGCCTGGATTTAATCAATAATTTAGTAGAACTGGGTTATTTTCAGAGTCCCAGTGACAAACCAAAGGAAACTTTGAAGGCATGCAAATACCAGATGCCTGTTTTACTGTAAATGCTCGAGGGAGATACAGGGTCAAGCAGCTTCCCGCTCGTGGAATATTTTAATAGCTAGCATTTTGTCCTGCAAATGTATTATCCTGATGAAGAATGTTTACCATTTGTTTTTCTTCTCCATGGCTCTCGGGTCATAGCTGTTGGCTCCATCACCTTTGAGGCTGGGAAAGCATTCTTCACGAGAAATAATAATGCTCTTAGGAAGAAGGTTTTTAAAGTCTTAATTGCATCAGCTGATGACATTTGGGAGGCCAGCACCTTCGATCAGGGCTGGGGTTTTTCATGGCATTCTGATTAGCCGAGAGACTAAACGTGGCTTCTGCACTCCCTCTGAAGCTCTGTCTCCTCATTTATAAGACAGGGAAACAAACCCGAAACCACAGAGCTGTTGGGTAATTTAATGAAGCAGGTAGCATATCGCCACTGACCTGGTAGAGACTCAGTGACTTTTATTCTTTTCCCCATTTAGCTCCCTATTCTTGTAAACTTTTTTGATTTCAACTACCTCCTGGGTCAGGTGCACCACCTCTCAAGGGAATCTGGCCAGGGTCAGTCCAGGGAACCCCCTGCTGGGGAAGAGCCTGAGTATTCAGGAGGGAATGATGATGTGAGGGACCTCCACTACATACACACCTGCATACACACTCTGCATTGTCCCTAACTCCTAGACCTCAGATGCTTCAAGATCCTTAGGAAACACTGCAGCAGGGCATGGGAGGGGAAATTCTCCTGTCCCCAAATAAGCACAGAATTAAGAACTAAAACTCACCAGCCTAGGGAGGCAGGGACATTCGGAAGCATTTTGTAAACTGTCTAAGGGTCAGGACATAGAAGGGAGTTTCTGACACTCTGGGCACAGAACCGAATCTGACAGGTGAAGAATCCAGCCTCCTATCTGCTGAGTTCTTCCATCCCATAGTGCTGCAGGAGAGATGGCAGTTTCCATAGCACTCTTTGTCCTTTAACAACTGCAGGTGTTGGCTACTGATGGGAAAGCAAACCGGTGTGGCCACTCTGGGAAACAGTATGGAGGTTCCTCAAAAAGTTAAGAATAGAACTACCCTATGGTATACCAATTGCACTGCTAGGTATTTATCCAAAGGACACAAAAATACTGATTCGAAGGGACTTGTGCACCCCAATGTTTATAGCAGCAATATCAACAATAGCCACATTACGGAAAGAGCCCAAATGTCCATTGATTAATGAATGTATATATGTGTATGTACATACAATACATATATTGTGTATATGGGTGTGTGTGTGTGTGTGTATACACAATGGAATATTTCTCAGCCATAAAAAGAATGGAATGTTACCATCTGCAATGACATGGATGGAGCTAGAGTGTATTATGCTAAGCCAAATAAATCAGTCAGAGAAAGACAAATACCATATGATTTCACTCCTATGTGGGATTTAAGAAATAAAACAGATGAGGATGGGGGGGAGGAAGTGAGAGGCAAACTATAAAACAGACTCCTTTTTAAAATGTTTATTTATTTATTTTGAGAGAGAGAGAGAGAGAGCACGCGTGCACAGGGGAGGGGCAGAGACAGAGAGACAGAGAATCCCAAGCAGGCTTTGCACTGTCAATGCAGAGCCAGACACAGGGCTCTGTCTCATGAAGTGTGGGATCATGACCTGAGCCCAAATCAAGAGTTGGATGCGTAACCAACTGAGCCACCCAGGCACCCCAACAGGCTTTTAACTATAAGGTTACTGGAGGGGAGGTGGGTGGGACAGGGGTTAAATGGGTGTCGGTATTAAGGAGGGTACTGGTGATAAGCCCTGAGGGTTGTATATAAGTGGTGAATCGCTAAATTCTCCTGAAACTAATATTACACTATATGATACCTAACTGGAAGTTAAATTTAATTTAAAAAACTTGAAGCAAAAAAAATGAATATCACAAATAAAATTGAAAGTATAAAGAATTCAAAAATTAAAAAAATAACTGGAAGTGTTAGGTGGGTGGGTAAAAATATTTGCTCTAAACACCGAAGCTAATATTTAGCTCTAGCTTTTCCATGCTTCAAATACTGTAGTTCCTCCTGAAAAGTGTTTTTGCAAAAGCCAGAACATGTGAGTTTCTTCAAAAGCAATCATTCTTACTAAAATTGAGATCCCATGTCAGAAAATGTACATTGTTTTCTGAAGTGCTACCATATTCTTCTGAAGAATCTTGGCACTTAGCTTCTCGTCCCTTTTCTTTTTAAATGTTGCCATTACATCATAAATTACAATCAATGCATCAGAGCAAGGTAGTAAGTATATGTGTCTGTTACAAAGGATATTGTAAAATAGTATGCGGCGTAATTGATAATACTTTTATGGTATATTATTATGCTATATTTAAATGCTGTAGAAGTCACCTTTGTCTTGCAGAGTGGTTACCTGTGGTGTGCGTGTGTACACCTGTGTGAATATAATCAGTGCTCCTACACTTGGGTGACTCATGTGCATTGATCTTGCAACATGAAGTGTGGGAACCCTAAGTTCTCAGGCCGCAGTTTTCAGGTCCACTAAGAGAATTGAGAAGGCTTTACCTCATGTCCACACCACCCTGGGAGATAGGAACGTGTTAAAAGAGTAAGAAAACATCACCGCTTTTCCTGAGGACCCTTCTCTTCCCGTGGGGAAGTAAGACATAAATGAACAGATCAGAAAAAATAGAAGTCAGCAGATAATAGTTCGCCTTGAAGAACCAGAGTGTGCAGGTGCCTCTGGGACAGAATGAGAAAGAAGAGGCCACTTGGTGAAGGCCTGGGAAGGATGGAGAGATGGGGAAGGGGGTACAGAGCGCAGGATGCCCCCCGGGGAGTGGAAGGAAGAGAGCACTGTGGGGATGCGTGTAGCATGATTGGGGGTTTGCACCGTCCATGTCACTACCCTTTCTATCATCAGGGCTAATTAGGAGATTACTGTATGTGTAAATTTGGGCCATGGCCAAATAATACCCAATTTGTTCATAAACCTCATTTTTAAAGGACTATTAATTCAGCCCCTTTTCTGAGCAATAAATTAACATTTTATGAAGATTAAGCTGCAGACACAAAACTGAATGCCTCTTTAAACACCATGATCACCAGCAGCGCATCCAATTTGTCATTGCTAAATTGTGTCTGGGCTAAATAGTTGCTCACACGTTTTGGATTTTTTGTTGATAGTTGTTTTTTCCTTTGCAGATTTTCCTGCATGGAAACAATCTAAACAGTCTTCACCAGCTAATCCACCCTGAGTTTTTGCCCTCTGAATTTGGAGGGACCCTTCCTCCTTATGACATGGGAACGTGGGCCCGGACGTTACTTGGTCCAGACTACAGTGACGAAAATGACTATACTCACACTTCCTACAACGCCATGCATGTGAAACACACATCCTCCAATCTGGAGAGAGAATGTTCGCCCAAGCCGATGAAGAGGTAAGACCTGCATTGTCAGAGCCTCCAAGTCAGGGGTCAATAAGCATTTTTGATTTGGGCCTATTGTGGGTTAAGTAATTGAAGACCTCTATGGGCACAGAACTGAATAACATAAAATGAAATACATTCTCAGCTGACTTCCCTAGAATTGAAAGCAAATGGGGCTTGGCTGGCCCAGAAATCTAGTTATCTCTGTTGTATTAAAGAAACAGTTAAAGGCTGGACCTCGCTCATGTCCTGATTATAGTGCTTGTCGCTAGGGAGTCTGTTAACACACACAGAATGTAATCTTGTGCCTTTGAGACACCCTGGACTGAAAGAACAACCTGCCAGGAAACGTCCCTATCATCTGTGAATTTAGAACATTTGAAATGCTCATTTAGAAATTGAGCATTTGCCTATGAGCACTGATAGGCGCTGGGAACACATGAATAAGAACAGAGACGTGCGGCTCGGGAAAATCTGTTGAGTAAGACTTTTGTCAACATATTTATAAAGTGGGTGACGTTGGAGCTAGGTTCTGAAGGATGAAAATCAGCCACCCACGCGTAAAAAGGACAAGGCATTCTAGGCAGATGGGATAGAAAGAGGCACGGAGGCTTCAGAAGGATGGGATATTCTGCTGTGGCAAACAGGTGTGCGAGGGGCGGGGCATGGGAGTGGGCATGGAATGAAGCTCTTAAGAATGCTGCATCCGGGGCAGCATTGCGTATCGTATTTAATGGAGTGCCTTGAAAGAGGGTTTTTTTAAAAAAAAAAATTGATGTAAAAGTGAGTGCTTTCTCATTGTAAAAATTAACTCCTTATTTTTAAGGCTACAATCTCCTTGACCACTACCTTCAATCTCCATCCCAACTTTTCCCAAGGGTAACCATTGTTATCAGAGTAGGGTGGACCCTTTTCCATTCCATTTCCTGGATATTACCTGCATGTACCCACACCCGTAGAAAATATCTAATATTTTGTATCAGCTTGCTGGGGCTGCTGCAACAACAAACCACAAACTGGGTGGCTTAAGCAATAGAAATGTGTTTTCTCACAATTCTGGAAGCTCAGAGTCCAGGATCAAGATATTGGCAGGGTTGGTGTGTTATGGGACCTCTCTCCTTGGCTTGTCGATGCCTGCATTCTCCCCGTATCTTCACATGGACTTCCCTCTGTGTCTGCCTCCTAATCTCTTTTTACAAGGATACCAGTCATATAGGATTAGGATTCACCCTAAAGACCTTGTTTTACCTTAATTATCTCTTTTAAAGGCCCCATCTCCAAATATAGTCACATTCTGAGATGCTGGAGGTTGGGGCTTCAACAGTTGAATTTGGGGGACAGAGCACAGTGCATCTCGTAACAGACTGCTGTGTGCATCTTTCTATGCCAGTAAATCTGGCCCCATCTCATGTTTTTCGTGCTGCATAGTATTCCAATACATGAGTACATCACAGCTTAGCCATTTCCCTAGTGATGAGCATGTAGCCCATCGGAGTTTTTTCTCTATTCCACACGACAAGACTCAGTGAAAGTCCCTGATATGCCTCCTTCATTCTCACAGGAAGTTCCTCGGGTAAACTTGGAGCCTCAGAGTCGCTGGGTCCGAGAGTGTGTGTGTTTTCAATTTAGATCACACTGCCTGGTGGCCTTCATAAACGACAGCACTCACGGATCGTCCCAGCAGCATGTGTGAAAATGTCCTTTCCCCAGACTCTTCCTTTCGGACTTGATGTGATCCGAATTCAGTTCCAATGATCGTCCTGTTAGCAGGACAATTCTATGTCAGTTTTGTTTTCATCTGTGTTTCCTCACCGGATATAGTTGAGCAGAGAAATGATGTAGTGACATAGTAAGTCTGGGTTTTATGAGGATCATGGAATTCGCAGGGAAATATAGGCTAATCGGCATCAGAAGGCTGATGCGGGAGCTCAAGTCGGGGGGTGAGGGCCATAGCGAAGACGGAAGCAATGAAGACTGGTTGTACCCTGGAGGCGTTTGGGGATGGAGGGGTGTCGCCGCGAGAGCCTCCTCTGGAGAGCTGGGCTTAACACTGCCGTCCTGCAGCAAGAGAGGAGGAGGAGTATCCACATTCCCTGCTCCGCTGGGATATTACATGCATGTGTCTGGTGACGCCTCTCTGCTGAGCCCGGAGGGACCTGGAAACTCGCTCCCTCCCCAGGTTAACAGCTGACATTGTCTGGGAAGTGTTGGTCCTGGGAGCTGCGAAGCTGCCTTTGTGCGTCCGCAGTAAAGGAACTGATCTTACTGGTACAGGTGAGATTGTCCCGCCCAGGTTCTGAGCTACTCTCCGGCCAGGCTAGGGCACAGGCATGGTTATAATGTAACAACTCACACTGTTGACGCCTTTCTGAACACTTTACGTGCATTAACTCTTTAAATCCTCACCATAACTGTATGAGAAAGGTGTTATCACTCTTCCCATTTCACAAATGAGGAAACAGACACAGAGAGGTTAACCAACTGTCCAAGGTCACACAGCGAGTAAATGGCCAAGCTGGGATTTAGAGCTGGGCAGCCTGGCTGCCACTCTGTGTTCGTGTCTTCTGTAAGATAAAAGCACACTGTCTGCTTTTCCTCATACTTTCTATCTGGACCTCTAGTGCCAGCCTTCTCTCTCTAATTCCTTCATGGGCAGGGACAATGACACTTCTGGCGGTTTGTCCCTATCTTATCTCTAGAGACTTAGATAAATCCACCGTACCCTCCGATTTGTTGGAATATCCAAAGTCAGGTGGCATAAAATAGGAATCTGCCACTCTTTCTCCAGATAATCAGTTACAGAGTTGCATCTCTTTTAGGTGACTAGCTATGTCCTGACTCCAAGTTCTGCTCAGAGTTGATGTTGAGGACCAGAGGAGGTGACAGCCTCCATTATTAGACAGTGAGTTCTAGAAGGTAAAGCCTTTGTATAACATCTATTCACCTTACGTCCTCCTCAAGAACCTAACTCAATGTCCAACACACAATAGACACACAGGAGACACCCTGCTGCATATGAATGAGTGAGCACCGAATGAAAGCTGCTACTTCCGAAACCCATCCTTGATGGCCTTGTCCAATTGCGTCAGCCAAGCTGTCAGCTCCCAGATGGAGAGAGCTAATTTCTCCTGGATTTCACAGACCCTCACTTACAGGATCTTACAGCCTGGTAGGGGAGACATTGCCCACAAATATAGGGGAGACATTGCCCACAAATAACTACAGCATCATGCAGAATGGAGGAAGTTCTGTACAGGACATATAAGAACCTGCTGAAATGTCCTTTCATCCAGGAGGACTCTTAGAGAAGTCCTCAGGGACAAGGGTATGGCCGACCCAGGTTTTGGAGAAGGTAAGATATCAGAGTCAAAATCTAAGACTAAGCCAGAGAAGCGAGTAATTGTACACACATCTCATCACCCCACCGTGGCTGCCAAGGTGTCCTGGCCTCTCCTGCTCTCATAAGTGGAGGCACCCTTGAGCCTTTGCTTGGGGATTGTAGGCGGAAGCAGGATGGGCAGTAGGTAGACTGGTACCAGCGGTGACACAGGGAGGGACCCCCAGCCGCGGGACTGGCCTGTGGCCAGGTGCTTCGCTGGTGGGGTCTGTGCTAACCGAGAAAATCACAGGGACGGAATTACAGACGCCATTCCTAGTGGCTGAGCCCTCAGAACTCGGAAGGACATGGGAAAATTGAAAACAGAATTGGAGACCTTAAAGGTCGTGTCTTCCAGCCTCCCACCGGATATGGTACCTGTTCTCCAGCCCAGGCTGCCAGCCAGCCTCAGTCTGCATTGTCCAGAGATGCGCAGGCAGCTGACAGGACAGCGCGCTCCCAGGAGCACAGTTTTCGGAGGTATCTCCTTGGTCGAAGCCAGGTGACCTGGGTCTGTTCTGCAGGATAACGTTCCACCTTCTAACGGGTAGACACGGAGTCCCAATCACTGCCGCCCTAACTCCCACTGGGCTTCTGTGGACCGTCGTTGGAACCTAGTCACTATGTATACTGTGGCGTCTGCGTTCCCGGTGGCTCAGAACAATGCTCTCTGGCACGCGTGGACTAAAAAATCTAAAATGTATAAACTTCTCAGTGAATTAGTGGGTCCAACTAGCCCTTTTCTTTTTCCAGAAAAGTTTCAGTCAATCCTCAAGCAGAAAAACTTTACAAAATTATTAGTTAAGATGGAAATTTTTCTAAACAGATTCTTTCAATTTTGATCTTTTAAGAAAATGATGCATTTGTAGGCTTTTGAGTGTGGAGCCTTCTCTGCTCCGGTACTAAATGATCCTGAGTTTTGCATTTTTAACTTCTTGTTTCTGCTTTTCATTTTACAAATCAGTCTATTTCCTTGCTTTCCGGCCATCAGTTGTCACTTTCTGTCCTTGAAACTATGTATGTTGGAAGCACTCGGTTTCCTCCTACCTAATTTACTACTGGAATACGTTTTAGGCTTGGAAAGTAGGTAGCCTGGCTTAATAAAACTGCCCAGCACGTAACAGTAAGTCAGCTTTGTAATAGTTATGATTATTTGGACTGCAAATAAGGTACAACTCCGATTGGACCGCTTTAAACGATATGGAAAATTTATTATTTCACGTAAAGAGAAGTTGCAGAGTGAGGTGACAGTAGTCTGTGTGTTCGAGAGCCTCAGCGGTGGCGCCTGTGACCCAGGCTCCTGGCCCTGCGTCCCACACGATGAAGACTCCTCGGGTGGGAGTGCACCCTGATTCACACGGGCTGACATGCCTCAACCACGGGGGCTTTTCCCCTCTAGGAAGGGGGAGGCGTGGCCTGGCGTTTCTACTTCATGCAGCAAGTGCGTGGTCTTTTCATCAGTGCATCGGTTTTGTGATATCTCTTTCACTTACTAGGCATCGCTTATTAAGTGCTTTCTGGCTGTAGCCTTTATCTCTGATAAAATAAATAAAACAGTTATAGATATTATTTAAAAGGCACACACACACACACACACACACACACACACACAGAAATGCCCTCTCTTGAACTACTGGTGGATGATTAGTCACTTTTGAAGTTATACCCAAAATATATAGATGTATATATTATATATGTGTACATATGCTGGGATATATATATATATATATATATACTATATGTTGCATATATAAACATGTACACACATATATGTATTGAAATATATACACACATGTACATAGGTTTGGTTTTTTTTTTTTAAGATTACTGGTAATAAACCTTAGGTAAATTTTATCCTAAGACCTGGATCCCGAGTAAGGAACTGGGGCCTTTTCCCGGAGCTGGAGGCGTCCAAGTGCACATTGCTCTGCAGCTGGGGTCGTTTGGAAGAGCACTGCTCAGCCCCTGTGCTCAGAGAGCACCCATCTCCTTCCCCCCTGCCCCCCTCCCCCCCGGGGCAAGGCCCCACAAATGGCCCAGGCTGCCTTGCCTTGTTCCTCTGTTGGTGAGTCTCTCCTAAGGCCCTGAAGGCCGCTGTCAACATTGGAGCTGATGGTCTGAAAGAAATACAAAGCAGCTTTGCTGGCGCTTCTGGGCAGAAGTGAAAGGGCGCGCTCCGACGAGCCAGGTTCTGTGCCTTCCGGACGCAGCACCACGGCCAGCAAGGGGGCGTCTGGTTTTCCAGGCCTGGGGTGTATGGCCACCCTGGGGTGGGGGCTGGTGCTACTCGGACCAAAGAGGACTGGCATAGAAAGAAGGAGAACGGACCCGATCAGAACTGCTGTGTCCCTGCCAGGATGGGAAAGCGGGTGGCCTCCAGCCGGCAGCCAGGGACCGAAAGCTTGTATTTTACAAGCCTTTGAGGAGGCTCCCCAGGGCGGCAGCCGGGCAGGCGGCTTCTGTGCGCAGGTGCACGGCCTCCACAAAACTGTATGGAAAATATTCAAATTATAGACAAACATTAATTCCATCATTCCCCTTATCAGGACTTGTGGAATTTTAGAGCTAAGGAGTTCCTTAGAAGTCACCTAGGGGTCATCAGCCTTTCCGCTACCAAGGACCTCTTCTTCTGTGCTTCCCTCCACCCCCTGCCATGGTGTGTGTGTGTGTGTGTGTATGTGTGTGTGTGTGTATGTGTGTGTGTATATATATATATATATATATAGAGAGAGAGAGAGAGAGAGAGAGAGAGAACATTGCGTTTATTAGGAAATTGCAAGCTCATGTTGCCATAATGTAATCCATGTTATTTCACAGAATTATCCTAAGATCATTAATTTTAATAAAAACAAAGCTACTTACTATTTAATTTAAATTTTAGTCTCAGAGATGGTAAGTTCTAAGCTTTGTGGCTTCTAAACAATAATGTAAAAATATCTGCCCCTCCCCTCTCCCATTCCTGCTTCTGTGAAGGCGCAGTTTCATAGATCTCAGGCTTCCTGACTTTTAGTCTGGGGAATTTTCTGGACAGACATACAGAAAAATTCTGGAATTCTCCGAAAGCAGGGTGCCTTGCACAGGGCAGATATTCCACACATATTTGATATTTTGTCGATTGAAAAATAGAAGTAAACGGTACACAGAGGTGCCCTTTTGTTCCATTGGTGCTTAGATTTAACACATATTTTTCTTCTTCTAATTACTAGAGCCAAGGTCCTGGGAAGTCTCACAGGCTAACAGACTGTGTTGCCCAAGTTATTTTATCATAGGAATTGTTCTGTGTACTTGTCTCTTGGAGCCTAGGGTAGATTAACCCTGTGCCAGAGTTTGAAATGGACAATCAGGAGCTGATTTAAGTTCACGGAGACCCAGCTGGTCTGAACGTTGGCAGACAATTTTCGTCCTCATTGTTTTCTGGAAGTCCCTCACGTGTGCTCAGACGCACCAATCTGCATTTTGATCTGGGCTCAATCTACCATACAAGGAAGAGGAATATTATCTTTTCTAAAGTCTTAAATTGCAGTGTCTTTAATTTTTTAAAGTTTATTTCTTGAGAGACAGAGAGAGAGAGCAGGGGGAGGGCAGAGAGAGAGAGAGAGAGAGAGAGAGAGAGACGGAGAGAGAGAGACTCCCAAGCAGGCTCCACACCGTCAGTGCAGAGCCCAATGCAAGGCTCAAACTCATGAACCATGAGCTCATGGCCTGAACCGAGATCAAGAGTTGAGCACTTAAATGACTGAGCCACTCAGGCGCCCCTTGTACTCTAGTCTCCTGGGCTCATTAATTTCCCCAAAGCTACTCATGTCTCAGGACTGGAAGAGAAACTCCAAGCCTGATGATAGGGGAACAATGGCTCCTTCTCAGAAGCTCAGAAGTTACCATGAGTAGAAAAGCACACTGTACTTCCCTGGTGGAGCAGGTGTGCTGCCTGGAGTTATCACTACATCTAGCCACCTGTGGGAACAGAGTCAGCGTGAGGAAAAGCAGAGCCAGAGTGGCTTTGAGGACAAACAGAGAGGGGTTCTAACCTGCAGCGCCCAGGGCAGGCAGCAACGGCCACAGGCTTTCATGGAATCAAAAGATCAGTGTCAGCATAGCGCCTCAGTGCAAAAAGTAACAACATTACACCATTCATGCACATGAACACAATCACAACATTTTGGTTATTGATTCCGTACCAACGTTCTAAGTTGGCCTGACATAGCAAAGATTCAGGGGCCTTCGCTATGCATTTACATTTAAAGATGTTTGTCTCTAGGTTTTTTTCAAATGTGTATTTATTTATTTTGAGAGAGAGCAAGAGAGGAAGGGGCAGAAAGAGAGAGAGAAAATCCCAATCAGGTTTCACATCCAGTGCAGAGCCCGGCATGGGGCCCATCCCACAACGAGATTATGATCCCAGCCAAAATCAAGAGCCAGATGATCCACAGACTGAGCCACCTGGATGCCCCTCCAGATTTTTGGTTTTTGTTTTTTAGCTATGTGATAACAGCATTCATGGAGTCAAAACAGTCAGTTCTTGGAATTTGCAGGAATGCCTGAGTTAGTATTTGGTACAGCCTGATCACAAACAAGGTTTGGTTGATATATGTAATAACTCCCACTTTGTTTATTTATTAAAACTTCAGCACTTCTCAGGGATCCAGACAAGTATTTATAGAGGAAAAAATCTACACAACCCAAGCTGCATCTCCACCCACACCAGTGAAGAATGGCCCCAACCTTCAGAGGAATGACCCACCCTCATCTACACTATATGCTAGGCAGTTGGAGGGGCTGATGCTTTGGAGTCTTGGCCAGCTATGCTGTATGGTAAAATTATATCTGATCCTTTTGATCAAATGTCTCCATCTTTTTTCCCTAAACACTTCTGGAGGAAGTGAGGAAGATATTACAAGGACATAGCGAGCCATCCGATTTGGGAGAAAAGGAGAAGCTAGGGAAATACCTGGGTCTTGTTCAGATTTCTGAGCCAGAAGGAAATTTTGGTCCCTGCCTGGGTGGTATAAGTCAGTTTAACTGTTTTGAGCTGTCAATAGAATTGGCCATGACCTGGGCGATCTTCCAGCATGCAGTCCTCTTTTTATAGGGTGAAAGTATGCATTTGCTGGGTAACTACTCATTTCCGGCAGAAGAAATACATCATCAAGAAATACAACTCAGAGGAAAAGAATGAGTGGTGGCACTCTAGAACAGGGCGAACCTTGTCTTCCCAGAAGCCAGGGCCAAAAGGGTGTGTTTTGCTGTGTGGCCTAGGAACAGATGTTACATCTGGATGTAACGTTCAATAAAATCACATAATGCACCATTCTTAATGAATGGCCCACATTCTCCACTGCCCTCTACATTGTCTTGTGACTAGTTTCCAGTTCAGAGAAATTGAACTTCTTAGTGTCAGGGTGTCACTCACTCCTACTCAGGGAGCTACTGTCTGAGATGTCACCACTTCCAGAAGCAAAGACCTCTTGGGTAAGCCATGTTGGTTATTGGATGCTAGACAAGAATTCATGGACGCCGACAAGAATTTGTTAACATTTCTTAAGGGACAAAGAAAAATGGCTGCATAGTCTCGTCACTACTTGTGTGTCTGGCTGAGATGGATTTCCTGCTTTTTCTACAGCTTTCTTTTCTGTGGCAGAATTGAAGGGGGGCATTTCCTTGCAAGCACATCCTATATCGCCATCTAACATCAGAGTGAAAGGAAATCTATACAATGAATTTGGTCAATAAGAGAATGAATAGGACTGGATAAAATGTTGTATACACGGGCATGTTTTCTCTTCTTTTTTAAAAGAATGACATGAAAAATTAGGAGACAAAGAATTTGAAGCTCCTGGCAAAGCAATGAAGTAGAGTTGGTTTCGAGAAGAACAAACAGATGTGGCCACGCTGACTGTGTAGTTTCAAATACTGTTTGATTGCTCTCGAAGTATGTTCTTGAAACGATTCTTATTTACCGAAGCGCCACCGTCAGATGCAGCTAGTTGGAAAGGGAGTTGCAGTCTGGGCAGGAAAAGCAAAGAACATTTCTTCCTTGTGAACATATTGCTGTTGATAAACAAGTATTTTTGCCGGATTCTATTAAGCGGATGCTGTTTGTGCCTAACATCTAGCCCGCAATGAATCTTGCTTATAAGCTTTAATGATCATGTGGATGAAAACAAATATTTGACATAAGACGTGATCGAAATCTCTTTGCTGTATTGTTCTTAAAAATGATGTGCTGCTTGCATACAGGATGACAGTGCCCATTTAAGAACCTAGGGGAAACCTTGCTGTACATATCATTTGGGCTCAAGGTGTCCAAACTGTAGTGTGGGGGCTTTTATGTTGAGGCCACAGAAGAGCATATTTGAGCTTCCAGCATCTCACTGGAAACTCCTTCATGGCCCCACTTCAGCTCTGGCTGCTGTGTTCCTGTTATTATGGTCATCAGCCCCAGGGAGCCCTGCTTCCCATTGCTCTGCTACTCTTCAAGATGGGCCTCAGGGGGGCGTGCTCATGGTACTGCGTCCTAAGTGTGGCCGACTTGCTTCAGTGTGGTGACTCGGTGACTTCTGTGGTTACACATTTTTTTGTCTAGTTATCTTTTCTTCTCAATTTTCCCTTATCAGAGTAGACATGGGTTCTGATCATGTTCTTCTAATTTTTCTGTTTATATGACCTTGGGTAAGTCATTTACTCTCACCGAGTCTTGGCTTCTTCAAGTATAAAGTGGCTGTAACCTCAGGGGGTCACTGTCAGGATCAAAAGGCAGCAGGATGAGAAGTCTGCGAAGCACTAAAGAAGTGCAGTACGATAAACAGCACCTTTCTGGGGCACCTGGCTGGCTTAGTCAGTTGAGCATCTGACTTCAGCTTAGGTCATGATCTCACAGTTTGTGGGTTCAAACCCCACATCGAGTTCCATGCTGACAGCTCAGAGCCTGGAACCTACTTCAGATTCTGTATCTCCCTCTCTGCCCCTCCTCTGCTTGCTCTCTCTTTCTCTCAAAAATGAATAAACATTAAAAAAATAAAAAATAAAAATCCACAAGGATTTCCATGTTATTAGAGTTTTGATTTCTTTTCCAATGGAGGTTTCTCACTAACAATGAAAATTCCCTCCCCCTTAATAGAGAGTCAAGCAGCAATTGGTTGTAAGGGCTAATGGAGGGAGATACCTTGACTGGAAGTCAGATGGACACTAGTTATTTCCTTCTTCTTTGCCTTAATTTATGCACGGGACCGGTATTGGGCCTTCTGTACAGTTGGAGCCCTGAGCTTAGAAGGTGCCCAGGCAGAGTGAGTGCAGGGCACAGAAGGCAAAGCCAAGGAGAGGGGGAAATTAACAGCACAGACACCCCTGCCTCTTCCTCTCTGTCTGCCCAGAGGATCTCACCTTCATACAGCCCTGATTTCCCACTCTCCACCCCAGGCAGTCTCTCTGCCTGCCTTCTTTGTCTTATACACCTTTACTGGTCTTTGCTAATGTTCTCCTTTCTCTCCATCCCCTATAATCCTAATTGTTATTCATCTGGTACTGAGTGTAATCTTTACAAATGGTGATGATGCTACTCTTTTGCCCAATGGCTTCCAAACACCCCTTCTTGGTCTGCAGCATCCCATAAAGGCTGCTCTCCCTCCTCACAGGCCTGGCTGCCCTGGCCTCTGTCACCTACTCAGTACGCCAGGCTGTGTCCTGCTCCTGAGCCTCCCCTGCCATGGGATGCTCTGCCACTCACTTGTGGCTAATTCCTCAGTCATCAGGTCACGCTTCTCCAATTACTCCTCTGAAGGGACTTCTTCACCCTTCCCATCTTGCTATTCTCTATCACTGTCTCCTTAACAGGGACCACAATTCCATAATCACATATTTGTTGGTTTTATTTATGTATGCAATCTCCCTCCTGTACATTGTTTACTCTCTGTGTGCGGGGACTGTGCTGTTCCATTCACCAATACGTATCGCGTGTGTCACAATCAGATGCTCAGTACATATTTCGTGAGGAAGCGAGGAAGGGGAAAGGGAGAGAGGAAGAAAGAAAAAAGTAGAAGGGAAATAGCAAAGAAGGAGGGTAAAAAACATAGGAAGGAAGGTGGGGAGGGAGGGAGGAAGGCAAGGAGGTAAGTAGAAAGGAAGAAAGGAAGGAAATGTATGATGGCAAGTGCCGTTAAGAATGGGCGCTTTCTAGAGTGACCAGAAGATTGTTGCCGACCATCCGTAATAGAGTAAGACAGTGACGTGGTCTTTGTGATCAATGTTTGGTTAGAATTTGAAATTGTTTCTGAGGTTACCAATCACTACCTCCTTCGTCTTATGTTTTCTCCTAGTTTCCATGAATAACTAATACAATACTTCTTGTCTTTTTGAAGACTTTATTCATTTATTTATTCAACAAATATTTACCGAGTACCTATTAGGCATCATGATATAGTACAGGATAAACGTGGTTAAAAGACCAGAATGTGCAATCAGATTCTAGGGGTTTAAATTAGTAGTCATGTGGCCTGGGCAGTATCTCTCTATGGTCTTGTCTCCAAGAGGGGTAGTAATAGAAGTGCCTTATTATTGTGCTGTGAGGCACAATGAAACAAACATAAGTGTTAGCTGCTGACGATAGCATGATTATCGCCTGGCCTGAGTCCATAATGCGTTAAGGGAGACAGACTTTAAACACATTATTATACAAAAGGCTGTTTCATTAACACCATGACAAGTGTTTTGAAGATTTCTGGCGTCCCATGAAGGTGCCTAACAGGGTCCCAGCCTGTGGTGGGACCATAGTGGTGGTCAGAAAAGGCTTCCCTGAGGAGGTCACACATAAGCTGAGGCTTGAAGGATGAGAGAGAGTTTTCCACAAAAGAAGGAGTGCGGTGGTAACAGAAGTCCTACTGGAAGGGGCAGGGCCAGTTACAGGAACGACTGTTTTTTTAACAATTATACGATATTTTAATTTTTTTTACATTAAAAATTCCCATGGGTACCTGAGCGGCTCAGTTCTGACTCTTGATATCGGCTCAGGTCATGATGTTGCAGTCGTGAGATTAAGCCTCGCAGTGGGCTCTGCACTGACACTGTGGAGCCTGCTTGGGATTCTCTCTCCCTCTCTCTCTCTGCCTCTCTCCCTTTCTCTCTCTCAAAATAAATAAATAAACTTTTTAAACTCTAGAGATCAGGACATGGTCTATAATTTATGACCTCTCAGACTCGATGAAATACAGGATTTAAAAAATAAACCAAAGACATCACAAGTGGAGAGCGGAAAGTAAGGGGATGGATGGCTGAGGAGGAGGGCGGGGCCTGCTGTGTAGGGCCACATAGGTCTTAAAAAGGATATTGGACTTATGAGCAGTGGAGAGGTGTAGAAGGATTTTAAGCAGAGAAGAAATACGAATATGTTGAGTTTATTAAAAATCTCACTCTGTTGTAAGAAGATTGAGGTGAAGTGGGAGAAAGAAAGAGCGAGGAGACCATCCAGGGCTCCTGAGACAGAGTCGGTGAGAGATGATGGACACTTAGACTATGGTGGTGGGACAGGGTCAGAGAGAAGAAGACAGACTCAAAAACATTTGGAGGGTAGACTGAGACCTAACAATCAAGTGGTTATGGGGAATAAATAAAAGAGTTTTCAGGAATGACAGGAAGTCCCTGGTATGTGAACCTCGATGTAGAGCAATCCCATTTGCCAAGACAGGGAACTCTGGAGGAGGGGCTGTGGGAGAGCACCTCCCTTCTCTGGGGGAGAAGGTTATGAGCTCAGGTTTGCATACAGCTGGTATGAAGACTTATGTGACATCTAGCTACTCTAGTCACATAGGTGGTTGCATATATGGTTCTAAAGCTCATAAAGGATTCTGGAATGAACATAAATTAGGGACTCAAAGGCACAGAGAAAGGAATGCATGCCATGGGAATGGAGAACTCCAGAGTGAGCATCCAAAGTGGTAGGAGGTATCCCAGATGTATGGTGTCCCCGAAGCCCAGGGGACAGAGTAAAATTTCAAAGATTGTAGAGTGGTCAACTCAATTGACTGCTGCTAGATACCAATCAAGATGAAGCCTGAAAGGTGTCCATTTGGCCTCGTGACTTGAAGGTCATTGGTAGCCTTAGCAAGAGCTGTCACATGGGTGGAGGTGAGATTGCAGCAGGCTCAGATGCAGACGGGAGGTGAGGATCAGAGACAGAGAATAGAAGCAATTATTGTGTAGCATTTGGCTGTGAAGGTGGAGATCTTTGAATCTCGAGAAGTATGGGAGATTTTTACTATAACTTTTGTTTTATTTTTCTTTTCTTCATTGTTGTCTTCCTCTTCTCTTTATCCTTTTCTTCACCTTCTTCCTCTTTTATTGAAAATGGGGAGAGGGGGATATTTCAAGGTTAACGGCACAGATTCAGTAAAGAGAGGAGTAAATAGTACGCTAATTAGTAACCTTCACCAAGCAGGTGAGATGGGTTAGGACCCAGAACCTAAGTGAAGTAAGTTTCTTCCTTTTCTTGTTGAGGAGGATCCCTCAGCAGTAACCGGACAACTGAACGTGGTGGCCAGAAGCTGGGGGGCTTGGCTCACACGGGTCTGTTGGCTACTATTTTCCCCAAGAAGCAGGCAAGGGCTACCAATGAGATCAAAGTGGTGTGCAAGGGGTGGTTTGGGTAAGGTGACATGGGTGGATTAAAACTTGTGGCAAACTGGGGAGGGCTTGAAATTGCTTTGGGAGGAAACGTAGCAGGTGTAAGACAGTTTGGGGGGTGGGTAGGAGAGGTGCTAACGAGTGTACCGTGACCTCCACACGACCGGGTAGTGTGAGCTGCATTCCTCATCAGCTCCCAGGCTGACCTGAACAAACCATATTGTTGGGTCCATCTGAGTCTAGGACTCGCTGGATTTTATCAGGTAGTTCAGCGTACGGCCAAGAGGAAGATTAAGGGCTCGACCACGTAGTCTCAGTTTGTAGGGAGGGAAATGTAGCTGGGAGGGGCCTTGTGCATAAGGAGGCATGGGGGGTGGCCAGAGAGGGCTGTAAGGAGACAAAGACATCCAGTCACTGACCAGAATGTGCAGGAGTCCATCACCTTGTCACTGGACACGTAAGAAAGAGGAGAAATGGTGGAGTGACACCTCGGAGGGCGCCAGAGGAGACGGGAACAAGACTGCAGGCAGGGCTTGAGCTCTGCAAAGGGGTCCTCAGTGGGGCAGCTAGCAAGATTGCTGTTTACGTTCTCAGGGCCTCTCTCAGAGGCAGACCAAAAACAAATGTCCAGTGCTTACTCCTTGAGTGAAGAACGAAGAAAGAACAGAGGTCAATATTAATAGAAATATTTTCATCGGAATTCACCTACCTCGGGTGTTTATACTTCTGGTGAGCCTTTGATGTTTGACTAAAATCATAGTTCAGCCCATCGATCTGGACGCATTATAGTAAAATCAGACTTTTGCATTATTTTGCAAGTCAGTCAGGACCTTACATTTGAACTAAAGTAAAGCAATAATCCAAGTTAAAGCACAATAATTCATTATGTAGCTTGAACTATAGACGGACATAAAGCAGCTTCCACGTTGAAAAATGGATCGAATGAAATGCGGCGTTGCAAATGGAGGAATCGGGAAGGTTTCTGTGGCCCTGGGAAGGGCACACTGCTTTCCTGCTCCTCGTGCAGGGTAGAGTGAGGCGGGGTAGCTGGTTCCCACCGCAGGTACACGAAGCTCCTGGAGGAGCGTCCTTACCCCGGGCTTCTTCATCATACCACCTGATTCATCTGCTTCCCAGCACTTCTCAGCTTCCAGAATGTGCCATCTGCTTACGTTCCATTGTCTGTGTCAGCCTCCACCACCTCTGCAATCAAGGATCCTCTGACCCGGTCCATCCTGTGGCCCAGCACCCAGACCGATGCCCAGCTTCGAGAAGGCATGGTTCTGCCTTGACTACCGAGTCTTGGCAACCCCTCTTGAATGCCTGTACAGCTCCAGAGGTGACAGACAGAGGTTGTTACATTAACTTCCTTCTCTTTCATGTAAGTGCCTTGAAGCCAGAGATTAGTTTTCTATCCTGGGTTAGCGTATAGCGTGCACTCAAAACTTGTGGGAGAGGGGCGCCTGGGTGGCTTAGTTGGTTAAGCGTCCGACTTTCGCTTAGGTCATGATCTCGCGGTTCGTGGGTTCGAGCCCCGCGTCGGGCTCTGTGCTGACTGCCAGCTCAGAGCCTGGAGCCTGTTTCAGTCTGTGACTCCCTCTCTCTCTGACCCTCCCCTGCTCATGCTGTCTCTCTCTCTCCTAGAAATAAATAAAAAACATTAAAAAAAAAAAAAAAAACTTGTGGAAGAATTTATTGTATGATATAGACGCTGACAAGTGTGACGTGGAAAAGCGGGTCGGCCTCAGTTCCCCAACTTGGAATTTCTGAAATGTTTTCCTGCACCCCTCTCCCAATAATCTTTCAGGTATGAAGACAGATATTCCTAAACTGAAAGCTATTCTCTATTAAGCATTATTGTCCTCTAACAAGTAAAACATTTCATGAACTCTTTAAAGTCTTTAAGATATTGAGTAAACTAAGGAACAGAATCAAGAATGTGATTTGAATGAGCCGCACCTGGCAAATGCTTACAGCCCTTTTTGAGCTAGATGGAAGCAGGCTTCCACAGTGCTGGCTTTGGAGCAATGCTTTCTTTTTAAATTTTTTAAAAATGTTTACTTAGAGAAAGAGAGAGAGAGCACATGCATATGAGTGGGGGAGGGGAAAAGTGAGGGAGACAGGGAATCTGAAGAAGGCTCTAGGCTCTGAGCTGTCAGCACAGAGCCCAGTGTGGGGCTCAAACCCACAGACCGTAAGGTCATGACCTGAACCAAAGTCAGGTTGAGACTGAGCCACTCGGGCTCCCCTAGAGCAATGCTTTAGAATTTTAACTTGTATATAAAGCACCAGGATCTTGTTAAATGAGCTTCTGATTCCTTCGGTCTGGGGTGCACCTGAGAATCTGCATTTCTAACCAGCTCTCGGGTGGTGCCCCTAGTGCTGGTTGGGGGACCCCGCTTTAAGCTGCAAGGTCTTGAGTTGTAGGATTTTCCCCCAAACCAGGGTGGATACCGATGTTCCTGGATTTGTCCCGAACCTTTTTGAAAACTGAGCCTTTTGGGTTTTCGAAATTAAAAAATATACAGATTTTTAAAAATAGATACCTTTTAGAAATAGATTTAAAATAGATCAAAATAGATTATTCTGCCCGTGTTATAAATAAAGTGCCTCAAGTACACAGAGGCTAAATGACTGAGCCCACATTCCAGGGCTAGTAGGTAGAAAAGTGTTTTAAATTTTGTTCTCTTCTTTCCAAGTCAAATGCTCTGTCTCCTTTATCACAACTGTTCTCAGGCTATTTGTGTGTTCATTCCTTCATTCATTCCACAAAGGTTATAAAGCACCTTTGGGCGTGGGGGGTGGTTTGCCTTTGCTCAAATTGCTGCAGCTGTGTTGTATATCGGTCCCAATTTCTGCCAGCCCCAATTTCTACCCTGTCTTTAAGACCCCGTTGAGGGGCGCCTGGGTGGCTTAGTCGGTTGGTCATCCGACTTTCGCTTAGGTCATGATCTCGCGGTTCGTGGGTTCGAGCCCCGCGTCGGGCTCTGTGCTGACTGCCAGCTCGGAGCCTGGAGCCTGTTTCAGTCTGTGACTCCCTCTCTCTCTGACTCTCCCCTGCTCACACTGTCTCTCTCTCTTTCTCTCTCTCTCTCTCCTAGAAATAAATAAAAATATTAAAAAAAAAAAAGACCCCGTTGAAAAGCAACTTACTCCATCACATTTGCTGTGTCCTGTGCTGTCCCCAAACCCCATTGTGAGTGGGGAAGAAACAGACATCAGGAAGAAAATTGATATTCAGGCTCATACAGTAATATCAAAGAAGATCCATGAATATACTCTCATTGGGACCCATGAACATACTGCCATTTGACTTAGAAAATAGACTTGTATGAGAAGGTAGTTTCTTTCTTTCTTTTTTTTTTTTCCTTCCTTTTTTTTTAAAATATTTTTTATTTATTTCTAGGAGAGAGAGAGAGAGACAGCGTGAGCAGGGGAGGGTCAGAGAGAGAGGGAGTCACAGACTGAAACAGGCTCCAGGCTCTGAGCTGGCAGTCAGCACAGAGCCCGACGCGGGGCTCGAACCCATGAACCGCGAGATCATGACCTAAGCGAAAGTCGGATGCTTAACCGACTAAGCCACCCAGGCGCCCCCTGAGAAGGTAGTTTCTATCGAGAACACCAGCCAACCTTTTCAAACTCAGAGCAAGTGAGTCACCCACATTCTTGACAGCTTTTGGTATTTCTCTACCTGCTTCAGAACATTATATCCTAGTTCTACCAAAGTAGCTCCTCTGAGAGTGTGCACCACCAATTTCAGAGGGAGGAGAATAATTAGGAACAATTAGCAATGCTCTGGAGCTGACTGGCAGCTCTCTCTGCCCGTCTGATTCTAATGAAAGGTGACTCCATTCAAAGCAGCTGCACGTACCTGCAGCCATTTGCGGCGATGCTATTTTCAGTTATGACTATGAGTAGAAGAAAGCTTCTCCAGAAATATCTGCATGTGAAACACATATTATTTTAATGCTCCTGTGACCATCGCAGAACACTGGAACCAAGCCATTCCTCGAAACTTGGTAAACCTCCACACACAGAATCTGAAAGATTGCAAGGTCAGCTGACTGGTTCAGGTATAGACTGGGTCCGAAGACGTCTATAGGCCTCACTCTGACACTTGGGGGTCCTACGTAGGACTTGGGCTCAACAACACTACGTATGACCTTGAAAATTCTCACACTTCAGGTGCCCCTGCGTGACTCCGCTTAAAGGAATTCTTAAATAAATTGCTCCGTAAAGTTAAGATTCTTTTGTAACGTAAATCATCCGCTCCATATCTATTTTCTAAATGTGCAGCTTTGGCTTTCTTCAAGTGGGCAGACTTGGGCTATCTCTGTCATCAAACAAGTCAGAGTGTCAGTTGTTCATGCTCAGAAGATCATACTCAGGGAAGTGTCAATGGAAAGATAAACCCTTCCAGTGTAAATCATTTCTCCTTGAAAGAGCTCCAAGCACTTTATTATATCTCTTATCTCTCATAGCCCTGTGCAGCAGACGGTAATATGATCTCATTTTACAGCCAAGGAGACGGGAGTTACTCTAGCAGGAACGCATAGCTTCGTAAAGAGCGATAAGCCCCTTTGTACATAAACTAAGCAGGATGTCCACTTGCACCTCCCAGTGTCCACCACGGCGCTCCTGGGCTCCCTTCTCCTGTCCCTCCCTTCCTCTCTATGTCCTGATGGGTACCTGAGTCTTCTGGTGGCTGAGCCCTGTTCTCCGTGACATCTAATCTGCTTGCTTGCTCCAGCCTGCTGGACTTGCCCTATCGACCAACTGCACGTCTGTATACGAGTTCCCAGCTATTTGCATGAATGCTGTACATTCAGTAGAAATGATTTTGAAGTATCGTAAAATACCCCGCTGGTCATTATAGATGAAGATATACCAACATAACCTATATTTCCAGGAACACTTTTTTCCCTGAATGAAGTTCTGCTATTTTCTTTTCCGATTTCATTCACTTGCCTAACATCACGTTGTTTTGTTTTTTTTTTAAATAGACGATTGGTTACCTTTGGGTTCAGATTCTAGTTCCACAACTAACTAGGAAAATCTTGAGCAAATTAATTGGCCTTCTCCAAGGCCCAGTTTCTTGATCCGCAAAATGGAACTCATGATACCCACCTCAGAAGATTATTGCGAGAATTAAACAGAGATAACGCAGGCTTAAGTACTACTTCGTGCAAAACCCCACACAAAGTGTTTGATAAACAGTTGTGGTGGTGGGCGATGGTGGCGACAATAATTATAACCAGCTGCGGAGATGGGAAACTCTCCTGTAGGTGATAATTCTAAAAATATCCAAATAAAGCGTGTGTTGAAATCGTCCCTTTCAAAACATCGTCAGACAGATTTCAGATGTGGCCAAGAAGAGTTACTGAGCACAGAGTGGGGTCTTTGTGCACACTGGAACATCCCCGGTGGCTGGATTGGGTGCTAGCACCCTCTGCAGCACGAAACTGCTATCTGAGCACAGATCCTGTGCAGCGATAAGATATTTTAAATAAACGAAAACACGTCAACAATGACTCGGGAAAGTAGTTCTTTTTTTTTTCTTTTTTTAAATAGTTTATTGTCAAATTAGTGTCCACATAACACTCAGTGCTCATCCTCACAAGTGCCCTCCTCCATGCCCATCCCTCCTCCCCCCCACATCCATCAGTCCTCCTTTTTTGTCAGCATTCAGGAGTCTCTCATGGTTTGCCTCTCTCCCTTTCCCCCACCATTTCCCCCCTTCTTCTCCCCCTTCCTCCGTCAAGTTCCTCCTAATCCTCCTATACGTGCAAACACATGATATTTGTCCTTCTCTGCCTGACTTATTTCGCTCAGCATAACACCCTCAAGGTCCATCCATGTTGCTACACATGGCCAGATTTCATTCTTTCTCATTGCCACGTAGTATTCCATGGTATAGATAAACCACATCTTCTTGATCCATTCATCTGTTGATGGACACTTAGGCTCTTTCCATGTTTTAGCTATTGTGGAGAGTGCTGCTATGAACATTGGGGTACATGTGCTCCTATGCATCAACATTTCTGTATCCCTTGGGTAAATTCCTAGCAGTGCTATTGCTGGGTCATAGGGAGTTCTATTGTTAGTTTCCTGAGGAACCTCCACACTGTTTTCCAGAGGGGCTGTACCAGTTTACATTCCCACCAACAGTGTAGAAGGCTGCCCGTTTCTCCACATCCTCGCCAGCATCTAGAGTTCTCTGATTTGCTCATTTTAGCCACTCTGACTGGCGTGAGGTGGTATCTCAGTGTGGTTTTGATTTGTATTTTCGGGAAAGTAGTTCTTAAGTAGCACCCGGTGGATCTGAATGCAACATTTAGAAGCTTGCAGAAGTAGAAAATATTTCCCAAAGATCACTGTCTTTGACTCTTGAGATCTACATGCGTGAGTCACATACTAACTTCAGGAAAGGCCTTCCATGCCTGGCCAGCTGTTGTCATTTTTAGCATTTTCACACTTTTCTAGAAGGAGGTGAAAACAAATGTTGAGGTAGAGAAGTACTTAGACTATTTGAGTCAATTAGCTTTAAGTCTGAATTGGAGAACTGTGAAAAGTGCTTTTCAAGATTTAATGGTTTTTAAGAACAAATGGTGAACCCAGTCTGGTGGAGTTCTTGGGAGTCTTGGGGCTGAATATAGCACCTCATCCAAAATGATTATTTTACAGGCGAAGAATGTGGGGCCACAGAAGCTGAGCGAGGCACTCCATAGAGCCCAGCACGAGTCAGTGATGCAGTGATGGGCAGAGGCACTGAATCCCTAGCCAGCCCTCTTCCATCAGCTCACGTCTCCCAGGCCCCTGACAACGAACAGCAAAAACATCTGTAGTCATAACGTCAAGTTAATAGTAATTTTGCTATATGTGCAGAAAGAACTTACTTCTTTTTAATCAGATAGTTACAATTTCTTTCTAAAATTTTTAAAATATCATTTATTCATTTAGAGATCAAATAAAGGTATATGTTAGCCTTCCTCTAAATGATGGCAAATTAATGGAGTCTAAATTAATGAAGTTTCTTTCTAGTTAGGGTTCAAGCAACAACAGTGATACTCAGTAAACAGTTCTTGTGTCACATGGGACCTCGTGTGTGTGACAAAGGGAAGAGTAAATGAATCAATGCATGGAATGAGCTTAGAACCGTGGTTATTGGCAATGGCATATAATAATGTTGCTGAGGCCCTTTAAGATGGCTATGAATTTCTTCTTTTTCTTTTTCTTTTTTTTTTATGGTTCATGTATTTGTTTTGAGAGAGAGAGAGAATGTGAGTTGGGGAGAGGCAGAGGGAGAGGGAGAGAGAGAATCCCAAGCAGGCTCCATGCTGTCAGCGTGGGTCTCAATCCCACGAACCCTGAGATTATGACCCGAGCTGAAATCAAGAGTTGGACACTTAACAGACTGAGCCACCCAGGACCCCCTAAGATGGCTCTGAATATTTAAATGAGGATTAGAGCATTATTTTGGACTCACCATAAGCATGATGGAGTAAATAAAGCTCTAGACCAATGCTGCTCAATAGGAATAAAATGTGAGCCACATTTGTAAAGCTATTTAAGGTGTCTTCTAGCACATTACAAAAATCAACAAGTGAAATCAGTTTTAATGTTTTATCTACCCCAATACATACAAAAATTTCAATATGTAATTTTTAAAAGTATTAATGAGATCCGTTACGTTCTTTTTTTTTTTTTAATTTTTTAAAATTTATTTCTAAGAGAGAGAGAGAGAGAGAGACAGCGTGAGCAGGGGAGGGTCAGAGAGAGAGGGAGACACAGACTCTGAAATAGGCTCCAGGCTCTGCTCTGGCAGTCAGCACAGAGCCCGACGCGGGGCTCGAACCCACGAACCGCGAGATCATGACCCAAGCGAAAGTCGGACGCTTAACCGACTAAGCCACCCAGGCGCCCCCGTTACGGTCTTTTTTAAACACTGTCTTCAAAATCCAGTGTATATATTACCTTTACAGCTGATCTCAATTCAGACTGGCCTAATCTCTGGTCCTCAGGAGTCACGTGCAGTTAGGGCTCTGTATTAGACAGTGTTGCTCTGCTCCTATTTACTTGTGAGCCTAATTTCACAAAAGCAATGGCTTCCATCCTTTCAGAAGGTGGATGTGGTTTTTCTTGGCTCGTTCTCCCTTGTTATAAGATCAGTAGTCAGTGCCCAAGCCCATCACAGAGAAATAGAAATACATTATACATTTAAATTGAATTATAACGCATAAAGACAAGCACTACGCTGAAGGTTTAGCTCACTCTAAAAATAGTTTACTTCAAAAGTAATAGGATATTTTTATTGGATCGGTTTCTTTATATTTCCAGTTCAGTAAATTGTGACAAATTGCATTGCCAGAGGAGAGGGAGGTTTATTTATTATTTCTTCACTTTGATGGGGAAAAGGTTTGCTGCTTTATGCGAGAAATACTTAGGCTTATCTTTTAAAAAATGATTTATTGATTTATGCTTCATGATTTGTTTGGTTCAGTAAACACTAATTGTTCCCCATGAGCATGATCACGTTGCCTGCAAGAATGATTTTGATTATGAAAAGCTAGCTAAACATATGTCTTACAAATATTCCTTAAACTCCTTATCAAGGACATTATTGAAGGCATTGTAGTAGAAAGAATTTCATATTGCTTCATGCAATATTTTTGAAATGTTTGTTCTTCATTTAGTGTTAGGTTACACGATGCATGAGTATGCACAGTTCTTTCTTGTAAACTTTACAATGAAGCGATTGGAACTTTGTGTTGAATCCATGCTTTGTGGCTCAATTTATAAAAGAGCTCAATGTTCCCAGACCTTAATTTCCTTATCTGCAAAAAGGGTAGGGGAAGAAGAACTAAAAATGAATGGGCACATTTAGCTAAACACTACATGTCTCAATTCATCTAATCCTCTTCACTCCCACCTTACATGGTATCAGACCTCCATTTTACACACGAAGAGGTGGAATTTGCCCAAGACCACAAAGCCCGTGGTGAAGCCATCATTCAAGCCCAGGCTGGAGCTCCCAGGGGAAATTTCCTTGATACTTCGAACTACAGGGAGAAAAAGAGCCTTAATAAAATTACTTAGAAGAATTCTTTAAAGATACATTTTTTAAAAAAAAATATTCTTTCTGTTTCGAAGTCCTTATATAAGCTCATTAGGCTATTGGGCAGTTCTGTGCTATTCCCCAGAACCAAGCCCATCCTTGACTTTAAGACGTAAAGGATAATGGAATCTTCGCGGTGGAGCAACGAGGTTGGTCTCTGGAAAACAAATGGCTAGGACCTGAGTGAGATGAGGCTTTGGCTTAATCTCTGGCCTCCTATGACGCCTGCTGAATGCCTGTGGTTGAAGGACAGGGTTCCGGCGCCCTCCTCACTTGGGGTCCGCATAGCCGAAGCCAGGCAGTGGCAGTTCATTAGTATGAAGACTATGTCGTGATGACTGTTGAGATAAAGTAGCTAAACGAAGTTCTGGAAATAAACTTCTGAGAGCAGAAGTCTCAGTCCGATTATAAGTCAGTGCAGAATGGAGTAGCTCATAGTGGACATTTCCCGCCTTCATCTTGTTCTTTCTGGAATTTGTTTTCGTGATCAGTACGATTCAACGATGGCTGAAGATCTTTGATGGTATGAGGTGGGGAAGGCTCCAAACACTGGAGAAATGAAAGGGAAGGTAATGGGCAAACAGAGAGAGGGAATGGGGGGGAGAGAGGGAGAGAATGAGTATAATGGATGGAAAACAAATGCCGCTTATCAAGGCTGGAATGAAGGCTTTGAGAGGGTAGTCGGCTATACCATTGAGAACAACACCATGGCGGAAATAGCTCAAATCACTCCCCTGTCTGCCCTGGGGTGAAGCTGGCTTCAGTGTGGAAAGAGGACCCCAGAGAAAAGCTTGAAATGTTCATTTCTGTGAAAGTGTTAATTAAGCTTCTTGTGAGGAGGCAAAGCCACTGAATGGAGAGATTACCACCAAGAGTGATCCAGAAAAGGAGTCGCAAGGCGAGTGGCTCCTCAGTGGTTAATGAGCTAAATACACCATTGTATTTAGCACTCTAAGCACTCTGTTTACCGGTGGTGGAGACATTTTTATCAGTGAGCACTTGATCCGTCTTCTCAGAGAGTACTTTGACTCTGCCGAATGACCAAAGGGCAACATTTAAGGAGGGTGTTCCTCTTGGGTTCATTTATTTACACCAGATTTGTAAAAAAGCAACATTTGCTTTCTGTTTCCCCAGTGAATTTCAGCTACTTCACAGTGTAGCGTGTTCCTTCTATCAAATGTCCATTGTGCTACCAGGCAAATGGAATTACGTCATGCTGAAAGTAAAAAGGTTATGGTCATTGTCTCAATCAGGGAAACGGCAGATAAAAAAGACAATGTTCACATCTTCCCAATTGTTCAATTGTTACCCGCCATTCACTCAGTGAATTGGCTGAGTATTGACTGAGAAAAGAGAGCCTGCATTGTGTGTCTGCTGTCAGGACAGGTATCGAAAGAAAGCACATTGATTTAAATTTGACCCCAAGTGGAAGGAGGAAGAGTCACCTGAATGAGGACATGAATGATGCCGTTGTGTGAACAATAGCTTTTTCCTTCCTTCCTGTCCTCCTAGAACTAATGCCTCACCTCTTCCAAATACCCGGTCATCTGGGTGCCTATCACAGTAATCCCATACCTGCGTGTGAGTCTAACTTGGCGTAACTGCAGCAATGTTTCCACAGGAGAAATAAGGTTCCTGAACACTTGTTTCCAGTCCCTGGCATATATCAGGGGACATCCTCAAACATATAAATAATTTTTGTTTCAAAATTCAATATTTGACGATTTGTTGATTTTTCTTTTTTTTTTTTTTTAAGTTTATTTATTTTGAGAGAGACAGAGAGAGAGCACAAGCAAGGGAGAGGCAGAAAGAGGGGGACGGAGCATCCGAAGCAGGTTCACGCTGACAGCAGAGAGCCCGATGCAGGGCTTGAACCCACGAACGGCAAGATCATGACCTGAGCCAAAGTCAGACACTTAACCGACAGAGCCACCCAGGTGCCCCTGAGGTTTTGTTTTTGTTTTTTTCCCAAGGTGGCTCCCACAACAGGGGCGGGGAAGTTCAGAAACCAATCTAATTCTCATTAAAATCACAGACAATGATTTGGATGGTTAACAGATTTCAAGATCCAAAAAGACAGAGATAGAGTAGAGCTATGGGCCAAATTTAAAAAGAAGAAATTGGATACTGACCATGCACCTTCAAGATGGAAGAGGAATGATTTACCAGCAGCATATGCAAATATAGTTACATTTTCCCTCCGCTGTGTTGTGTGAGTGCCAGAAAGACGAATACAATTTTAGGTACATTGTCTACGCGTCACCAGAAGTATATAAAAGGAAAAAAAAAAGAGGCAGTAATTTCACTCTATTTTGGGGTGACACCCTGCGGGCCACCAGCTGATGAAGAGATGCAGGAGAATGCCCCGGCGGTAATTCTAGAAGCCCTGGCGCGGGAGGCTTGTGGTTAGCCTCGGCGGAGGCAGGGAGAGAGAGCTGAAGGCGCACCCTGCCCAAGGGGAGTCGGCTCCTGGGTGAGGGGAGTCGGCTCCTGGGTGAGGGGAGTCGGCTCCTGGGTGAGGGGAGTCGGCTCCTGGGTGAGCCCCGGGGAGAAACTGCAGCAGGCGAGTTGTCACACAAAAGAACTTTTATTGGCAACAAATGAGATCACAGGGAATAACTTCCCCAGTCGGACTCCCCCCGAGCAAGGGAGGAGAGGCCCCTTTAAGTCAGGGTTAGGACGAATGTTTAAAGAGGGCATCCTTGTCACCGTACGAGGGGGTGACCAGAAGGTTGCACAGGCGCCTTAAGGAGCACGTCTATCCGTATTTTGTGCGTCATGTGAATGAGGCCTGTGTCCCACCCACCCCCCCGCAGAGATTTTAGAATTATAATGAGGTAAAGGTAGTTGTTGGTACTTGCAGAGGTCACCGCGTGGGCCTGTGCAGGCGTGAGTCGTGGGGTTACCTCACGCGGGTCTGGGCGGCCTGGGGAGGGCGGTCGCTGTCACCCCAGGGCTGGCGCCCGGCTTCGTGTGCCAGCGAGGCAAGCTGGACAGAGGAGCTGAAGGAGAGCTGGGGGACAGGATCAGTGAGGGCAAGCAGGTGGCAGGGAAGGGCAGGTCTTGGGTTCTAGCTGGCGACAGGGCACTAGATGGACACAGACAGGTGGTTCTGTGGGGGCGTCTGGGTGGCTCCGTTGGCTGAGCCTCTGACTCCTGGCTTCAGCTCAGGTCACCATCTCAGGGGTGGTGGGTCTGAGCCCTGCCTGGAGCTCCGCGGTGGCAGTGCGGAGCCTGCTTGGGATTCTCTCTCTCTCTCTCTCCCTCTCTCTGCCCCTCTCCTCCTTGAGCGCATGTGTGCCCTCTCTCTCTGTCTCTCAAAATTAGTAAATAACCTTTAAGAAAAGGGGTGGTTATGTGGACCAGGTGGATTACACGGACGTACCCGGGTGGCTCCAGCAGACAGCAAGGAACGGTGTATAGAAGTTGCAAAGCCAGGTTTGAGTTCGATGTGAAGACGCTGCCGGGAGAGCTGCCCGACTGGGGCGCGGAGGAGTGAGGCTCCCAATCTGGATCGACTCAGCAAGAGGCTGCACGGCCCCTTGCGGACCATTTCCTAGTGAGTTGATCTCGATGGCTCACCGCGGGGTCTTGTAACGCTGTGGTTGTGACTCCCTGGTCATGAGAAAAGTGGAGAAGGGCGGGCGGCGCAAGGCCCCCCGAAGCCCTTCTCACCAGGGCCTGACGAGCGGGGGCGAGTTAGGCGGCTGCCTGCGGTGTCACAGGGAGGTGGCCCGTGCAGGCCCCTGGGTCCCTCTGCCTGGCTTCTTGCTTATGGTAATGCCTTCTGGGCTCTCAGTTTTGCTACAAATCTCTAAATCTATTGCCCCCACCGCGCGCGTGTGCGCACACACACACACACACACACACACACACACACGCACACCCCCCAGGCCCTTCGGGAAAGCAGAGGGAAATGCACAGGAAATGTGTTCAATAGCGGGGCCAGACTGCCAGCCTGGCTCCCTCCGTCCTGTCCCGGGACCAAATGAGTCCACCTCACTTTCAAAGCTTCGGCTTGGCACGGAAAGCAGGGCTGTGCCTGGAGTCACAGTGGGTTTAGAGTAAAAAGCTCTTCTTTTGAGATAATTGTACTAATTTTGCTTCTCAATTTTTTTTTTAATTTTTATTTATTTCCAAGAGAGAGAGAGACAGCGTGAGCAGGGGAGGGTCAGAGAGAGAGGGAGTCACAGACTGAAACAGGCTCCAGGCTCTGAGCTGGCAGTCAGCACAGAGCCCGACGCGGGGCTCGAACCCACGAACCGCGAGATCATGACCTAAGCGAAAGTCGGATGCTCAACCGACTAGGCCACCCAGGCGCCCCACTTCTCAGTTTCTTTAAACTTGCTCCGGCCCGTACCTATCCTGAGTGGAGGTGAGCATCTCAGGCGGAAAGTTATTTTTACGGTGAGGTGGGTGGGACACTAAGTGGTTCAGATAAACAGCTCTGGAGGGTAAAGCCCAGAAGTGGTGGGCAGGTGACAAACCTGGCCTCTGTCTGCGCTTTCCCCGCTGCTTGCGCCCGCCTCCTGGTGTTTTCCCATCTATAAAATGGACATCACGATAGCACCACTCCCCAGGGTGCGGGCAGGAAGTTAATACGTGTGAAGAGCTTACAATAATACCAGGTGCATACAGAACGAGTTATTAGTGTTAATATACATTGTTCTGGGGTCATCCCGACCCCTGGGTTTAGGAATTTTCCAGGGCGCACAGGTCCCAGAGAAGCTGTTACACTCACTTGTGGTTTGTTGCAGCAAAGGAGGACAGATTAAAATCAGCAAGGGAGGAAGGTGCATCGGGTGACGTCCAGGGGTCCTGGACCAGCTGCTCGCTTCCGGTTGTCCCGACAGGGCTCAACTCTCTGAGCACTGTGTGACAACATGCGCCAAGTGTGGCCAATCAGGGACCTCACCCACACCTGCGTGTCCAGGATTTCCTTTTTTTTTAACGTTTATTTATTGATTTTGAGAGAGAGCTCGAGCATGTGAGGAGGGGAGGGGGAGAGAGAGAAGGAGAGAGTCCTCAGCAGGCTCCACACCGTCAGCACAGAGCCCAACGTGGGGCTCGATCCCACGAACCTGTGAGGTCATGACCCCAGACAAGGTCAAGAGTCGGTCGCTTAACTAACTGAGCCACCCAGGCGACCCGGGTGTCCTGGATTTCTATTGGCTGAAAGGGGTCAGTCACACAGACATGTAGCCCTCCATTCCTCCTTCCCTACCTGCCCCCACCGAAGGGCAAGCTGCTACAGGGTGGCTCCAAACCCAGACGTATAAAAGAGGCAGTCACAATAAGTCACATATTTAGCATGAACTGTACGGCCAGGCCCACAGTCTCAAGCATACAGAGACATTTTTATCAAGCAGGACAGTCCAAGAATTCAGAAGAGCCAGTCCAGGGACAGTGCGGAAGTTTTGGTTTGGAATGTGGAAGGTTTGGGCAACTCAGGCCTTCTGAATTAACATTTTATTGCATGTTGTATGTAAACTTTGCTTATGTGGACAATCAAATTCAACCATTTTAATATTTTAAATATTTTTAATGTTTTTATTTATTTTTGAGAGAGAGAGAGAGCAAGAGAGAGAGAGGGAGAAAGTGAGAGTCAGCGGGGAAGTGGCAGAGAGAGAGGAAGACAGAATCTGAAGCAGGCTCCAGGCTCTGAGCTGTCAGCACACAGCCCGACATGGGGCTCAAAACTCTGAACCATGAGATTATGACCTGAGCTGAAGTCAGACACTTAACTGACTGAGCCACCCAGAAGTCCCTTAAATATATTTTTTTAGCCTGCGTACATTTATTGAATGTTTATTGCGCATATACCTCTTATAACCTTCTCTCTATGAGCTGGAAAATAACATTGTAAACCCAAAAAAGGAATCGTTATTATCTGAGATGGCTTATCAGAAACTACAGATCACTACTATGATCACACTATGTTGATAGTAGAATGCTCTGAAAATTTTGACTAAAATTACATGTCACATGCTTTACAAATATGATTAGCTTTAGTCCTTATCAACAACGGTGGGAAGTAGGTAATAGTTCTGTGTCACACGTGACAGAATAAAGGTCCAGAGAATCTTAAGAACCCTTCCAAGTCTCCGCAGCCAGTAAAAGGCAGAGTTCTGATTCCAGACCTCATGGTCGTCACATCATGCGTGACAGTTTCCTATGACCTTGAGAAACAGGTGCTAAAAGCTATTTTGGAACATTAAAAGAAATCCAACGATACTTATTTGACTCGATGCACCGCAAGATCCGCGGAATGTCTGGTGGTGCGGCTAGAACAGACGTGTCGCTTTTACCAACAGAGGAGATCTTGGCGAAGACGCTTCTAAGATGCCTCTCCCCAGGAATATGTGGTGTAGAAGGCCAAAAAGCAAGCAAGAGATAAAAAAAGGGGGGAATTATATTGTTATTTTGAGTGTTTTGATTAATAAGGGGAACTGAAAATCTGAATGCCCTCCAAGACTCCAAAATTGTTGCCACCATGAATTGTCTGTAATTGTACCTTTCTCCTTCCCTTATTACTAGATCTCAGTCTGTGGTAGAAGCTGGGACCCTGAAACATGAAGAGAAGGGAGAGAATGAGAACACTCAGCCACTCCTGGCTCTGGACTGAACCGGTGGTCACCCCGGGCCCCCGCAGATTGCCAGCCTCCGGTGGTATCAGCCACCCAGGAAGCCACGTGCAACTGACCCACACAGACATGTGTGTTCCACTTGACATGAGGCCCTTCACCCCTGCCACCAAGTAATGACTGTCACCAGCCACTGGTCTGAGCAGCCAAAGTGAACAGACTTGAGAGATGCTTTTTTTTTTTTTTTTTCCAGTGAGGGGATTGGAGGTGAAGCAAGGCAGTGATGTGAACACGATTCCCCTTCCCCTTTATTCATGGTATTCAGTGAATTGAAAAAAGAAAAACTAAATTGATGCACACACTCCGTTAGGACAAGGATTTTTCCGAGGCACCGCAGATAACCCTTTCCAGGTTTTGTGATTTAAGATTAAGTGCATTTCCAAGTAGATACATCAGAAGTAAGCTGCGCAGACACAATTGTCAAGCTCGATGTAAGTGCAAAGCCCCAAGACAGTAATATCTCCAGTAATTTCCATTCTTACAGAGTTATGTTCTTTGACCTCATCACCAGCATCAAATTGTTCAGCCGAAGGGCATGTGCTTGTAGGTCTAGCTATTTGCAGAGTTTGCTTATTTGGATATCCTGCAAGAATGATTTTGATGTCACATCTTTTTTCAGGCCACCAGTCAGATTGCCATGATCTGACTTTAAAGGAAGACACACACAACTTGAAATATGATTGTTTCATCTTAATAATGTGACTTGTCACAGGCAACATGTATCTGCGGGGGAGGGGGTGGGGTCTCATTGAAAACACATGTCAGTGATGAATGAATCCATCCAAATTGCCTCACCTGGGTCACTACAGCAAGGAAAAATGCTACTAAAGCATTTAGCCCCCGCGCCCAACCCTCCTGCAGCCAGTTAAAGGTGTGGAGAAGGGACCTGGCTGTTGCTGAGAAGGTAGATATCAATCCTGGAGGAAGACCCTAAAGATGGCTACATATGCAAACACTGAAAATAAGAGAAGATCAGGACTGCGGGATAAAATGCCAAAGATCATTTTATTTCTTTGTCTATTCTCTTTAGAAATGGAGTCCCCAACTATCCATTCAAAGGAAATGAAATAAAAATATAAACAGATATCATAGGGTATGATATCCTTACTTGTACCATGTTTCCCAAAACGAGTTGTATGTTTTTACCTCTCTCTCTCTCTCTCTTTTTTTTTTTTTAATGTTTTATTTATTTCTAGGAGAGAGAGAGAGACAGCGTGAGCAGGGGGGTCAGAGAGAGAGGGAGTCACAGAATCCGAAACAGGCTCCAGGCTCTGAGCTGGCAGTCAGCACAGAGCCCGAGGCGGGGCCCGAACCCACGAACCGCGAGATCATGACCTAAGCGAAAGTCGGACGCTTAACCGACTAAGCCACCCAGGCGCCCCATGTTTTTACCTCTCTCTTATCTTCCCAGCCATTTGCATGACACGGGCATTTATCAGTAGGACCAGCTGGCGCTCAGTGTCAAATAAAAAATACTTTAGTTGATAATGGGCAGAAAAATATGATATTATGTTTCAAGTAGTTGGGGGATTAACTAAAAAGTTCAGAGAAAGGAGGTGATTCAACTGGCCATAATCACCCTCAATTGATATTATTACTAATCGTAACCATTTATTACATCTCTTTCTCAATGAATCTAGTGTTTTAGTTTTTTTTTCTACTGGTAGAGGAGAATAAGAGGAGTGATTTTTGTATTCCACCCTTGAAATACAGTTGAAATAGAATTAAAAATATTTCTCAACCAATTGTGTCACAGTGCAAGTAAAACCAATTCATTTTGTGTAGGCATTTCAAATTACAAAACAGTAACATTGAAATCATTCTACCAATGCAGTGGCTGAAATACTTTTCATATTCCATGACATAGGGAAGAAAGATAAAGAATTAAAGTGAATTAGAAAATCCATTTTATTACTTGTGTTTATAAAATAGTTGAGGGATCCAAGTGTTTAAAATGCTATCGGAGTCGATTATTGCCGACACTTTGTAACAGTAACAAGCACTCTGACTTTTCAATTGGCAATATTTAGAACCTACTGTAGTGACCTGATTTTAAATACCATATTATCATTATTAAGTTAAGAGCTAGTTTTTACTCTATTCCATGATTTCATTAAATGAATGTAAGATGATGGTTTAACACTGACAACTTATACTTTCAATTTCTTTATGTGTATGCAATATACATACAAGAACCAAAATCAGTAAGTGACATGAATGTTCTTACACGAGCATCGGATTGTATTGTCCTTTGTCAGTCATTTCTTCTGTTCAATAAATACTGAAGGACACAACACCTTTTTATTTTTCAAGAGTTTGCTTTTTCTTCTTGGTAACTGTTGGTAATTGTGATACCTTCTTCATGTGCTTCTTCATCTATTTCAGTGGGATCGTTTTGGCAAAGCAGAAGGGGACAAGATATTTTGCAAAACCCTTCTCACTGGAAGCTCATGTCAAGCAAAAAGGGTCTATTTCAACGTTAAAGAACTCTTTGTAAAAGACATAAAGCACCCTCCTTTGTCCTTAGTTTGGAAAGGAAGCACAAGTGTTTCTCCTACCCGTGAATGAGATTTGGTAAACTGCTGTGTCATTTCTTCCACATTTTCGCTTAAAATTCAGGTACATGAATATCATTACATTCATACAGCTAACATTTCTAGTTTTGATTGGAATTATGCAGCATGTAATGCATTAATGCTCTTCTAAATTAGTAATCTGATCATCTTTGGGATAAGTAGGCAAAACCATTTTCCAACTGTTATTTCTATGCTGTGCATAATAGTAAAGCTAAACTATGGACAACAATTGCTCCAAGCTATATTTAAATGGCAGAAGTTTCTCAAGCCAGGGAAACAGAAGAGTCTTCCAAACTGTTTCGACGAGGAAGGTGATCTGGACATCCTAAACGCAGGACTAAGATCCTGGCATTCTGGGTCTTCCACTCTGCCCTCCTCTGCATTTTTACAAAAGTGTAGTGGGGATCCACGTAAGGACCTTCTTACTCTGGATTCCCTTTCTCAGATGGCAAGGACGCCACGAAGCCCGAGGTCCTGGCAGCCTCTATCTACCTGATCCTGAGAGAAAAGTTTTACTCTGAGATAGGTGACTTTTCCAAGTCCTAATTCTTGGCATTAAAGAAATTTACATGTGGCACTTTTATAACTCAATATAAAATGATTCCAGGTCTTGTGTCAGTGTGAAAAGGTCCTCTCGGAAACTACCGTTTGCACGATGAGGAGAGAAATTAGGACACCGTCTTTCAACGATGTGAAAAGGCAAACAGACTCAGTTGGTAGGAAGCAGTACGGTCCACAGACATCAGCATAATTACATCTCTCCCCTTTGTAGTAGGAAAATACAATTGCTTCTTTTAGGAGTGTCTTTCACTAAAAACAATTAAAAGAAGGAAGTGTGGGTTCATGAGGAAAGTTACCATTAAACAGCTGGAAGTAAAGCATTTACACAGCTTATTATCAAAATCGACAAAAAACTAGTGGTGCGGGATGACAGCATTGCCTGGCTACCCTAGAAAAATAGAATTGCATAGAAAGATTACAAACTAAAGCGATGCATTCACAGTTTGTGCATATATTCTCATCGTACACTCATTTAGGCTTCTTCTAAGTGGAAAATCCATCTTTGGCTGACAAGGTGGAGGCTGTGCCTTATTCACCGGAAAATGCGGCATCAGATGGGTGCCGTCACGGCAGCAGGTACAGCAGAGTCCTTTCTACATGAACTGCAGCAAGGCCAGTAGTCCTTTCGGTGTCTTTGAATCCTAAGAGGAGCCTCAGAGTTTTTCGGGCTGCGAGTCAAAGGAATGAAGGGCCTCCAACTTGGAAGCCCTGTCCCTACCTCCAGGGAGGTGAAAGCAGCAAGGTGGCCTGTCTCCAGCGTGTCACAGGCCTGCACGAGATGCTAAATCGCAGGCAGGCTGTGCCTCTGCTGGGGACTCAGCTCCGGGTGCCACACGTCCACGATGAGAATCAGCCGGAAAGACGCGGCGTCCTGCCACACCTCGTGCTCAAAAGAGTCATCGAAGATGAGCACCTTGCCTTCTTCCCATGTCCTGGAACAGAAACACATGGATTCAGGTGTCTGAGAGTCAACCCATGGCTACGTGCCGATGGGCACTTTCGTGCTAACCTTTGGGAGACGGCCAGAGAAGTGGAACACGAAGCCAGGATTTATTCTCTCCTTGGTGGGGAAGAAAGGATTTCAGGATTCTTACCAGGAGTACAATTTTCAATGCTCAGCCTTGAACGTAAACCAAGGGCAGGAGATTGGTGACAAGGGCGTACTGACCTTATCACAGGCTTTGCAATTATTCTTGGAACAAGCCCAGGTGAGGCGCACAGAGCCAGGCAAGCAGTCAAAGGCGTGCCCTGGCGGCTCAGGCCCACGCGACTTCCTGGTCAACGGCTACCTGCTACCCTCCCTGGCCTTTCGGAGGCTGGTCGAGACCTGTGGGTAGCACCGGGGTCTCAGGTGCCTCTGTGCCCAGCAGGGTACCTGGAAGGGCGCCAGTGAGTCTTCAAATGATTTTCTCAACCCTTTGCATTGGTTAAAGCTCCATTTCATGGAAGAAGTTCCATTTTATGGAAGGGCAGACTGGGAATGAATTTTGTTTGTATTTTTAATGTCATTTGCAATGCAAGTGGGTTATCCATGGAATATTTTAAATCAATGCAGCAAAACATTCTTCCGGGCCTCCAGCATTACTTCATAAAATATGTGTATAGAAGCCAAGGCCTAAACATAGTGCTGGTCTAAATAAAGCAATCAAGACAGAAGTATGCAGGGGCAATTACACAATGCCTTTCAAACCCGAAGAAAGTTTATTAGTCGTGTGAATGTTCTTCCCTTTATGAAACAGGTATTTGTTGCCAATTTGTTACATGCTAAGTTACATTTTTAAAGTGAATTTTTGGGGCACCTGGGTAGCTCAGTTGGTTAAGTGTCCGACTTCAGCTTAGGTCATGACCTCACGGTTCGTGGGCTTGAGCCCCGCGTCGGGCTCTGTGCTGATGGCTCAGAGCCTGGAGCCTGTTTCAGATTCTGTGTCTCCCTCTCTCTCTAACCCTCCCCTACTCACACTGTCTCTTTCTCTCTCTCAGAAATAAATAAAACATTAAAAAAAATTAAAGTGAAGTTTTTACTAGGAAATTTTCTTTAGATATTAAAATTCCACGCAAGCATTTGAAATTTTATAGGGGGGCTTAGCAAATAATTAAAATCATAAGCTAGACAAGGCTAGCTTGATTTCAAGTTACTGCATTATCATAAGGAAGTTTTCCTTAGGAAAACTATGTGACTTTTTATGCTCATTATTAGGGGATTAATCGATATTCAGTTAGGTAATGTTCCATACTGCAGGGGTTCTCAACCTTGGCACTGACATTTGGGGCCAGGTAACTTGTTGCTGGTCGCTGCCCTGTGCTCTACATATGCTTGGCAGCCTCTCTGGCCTCTCCCCACTAGATGCCAGTAGCACTCTCCCTCCAGTCGTGAGAAACAAGTGTCCCCAGTCATTGCCAAATGTCCTTGTGGGGTGGCGGTGATGGTGGGGTGGTGAGAGGCACATTCATCCCTGACATATTGCATTCACTGGACCATAACATTTCTAAGTTATTTAAAGTAAATGATAAACTAAAACAGTTGCGAGTTCAAAGTTCCTTAAAGTGGAGAATCGACGCACTGTCTCACGCACCGTCTCACGCACGAGCCTAACAGGTTGCATTCCATAAACATGGGCTGCTTGACTCTTCGACAGGATTCCTCTTACGGTTCAAAGAGTTCTCTCCCAGCGAAACCAACAACAGAAATACACAGACACCAGAGCTCATGACAGAAGACATATTATTAAATAGCATTAGATACGTATTAAAACCAAACTTGAAAAGAAAGGCCAAGTTAAGCAAAGGAAAAACAATGACAAGAAAAACGAAGTGAAACGATCCACTGGCTTATACAGTTTGGTGGTGATTTTCTAGGTCTTACTGGTGGGAGTTATGCAACGCGGGGACCCCTGACAAGCCTAAACACAGGCGGCAGATAAGGGGGGCAGTGCACTGGGTGGGGGAAGGCAGTGTGCCGCGGGGGCTGCCGCACTGCCCACAGGAGCCTAAGGGTGTCCGCGGACCAACGGACGGTACACAAAAGGGGGCAGATGCGCACGATGGGGTATCATTCAGCCTTGCAGAGAAGGGAAATGCAGACCACGCCGCGTCCCGCGGCCCTTCGGCACTCGCACGGGAACAAACGCTGTGTGAGCCCACCGACAGGCGGTACCAGGAGCAGCCAAATTCCCCAAGATCGCAGAAACGAGGGGGTTGTTTAGCGTGGGGGGGCTTCAGTGTCACAAGATGAAGAGTCCTGTGATCGGACGGATGCTGGCGCTGGCGGCACAGTATGAACCTTCACAGCGCCGCTGACCGTGGGTATGTCGAAACAGGACAGTAAATTTTAGGTTCTGTGTTTCACCGCTGTTAAAAAAGGAAAACAAAAAGGAAGGGAAAGGGGAGCGTGTGGTAGAAGAGAGAGGGAGACAAAGGGCACAGCACAATGGAACCATTATGGCCCTGAATGGAAGCATATTTAAACCAACCGGCTGGGACTTTTACTGCTCTGTGACCTGGGGGGAGGCGGGAGGGGGGTGACTCAGCATCCACGAGCCTTTGTGTCTTTATCAGCATAGCTGACGTGAGGATTAGCAGACAATGGGCACACAGTATCTGATGAAGGGTACAGATTATAAAAGAGGAGGAAGGAAAATACAGAGAAAAATAAGGAAACGATAAAAGATAGAGATGAAATGTATGGAAGTGGTAGAATGTTACCAAAAGTAACCTTGGCTTCACGCCCTATGCATCTGTCTTCATTGAGAGAACTAAAATCTTCCAAGGGGGTGAGGTACCAAAGAGTTCAGAGAACCTGCAAAATACACTTTGTGCTATAATGACAAGGGGTTCTCAGTGTTTTCTGAGTGGCAGAGCAGAGGGTCTGAAATTTACTTAAAATACTGGAAGTAACTCAAATGATGGAACAGAAAATTCTAGGTTGCGCAAGATGACATTTTTCACTAGACTCTGATGGGGTGTAAGAAAGTCAAAGACTTCGGGATGCTTTAGAGGAGAAAAATCTTGAACTCTCATTCATTAATTTAAATCCTCCTCCCCCCCACCCCCCGCCATGAACTGGGAAAAGCTTTTTGTGCTGAAACACACTGGTTTATTTGAGGAGCACCAGTGTCTGTAACGGTGGAATTTAAGTGGCCGCTGACTGCGGCTTTTCAGATATTTTAAGTCAAATATGGACCAGTGTGAACGACTGATGAAACAATTTTTTTTTTAATTTTTTTTTAATGTTTTTTTTTTTTTTATTTATTTCTAGGAGAGAGAGAGAGAGAGACAGCGTGAGCAGGGGAGGGTCAGAGAGAGAGAGTCACAGACTGAAACAGGCTCCAGGCTCTGAGCTGGCAGTCAGCACAGAGCCCGACGCGGGGCTCGAACCCACGAACTGTGAGATCATGACCTAAGCGAAAGTCGGACGCTTAACCGACTAAGCCACCCAGGCGCCCCTGTGAAACAATTTTTTTAAACAAAAACTATGGGAGGTATTCCAAAGAGTTAGATTCTTTTAGGGCCCTAAAACTCACGGGGAAGTGTGTCCCATTATCTTCCATTTGCCCTTCCATTTTCTTTCATATATTTTCCCCAAAAACAGACAAGATACTCAATTATTTAATGTAGATTCCTTTTGAATACTTCAAAACTGGTGTCTTTCAATCACCTGTGAGAGCTAAAATGACACCTAGGAGAGCTAATTAACCTCAAAGGGAAGAACAATAAAACCCCACCGAGAAGCAAGGAGCAAGCCCCCAAGTGACTGAGGCTAACTTGAGATGAATGGCTTGGCTGGCAAAGGACGAGGTTTTCCAGACAAAGAGACAGCTCTAAAATAGGTCAAAGGTCTTTAGATCTCTTCTGAATAAAAAAGGCTCTCACTGCAATGTAAAGAAACAGTTTTCAGGCCACCTGCTTTGTGAGCAAAGCTTCACCAAATATGATTAAGTTCTACTCTCAAGCATGACATGAAAAAGACTTTTAGAGTTGCCTTTGACCTCTGGACCCCAATGTCTTTCTCTCGGGCGTCAGAAAAGCAGGACCAGAGTGGGGGCTGCATGCTCTCCCCAGATTATCTGGCTACCTCATCTGGCTTTTAGAATTTCTCACTATCGAGAGAGAAACGCCTCTCCCTGGTTTGGAAAAGATACAAGAATACCTGGTCAAAGATAAAGTAATATCACATAGTTCCTCAATTTCTCAAATTCTAATTCTAATTAATGGTACTGATATAATGGTGGCAGTACGGATCTAACAACGGATCTGTAACTTGTGTCACAGAATTATCATCAACATGAATCGTGCTAAACAAAGATACTAGGTGCTTATAGGGTCTGCCACCTGAAAACTCTATTGATCGTATCTCAGTGATCCTTGCTAAAACGCCGAGGTAGGCAAGGGGCAGGGTCCAAATTTTCCATCAAAGGAATTCTATGGAAGCAGGCTCAGACCTCTGCAGTGATACTGCGATTCAGTGGCAGAAGCAGAAAGTCACCAGCCTTGCTTGGTGATAGCCCAAACCTTCCGCTCCGGATCACGGTACTGGGAGATACGCTTAGTGCCTGTGCGGCCGTGCCGAGGTGGCTGCGAAGGCATGTAACAGGCTGAGGGGAATACGGAAAAGGGTCAAAGAGCTCAGGAATAAGGCTACTTAACAGAGTGCTTATTAATCCTGATCGACTGAGATCCCTCACTTCCGACTGCATTAGAAATCCCGGCACATACTAGAATTGAAATGTAAAACTCTTCCCACTCTCTACCTAATACATGAAGACACAAATATACACATGTACAAACACATATTCTTTGTCTTTTTTTCTCTGTATGTATGTATCTATGTATGTATCATCTATCTATCTATCTATCTATCTATCTATCTATCTATCTATCTATCTATCGGGACAGCATTTTTCTGGAGGCTAGGCCACCTGTGTTCTTGTTCTGACTGCTGCTAACCAGCCACATGATAAAGCACTTCACCTAGGGGCCTCCGTTTCCCCATGTGTGCAATGATAGAGATGGACAAGATGGCCTCTAAGGCCCCTTTCCACGGCAAAATTCCCTTAATTCTCTGAGCCAAGCTTACGTTTAGGGCTTCAGTCTTCACACTACATTTCACAGGAGATACGTAAGCTTTCATCTGAGAAGCGGGTATAGCATCTGCTGTTTTGTTTCACGCCAAAATATTAATTCCAATAAAAGATGGCTAACTTCACAAAGAAGCTCCCTTCCCAACAGGTCGTGTGCATTTGTACCCCTAGCCTATGTCCCAGCCCCTCACAGAAGAGCCCTGGCCCGGCCGCCCCAGGGCTTCCCTCCCTCCACACAGGCCGGGGAGACTCCAGGCCCTGACCTCCCGCCGTCTCATGGAGGCTCTGGGCTTCCTCCTCTTGGTCCCAGGTCAACCAGCGGCAGAGGGCTCTGTAACGCAGCCGAGAAAGCCAACAAAGGACCAACAAAGGCCCCAGAGGATGCCACTGCCCCCTCCTCACGACCTCTAGCTCCAGGGCGGGGGCACAGGGAGGGAAAAGGGGAAATGTGGGGCCGGGTGGGGAGCCACCAGCTCCTGATGGTCCTGCTTTCTCCGGGCTTCCTCCTGGCCCCACGCCTATCAAATCACGGCCCCCATCTGTATCTGTATCCCCCCCCCCAGCTCTGGCCCCTGCATACCCGTGGGTTCCAATCACATTCCCCGTTCCTCACTCCTTCAAGAGGCACCTCCTCCAGGTTATAAAAAACACCTCCAATGGTGGCGGGGTGCTTGGTCTCGCTCCCTGGAAAGTAAGGGATCAAAGTCCCCATTTCTACAGCAATGGACGATAAAGATCAAATACACTGGATGCTTTTACCATATAGGACTCTGTAATTTCCAATCTCTCGACCGTCAGCTCAACAAATGAAATGTTTGTGCACAATTCATATTGCATGTGGGAATCACCATTCCCCGAGAAGGTGTCGCTGTGTATGCGCGTGTATGAATGCTAACCAGAACAGGGGCTCAGGGGCTTCACTGAATGCTTTTTATTCACCAAGTTGCTCAAGGAAAGGAAGAGAGAGGACAAAATATTATTTAACAACAAATCTTCATGAAACACATCCAGGTAAAATGCCATTTTCAGCCTTCAATCCCAGAGGGGCAGGCTTCGACGGTGACTTGTGGGTAAGGCCACATTACCCCTGGGCTGGAAGATGGTTACATTTTGTGAAACGGAAGAGCTATGATATCTAAGGGCAAATTCTAAGGCTTTACCTTCCTGGACACTTCCTGAAAAAAATGCTGTCTATGAACAATTCACAGTGACTTTAAAAAATTAAGTCTTTCTCTTACTGTTAATATTTTAGCAGGCCTTCCGCATAATCTTCCTAATTAAAAACTTGAGAGATGAATGGAAAGAATATGTTATAAAACACTCGAGGTATGCTGTGGCAGAGGGCCACGATTTCCACAGCAGCAGAAAGAGGCCTCACGTGACTTCTTGCCAACTCAGGTCTTCGGTGGGCCACTGATGCTGATGCACACTTTCCGGGCCATCTGGTGGTCCTGTCCGACGTTTCTGGCCAGCAAGTGGCAGGCAAGAAGGCTGAGTCTCCAGAAGAGCCACACAGTCACTCTTCTTTCCTGCGCCCTGGTTCTAGAATGTCCTGGAGACCCAGTGGAAAGAATTCCTGTGTGGGATCACCCAGAGCTCAGAGAACTTGGGCACTCCATGCGGGTAATAATTTGTTCCTGCTTGCTGGTGGCACGTTCATCCACCAACTTGAGTTCATTCAGCTTTGGATGGAGATCATAAATGAGCTCATCTGACAGACCACAAAGCAGGGCCTGACTTGAGGGATGACACAAATGGCCCAGAAATGGAGACCCCCCAGCTTGCTGCCTGGACATGAAAACCAGCATTCATAGTGATTGCCTTTCAAGTACTGGATGATCTCAATTTTGTAGCTACCACCAAAAAAACTCCCAAAGCCCAGACACCTACACGTAGTTAGAGGTAAGGCGTTGAGCCTTTCAAGCCACACTGCTTGGGACCAGACCTTAGTTCTGACATGGTAGTTGGGTCGCTGGTGGCCTCCCAAAAAAGTTTGTCTGCCCACCTAGAACCTGTGAATGTAAGTTTATTTGGAAAAAGGGTCTTTACAGTTGTAATGAAGTGAAAGATCTTGAGAGAAGACCAGCCTGGATCAGGCTGGGCCCCAAATCCAGTGGTAAGTGTGTTTATAAAGAGAAGGGGAGAAGACACCGGGGGAAGGTGGTGCTGTGTTGGCAGAGGTAGAGGTTGGAGCGAGGTATCTACTAGCCAAGAGATACCAAGGAACGCCACCAGCTACCACAAACTGGGAGAGAGGCAGGGCACCGATTCTCCCTCAGAACCTTCAGAAGAAACAACCCTCCTGACACTTGACTTTGGGCCTCTGGACTCCAAAACTAAGAGCCAATGAATTTCTGTTGTTTAAAGTCATCTGGTTGGTGGTAATTTGTTATGGCAGCTCCTGGAAACTAACACAAACATCAGCGCTTACTGAGCTGCGTGACCTTGTGGAAGTTACTCGGCATCTTTATACCTCAGTCTCCCACGCTGTCAAATAGAGATTTTAATAATCCCTTAGGATTCTTGTGAGGATTCTTAGCGTGCGCGGCATGCTAAGAACTGCTTCGTACAGCAAGCACGTTATTGACCGTCACTGTCATCCTCCTCCTCTTCCTTACGGACAAACACACGCGGGTACAGAGAAGCATCCGGGCAGTATCTCTGGGTATTAAGATCAAAAATAATATTTACTTTTTTCCATTGTGCTTCTCTGTGTTTTACAAATTATGCACACGGAATGCACATCATGTATGTGTTTTATAGTCAGAGGGCACTTATTGTTAAATGATCATTTTTCTTTATAATGATAAAAGGCGGTGCAGCTGCAAGCTCATCTACAGATAAAAAGAGCTCAGCTACTCACTGCAGTGATGGCGTATTTAAACAACACGCGTGCTAGCAGGGCTCACACGGTGCTGGAGAAACAGCGATGTGATTATTCCAACCTGAGAACCACAATGCACGAATTGCTACGAGTAACCTCTTCTTTTGGAAGTTGAGAGGCTCTGAAAATTGCTTCCTGTTGACTAGCACAAGGAAGCCTGATTTCTGGGCATATGTACTTCTCTCTCCACACTAATAGGAGTTCTACACTAACAGCATGACACTTCCAGATTTCCTATTATGGTCTTTCTGTCTTCAGAGTTTGGAAACTGCCTGTCTACCATTCAGATACCCAGCTGTTTTCACTACAGGCATCACAGTACTTTAACTGACCCATGTCCCTTAAGAAAAACACAATTTTTGTAATGAAGTACTTGGCCTGACCCAACCACTCTTGAGTTAAGGCTTACTGAGGGTGAGCATGTAACGTGACATAAGAGGCGAGAGGATGGACTCAGAGAACGCTGCTGACCAGCTGTCATGAGGATGTGGAAAAGCACTGATGCGATGGGCCCTTCAGGGAGGAGGGAACAGGAAGCAATTTGTTCTCTGCAAAACCGCCTTCCGAGCCCAACCACAGGTGGGTAGATGTTAAAATTTTTTTAATCTTTATTTATTTTTTTGAGAGAGAGAGAGAGAGATTGATTGATTGATTCCCAAGCAGGCTCCATGCTGACACGCAGAGCCCAGTGTGGAGCTTGAACTCACCAACTGTGGGATCATGACCAGAGCTGAAATCAAGAGTTGGACGCTCAACTGACTGAACCACCCAGACGCCCCAAGGAAAGTACTTTTTAATAATCACTGCAAAATACACCATCTGCAAATTACTGTTTTCAACAGGTACTTACTGTCCGTGGGAATTGAGGGGCAGTACAAGCTGACACTCTTATTGACGCTCACCCTCGAAGTGAGGCAGGCGCAGGATGGGGGCTACTTCAGGTAACTGAGGACCCTTAACCTGATCACCCTTCAACTTGAGGGGAGGGGCCGGCAGTCCCTTCCTTTGTCACGCACGGTCACCACGTGTTTGCCGGGAGCCTGCGTGGGGAATGCACTGTGGATGTGCCGCTGGGGCAGCTCTCCCATCCCTTCTGCAGTGTGGGCCCTGCTGGGCGTCTTGATCAAGCTTCCGGCACTGTCTGCCTGCTCCCTGTCCTCACTGTCACGCACGTTCTTTCCAGGCCGCCTCAGGCCTCGGATGACAAGCATCAGTTCATACTTGTCTTTCTCCCTACCTGTTCCTAAGTGCACTTTTGTCTAGTGACTCCCCTCCCTCCCCCCCCAGAATATCTATAAGCGGGACAGACAGGAAACTTCAAAAAATAAACAGTAGGCAGGATGGAGGGAAGGAAGGAGACAGAGATAACAAATGACAAGTTTGAACCATAAGGCAGTACTCAGGAAACAGGCTTGGTGATCTCCTCCATCTTTGCCGCCCACGGTTATTTGATCTCATTCCCCAGCATTCTCTCCATATTCCCTGGGTCCCACATCATGTCCTCACCTTTCTTCCCTTTGGTGGAGACCTTGTGGATCCAAACTGAGTCCCAAAAGGCTTAATAAGACCTACTTCATCTTGGGAGAAACTTCTTCCTGTCCAGCTGTCTCTGATTCTCATTCTGGTTCTCCCAAACCCACCCTTTGCTGCCCCATCTCCTTGGTGTTCTCCTTCATCTTCTGGTCTTCCAAGTGTGCATGGGCTCATGGAGTCGCAAGCTTCCTCCAGAACTTCCTGCTAAGTCTGCCTCTTGAACCTTTATGTCTAGACTTCTCTTCTGAGCCCCAGGGATCTCTATACAGCTGACTCCTGGATGTTTCTACTATTGTACTCCAATAGCAAATTAAATAAACTATATAAAAACACTGAACTCGTTACCCATGTTCCCGAACTCACCGCATACCTCCCAAGTTCTCAGTATTCGCTAAAGCATCAACAGTCTCTTACTGACCCAAATGGACACATGCCAAGTCACCCTGGACTTTCCCTCCCTCACACCACATGCTTGAGTCAACCTGCGTAATATCTCCTGTACCTGCCCATCACTCCCCATTTTGCTTCCAGCATCCTGAGTCCAGCTCTTCTTGGGTGGGCCACTATGACAGGCTGTTAACTGTTCTTCCTGTCTCACCCCACACCTCCCCCCATGGCTTCCAGAATAACTTCCTGACGAGGGTCTGATCCCACTAGCTGGTATTCAAAGCCTTCTACAATTGGGCTTCTATTCTGCTTTCATTTTCCAACCATACTCTATATGTGCTGTTAAAGTTTTTAGACAAAAGGCTATTCAGTGAGGGTGGCTTGAATGGCTTGGCAGCCTACATAAGCGAACCAAAGTATAAGCCAGACTCAATGCACTTGAAACTGAGAAAGCCAAGTTGAAGAGCAACTGCTCACAGTCAACTGGGCTTCCCGAAACAAGGCCAACTGCGTATGCTCTACGTAGTCAAATACTTGCTTTGTTTTGCTACAGCATCTTGTTTCTGGAAACCGTGCTCTACAGCTCCTGTCCTGGGGTGCTCCTAACCACCTTTGGTTTCACACTATGCAATGTGAATCGATGTATGTCTGAATAAGCTCTTGAAAATTTTAACCTGCACCAGTTTACCTATACTACTGTATCCACACTTGGTTGCCGAAATCACTCCATATTCTTCATACGTGCCCTGTCATTTTTGGCTTCTGTGACTTTGCAGACCCTGTTCTTTCAGCCTGAAATGCCCTTTTCTCCCCAGCTTTCTATGTAAAAACCTTCTTGTCTTTAAAAATCACCCCTGTCAAGATTCTCAAACCCCAGGAGCAAATGAGCTAGCTGCCCATTGGCTCCTCTGTAGCACTGTATCCGTACCGCTCTTATGTCTCCGACATTCGAGCCTGCGTTATGTCCCTGATGAGGCATATTTGCCAGAAGATAGCTCCCATCTGACTGCCCTCTGAACTTCCCACAGCACTCTGTTGCTGCACCATAGCCAGGACAGGCAGGTCTCTGCCAATAATCGAATGAACAACTCGAAGTACCTCCGGAATGGCACCCCCCACCCCAACGGACCTCTACTTAGGACCCTGAGAAATGACTAAGAAGGGAGCAACCTAGTTTCTGCCCTCCAGGAGTTTATAGCTCCCAGAGATTAGGCTAACATGCTAATTGACAGGAAGCAATGGAAGATAGAGAATCGGATTACTGAGAATATACACTATATACACTCTAAGAAGTCAGGAGAGAGGCTCTTTCGTAGGAAAGACATGGGATCTTAGTAATAGGTTTATTCTGGATGAGTGTAAAGAAGGGCATTCTAAGTGGCGGGAGTAATAAGATTAGGACAGCAAAAGGCATGGGGCGAAGGGCCTAACGTTCACCACGTCTCACTCATGCTAGGACGTAGGCTCTGTGCCTTGTATGTATTATTTCACTTAATCCTACAACAATCCTGCACAGCAGAGAGCATCAGGCCAATTTCATAAGTGAGGAGGCTGAGGCCTGAAGGGATTGAGGAATGGGCCCAGGTTACACAGCATTAGGAGGCCGAGCTGGGATCGGAAACACACAGCCTGTTTGTTGCCCCACGCTGCCTCCTCTAAAGCAACACAGTGACTATCCCTGGGTGTTTTCTTCAGGAAGGGGGACTCTTTGCATTGGTGAATAATTCAAGTTGTAGAGCAATAAGCACAATGTGTAATATGTACAGGGCTCGGTACCAAGCAGTCGGCCTCGAGTACAAGTCTGTGCATCTAGAAAGAGAAGTGAGAAGGCTCTTCAATGAGATGAGAGTGGTGTGGGGAGAAATGCAGAGGGAGAAGGCAGTCCCAGACCTGAGGAGCCTCTCTGGACTCTCAGAAGCACACGGAAGGGACACAGACTAGAGTCTGGATTACTATCATCCACCCCAGCCTACTTCAGTTACAAAGGAAGAGAAATAACCCAACTCAACACAGATTGGTTGTAATGAACATCCCTCTTCAGAGGTGATAAGAGAGAAAATGACGGCAGGAAACATACTTGGTCTCGTTGGCACATCGGATCTTGCAGCCTTCTCTGGGAATCACCAAGCCCAGGTGCATCCGGAGCCTGCAGTTGGTGGGGCCCGTGTGCGGCCACACGTGGGTTCCTGGGTGCATGACAGAATACTTGATCTGCGCAGAAAATGTAACACACTGGTCACCCATTCATCGAGGGGTGGAGGAAGTGCTACATTAAAGTGACTGCATAACATTATTGTCAATTTGAATTAGAGCCTTGGGAAGACTGAGAATTTATAGTCTCGTCTAGTTTCTTTGTGAAGGAACTGAAGGTAAGGACTCTCATTTTTCCATATAGTGATAAACACTGAACATTTTCCACCCTGAATTCTACAGTCAGCCACATGAAATTATGTATCTATTAAAGACAGAATGAAAAAAGAGGCCTTTGTTTGGCCAAAAGAACTAACTGTTGCTTTATAAACATTAGCATTCCTTTACTCCTATTAACTGACTGTGTTCTTCCCATCACTGATGACATGGTTGGTATTACCTGTCCCCTTCTGCATCCTGTCGTTTCGGGGAATTTATCGAGTAAAGAACAGGTTTTAGGAGCTCCTTTACAGGCATTTTCATTTTTTCTTCCTAGAACAAGAAACGGTAAAACCACTGTTAGAAACAAATCACAGTAAAACTTTAGCTCACCCGGTTTTGACCACAGGCAATCTGTACTGTCACCCTCACTAGGCATGAGAAGGTTGAGCAAACACAAGAAGACAAAATGTGAAGTGTCTTACTGTCGCAGATTAGCAGGACAAGGGCCCGAAATCTCTACTCAACGTTGGAGGATTTGACTAAGGATGTCTAATGGACAGTGGGTGCTGAATCCTATTTTTCGCATGGTGACAGGCAGAATAACGGCCCCCTCCCCAGGGTGTCCATGATGTAACCAGGAGCCTGTGAATATGTTATGTTGTATGGCAAAAGGAAGTAAAGGTTGCAGATGACATTGAGATTTCTCATGGGCCGACCTGAAAATATAGAGATTATCCTGGACAAACTAGATGGGCCCCATGTCATCAAAGAGTCCTTCAATGTGGAAAAGGAAGGCAGACTAGTGTCTGAGAGATATAGAAGGAGAAAGACATGACCGGCCATTGCTGGCTTTGAAGATGAAGAGCAACCGCAAGCCAGCAAATGTGGGCAGACTCCAGAAGCTGGGGCCTCCAGAGGGAATATGGCACGAAGGACACTCTGATTGTATAGCCCAGTGAGACCACTGTAGACTTCTGATCTCAGAACTGTGAAGATAATAAATTTGTGTCATTTTAAAGCTACTACATTTGTGGTAATTTGTTACTGTAGTCAGAGTAGACTTCCTAAGGGGGGAAAAAAAAACCAGCTTATATTTCTAACCTAAAAATGCACTCCTAGGACTATATCAGAGTTACCTGAACATTTCTCATGGAATTCAATGTCGTTTTAATTGTACAGGTCATCCTTTATACGTTGATAAAGAAGAGGATTTAAATGAAGAGGGAAGAAGTCTCTGAGAGATGATGTTTTCTATGAGTGTCTGTGTCAGGAACACAGAGGTTGGGAAATAGTCTTAAGCATCCTGGACTACACGAATTTCTTCACCGTCAACAAAATCACCATGTTTTGGGAAAGACGTGCTCAGCTATGTACACAGCATTATTTGCTTTTATGGAGAAAAATGATGGCTTTTTTTTTAAAAGCTAGAAAAATTGTAATTCCCTATTCAAGATTCCTACAAGAGACTGCTACATCTAAAGCTGAGTTTAATTTTATTTAATTTTTAGTTGTGTCCCAGAATAATCATATACCAAGAATAAAATGAGTTATAAGGAATGCAACTTAAAAGTATTCTCCTCGTGGTGCCTGGGTGGCTCAGTCGGTTAAGCATTCAGCTCTTGATTTTTGCTCAGGTCATGGTCTTATAGTTCTGTGAGTTCGAGCCCCAAACTTGGCTCTGTGCTATCAGCTTGGGATTCTGTCTCCCCCTCTCTGCCCCTGTAATGATGTTTACAGGAATCATAAAGCATTTGTAAGCCTAGATTCCCATGACTTCCCACACACAGGGTCTGGGGACGGCCTGACAGCCCGATTCTGGACTCTGTGCTGTGCAGGCATCAGTTAAGTGAGGCCTGGAGGCTAGAAGAGCAGCCAGAATTGGCTGGACTTCCCGTGGGCACGGGGGAGAGGGCAGAGCACGTGCCCCTTAGAGAACAGCTGTGTTGTACCTTAATGAAAGGTAACTTAATGGACTGGGTTTCACTAGGACTGCCACTTGGTCAGGGTTAAATTAGAGCATCTCTAGCCCTTTGGACACATAAATCTTTTCTCATCTGTAAGCACATATTCTCCGTGTAGCAGATGCTTGGCATTCGTGGATTTCCATCGGCAGCTTTAGGTATTTGCACGTGATGGTGAGAATTCAGGAATGCAACAGCAGTCCCAAGTGCTCGTCGTGGGCCAGGAACCACGTGACATACTTAAAAGGACTCATCCGATGCCTATAACACCTGGTGAGGGAGGCGCTGTTGGTGGTGTGTTTTAGAGAACAGGAAGTGTGGCACAGAGAGGTCACACTGAAAGTGCCACAGCAGGAATTCCAGCCAAACTGGACCCAGAGTCCGTGCTCTTAACCATGACCCGAGGACCCTGACCTAAGACTGCCCCTCCGTCACTTCTATTATTATATAACACATGGCTATTGCGTAATAAAAAAACAGTACCACTCTCAGTGGATAATTGTGTGTCAGATCTTCCAAGTACTCACTGATTCTAGTAACAACTCCATACTTGAGACACTCTTTTCATTGTCCGTTTTTGGATGAGGCTCTGAGCCTCAGAGATTCAGGAACATGTTTGCATCACACAGCTAACAAGTGGTGCAGCCAGGTCTCCAAATTTGGGATTGTTGGTCTCCAAAACCGATGCTTTCAGCACCGTTTACGACTTTGTCACATCATGGATTAGAAAGCAGCTGTGAGGAGCAATTCCCTCAGCTGAGGAGGGAACTGTCCAGCAGCTGAATGCAGTGTGGCTTTCTTGCTGTTTTCTTATTTCTAACCGAGTTTAAAGTTACTCTGAAGAAGGGCGCCTGGGTGGCTCAGTTGGTTAAGCGTCCAACTTTGGCTCAGGTCATGATTTCATAGTTCGTGGGTTCAAACCCCACATCAGGCTCTGTGCTGACAGCTCAGAGCCTGGAGCCTGCTTTGGATTCTGTGTTTCCCTCTCTCCCTGCTCCTCTCCCACTCACACTCTGTCTCTCTCTCTCTCTCTTTCTCAAAAATAAATAAACATTAAAAAAAATAAAAATTAAATAACTCTGAAGAAGTGATGGACTTTGAAGAAGAAGATGGCCCTGAAAGGAGTTTTATCAGTGGAGATTTGGGAGAATCAATTGGATATTTCATTTACATGTGAGTATACTTTACAAGAAATATTCATGGAGCTGGGATTTTTAAAGGTCTTGGGTTGTATCTTCCTTAAGCTTCAGGGCTCTGTTGGAATAACAACGGGTTCATCTTGCATGACAATTCAATTGTCAGTAGCTACCTAGAAAATGGTGTTGAGAAGGATTCAGAGGTTCAGCTTGTGCTGATCCAGAAAGGCTACTGAGAGCGGTACGCACTCAGGAAGAAAGAATACACATGTATGGCTTATTTGCCAAGTGTAGATTTTACTGTTCACTGTTGGTGATAATTAATAAGTTTGAGCAAAATAGATATTCCATAACATTCACTTAGCAATTTGAAGACTTATTTTTAAGGAAAAAAAAAACCCCTCTCATTATTTACTTTTCCTGATTCTTTTTCTCCAACTTAAAACAGCTGTCCCTTTAAAAATGAATAAATATTCCTTAGTCTTGATGATGCTATGTGGAGACCCATCATAATACCCAGTACCATTTGGAGAAAAATGGAACTTCCAGCCACCACTTTAAGTCTTTCAACAATCTAGCAGCATCCTTTCCTAACTAGAGTAGATAACCACTAAGTCTTAACTACATCATATACTCAGTAGTCTGTTTGTCTGGACCTGAGCTCTTAGTGTGGCTAAGAGAGTGCCTGCTGCGTCTCTTCCTCACATCTTACCTCCACCACGCCCCCCACCCCTGCAGGATTCTCTCTCCAGTGTCTGCACCACAGCACTTGAGAGGGTGCCTGCCTTCAGGATTCCATCCACTTCCATGCAAGCTATGGTACTTGCTGTCCTCAAAATTCTTTAAACTAGGAATGTGTTCCCAGAAACTGGCTCCTGGATTCTTCCCAGAAGCCTGGAAACCACAATAGAGGCCACAAAAAAAACCTTAACAAAACTTCCTAAAGAGAAACTATGTGACTTATATTCTCTTACAACACACAAAAATATACAGTTAGAAATGGATTTCTCTTTAATTAACTGCAACTAATTGGAAAACACATACTTACAACATCTCCTGCCCCCACCAAAAATACACACCCAGGTCAATTATTTTCAGTCAAAATGGAAATCAAGAGAGAAATGCAATCACTTTCTCGAAATAATACAAGTGAAAATATTACAGTTTAAGGAATATATTTTGCCACAATTAAAAAAAGTTTTAATACACAAAAATTTAAAAATCAAAATGTTGCCTTCAATCAACTCTTGTCACCATTGTTTATTTTCTTGCATGCCTGAAACTTGTATGTATGTATGTATGTATGTATGTATGTATGTATGTATGAAGTAGGCTCCACACCCAACGTGGGGCTTGAACTCACAATCCTGAGACCAAGAGTCGCACACTCAACCAACTAAACCAGCCAGACATCCCGCTTGGTAACTGCTAACTGCCCTATAGGGCTCAGCCGATTTCAACTTTATCAAAGCCCCTGCCTATAGCACAGACTATGGTTCTGGAAATTACTGCCAGAGGCCGGCCATACTGAAGCACTATTCTAGAAGGCATAAGGACATTAATGCAACCGCGGCATCGGATGAAGTGGCGAATGCTTAAGGCCAACAGAGTCCATGCATAAGCCGCCAGCAGACAGAATTAGCATGTTCCCAGGTTGATCCTGCCGCTTCCTTAAAAAAAGTCTTCTTGGCAAAAACGTTGACAGTCTCTAAAACTCTTATGTGATCTCTCTTCGGAGAGACTATCTTTGAAAATATTTCTGAAGTGGCTCTTCTTTCTCTTATGTGTAAACCATTCTGAGAGCATAAGGGAGATAAATGACTGCGCTTCCTCGTCCTTTAATGTAAACCCACCTACTGTCCTCTCGATTTATGTGGCGCAGCACTTGCTACTGAGGCTTTGCAATGGATTTGTTTGGGGACAGCTGTTGTTAACCCAGGCTGACTTGATTTTTCAAGAAGAAAATTGGAAAGAGCCTTACAGATAAAATCCAATGCTCCTTATTGACAGGACAGATTGAAATAGTAATTCAGTAAACACATGCATATTGGTGTCCCATGTATGTGCCTGAGCCCGGGTGCAGCCCGAGGAATGTTTGGTGGAATGTGAACCACTTCCTATTCTTGAAGAGTGCAGACACTAGTTAGTTATCGCCTGTCACTCTGTGGTGCCTGTCACTCTGGACTGTTATCTCCGACCATGGTGGCTCCCTTTTGGCATGTGACATCATCTCCGTGCTATGCAGCAAATGAGGCTCAGGGAAGGTCCTTTCAAAGATAGTAATTAGCATATGGTAGACCTTTCAGTTAAGCCTACACAATGGGGTTACTCTTTGTAACATACCGTTTTTAAAAAATGTTTATTGATGTTTGAGAGAGAGCGAGAGAGCAGGGGAGTGGCAGAGGGAGAGGTCTCGGCCACAGGATCAGAACCAGCCTCTGCGCTGACAGCAGAGAGCCTGACATGGTGGCTTGAACTCATGAGTCATGACATCATGACCTGAACCGAAGTCAGAGGCTTAACCGCCTGAGCCACCCAAGTGTCCCTGCAATATATCATTTAATGGGAAAGACCAGGAAAACCAAAATACTATATGTATTTATCCAAATATGCATGTGAATATACATACACACACACAAATAAGTGTTCATATGTAGTTGTAAGAAACAATGATGGGTTTAGATCATGTATTTTTTTCTGGGCACTTTAATAAAGTTAAGGAATCTGGCTCCGGGAAATATTGCTAGAAGGCTGGTGCCTTCTTCCCATTAGGTCACTGGCTGCAGAGAACAATCTAGAAGTCAGGAGCTTACCTTGCTGCCACAGCGTAAACTGGCTCCAGTCACCTTTCTCCCTCAGGTTTTCATCTTCAGGCAGGAAGAGGCCTTCAGTTTTGTCCATCACTGCAAGGCCTTCATCGCGGATTAACTTCCAGTTTCTTTCTAAGGACTAGAAGGAAGATTCTGGTGTTACTGGACTGAAAACATCCCTGGGAGTCATTAAAATGACTCTCAGATTTTTGTTTGTTTATTTCGTTAGTAGAGTAATGAAATGTGTGCTCATCTACATTGCTTATTTCAATTTCCTCTGGGATTTGTCAACAGTTTAAAAAAAAGCCCTATTATTTTTGAGAACTAAATGCCTTTGTAGCATAATCAAATAATTCCTCAGAGAACAATCCCCTCCAAAAACTAAGGTGGTTTTGTTTTCGGTTTTTTTGTTTTTGAGATCCTAAGTGAACAAGACCATAGCTCTGGTTGATCACATTACTTCAGTACACTGCAGTATACTCTGTGTCACACCCCGGCTTCCAAAATGGGATACAAATCACAGAGTTCATTTCATCTTTCAACAGAGGTCCTCATGAAGGCCATTCAACATGGTTAATATTAATTACATTTTAAAGACACTGGAAGGTGTGCATTGGGACTCTTGACGAATTACAAGTTAACACCAAAACAAAGCAAATAAATGCCCTCGTGTTTAGAATTCAGCCAAACAAAAATATTCCTTTGACATTATTTATGAGGGTTGGTGAGCCCTGATAAGAAAGTGGGCTTCCAGGGGCGCCTGGGTGGCTTAGTCGGTTAAGCGTCCGACTTTCGCTCAGGTCATGATCTTGCGGTTCGTGGGTTCGAGCCCTGCGTCGGGCTCTGTGCTGACTGCCAGCTCAGAGCCTGGAGCCTGTTTCAGAGTCTGTGTCTTCCTCTCTCTCTGACCCTCCCCTGTTCATGCTGTCTCTCTCTCTCTCTCTAGAAATAAATAAAAATATTAAAAAAAAAAAAAAAAGAAAGTGGGCTTCGGACCAGCAGAGCCGTGGAGAGGCCGGCAGACGCTGGCTGATCTGCGGAAGGGGCATTCTGGAGCTCTCGCCTCCTGGTAACCCTCACTACCATGCTGTGATACGGAGGAGAGGACAGAGGGCAAAGCAGGCCAGAGGAAGCATGTGGCAAAGGAGAGGACCTACCCTCAGAAAGAAAGAACAAAACCTGCTTTCTTACTGTATGAGGAGACTAATCATACAGGGAAACCAGGATTCTGAGATGTTAATAATGCCCAACATTTCTATGTTAAAATGGAGGTGGACAGAGTAGTTGAACATATGGGTACATGGATAGGGAGGAACACAGTACCTGATTTCAACAAAGATTAGGTCTCAAGAGCACAGAACTAGAACTAAGAAGTTACAAACAAAGAGAAAGATTTTGACACACAAAACATGAATACAATCATTCGTGCTCCTCGCAAAGGGGTTAAGATACCTTGTAAAACATGGTTCTCTATCTTTTGAATCAATCAAGTGAAACTGGTTGACTAGTTACTGGAGAGTAAGGCATGAGGTACTGTGTGAACTGTGTTTACCAACCCATGCTTTATGAATTCATGATTCAATGTAGGGAAAAAAAGAGAAGGAGCCAGGAAGACTGCACAGGCGGAGGGCCCCGAGAGACAGGTGCCCTCAGACATTTGTACGAAAACATGGTGTGAACTTCAGCCAAACCCAGAGAACACTTTTTAGATCACGTGACATTAAGATACTCTAGGGCAAGATACAGATTTTAAGATGATTGATTTTCTACTTCTTCTTTTCCCCTTTATTTCTTGGAGTCTACTGGTTTATTACATGTCAGCTTTATTGAGGTATAACTGCCACATAAAATTGTAAGAAATTTAAAAGTGTACCTCATGGTGATTTGATATAAAAATACACTGTGAAACAATTTCCTCTACCTGGTTGATCAACACTTTCATCACCTCACAAATTTATCTTTTATTTTTTAATTAAAAAATTTTTCTGTTGAGAACATTTAAGTTCTACTCTCTTAACATATTTTAATGATACAATGCAGTGTAATCAACCACAGTCACCATGTTCATTAGATCCTCAGACCTTCTTTATCTTATGGATGAAAGTTTACCAACCTCTCCCTATTTCCTTCACGCCCCCCACCCCACCCTAGTCCCTGGCAACCACTTTTCTACTCTCCATCTCTAGGAGTTTGACTTTTTCTTTTTTAAAATTTAGATCCCACATGTAAGTGATACTATACATTATTTGTCTTTCTGTGTCTGGCTCAGCTCACTTAGCAGAATGCCCTCAAGGTCCATTTATGTTGGTGCAAATGGCAGGATTTCCTTCCTTCTTATGCTGAATAATATTCCAGTGTGCATATGTACATGTGTATTTATGTGTACATATATCATGTCTTCTTCATCCATCCATCCATTGATGGACATTTTGGTTGTTTCTCTGTCTTGATTATCGTGGATAATGGTGCAATGAACGTGAGAATGCAAATATCTCTTCAATATCTCATTTTCACTGTCCTTGGATATATACCCAGAAGTGGGATTGCTGGGTCGTGTGGCGGCTCTATTTTAAATTTTTTGAGGAACCTCCATATTGTTTTCCACAGCGGCTGCACCAACTTACTGACTCGACACTGCTATTCGTGTGAGACCCACCTACTGATTTGTGCGAAAACCACAGCCGTTGCCACCATCACACTGATCCATGCCGGTGCTGTTCATCAAAAATTTCAATACTACTTCATCCCAAGTACGTGAATCATAAATAGCAAGTCAGAGTCAGAATTCCAATAAAAAGATATTCAAGAGTCCTCATTTTCGCATGATGGTTTTTTCAAGATTATGGAAAAGAAAATATATTTACGTCTTCTCAAATGGACCTAAATTCCCAACAAATTCTTATGGCTACTGGAATTTGTTCAAGTTGATGGAGAAGTCTGTAAGACTCTTGTTAAACTAGCAGGCAGATGAGTGGAGAATGACCTTTCTAACACATGAAATTACCTTTCAAATGAGGTTACTGGAGCCTAATACAACAGGCTCTGCCCTGCTTCCCTCCTGGTATGTTAGAAATTTCTTTCATTTCTTCTGAAAGCTGATGTTAGGGGCATCTTTGCAAAGAGCTAACCTTTAGTTACTAAAACAGGGCGCTGAAGCCCTAAGGAAAATGTTAAAGGGAATGCATCACTACACACAATTATTTATTTTTATACTAAATAAGATTTTTCAAATTTTACTTACAATCAGGCTGCCTTTTACTGAAGCAATGAGTGTACTTGGTTTTGTTGTTTTTTTTCAACTTTGGAAAGACATGACATGGTCTCTTTTAAAGGTTTCAGGGAAGATTCAGGGACGGGACATGGGAATTTTCTTTTTAAGCATAAACCAAGTAACCACACTGTACAAAATGCACATGATTATAGGGGACTAAACACCAAACGTAATTACATAGTGTATGTGTGTGTGTGTGTGTGTGTGTGTGTGTGTGTGTATGATAGAGAGAGAGAGAGAGAGAGAGAGAGAGAAGAGAGAGAGAGAGAGAGAGAGAGAGAGAGGAGAGAGAGAGAGAGAAAGAGAGAGAGAGAGAACAGATATCCTACTTACACTTTTCCCCCTGGATATACTACCATCCCTCACAGCTCTGAGTGTCGTACGGATATTATTTGTGTCGACATCTGTTTCCTGCATTTTCTGGTTCCCCTGAGCTGCAGGATGCGTTCTGTTTGTTTTGGTCTTTATCTTTTCTCATGTTGAGGGCAGACCCTTGGCTGGAAGTCCTGCAGACACTGAGATGATGACTGGGAGTTGTGGAAGGGGAAGGCCTAGGGTGGATGGGCCTCACCATTGGGTATTTGGGTGCCTCTTCAAGCCACTGTTGTTCACTGAGCATCTGAAATGTAGGTAGAGAGAGGCCTGTTCTGAGGCCATGCAATTGCTGCAGTAGGCAACTGAAGGAACCTTCGATTCCTTCTCTTTGGAAGCCCCTCTGCAATCACTTTGGTTACAGCTTTCTTGGAATGGCCAAGTCAGATTCTTCTGTCTTACATTTTCAAAAGACAAACAAAAAGACCCTGCTGCCACTGTTCACGTTACACCATGATCACAACGCAGTGGGTAGAATAGACTAGATAAGGCATGAGCGGCGGACTCTGCCTTAGAGAGAGTAGCCCGGGGTGGAGGGCATCTCTCTGAGTGCTGAGCTGAAGTTAGGAAATCCCAGCCAATGCCATAGTGAGTATAATGCTCTCACAGCAAACTCTCTTTGCAATAATTTTAATAAAATCTCTGGGGAAATTAGCAGCATTGACAAAAGCAATCTCTTGCTGGAACTAATGCATTTTAATAAGGTTTCCTATTTTTCAAGTTTGAACATAAAGATAAAAGAAAGTATCTGACATTTTTTATTGAACATTTATTTCTGAATGAGAAAAGCAAAGGCTATCTATTCACAGCACGCCGTAGCAAGGGAGGCGGCCACCATCACTTGCTTCGGCAGAGAAGTGGGAAAGCTTAAAGGTAAAAAAATAGGAAAGGCTTCAGGGGTACCTGTGTGGAGGCTGTTGGAAGGCAACTAGAAGTGGGCATCCTATGTGATTGGTTAGGAGGGCGTATCTGGTTTTCTTGAGGTGGTCCTAAGCTGGAGGCAGGGACGAACATTAAGGCAGCTGTCAGTTATTAATCAAGTCCTGGCCATTTGGGGCCAGTTGCTCCAGAAATTATTCTTTAAGTTCCTGGACTGTCACTAGAGATTGTTATCTGGCTTCCGGCAAGTGTGCTTTACAGCAGGCCGGCTTCCTGGGTTATTTAGCTCAGAAAAGGGGGCAGATTCCTAGGCAGTTTGCTGCAGTCTGTGGGGCAAGGTTCTAGTTTCATCTGTGGTCTGGATACCATCCATTTGTGCATTCCGTCTCTCATTACGCTTACCGAAGAAAAAGGCCAAGATGAGCCACCTAGCACGGGGCAAGAGAGGGGTCTTGGAGAACTGGATTTTGCTCTTTCTAGAAAGTGGCAGAGAAAGGGTGTCCACCACTTGGATAAAGGAGAAAAGACAGTCCGAGTTACCAGGGGAAACAGTCAGCCTCAGGGCGTCAGGGAGCAAATGAGATGCATATTCCTCATACCCTAGGCCAGACTGGCAGGCACTGGGCCAACATTCTTAGAGGAAGTTAAAAGGGGACGCAGGTACGATCCCCCTTCCCTGCTCCGTCTACAGGGAACAGTGCGCCGAGCTATGTCCCAGACAAGCAAACCCCCCCAAGTCCCTAATATCAAGGGACTAAGAGGGTGACGGGAAAATATCCAGAGGCTGAGATTCTGATGGGGAGGCTTTCTGTGCACATACACGATAAATCACTTGATAAACTAGATTATCTGTAATACATATGTGCATAAGAATATGTAAGACACTGACCTGTGTGGATGTGTACTAAGACACAGATCACGACCTACGGGATTAAAAATTCTGGCTCAGCAAATCGAGTACGATCCTATAGATTAGAGTCCACAGTTTTTCTGAAATACTAAACATGGTACTGTGAGTTCCCAAAGAGTCACCGATAAAGATAATTTCTGGACTTTTATTTTTCACTGACAAATACTGAAAACGTACCAATTCTATTTGGAGAAAGTAAACAACCTTTTAGTTTGAAATAACTGAGAGAATGTAAAATATTTCATTCTTTTGCTGTGTTGCCATTCTAGAAGCTTAGCAGAGTGCTGATGCTCGTTAAGGGCTCTCATGCAAACACACACAGGAACGCCCAGGGTGGGGCGGGTTTTCACTGGAGTGTGTTTTGTTTTGTTTCACTTTGAGCCTCATTAAAACCTTGCAGTAGAAGAGAAATGGACGTAATTATTTTGAATTTAGAGATTAAGAAACTGAGGCTCAGAGGGTGAAATGACCCTCCTGATGGGTCAGAGCTGAGAACACAACTAGCGTTTTCCACTGCGTTGTCTCCTTTAGAAGGTTCACTCTGAGTCACACCCCCTCTAACTCTCTGAGTTCTCTGGACCCTACTGCTATTGGGTTGTCATTCTGTGGAACCATCACCGGAATCCCCAAAGTTGAAAGTTTGATTTAGAAAAATAGGATTAAGCTCTTACATTAATCTTAAGGAACTGCTTTGAGCACTTCTTTATAGGACGATACCTACTTTCACATAAAATTGCTAATCTTCTTAATTCACAGCCTAATGCCACTGTAAAGCTGACATTCTTGCTTCTTTCTTAATCCATTTCATTTCAAAGGCAGTTCAGTGGAAACATTCAAATATTTAATCGCAGAGACAGAAATGTTGAATAGATAGAAATGTTGAACCACCAACGTATTACTGTAGAAGTCTTATTTTTGAAAGGCTGACGTTATCCTTCCACAATGGATTTCTTAATTAAAAACCACAGTCTGAAGGAGAATGACACAGAGGGTATCGTTTTAATCAATCATTCTTATGGCCTGTGTCATACCATCAGAAAAATATTACTGGGCACTCCTCCAACAAATACAACTACCACATGAGGAAGGGGAAACTTGTCTGTGGTGCTATTTGGTTACAGCAGAGCAGCTGCTCTGAATAACTCAGAAAAAGGATGCAAGACTTTCCCTTTGGCCCGTGATGAATACTGAGAGGTATCAGGAAACACAAATACAAAAGGTATGTTTTAAACTATAGTTTTCAGTTGCTGTTCGCTGTTGCTGTGTTGTCAGTGTTATGACAGTGATTTCCATATTAGGCATGGAGTAATGTAGATCAAAAAGCTAATCTCAAAAAGGGAAGAGAACTTTTACGGTAGGGTGGCTTTTCTCTGGCTAGAAGAGATTTCTTTCCTATTTACAACCTAGCAAAGACTTTAGCCCATTTGTTTCAGTTTCTATGTGAAATACCCCTAAAGCATTTACAGCTGTGATGTTTGCGATTTGAGCGGCACCCTACACGCTTTTAATGAAATACATCTAAAAGAGAAAACTCTATTGGGATTTTTTTTCTCTCACTTTTCTTTTTTTTTCATTCACTTGCCATAGCCTTTTCCCACCCCCAGTGCACAGAGTTGCCAAATTGCAAATTATAGAAGGAGAGGAAACAATGAACATTCAAAAAAAAAAAAAGGGGAAAAACACAGCGCATTTTACTGAGCATTGTCCCGTGCCTTCAAGAAAACTGTACGCTACTCACTGGAACATACAGTGAGAATATAATTTAAATGGAAATGTGCTATCCATGATAATTAATTGTCATGTAAGGGCCAGAAGGATCCTAAAAAGATTTTCACCAAAAAAGGGGTACCTGAGTGGCTCTGTCGATTAGGCCTCTGCCTTCGGCTCAGGTCATGATCTCACGGTTCGTGAGTTCCCGCCCTGTGTCCGGCTCTGTGCTGACAGCTCAGAGCCTGGAGCTGCTTCAGATTCTATCTCTGTCTCTCTCTGCCCCTCCCCTGCTCATGCTCTGTCTCTCTCTCTCTCTCAAAAATAAATGTTAAAAAAAAATTAAAAGAAAAATGTCAGCTATCTGATCTAGAAAGTTTCCACGTTAAGATGTTAATGCCCAATTCATGATCAATAATATTCAAAACTATAACCTGAAAGTGGAAGGAATATTGATGTGCAAGTGTTTGTCAACTAAACGGTCACTGGTCCTGGATTTCCTTACACAGCAGGCTCTCTCTTGTCACAGTCAATATTGGCAAATGGTCACCTTGAAATTACTTTCTTATTTGAAAGTCATAACCAGACACAATATTAATATTCTTACAAGTAAAGATAATTAGCAAGTAATGCACTGAGTTTCCAACACAAGATGCCACACACTCTAAGATTCTGGGCTGCTAGGGACCCTGTGATCAATGCCCAGGCCCTGCTTTTCTTCTTAAATAAAGAAAAACTTAAAACAGGCAGGGCTGATGACATCAAGAAGTCTAGGTAAATAGGGTTTTGAAATAAAGACACGACTGGCCAAACAGGAGGACACGAAACTTAGAGCAGACAGCAGTACCTTTGAGGCAGAGCAGGCTAATGAGGGTGTGGACTTCGAGGACAAAGATTTTCACTCAAATCCCAGCCCTGCCAGCACTGAATATGAAACTCTGGACAAACTTCATTTCTCTACTCCTTCCTTTACTCATACAGAAGTGGGCACTGGCATACCTATCCTGTGAAGAGTTCTGTAAAGATTAGAAGTATTATATACAGGGGCGCCTGGGTGGCTTAGTCGGTTGAGCGTCCGACTTTCGTTTAGGTCATGATCTCGCGGTTCGTGGGTTCGAGCCCCACGTCGGGCTCTGTGCTGACTGCCAGCTCAGAGCCTGGAGCCTGTTTCAGTCTGTGACTCCCTCTCTCTCTGACCCTCCCCTGCTCATGCTGCCTCTCTCTCTCTCTCCTAGAAATAAATAAAAATATTGAAAAAAAAAAGTATTATATACAAAAGTGCTCAGTGCATTGACTGCAAATAGGAGGCAGTTCATACAGTATAGCTGTTATATGTTATTATCTTGATAATACATAATATTACAAAATTGCCTTTCCAAGTATTTTGGAAACTAAAAAACATTTTCCTATGGAAACAAGGTAATTAATTAAAATTACACGTAATAATAACTAATACTTATTGAGCACTTCCTATTTACTTATTAAATCTAAACAATTAGGGAACAAATACCATTTCCACAAACACTTTGCAGATAATGGAATCAAAACACAAAGAGGTGCTACTCAGTGTCACACAGCTAGTAAGGACTAGACCAAAATATCAGAATGAGGCAACGTGGCCATGGAGTCCTATGCTCTAAACTGCTTCACTATATGGCCTCACTGATGATTGTTAAGTTAGGTGTTTTTCATCAACTCCTCAGAAACCCATGTATTCTTAAAATTTTTGTTAATGTTTATTTATTTTTGAGAGAGAGAGACAGCACAAGAGGGGGAGGGGCAGAGAGAGAAAGGGAGACATAGAATCCGAAGCAGTTCCAGGCTCTGAGCTGTTAGCACAGAGCCCAACGCGGGGCTCGAACCCACGAATCGTGAGATCATGACTTGAGCTGACGTTGGGAGCTTAAATGACTGAGCCACCTAGACGCCCCCTTATTATTATTTTTTTAAAGTTTATTTATTTTGAGAGAGAGAGAGAGAATGTGCACACGCATGCGCGCACACACACGTGTGTGTGCGGAAGGGACAGAGAGAGAGAGGGAGGGAGAGAATCCCAAGCAGGCCCCATACTGTCAGCACAGAGCCTGACTCAGGCTTGACCTCACGAACCATGAGATCATGACCTGAGCTGAAATCGAGTTGGACGCTTAACCAACTGAGCCACCCAGGTGCCCCAGAAACCTATTTATTCTTAACATACTTGAACTACAATATAATACTGTAGTTTCCTATTTTTTTAACAGGTTTATTTAGCTATAACTCGCATACCAAAATTCACTCGACCAACTTTTATAACACAGTGGTTTTTAATATATTCACAGAGCTAAGCAACCATCAACTTTATTTTAGGACCTTTTCATCATGCCGAAAGTAACCGCGAATGCATTGACAGTCACCCTCTCAACCCATCTCCTCAGTCCCTGGCAATCACCAATCTACTTTCTGTCTCCATGCATTTGCCTAATCTGGACACTTCATACAAATAGAATCGTGCAAAAGAAGTGGTCTTTTGTGACTGTTTCCTTTCACGTGGCATAATGTTTTTTAGGGTTCATCCATGTTGTACCATGCATCAGTACTTCATTCTTTTTTTTTTTTTTTTGCCATTGTGTAGTTATACCACATTTTGTGTACTTGTTCATTCATCATTTAGATTGCTTCTACTTTTTTGCTCTTATAAATAATGCTATTATGAATATTCACTTAACAAATTTTTGGACAAACATATGTTTTCATTTCTCTTGGGTATACACCTAGGACTGAAATTGCTGGACCATGACTCTGTTTAGCTTTTTGAGGAACTGCCAGACTGTTTTCAAAGGGGCTGCATTACTTGACATTCCCACCAGCCATGTGTGAGGGCTCCAATTTCTCCGTGTTCTTGCTAACACTTGTTAACGTTCATCTTTTTTGTCATAGCCATCCTCGTGGGTGTTAAGTGGTATCCTGTGGTTTTGATTTGCATTTCCCTAATGATGAATAACATTCAGCATCTTTTTATGTGTTTCTTGGCCACTCATCATTCCTCTTTGAATAAATGTCTATTCAAATCTTTTCCCGTTTTAAAACTGGGTTGTCTCTATATTGAGTTATGAGAGTTCTTAACATATTCTGGATACAAGTCCTTTGCCAGATAATGACTTGCAAATATTACCTCTCGTTCTGTGGATTTTATTCTCACTTTACTGCTTGTGGTCTTTGAAACACAAAAGCATAAGCTGTAATGAAATCTGATTTTTCTGTTTTGACTTTTGGTGCTTTTGGTGTCCTATCTACAAAAAACAACCAGTGCCCGACTCAATGTTAGGAGGACTAATTTCCACATTTTCTTCTCTGAGTTTTATAGTTGTATCTCTTACACTTAGGTCTCTTTCCATTTTGACTTCGTTTCATTTTTTTTTTGCAGATGGACAGCTAGTTGGCCAACTTGTCTTCCTGTGAAAGGACAATTCTTTCCCCGTTGCAGAGTCTTGGCACCTTTGTCAAAAAAGCAGTTGTTCACAAATGTAAGCCTTTCAGTTCTACTTCACTGACCTACAGGCCCACCCCATGGCAGTTTTAAAAATCAGATGTAAGAAGAAAAAAGTGACAAGGAAAAAATGTATTCTTGTATGTTTACCCATGTGGTTATCTTTCGTAATGTTCTTTTTTCCTCATGTGGATTTAAGTTATCATCTAGTGCTTTTGTTTCAACCTGACCCTTTGCCTTCTGTTGGGGGGTTGGTCCGCTAGCAAGAAATTCTCCCAGTTTTTATTTCTCTAGGAATGCCTTCATTTCTTTTATTTTTGAGATTGTTTTGCTACTTACGGAATTCTTTTTACTTTTCTTGCTGCATTTAAATGTTACCCCACTGCCTCTGGACTCTTTGGTTTCTAATGAAAACTTAGCTAATCGTCACATTGAGGACCCCTTTTCCACAATGAGTCCTCTTTTCCTCTGGACTTTCAAGAGACTCACTGTTTTTCAGCTTCTGAGAGTCTGGCATATTTTTTGAGTTTATCATACTGTACTTGAAGCTCACTGAGCATCTTGGATGCATTGTGTAATCTCTTTCACCGAATTTGCAGATTTTTGGCCACTATTTCTTCCAATAATCTTTCTGCCACCTCTCTTTCGTCTCTCCTTCTGAGGATCCCATATACACATATATTGTTGTGCCTGACAGTACCTCACAGATTGTTTTCTTCATCCTTTTTTTTTTTTTTTCCTGTTCCTTAGAATGAATAATTTTAATCAACCTATCTTCAAGTTTGATGTTTATTTCTTCTATCAGCTCAAATCTGCTGATGAGCCTCTCTGGTGATTTTATACTCCAGGTGTTAGTATTCAATGGCTCCAGATTTTCCGTTTGGATCTTCTCTACATTTCTATCTGTTTACTAAATCCTCTATTAAATGCACTATCATTGTCATAATTTCCTTTAATTCTTTAGCTATGGTTTCCTTCAGTATTTACACATATTTATAATGCTGATTTAAAGTCTCTGTCTAGAAAGCTCAACATCTAGGCCTCTCCTGAACAGTTTCTACTGGCTAGATTTTCCTATTAGGTACATACTCTTCCCTGGTGAGGTTTGGGGCGCGATGCCTGTGACACTCAGGAAGTTTACAACTCGGCTTTAGTCTTGAGCTCTTGCCTCAGTCAGGCAGAGGCAAAGGACCGTGACCCTCTCGGGTGTTTCCTGGGCACGCACCCCAGAGCGTACATGCATTGGAAGATACATCTCCAGGAATACGTCAGAGCTTTCAAATCCACTCATGGACATCATGTTCATCAGATTCTTTATCAAGCATATTTCTTTGTGGTGGAGGAGTCAGGTTCTTATTTGCCTCAATTGGTACAACTGCCTTGAGCAGCTGTGATGTTTAAAAAACTGCCACTGGGACGCCTGGGGGGCTCAGTCGGTTAAGCATCCGACTTCGGCTCAGGTCATGATCTCACAGTCCGTGGGTTTGAGCCCCATGTCGGGCTCTGTGCTGACTGCCATCTCAGAGCCTGGAGCCTGTTTCAGATTCTGTGTCTCCCTCTCTCTGCCCCTCCCCCGCTCACACTCTGTCTCTCTCTCTCTCTCAAAATAAAATAAAGACATAAAAAAAATTAAAAAAACAACAACAACAACAAAAAAACCATGGCACCGACTGTTTTGACTAACATCCTGGGACAAAGTTGTATTTAGCAGTGAGGTCAAATAATACCATCCTGGAAACGGGGCCTTCCAAGCAGCACAAGATACATCAAAATAATGGCAGTGCTCTGGAACTGAAACTTTGCAAAATGCCCCAAACCTAATCTGGTGACACTAATGCCCACAGGTTGTGGTCTTCATGGCGACAGATGTGAGGCTGCCAGTTTTCGAGGCTATCTGGAGCTGGGGAGGAACGGGTGAGAATAAGTCAAGTTACTATCGCACCAATCCTTCCGTTCTTACTGAGGCAGAGCAGATTTTCTTGAATAAATGTTCCTCAAATTGCTGCAACTCTTTGTTAACGTACAGAGCTCGGCAAAAGTGGATTGGGGATTTTTCTCTCAGTGCTTTCATCCCCTTTATGGAGGGGCAGAGTTACAAAGATATTCCCTCGGCCATTCCCAAATCCTGCCCCATCCCCCAAAATTTTGTAAGAGTAATTAAATACTTGAAATTTCAACAGGAACTATGAATACTCCAAATATCCTTCCCTATTTACAGCAAAACTGTCTAGAAAAGAATACCTTTTTCCCTGGTTCCTGAAATAGGGGGGAGATCTTTTCTTCTCCAGGCATCCGTCAGTGCCGGAGCAGAATGAGACAGTCTCCCTACATTCAGGGGAGGCCAGACAAAATTTGTGCCAACTGCTTATATGTAAGAAATGTAAGTGGTAGGATTTTTATATCCCTGGGACTTCCGATGCATCTATGGAACAACTAGAGAAAAGAAACTTTATTATAGAAACTTACACAACAAATCTCAGTTGTGAGCACCTACCATGTCTCAGATACTGTGCTAATCGTGCTTGGATATGACAAGCATGGTCCTGCCATGTTAGAGCGCACGATCTCAGGGGCCACAGGGAATTAAAGAGGCTGTTAGAATAAAGCGTACGTACTTCAGAAGGATGTATAAGGTGCTTCTGGGGACATGCAAGGAAGGACCTCTAATTTCCTCTTCTAAAAGAATGATCACTTTGCTAACATCTGGAGGATAAATACAAATCGGCTGTGCAGGGGAGAGGAGAGAAGGAGAAAAGGAAGGGGTGGAGGGAAGAGAGACTATCACATGGGATGGTCTGGAGGGAGGAGGAATTTTAGCTGAATTAAAAGCAGTAAAGGGCAGTAGTAAGAAATATGGACAGAATAATAAACCTGGGATTTTGGGAAAAGCTGAATCCCTCACCAAAGGTGACCAGATAGTTGGAAAGGAGTATTACCCATGGGATTATATGGTGAATTAACTTTCACATTGAATGTTAATGTCTCTACGCAGCTAGAGATAGAATCAAATGAGTGAAAAACCCATTTGGGGAGCACAGCTTTGGTTTTAACAAGAAACTTTCAGAGCCGCTGAACCCAAGTGGAAAAGGCTTTTTGTTTCTGTTTTTTTTTTTTAAGAAAATGAACGACAAGAAAGGGAAAACAGAAAGCAGAGCACAGTGTTTGCTTGTGAGTGAATGTCCCTGGTCAGCAAGGGCGCTGAGCCCTGGCGGCCACTGTCCCAACACTCGGTGTGCCTCTTACTCCTTCCTGACAGAAGCTGAGTTAGTTCCGATGAGGGAAACAGAGGCAGAAGGAAATGGAAGATAAAACTAAATTTCTTTATAACCTGAAGCCCACTGACAAATACTTGAGGTAAATACAGAGTATAACATTCCCCCAGGTCCTCCGTTAAAATAGTGGGGAAGAGGGGCGCCTGGGTGGCTTAGTCGGTTGAGCGTCCGACTTTCGCTTAGGTCATGATCTCGCGGTTTGTGGGTTCGAGCCCGCGTCGGGCTCTGTGCTGACTGCCAGCTCAGAGCCTGGAGCCTGTTTCAGTCTGTGACTCCCTCTCTCTCTGACCCTCCCCTGCTCACGCTGTCTCTCTCTCCTAGAAATAAATAAAAAACATTAAAAAAAAAATAGTGGGGAAGACGGAGGGAGGCAAACCATGAGGGCCTCTAAAATGCTGAGAACAAACTGAGGGCTGACGGGGGTGGGGGGAGGGAAGGGGGTTGATGGGCATGGAGGGGGCCCGTGTGGGGATGAGCGCTGGGTGTTCTATGGAAACAACTTGACAATAAACTATTAAAAAAAAACACCCAACATTCCTCCAGGGACTCCCTGAAGTCTTAATGTTAATGCTTTGCGGAGGGAGAAAAGACTTCAGCTCAACCTTAGCAAGGCACCCAGTATCTTCTGAGTCCTCGTTAGCATATGAAAGCCCTTTGGGAATCTTCCTTTTTCCTTGCTCTCTCCCAGCTCTCAGGCATAAAGTCAGTCGCTCCTCACAACCCCAGTGCAGTTCTTTCCAGCCAGGAGTCCTAGCCCCATACTTTAATAAAACCACCTTTTTGAACCAAAGATGATTCCAGAATTCCTTCTCGGCCATCAGCTCTGGACCCCCCCCACCACCACCACTTCAAAATCACATCATTCTGGTGTTAACCTCCTCTCCGATAACCCATTCGACTCGGACAAATCTGACCTTTTCTTGGCTTCAGGAGTTGATCTCTTGCTTTCATCTCCTAGCACCTTGCCAGTAATGGAAATGGGACATAAGTGGCTCAGACTGGTGGAAAAGACTTTTGTACCCTGGTTGATGGAGAGGCACGCTCCCTCTCGGCTGGAAGCTTGCTGTCCCAGCCTGCGGCCCCTCCCTGGTCCCCCAGACTCCTTTGTCACTGTGGGTGCCCATGTGACATGGTTATGACCACCCGGACAAGGTCTGCTAGGAGGTTTCTAGAAGGCTATGTGGGCCTGGCATAGTGGCTCAACAATGCTATGCAGCTCTCAAACCCTTTCTGCCCTTCTGTATCAGGTGCTGCTGGCCGCCATCTTGACGGAAGCCAGCACAAGGACAAAGCTGGCCGGGGATGAAGTGCCCACACAAGGAAACCCTCTGCCTGGTGCACAGCCTCTACAGTCTGCCCTACCCCTAGGCTCCCTTCACCGGAGTCAATCAAATTCCTTGCTACTTAAGCCGAGTTCCAGTTGCATTTCTGTTACTTGAACTTGAAAGCATCCTAAAAGCTCTAGTTGGGAAATAAACTCACAAAGAGACCAGGAGATAAAAAAGATTAGAGAGTGGAAAGAGAATCAGAAGAGCTCAGGGTGACATGTACCCCAATGTTCATAGCTGCACTCTCCACAATAGCTAAAACATGGAAAGAGCCTAAGTGTCCATCAACAGACAAATGGATCAAGAAGATGTGGTTTATCTATACCATGGAATACTACATGGCAATGAGAAACAATGAAATCTGGCCATGTGTAGCAACATGGGTGGACCTTGAGGGTGTTATGCTGAGCGAAATAAGTCAGGCAGAGAAGGACAAATATCATATGTGTGCACGTATAGGAGGATTAGGAGGAACTTGACGGAGGAACAACGGGGAGAAGAAGGGCGGAAATGGTGGGGGAAAGGGAGAGAGGCAAACCATGAGAGACTCTTGAATGCTGACAAAAACTGAGGACTGATGGATGTGGGGGGGAGGAGGGATGGGCATGGAGGAGGACACTTGTGGGGATGAGCACTGAGTGTTATGTGGAAACTAATCTGACAATAAACTATTTGAAAAAAAAAAAAAAAAGAAGAGCTCAGGGTGAAACAATCTGAGACGGGATGAGATTTTACCATGGAAGGAATTGCTGCCAGCGTTAAATGTAGTAGATTTATCCAGCAAGATAGTTTTCCTCTACTATTTCTGCTTTGGATATAGAACTTTTTAAAACTGATCTGCATTCATTGTCACCACACCATGGTTTTCTGACTTATAAAATATGTCAAGTCTAACTGATGGCGGCCTCTTTACAGCTGGGTTATGATGACTGTAGTGCGCTTTTACAAAGAAATACAGAATAAATATGGGCAAGTAATGCTTATGTAATGTAAGTAAACTGAAACCACATTGAGCCTTTTGTTCCCCAGTAGAAAAAATTCATCAGTGAAGTCTTATACATCTTAAATATTTCATTCAAGATGTTCTTAAACAAACAACAGCGAAAAAATGGAAAAATGTAAAACACTACAGGCAGACAGAATGGTATAAATTTCATGTATCTATCACAAAACTCCAAAATTATCAATACTTCCTTACTCTTGCTTTTCCTCTCTCAGCTCTCTTGGATAAATGAATGGGGCAGTTACCCTGGCTGGCGGGAAGAACAGCCCTCTGGTGATCATCTCCACACTCTCCCCGATGTGCGTGGGAGCGGCGGGTGTTTGCCAGGCTAGTATCACGGCCTGCAGTCCAGGCCAGCACAATGGTCCAACCGAATGTGCTTTCCAAAAGGGGAAACATTCTGAGTAGAAATGAAGAGAAAGAGGAAAAGCAGCTGGGGGTAAGGAAGGAACGAACAGGTTCTGTAATGGAGGGAATGGAGGGAAATCCAATATTATATTAACACCTCAAAAGAGGCTCTGAGCAAGAGATGATATTGTCTCTTAGCTCAATTATACCAGATGCCTAAAATGGTGAAGCCATATATTTCTAGGACCACTCATACTTTTGGAATCTGATGGGATGTAATGGAGGCCTGCCAACCTGAGTGGTTTTGCCCTGGGAGACATTTTCAAATGATATGATGACAAACTAGACTAATTATTAGCGACTGAATGGGACTCTAGTAACATGTCAGTATCTAGTAACTGTTATGATCCTTTGTTATAAGTGATGCATGATAAAAAAAAAAATAAAGCGGGGTGACTTGTGGTATAACAGGATACACATTTGATGTGTGTCTCAGATTCCTGGCACTGAGCTCCTAAAACCCTTGGGATTTCCTGAATTATAGGAGTGTCTTTGCCATTTAGAGGAACCCTTTTTGAACAAGACGGAGTTTATGTTAATGAGGTGACTTAGAATGGGGGCCCTCAATAAGCTGGGGATGGTCACCAGAAAGACCGAATGACTGGAGGGTTAGAACTTCCAGCCTCACCCACCAGCTCTGAGGCTGGGGAAACAGGTCTGTCAACTAAGCACTATGGAACCTTGAACAAGATTTGCTGAGCTTCCGTGTTGATGAAGGTATCCACGCACCAAGAGAGAGCAACACCCCAGTTTCCTGGGGGTACTCAGAACCTTCTGGACCTCATCCTAGGTACCTCTTTATCTGGCTGTTCATCTGTATCCTTTATAACATCCTTCACAATAAATGGATAAACCTAAGTGAATGTTTCTGAGTTCTGTGAGGCACTCTGGTAAGGTAATCCAGCCCACGGAGGGAGTTGTGGGAAACTCCAATCAGAGCCAGTCAGAATCACAGGTGACAACCTGAACTTGCAACTGGTGTCTGAAATGGGCGCAGTCTTGTGAGACTGAGCCCTTAACCTGTGGAACCAGGTAGACGGTGTCAGAATTGAGTTACATTTGTAGGACACTCAGTCAGTGTCCCCTGAGAACGGGAGAGCTGCTTGGCGGTGTTGGAAAGCAACACATATTGGAGAAGTAAAATCCGCTGACCGTTATATACAAACAACGTCTATATGGCAGTTAGATTCTCAAGTTGGACAGAAGCCCATCTGACCTATAAGGCAGATGCCACCTTCTACATTGAGTAGGAAATAACATTATTAAACTATGAGTTAATTTACCTCCTTTTTTTTTTTTTTTTAATACATGTAAGAAGAAGAAAGAGCTTATCAGCCTTACTTTTGACCAGCCTCTACCAAAATCACAGACATCTTTACTCTTTGGATTTAATTTACTAAAACAAAAGCTTCCAATTTCTTTTTCCCTTTCTCTCTGCCTCTCTCTCTCTATTTTGGCATTAAGTTGTTAGAATCACTTGCTTTCTCTATGCTACAAATCTGCCATAACACTTTCTAGAAACATTAATGCCTTTTTTTTAATTGACTCAGAAGTAGTGGTTCTTAAAATACAGTCCAGGGATACACAGGGTATTCCTGGCCCTTCAAGGAGGTCTGCAAGATCAAATCTACTTCCTTAACAATACAAGGATGTTATTTGCCCTTTTCATACCCAAATCTTTCACGGTGTATAATGGAATTTTCCAGATGTTATCTGACATATGATAATATCACCACTCTAAATGATGTATATGTGAGGTAGATGTGAGAATCTTCTTGCTTTGTATTAAGCCAGACACCAAAGAGATTTGTAAAAATATAAAAACAATTCCACTCTTCTTACTACTCATTTTTGTTTTGAAATCAAAGCTACTTTTTAAGTTATTTATATTAACATGTAATGAAGATTTTACATTATTTTTTTTAAATGTTTTTTTATTTATTTCTAGGAGAGAGAGAGAGACAGCGTGAGCAGGGAAGGGTCAGAGAGAGAGGGAGTCACAGACTGAAACAGGCTCCAGGCTCTGAGCTGGCAGTCAGCACAGAGCCCGACGCGGGGCCCGAACCCACAAACCGCGAGATCATGACCCAAGCAAAAGTCGGACGCTCAACCGACTAAGCCACCCAGGCGCCCCGATTTTACATCATTTTTAAATAATTCATAAATATCACGTTTCTTTTAGTTTTAATTTCAAATTGTTATATTGGCAGACGTAGCCCCCCATTTAGAGACTCTTTGGGGTGCTCCATAAGTTTTAAGAGTGTAAAGGTTCCTAAGGTCAAAACGTTTGAGAATTGTTAAGAAAAATTCCTTTCTTCGCCGTCTAAACTGAACTTTTGGCTAATGGGAAAAGACATTCTTTTTCCATCTTTTTTTTTTTTTAAGTTTATTTTTATTTACTTTGAGAGACAGAGAGAGATAGAGAGCAAGCAGAAGAGGGGCAGAGAGAGAGGGAGACAGAATCCCAAGAAGGCTCCCTGCTGTCAGCATAGAGCCCAGCGCGGGGCTTGAACCTACAAACTGCGAGATCGTGACCTCACCTGAAACCACGAGTCGGACGCTTAACCAACTGAGCCGCCCAGGCGCCCCTCTTTAACCAGCAAACATCACTGGATATAAAGTCTGTCCCTCCCTGACATCCTCTCCGTGGCAAGCAGTCTCTGCTTCTGAGTAGGGAGGGAACCGACGACGGGGGAGTTGAGTGTGCGCAGCACTCACCTTCACCAGCTCAGTGTAGCCCGTCTCCCTCGGCGTCCACCACGGCTGGGCTTTCAGTCCACGCACGTTGTAGAGGGAACGCTGCCACACAGATGCGAAATGTCCCCTCTTGTGCCCGAGCTCGTACCACTTGTAGGCCTGAAAGGACAAAAAGCTGAACTACAAACGAAGCACGTTTATTACTTTAAAACCAAAGTGTCGCTTTTGTAACATTTAACTCGAGTCTGCTAGTCAGGTGCCCACATGTGTCACACTGGTGAGGATGCGTTACTGGACCGGGTTGCTGATAATGACCCGTGATTACACCCGCGTGTATGCATCTCAGCTTCGCTGTGAGGCGGTTCGCTCTCCAATGCCGGGTCCACGCACTCACCCTGGTCTTCCTGGGAGGGTCCAGCACAGAGTCGAGGACGCATTTGTCAGGTTGATAAATAGCGTAACAAACCATAGTGGGTTGTATCTTTGGGCTTTCATTTCTCAAGTTCTAGTTTTAAGGTTCCTTTAAAAGGAAAGGGTTGCGATTTAATAATTTCTCCGAGGGGCACCTGGGTGGCTCAGTGGGTTAAGCGTCCAACTTCGGCTCAGGTCATGATCTCGCAGTTTGTGGGTTTGAGCCCCGCGTCGGGATCTGTGCTGACAGCTAGGAGCCTGGAGCCTGTTTCAGTCTGTGTCTCCCTCTCTCTCTGACCCTCCCCTGCTCACGCTATCTCTATCTCTCAGAAAAAAAAAAAATTTAAAAAATCTCTTAAAAAATATTTTTTTTCGAAGATATTTGCATTTACTGAATTGGACTGCTAAGAAGAAATGTCTTTTCACACGTCCTTTCTTTCCACGTCCCCATTACAGAAGCCGGCTCCAAGGTAACGGAGTATAAATCCTCCATTAAATTAAATAGGCAGAAAGGAGATATCATTCTGAGCTGGCAATAAATATGGCGATAGCCCAGATGAGACTTTTTTTTAAAGGGGAAGCTTTGTTCCTTTTTGGGTTTTCTGCTGCCATGAGGGCTAACATTTGTGGCTTTCGTCTAGTTGTAACATGATGCAACTCGCCTCCAAGAAGACTAGCCTTTTCGGGGACAGCCGGCTGCTCCAAATGTCTCCTTCGAGTGACACCCTCTCATATGCGCCCCCCCTGCCCCCCAGGACTGCTGCACCGGGCGCGCTCCCTTGTCTTCAGGGTGGAAGGCCCTCCAGTGCTGTGCTCAACAGTACTGGCTTCACGACCGCAAGTCTGCGCTAGTGGTGACTCGTGAAGGGTGATTTCAAACACAGATTTTTGATCAGTTAAACAGATGCATTTAATATCAGGTGGATGAAGGAGATACTCAAAAAGAATATCTTCATAAAACTCCAGATATACCTAATTAAAATTTTTTTTCAAGTTTTATTTTTTAAATTTATTTTTGAGCAAGAGAGAATGGGAGCGGATGTAAAACGAGGGAGAGAGAGAGTCCCAAGCAGGCTCCGCACTGTTAGGGTTGGACCCAATGTGGGGCTTAACTGAGATCATGAGATGAAATCAGGAGTCGGACGGTTAACCGGCTGAGCCACCCACGCGCTCCAACTCCAGATATACTTTCATGTCAAAAATAGTACCTTTAAAAAGTCTTAAAATTCTTAGGTCAGAATTTCCTTTGTTAGGAAAATCAAGTGTGATAACAGTACCACATCATACGTTCAGTAACACTTTTCAGGTTATTACTCACTTTCACATGTGTAATTGCTATGATCTTTTTAATAACTTCAAACATCTCCATTTTACAAATGCTGAAACTGGCATTTAAATTTTTTTTAATGTTTTATTTATTTCTAGGAGAGAGAGAGAGACAGCGTGAGCAGGGGAGGGCCAGAGACAGAGGGAGTCACAGACTGAAACAGGCTCCAGGCTCCGAGCTGGCAGTCAGCACAGAGCCCGACGCGGGGCTCGAACCCAAGAACCGCGAGATCATGACCTAAGTGAAAGTCGGACGCTTAAGTGACTGAGCCACCCAGGTGCCCCTGAAACTGGTATTTAAAAAGGCAAAATATCTTGGGGCGCCTGGGTGGCTCGGTTGGTTAAGTGTCTGCTGTTGATTTCGGCTCAGGTGGTGATCCAAGGGTTGTGGGATTGAGACAGGTGTTGGGCTCTGCCCAGAGGGTGGGGGCTGCTTAAGATTCTCTTTTCCATCTCTCTCTCTCTCTCTGCCCCTCCTACACTTGCACGCATGCTCTCTCTCTTTCTCTAATATACAAAAAGGAATTAAAAGAAATTTTTAAGGAATCAGTAAGTATTCTGAACTATAACCCAAGGCTCTGGCAACTTAATCCACTCTCCTTCTATCTCTCTATCATTAAAAAAGAAAAATAAAGCTATCAGAAGTGATATTCTTATTTATTTTTCTCCATAACACCTCAAGTTAAGAATGTATATACTAATCATTCTTAGATGTTTTCCATGAAATACATGTTAAGTTGTAGCCATAAAGTAGTTTCTTTAAAAGCCAGAAACTTAAAATGGCTAATCATTGCCTGAGATTTTTTAACTAGCACTTTACTTTTGAAATTATTTGGACTATTTTAACTATTTCTGTTCAATTTAAATTTAGGATCTTATTTCCTATACCTTTCAGTGTTAAAGTGAACAGCGATATGAATTACCACAGGGGATTTTTTTTTGAAATACTTATTTTTTTGTTTTTATTTTTGTTTTTAAAATGCTTATTTTTGAATAGGCAGCAATTCATTTTATGGACCAGGCACACTGTCAGAAGGGAGAAAAAAATTCTTTTAGGAAAACCAAAATAGCAAAGCTCATAGCTCTAGTTCAGGAGTTAGAAGTCGGAGTGTAGTCCCAGACTTAATATTCACCAGGCTGGAGGCCCCGCCAAGTCACTTGGCTTACAGCACTGGGTTTTAACTTTCTACAAGGTGTCTTCTCACACTCAAAGTTAGTCGTACGGGACCTCCCCACCACCCCCCTTTTTTTTTTAATCCCTCTGGTACTTAACTTTAAAGAAACAAAACCATGACAATGATATGTCAGGGATTTTAAAAAATCATCTTCAATGAAAGTAAAATAATATTCAATTATTTAGAGGACCCAATGAATTCAGTCAGACTGCTTTCTTACAATACAAATTGCTAGAAAATTAAACGATCAAGTTAGACTCCTCTGAAAATTTTCTCTTTACTCTTTCCCTTTTTATACCTCTAATCAAGGATATGAAAATGAACAGAAAGATCACCTGTGGATACCTTCTTACATGTGTTTATAGCAATGTCTGTCTTTTATATTTCAAGTTCTTGCCAGGAATGGCTTACACACACACACACACACACACATTCCCACTATACAGAAATAATACGTCAAAAGAGCCCCACTCTGGGGTGCCTGGGTGGCTTAGTCGGTTAAGCGTCCGACTTTCGCTTGGGTCATGATCTCGCGGTTCGTGGGTTCGAGCCCCGCGTCGGGCTCTGTGCTGACTGCCAGCTCGGAGCCTGGAGCCTGTTTCGGTCTGTGACTCCCTCCCTCTCTGACCCTCCCCTGCTCACACTGTCTCTGTCTCTCCTAGAATAAATTAAAAAAAAAAAAAGAGCCCCACTCTGAAAAGCCCAGACCGCATCTGGGGCACAGGCCCGTCAGGTGTGACCCCCGCTGGAGCCTCCCCCCCATCCCCCCCAGAGCTCTGTGCACAGTGCGGCACATGAGACACACTTGGGGGGAGAACGGCTGGCTGACTGGCTGAGCCGTCCGTGAAGGACTATGAACGCCATCACGTGGACATAGGACTATTTGCAGTTTTGCACTGTACGGGTTTGGAGCACACGATGTCCTGGAAGAGAGTAAGACTAAAGCAATAAACGAGGGCCAGGCTTGTCCAGCCGTCGCCCAGGCTGACAACACAGACCGAGCAAGCGGGAAGGTGGGATGGGCCCCAGACGACACGCGGCCGTGACCGCACAGGAGAGAAGTTGGCAATATCATCAAATGAGAGATGGAACCCAGGAAGAAAAACGGTTTAGAAGCTCACCACGGAGCTGTCTCTGTGGCCTCGGGGGTGACACTCCACAGGCAGCAGACACAGGAGTCTGGCCTCTCTGAGCAGGAGACCAGCTAGCATGCGGACTTGCGAGTGAACGCTGTAGGTGACCTGCTGAGGCCATCGTGGTGTAGGGGCGCCTGGGCGGCTCAGTGGCTGAAGTGTCTGACTCTGGATTTTGGCTCAGGTCATGATCTCGCAGTTGGTGAGTTGGAAACAACCCTTTTAGAAAAATCTTCTTCAAAAACCATTTTATTGTCAAGCTCTGCAGCACAGAGGCTGGGGGTTTGCTCTCCTTTGGGTGCCTGAGCCGAGCCCCATGCATCAGAACACGAAGGATGGATGATTCCCAATCTGTAAACTCAGAGTGTGAAGCACAATGCTGAGAATGTGGTACCATGGGACTCCGATAGGCTTATTTTTGTTCTCCTGTAAGGATGAATCCTCGTGAATTTTTTAAATTCAAAAACTGTGGTGTTCTATGCATATTGATGATAATTAAGCTGATAGAATAGTCCCATAGGTTCAAATCCCAAGCCCTTGACAAATGTTTAGCAGTGAATTTTTTGCCCTTGAAGTAAGGGCTGTTTTCATCTAAGATGTGAGGAAAAAAATCACAGACTTCTTTTATCTGTCTTTGCCCTGGACCCTAAGAAGTTCAAAGATAAATTAATTAGCGACAATTACATTTACAGCAATCAGACGGGAACATTTATCCCGTGTTAGATGCCATAGCAAAATCTTTTTTATCCTTCTCATTCAAAGGCGGTACCGGGGATTTATATCTAAAACAAAGAAGGAACACAAAAGTGAGAACTCATCAGCGAGTTATTTTCCTTTCTTCACTTCTACTGTCTCATTTTATTCCAGTCGACTGACTGGTAGGTTAGAGGGGGAAGGGACAGATACATAGAAATGTATAAAGAAAACCGACAATCATCCAAGTCTCTCTTACCGCAAATCGGTTCATGTCTCTAGTTGGCAATTACCTCATCACAAAAGCCCCGGCTCTTAGGAGCCCTCCCTCAAGTGTCAAGTTGGCTCCATGTTCTTATTAATTTTAGAAACCTGAGGCTCTGTTATCTTTTATTTTTATCCTTGAGGTCGACTGCATTTTACTACATATATGGAATGCAATGGTTACAAAGATTCACCCTTTTACCCCTGACTGTAAGGAGAGCCCAACCTAGAGCCTTGTGATGATGTAAGACAGAAAAGGTGGGCTTCCCTCTCCACCAACAACCTGTAAACCATGATGACTGTTGACAGTCTGGTAACTTCAGTGTATGACGTCATGATTCATAATCTCAAGTTACGTTTAAAGAAGCTGACACTGTAGTCAGAAAAAAGCAATAATCACAAAGAAACCATGTAACATGTTTTAGCCACAACATTTTTTGCATCAGGACCTGCCATTACTCTAGCTATAGGTGTTCATCTTAAACGTGTCATTAAATACCGGAAGGTAATTTACAAAATTAACCACTGGGTTCAGTGTGCTTAGGAATCAGTTGAATAAAGACTTCATTCAAATAATAACTACTTTTTAAATCCTCAAAATAAAATAAAAACAAATCTAGACATATTATTAAAACATTTTTAAAATACTTAAGCAATTTCAGAGACATTTCTTCATTTCGATAATTTTAAAAAAAAGTTTTTCAAGGCAATGCTTATACTTTATGCGCACACACACACGTGCACACACACTCACACACATACATTCACACATACTAATTGAGAGGCTGTTCTTATGATTACTCAGCTAGTTTTTTGGCAGAAGCTATAAAAGTCAAAAATCCCCAAAATTCTTTTTAGGCTTATAGGAGTTGTTGGGATGGTTTTTTGTTTTTGTTTTTTTTTTAAAGTTTAGATAGCTAAATAATTTCGGGGTGCCTTGGTGGCTCAGTCAGTTAAGCGTCTGCCTCTTGACTTTGGCTCAGGACATGACCTTGCAGTTTGTGAGTTCGAGCCCCGCATGGAGCTCTGCACTGACAGCGCAGAGCCTGCTTGAGATGGTCTCCTTTCTCTCTGCCCCTCCCCCACTCATTGCTCAGGCTCTCTCTCTCTCAAAAATAAATAAACCTTAACAAATAGCTAAATAGTTTCAATCACCACCTTTAAAAGTCTATGCTCAAAATATTTTTTCAATTGTTAATTTCTCCTAGAATTACCCTCCCCCGCCCCAAGTCTACCCTCTGTTAAGAGAACAAATAATTCACACACTCATTACCTCTTTGTTCCCAACCCTCTGCATTGCATCCCCCAGGTGGAAGTAAAATCTGCCGTCGTCAGTGCCAGGATCCCCAGATTCTATTCCTTCCTACAAAAAGGACAGTGTTCGTATTTAATGAAAAAAATTAAATACCAGCTTTAGTTTACTGATTTCCTTAATCTTTACATACCGTATAAAAACATAAGAACCAGAAAAATTCATCTCAATATTAAAGTTTGGCAATCAGGTTACTGGTCAACATTATAGTGCAGACCCAAAAAGAGGTAATAGAGCTAAATTTAACAATACATTTACTATAAATTAATAGTCTCCTAGCCCATAAAATTAGTATATGAATCCTCTCTGTGGAACCAATTATATTTCAGTATCCCAAAGAATTTCTTGACTGGGGATCGATCCCATTTATTTTACTCTCCAAATGTGACCTCATGTCATCTGGAGGCTTCTTATTTCCAACCCTAAATGTTTAGTTGCTCATAAAATCTTTGAAGTGACAGAGGCCTAAATGCAAAGTCTTTCTACTCAAAACGGATGTGTCCTCACCTGTTAATGAACTCTTTTACAAACCTTACAATAGGATTAAAGCCAGCTGGACTCCTTGAAAATGTAGTTGTTACTAAACAAATCCTATCCTAAAACATTTAGCTGATTTCTGCCCTGTCTCCTGCATAAGGACTGAACTGAGGTATGTATAAACAACAAAAACAACAAAAATATTAAAGCAAGAGAATGCATTAAGAAAAGCAAAAGAAGGACAAAAGTTAAAAAAAAAAATTTAAATGTCAAGAAAGTTTTTCTAAAAATCTGCATTTCCAAGTCTCTTCATGAGAAACCCATTATCTTCACCGGGAAGAAACTGTATTTGCATAACGTTTCAAGGTAGCAGCAAGGAACAGAAGCATCACTCAGGAGAGGCGGAGAGCTGGGATCAGGGCTCCTGACTGACAGGTTAAGGAACAGACCCCGCGCTCGGGGTCCCCATCTCTGAAGCAGGGAGGGCACTACCAGTCCCTTATTATGTCAAAGGAAATGTAAGGGGAACACTTTCAATCAGAGAAACCCACACGCCCAGAGGGCCCTGGCAGAGAACATAAAGGTTTGCGGAGGCCTGGGGAGAGCCAAGACAGGCTGGGGGGTGCAGGCCACCTCAAGGGGACAGCATTACTCCTTTCCAATGCTGGGATGTGGGCCAGATGTGATCTTTCAAGAGAAATCAGAAATCTGCATGAGTATATAAAACGCTCAAATTCTTAACTAAAGCAAGCAATTAAAATTATTTTTAATAGGACTGTGCTGGCCAAATAAAATATGCAAGCTTTTTGCAATCAGTGGATTGCCATTTGAGGGCTCTGATTTAAGTCACGTGAAAGAAAGGGATCATGGAAGTGTGAGATGTACTGCTACCTAAAAAAAAAAAGAAGTTCACAGGTATTTCATCAGCTACCTGTCTACTATGGTAGCTGCTAGCTGCATGCTACTATCTAAATCAAAATGAAAGTTAAAAATTCAGTTCCTCGGTCATATCAGCCACATTTCAGGTGCCCAAGAGCCACATGCGGCTAATGCTACCACACTGGAAAATACAACTAGAGAACATTTCCACTGGGACAGAAAGTTCTACTGAATAGCCCTTAGCTAGACCAAATGTGATTCTGGGGCACCTCAGGGATTCAATTAGATAGACAAGAAAAAAAAAATGACAGCATATTTTAATCTGAATATCTGAGCTATCAGTTTTTTTAGGTTTTGACCTATTCAGATGACATTAGTTACCAGACCTTATGTAGGATGCCAGGAGCCATGCTCAGCCTAGACTGAATGTGTAGTTAAATTGTAAAAGGAACATTTAATGCATTGCCCATATTTCAAAGTATTATATTAGTAATTTTGGTCTACCTTTCCCATTTAAAGAAAAACTAATAACTACAGTTTGAGGAATTTCTTCATAACGTCTTTTCCAAATAATCTCTGCTCGTATGGCTGGCATTTCTATGTCCCACACTCCCAATCACTGCCCATGAATGTCATGGTCAGAGGGCCTACAGTCTGAAGATGAAAAGACTCAGCGGTGCATGCCAATCAGCCCACAATGCATAATCAAGGGACTCCAAATGACTCAAAGGAATCAGAAGCTGAAAAGAGAGGAAAGGCAGGGACAGTTACCTTTAGGTAGGGAATGCTCTCAGCAATTTTGTTCTGTGCCTTCAGGATAAAGCCATAATGCACTTTAGCAAAGCCGTCATTGGGCGTCACATTCAGAACCTAAACTCAAAGAAAATGGAAAGCTGTTGTCATTGACTACACAGTCTACAAATGACTGTCAAAACACATTTTAATTAGCTTTACTGTGCTTGGGTCGACATTATGATGTTACAGCTTTAAACACTACAGCGTTTTGTCTCATTGCAATATTAGGCTTAAATGCCTTCATTTCTTGTCAACTCAAAATGTTTGCACATCTGTCCATCAATTCTTCAAGAATGAAGAAATCTGGGTGCCTGGGTGGCTCAGCTGGTTGAGAGTCCAACTTTGGCTCTGGTCACGATCTCACAGTTCATGTGTTCGAGCCCTACAATCAGGCTCTGTGCTGACAGCTCAGAACCTGGAGACTCCTTCAGATTCGGTGTCTCCCTCTCTCTCTGCCCCTCCCCCACCCATGCTCTGCCTCTCTCAAAAATAAACATTAAAAAATTTTAAAAAAAGAATGAAGAAATCAATGAAAAGGCAATGACCATTAAAGCATCAATTAGACAGTGCAAATCAGCAAAGTATTGATATGACCTCAATATATTTTTTTAGGAATCAGGGAAAAACTGTTTTAAATTTGCTGTATTTAAAGTCACCTCTAAGTGGTTATTATACCTTTTTACGTACATGCTTTATACATTGTTTTAAATTTTTTTTAACATTTATTTATTTTTGAGACAGAGAGAGACAGAGCATGAGCTGGGGAGGGGCAGAGAGACAGGTAGACACAGAATCTGAAGCAGGCTCCAGTCTCTGAGCTGTCAGCACAGAGCCCAACGTGGGGCTCGAACCCTCAGACCGCGAGATCATGACCTGAGCCAAAGTTGGACGCCTAACCTACTGAGCCACTCAGACGCCCCCACGTTGCTTTAAATAGGAGACAATTCAGACTTCCACAATCTAAATTTCACAATCCATCTACTTAAGATAAATTTCTTCAATGCCCAGACCATTTTGAAGACTGAGGATAAAGTGATGAGCAAATCCAATATTCTGTGAAAAAACCCAAGTAAATATTTAATATAAGTCGAATCACTGTTTATTATCTTATGCACTTATTATGATTAAAGATAAATTATGCAAAATGCCTCCAAGGTAAATATTAGCAGGGAGGATCAAAACACAATTCCACTTAAAAAAATTTTTTTTATGGTTGATTTACTTTTGAGACAGAGACAGAGCATGAGTGGAGGAGGGGCAGAGAGAGAGAGGGAGACACAGAATCTGAAGCAGCTCCAGGCTCCGAGCTGCCAGCACAGAGCCCAATGCGGGGCTCGAACCCACAAACCGCGAGATCATGACCTAAGCGAAAGTCGGATGCTTAACCGACTAAGCCACCCAGGCGCCCCGTATGGTTGATTAACTTTTGAGACAGAGACAGAGCATGAGTGGAGGAGGGGCAGAGAGAGAGAGGGAGACACAGAATCTGAAGCAGCTCCAGGCTCCGAGCTGCCAGCACAGAACCTGATGCGGGGCTCGAACCCACGAACGGTGAGATCATGACCTGAACCCAAGTCGGACGCTTAACCGACTGAGCCACCCAGGCGCCCCAACATTCCACTTTGAAGCTGCACAGGCAGACTAATCCATGGAACAAAAGTGAAAGCGGAAGGTTTGAGCTGAGTGAGTGTAGGACGAATACCCTATCGTCCTTCGGCCTGAGTTGAGGAGGGCAGCAGCCCCGCCTGGGCCCCTTACCCAGGACCAAGTCCTCTGGGGGAGGGGACCCCCTGCCCTTGAAGAGTCCACAGGGCTCACTGCTGATACTTTAGAAGTGTTCCGTTCCTGCCTGGCCCTGCGCATCCTCCATTCCCAAACCCAGACAGCACCGCCTTCCCCGTACGTTCAGAGCCATGCCCCCCCGCCACTGTGTTCTCACACAAACCTCCTAACCGCTGACCCTCTGCGCCCCCAGCCTGCCCTCCTGTAGCCCGCTCTCCACAGGGGCCCTGAAGGAGCTCACCAAATCCTACGTGAGGCCTCATTCCTCATCTGTTCAGAACCCCGATGGGTCCATTTCACTCAGAGTAAAAGACTAAGTTCTAGGGACAGTCTCCTGGGCCTCCCTCAAGCTGGGGCACCCTACGTCTCCGGCATCCTCTCCTAAGCCCCTCCCACCAGCCAACCTAAGGCAACCTGGACTCCTTGCTGCTGCACAGCAAGCCAAAGGCACCCCTGCCTCAGGACCTTTGCATGTTCAGTACTCCTTTGCCTCAAACATTCTTCTTCCAGACACCCAAATGGCTCACCCCTTCACCTTGATGAAGTCTGTGCTCAGAGATCACCACTTGGTGCGGCCAACCCCCAAGGGCCCCATTTAAAACAGATCCAACCTCCCATTCACCAGTTACTCTTTTGACTTTTATTACGCCGGTTCTTTTCTTCACAGTGCTCATCACCATTTGGCTTATTATTCTTTTATTTTTCCCACGAAGACATCAGCTGTACAGGGATTTTGTTGACTGCACTCACTGCTGATCCCCAGGGCTTAGAACGGTGCCCAGCACATGGCAGGCCACCAAGAAAGCTGTGCTAACTGAATGGCTGAGTGTATGCCGGGCTTTCCTCCTAACCACATTTCTGAAAGCACAGACTCTGTTTCTTCTCCACCTTCCAAGCACCTGTTACTGAGCAAGAGCACAATAAATATTGCTGGGATTGAACTGAATTGAGGTCAATCATGTTTCTGCCAGCATAACTATGAGGGGACTATTATAATGATTGCAACTACACAGATGACATTTCTGTCTACTGCAGACACACAATCATCCTCTCCACTAACAAATGTATTCACTTGCCAGATATTTTAGAATACACAGAGTTCTTTTAGGCTCTGGACATATAAACATAAATGAGATACACTCTTTTCCCAAAGGAAGTCTCAGTCAAGGGAGGAAGGCAGATTCACAAGCAGATGGTGGAAATCAACATGGTGACAGACACGGGGCATGGAGAGGGGTAAAGAGGAGGAGCCCTCAGTTCACTCTAGGATTGGTGTCGCAAAAGCAAGGTCTGTGAGGTGTTTAGGAGCTCACCAGGGAAAGGGGAGATGGCGGGTGGTGCGGGAGGAGGCATTCAAGGCATAGGAGAAAGTAAGTGAAAGCGAATGATGGACCAGTAACGGCAAAAGGGAAGGAGACTGAAAAGGTTAAATAAAATAGAATTTTTCAGTGACTAGACTTTTTTTGCAGTTAAATGAAGTTTGAGAGTATTTAGAATACTTCATTTCATCCTAAAACTTATTTGGGGGCTTGTGCCTTTCATAATGTACATTATGACATAACGTGTATCTTGCATTGTTACATAAACACCTACATAAATACTTAAACACACGTGTCGCACCTATTTGCTTGAGCCTGTTTCGCTGGAAGGCTATGCAAGCACGCGAGTTGGAAGAGCACTGGCAGGGGCGGTGAGAGCCGATGAGGAGTTGAAGCCAAGCGGGGGATGGTCTAATTCGTGCTTTGTGTTGAGGAAGGACGGAGGGCACCAAGCCTGGACAGGATAAATTTACCTTAGTGTAGGCAAGAGAGGACGGTGCTCGGGTTAAAAAGGGAGGGGATTTGAAAGATATACAGAAGCAAAATTAACGGGAATTGATGATTTTATATCAGGTTGGAAGTCCATGAGCGCACACCATATGTCTGCTTCCTTAACTACCATTTCTCAAGCTGGGGTGTGTGAGTGTCAATCAACTCGCGTGGACTAAGTGAATGGAGGGAAAAATCGGGAAAATGCTTGACTCTAGAACACGGGTGGCCCGGGTGCCACTGTAGGGGGCAGTCTCGGTGCTGCTGATGCCAAGGGGAACCAGGACCACCTCCAATCTACAGCCGTCGGCAATCTACATCAAACCATCTTCAAGCAAAGTCTGGTTGAAAATCAAAAGCAGCAAATTAAAAAAGAAAAGAAAAAGAAAATTCCAGAGAGGAAACCAACAATGATTTGATTTTTATAAATTTACTCAAAGATAAAAATCGGGGCGCCTGGGTTGCTCAGTCGGTTGAGCGTCTGACTTCAGCTCAGGTCACGATCTCACGGTGTGTGGGTTCGAGCCCCACGTCGGGCTCTGTGCTGACAGATAACAGAATATATTCAAGGAAGGTTCTGAAACGAAATCCATAGTGGGTAGGAGAATCTAGTATGCTTTCAGATCCTGCCCTAACCTCAAATGTACTTGGTATCCAGTCAGTACTTGATCATGAGTTTTGAAAGGAAAGGAGGAAGGAAAGCAGGAAGGCAGGAAGGAAGGAAGGAAAGAAGGAAATGAGGAGAGAAGGAAATCTACAGTTCTATCTCTGAGGCTTCTATAAGAGACAGGGTAATGGATATATCTGGATATTCTGATATAGGTGGAAAATACTTACATTCATAAGGTCTTGAGTCGTGAGATACATGATTTATCTCTTAAACAAAACTAAGTGTTAGGTTTTGGTCATTAGCAAAAGCAACTATGAGCCCCAAATGGACTTCTTTTATGACCTGGACCAGGTATTTTAGTGAATGGCACACATTTTCAACACTATGAGACCAATTTACTTTATGCAGATATGAGACAGGTTATAAAAAGCAGCAGTCTTATTTTGTCCTCTCAGAAAAAATAAAAATTATGAGAAGGATGAAAATTCTTCCGAAATTCAATGATTTTCAATTAAGTCTCAACACCAAGAAAAGGGTGAAAGCAGGGGTAAAGGGACCCGGTTCCTAGCCCTCATATGAAATCACCCTACTCTGACAGCATTCTTTTTTTTTGCTTTATTTTTTTTTATTTACTTTTTTTTTTTTTTTACAAATAGTTTATTGTCAAGTTGGTTTCCATATAACACCTAGTGCTCATCCCCACAAGCGCCCCGCTCCGTGCCCATACTCCCCTTCCCCAACCACATCCATCAGTCCTCAGTTTTTGTCAGCATTCAAGAGTCTCTCATGGTTTGCCTCTCTCCCTTTCCCCCACCATTTCCGCCCTTCTTCTCCCCCTTGGTCCTCTGTTAAGTTCCTCCTAATCCTCCTATACGTGCACACATATGACATTTGTCCTTCTCTGCCTGACTTATTTCGCTCAGCATAACACCCTCAAGGTCCATCCATGTTGCTACACATGGCCAGATTTCATTGTTTCTCATTGCCATGTAGTATTCCATGGTATAGATAAACCACATCTTCTTGATCCATTCATCTGTTGATGGACACTTAGGCTCTTTCCATGTTTTAGCTATTGTGGAGAGTGCTGCTATGAACATTGGGGTACATGTGCTCCTATGCATCAGCATTTCTGTATCCCTTGGGTAAATTCCTAGCAGTGCTATTGCTGGGTCCTACGGGAGTTCTATTGTTATTTTTTTGAGGAACCTCCACACTGTTTTCCAGAGGGGCTGTACCAGTTTACATTCCCACCAACAGTGTAGGAGGGTGCCCGTTTCTCCACATCCTCGCCAGCATCTTGTGTTCTCTGATTTGCTCATTTTAGCCACTCTGACTGGTGTGAGGTGGTATCTCAGTGTGGTTTTGATTTGTATTTCCCTGATGAGGAGGGATGCTGAGCATCGTTTCATGTGTCTGTTGGCCATCTGGATGTCCTCTTTGGAGAAGTGTCTGTTCATATCTTCTGCCCATTTCTTTATTGGGTTGTTTGTTTTTCGGGTGTGGAGTTTGGTGAGTTCCTTACAGATTCTGGATATCAACCTTTTATCTGATATGTCATTTGCAACTATCTTTTCCCATTCCGTTGGTTGCCTATTAGTTTTGTGGGTTGTTTCCTTTGCTGTGCAGAAGCTTTTAATCTTGATAAGGTCCCAATCATTTATTTTTGCTCTTGATTCCCTTGCTTTGGGGGATGTGTCAAGTAAGAGGTTGCTGCGGTGGAAGTCAAAGAGCTTTCTCCTCTAGGGTTTTGATGGTTTCCTGTCTCACATTCAGGTCCTTTAATCATTTTGAGTTTATTTTCGTGCATGGTGTGAGAAATTGATCTAGTTTCATTCTTCTGCATGTTGCTGTCCAGTTCTCCCAACACCATCTGTTAAAAAGGCTGTCTTTTTTCCATTGGATATTCTTTCCTGCTTTGTCAAAGATTAGTTGGCTGTATACTTTTGGGTCCACTTCTGAGTTCTCAATTCTGTTCCATTGGTCTATGTGTCTGTTTTTGTGCCAAGACCATACTGTCTTGATGATGACAGCTTTGTAGTAGAGGCTAAAGTCTGGGATGGTGATCCCTCCCGTTTTGGTTTTATTTTTCAGTATTACATTGGCTATTCGGGGTCTTTTGTGGTTCCATACAAATTTTAGGATAGTTTGCTCTAGCTTTGAGAAGTATGCTGGTGCAATTTTGACTGGAATTGCATTGAATGTGTAGAGTGCTTTGGGTAGTAATGCCATTTTAACTATATTTATTCTTCCTATCCATGAGCATGGGATGTTTTTCCATTTCTTTGTGTCTTCTTCAATTTCCTTCATAAGTTTTCTATAGTTTTCATCATACAGATCTTTTGTATCCTTGGTTAGGTTTATTCCTAGGTATTTTATGGTTTTTTGTGCAATTGTGAATGTGATCAGCTTCTTGATTTCTCTTTCTGTTGCTTCATTGTTGGTGTATAAAAATGCAACTGATTTCTGTACGTTGATTTTGTACCCTGAAACTTTGCTGAATTCTTGGATCAGTTTCAGTAGGTTTCTGGTGGAGTCTGTTGGGTTTTCTATGTAGAATATCATGTCGTCTCCAAAGAGTGAAAGTCTGACTTCCTCTTTGCCAATTCTGACGCCTTTGATTTCCTTTTGTTGTCTGATGGCTGATGCTAGGACTTCCAGCACTTAAAACAGAAGGAATTGGGGTGCCCGGGTGGCTTAGTCGGTTGAGTTGGCAACTCGTGGTTTTGGCCCAGGTCATGATCTCATGGTTTATGAGCCCCAAGTCGGGCTGGACAGCACAGAGGCTGCTTGGGATTCAGTCTCTCTTTCTCTCTACCCCTCCCCCTCTCACTCATGTATGTGCTCTCTCTCTTCTCTCTCTCTCTCCTTCTCTCAAAATAAAGAAAGTTTAAAAAAGAAACCAGGAGGAATCATATCAGATCACTGAGTAGTAGCATTTTGATGTAAAGCATACCAGCTTCACAACCAGGGAGCATAACACCTAAATGAAAGAATAACAGCTAAATGTGTTCCTCTTTCTTTTACAGATGCATTAACTTTCTCCAACTTCAAAGTTCATTTGGTATCCTATTTATACCAAATGAATTCCTCACTGCTTGAAGGATTCACAGGTTCCTAGATTTACAGTTACTTGTGACTTGGAGGTTATCTATTAAAATAACCACTACAAGGCAGAAATCCCTTCAAAGCCACCCCTGTTGGAAGATCAAAGAGTCAGTGCCCTCCAAGAAGTAAGTAATTTACCCCACATGCCTGAAAGGCTCCTGCTCTGTAGTCTCTCTCTAGATCGGACTTCTTGTGTAAAAAGGAAAAGGTTATGAGTTTTAACATTCATGGAAAATTGGAGTTCCACTTCCTGTCATGAAGCACACCATGAGCTTCATGGATGCTTGTGGACTGATAAATAGAGTTTTAAAACGATCACAATTATAAATTGAAGGTTCTGATGTACCAAGTGTGAATTAAAATTAAAACTTTTCTGATTGAGGGGAAAAAAGGGATGAAAACAAAATTTAGAATGTGTCAACATAATAATTCTTACATTCCCTTTACCCTAACTTAAAACAAAGAAAGCAAGAGATTAGGTGCAATCAATGCAATTTACAAGTAACATTAAAACTTGATGTTCAGAACAGTCTGATGTAGTTATTAGAAGACTGCTACTTGCTTACCTCTTCGTACACCTTCTTGGCATTGTTATTGTCTCCTATCAAGAGGTACCCCACTCCAAGGTCATTCTTTAAAGAAGTATCATCAGGAAAGAGTTGAACTAATTTCTGTAGGGTAATCAGGGAGCCCCTCATATGACCTGGTTTGGTAGGAAGAGACAAAGAAGTAAACAAACCCAAAGTCAATAAGACATTTTTGTATTGAGAGTATGAATCACAAGAGACTATTCAACAGAGCCCTTAGGCCAACTTACATCTGACTACAGATTCAATGATGGCCTCTTAGGATTTCATCAGGCAGTTGCAATGATTATCAATAACTTCTATAAGTAGACAGTAATATAATACTGATTATAAACATTTTAAAGACATTCTCATTTTCTAAATCCACTAACATTTATTTTTATGTTGAATTCCTTCTTCAAAAAATATTTTTATCAGTTACTTGTAAAAAATTGTTTCACTGGAATATCTTTGGTTTGTGATGATTAACTTCAGGATTATGAATGGAGAATAAAAAGTCTAATAGACTTCGAGTCCAGCACCCTGTGTGAATCTTAAAGAGGCACTGAGGTACACTGCCGTAGGTCTTTCCAATTAAGAGTGTTCTCATCTCCAGGTAATGGATGACCTAGTCATGGAGCAAAGGAGATATCATCTGGTATTAGGGGACCCTCTGGTGGACGACAGGATACTATGCACAGCAGGAATCACGAAAACTCTAGCTTTGGTTGATTTTTAAGGCTATCTGATGGAAATTTAAAATTTCTAAGACCAACTGTCATTACTCCCCCCACCCCCGCCACAGTCAGAAATACATTGCATCTGGGAAAATGTGCAAAGTAAGGCTACTATACACGACAAAATTAATTCCCTAAAGGGCTCAGTTGCCCACAAATGAAGTAGCAGCCAAGAGTATGATAGGACTATCGAGCTCATGCACTTGTGTTTCCTGCTAACAGTTAACCTATTTCGCATAAAACGTCACCAGCTTATCCCATAGTCTTCTCACCCCTTACTGGCCGGTCTTGGATGAGTTTGCTCAGCCATTCATTCCCTCACTACCAAATGTGACTTTACACCTCCCTTCCTCTCTGCCTGCCCAATTTAGGCTCATATGTTTCTTCTGTTCCTATGCTTCCCCTGTTAACCACTGCCAAGGTCCAGAAGGAAAATTCCTCCAGCTTCGATCTCTGTTCCTTCCACTCTGCATCATGTGACCCCGTTCTACTGTGAGTAAATTTCACCACCCTGTCACCTTCAACAACATCTTCTCCCTATAAACCTCTCCTCACAGAGCCTCCTGATTCTCATTTGGAGAAAAAGACTATATTCAAATATTGAAGGATGGCTGCAGAAGGGGTTAGATTTATTCATAGTCAGTCTTTTTCTGTTGGGGCCAGAAACCAGGTGAGGCAAGTGAGGTACTCAAAGCAAAGCTGAAGAGGATGCCAAAAATTCAGTAACCAAGATGAGTGATACTTCTATGTATTCCTTCTAAAAATCAAAATTAATGTAAAAAATCCACAGTGAACAAATATCAACATTTTAAGGACAGATGAAGTAAATAGTGCCTAACAGAACCATACTGGAGATTGAGGCAAGAGGAAAATTCAGTAATACTGATTTTGTGCCTAAGGCAAGTGCCTCCCTTGCCTTTTCCAACCTGTATGGGCGCCATATGCTTTTCTTCTTCTGGACTGGCTCTTCTGAATATAAGTCTAATGGACCTTCTAATGGATCTTCTAGTTTCTAATCATAATGTGGGTTCTGTTCCTATCTGATTAACAGGGTCAGATGGCTTCCAATATTATTTATATGAGCCTCTTTCAGTGACATCAATAATTGGTCATGTAACTGACCCAGCCACTAGCACCCACTGAACAGTTAGATGTGGCCCAGATGCTTCCATCTGGTTTACTGATGACAAGTGAGGTGGGAAAGAATCGTAAGCCTAGTTACAGTGAAGTTAGGTTAGAGCCAGTCTTATTTGGCTTTGACATGGGAGCCTGGGTCAGAGACGATGCCTTATGCTGCTCTTTTCAAACCACTTACAAATTTACTTAGTGGTTTTAAGAAGTTTTTTTTCCCCTGTCATTTTCCTTGGATGGAGTCAAACTTTACAGGCAAAATTTTTGGTGTCTGAAATTCCTAATATTCCCTCTATAAAAACTGTTGCACTGATAACTTCAACCTCTTGGAATCAATTTGTTATAGTTAAGAGGGAAAACAGCTTGGCATTGCAGGAAGAGTTTTTGATTCCAGATCTATTACTGTATTAACTATGATTCTTTGGGCAAATTATCCAACCTCCCCGCATCCCATCTGCCTAGCTTTAAAACGGGGTGTGGGAGGTGGGGGGGTGGGGAGGAAGGTGGTAAAATACTATTTGCATCTTTCTAAGTATTAAGGTTAGGGCTGCCAGTTCTGTCTGGGGCACGTTCAGGTAAATGGCCTGAAATCAGTTATGGAATTGGGGTTCCCTTCCAGGTAACTAAGCTCTTCTAAGAATATCAGCACGACGACTGCTGTTGAAGGAAGTCTTATTCCATCTTACCCAGAAACTGCTGTCTGTCTGAGCGCCGCTTCAAGGTCAGCTTCAGCAGGTCTGTGGGGACATCGGGCAGGCTGGCCACCTCCTGGTAGGTTTCGATGGCCCCACGAAGTATCTCATTGCTCCTTCTTTTCTCGGCCAGATCGTCTTCACACTAGAGGAAGTCCCCACACTGGATAAATGTCCCATGACAAGCTATATTTGTAATCACCCGAAATATGCACGTAAAGTTAATTTCTGGACATGCATTAAAAGCAATCGGAGACAGATTAAAATTTCCTCCTTATCAAGTGATTAAAAAGCAAACCAAAAAAGTAGCACAACATGATATCTAAATAACATGAAGAGCAGGTAGCTATCAAGCTACAGAGGAGAAAACATACCATAACAGCAAGAGGAATTAATATACGCTGGGCGAATGGAGAGCTTATATACATGAACGCTGCACAGACAGGGCTCCAATCCTTCCTTCCTGTTCTGTCAGTAGCCTGTGCGTTCGCTCATTCACTTAACAAGTATTAGCTGGGAGCCGCGTGGCAGGCAAAATAAACAAAACAAAGCCCTTTTCCCATTCTGCTTCCCTATGAAGAAGAGAAAGCCAATATACAAATGGCAGCAGCATGTGCCAGGCGGCCACTGATGCCGTAGGAACGACGGAACAGGCTCCGGAGCGCGGGCACCGGTGTGGTGGGGAAGAGTCGGCTGAGGCCGACGAGCAGCGGTGGCCTGGAAGACGTGAGGGGGTGCGGCATGGGGGGTGCGGAGGGGGCCGTTCCAAGGCAGAGAAAACAGCAGGAGCGGCGGGCGGGGGAAAGGCTGGTGCAGGGGCCAGGAGGAGGCGGTCAGGCAGTGAAGACCGCGCTGAACCAATCCCACTTGGCTACCTCCACGTGAGGTGGAAGGGCACCAGGGCTGTTGCTTTCAATGCTTACTTATTTATTTTGAGAGAGAGCGCGTGCATGAGCAGGGGAGGGGCAGAGAGAGAGAGAGAGAGAGAATCTCAAGCAGGCTCCACCCTGTCAGCAGAGCCCAATGTGGGACTCGATCCCACGCAGTGTGAGATCACGACCTGAGCCGAAGTCAAGAGCCGGACATTTAACCAACTGGGCCGCCCCGGTGTCCCAACACCAGGAGGTTTGGACATGATCTGATGTATGTGTGGAAAGGCCCACACGGGCAGTGGTGTGGACAGCGGACGGAACGGGTGGGAGATGCTCCGACAGGATGCCGGCGAGACGCTCCGGCCAGTTAGGATGCTCCGGCAAGAACCCAGACGGGGGGGGGGGGGAGGGATGGATCACAGATACGTTTTCAGGGTCGGAGCCATCAGACCTGCAGGCGGCTGGAGGTGACAGAAAGGGAGGGAGAGGAGGCGAGGATGAACTCGAGGGTGCCGGCCGGAGCACTGGCATCTGAAAATGGGAGAAGGGGCACAGCCAGGTGAGCGGGCGCTGAGAGCCAGCGGCTCTGTTGTGGACCCATTACCCTCAGCGCTGATTAGGCACCCAAGTGCAGACACTGGATAGACAGGTACATACACGAGTCTGGGGTTCAGGAGAGAGGTCAGAAACACGGAGAGGACCAGCAAGAAGCACAGAAAATAACAAAAACGTGACAAGTGACAAAAGGTATGGAGGGGGGCGATCGGCCATGCCAGAAGCGCCATCAGCTTGGGCACCTTGGTCATGCTGCTGACCGGGCAAGGTGGCCCCTCTGATGGCCCTGATACGAGCACATTTATGGGACCCCCAACAGCATGGGGCAGGATGAGGGGGAACCAGGAGGGCAGGAGGCGCACAGGCCTTTAAAAGGAAGCAGATAAATGGGCCAGTAAGTGGAGAGGAATGTGGAGACCAGGGAGAGGGTTTGTTTTGTTTTGTTTTGTTTGTTTGTTTAACGATGGCAAATATTACAGCATGCTTCTTTTTTTTTTTAATTTTTTAATGTTTTATTTATTTCTGAGAGAGAGAGAGACAGCGTGAGCAGGGGAGGGGCAGAGAGAGAGGGAGTCACAGAATCTGAAACAGGCTCCAGGCTGAGCTGTCAGCACAGAGCCCAATGCAGGGCTCGAACCCATGAACCGTGAGATCATGACCTGAGCCGCAGTCGGACGCCCAGTCGACTGAGCCACCCAGGCGCCCCTACAGCATGCTTCTAAGCTGATACAAAAGAGCTGGTAGAGAGGGAAAACGTGACGATGCAGGAAACAGAAGTCAGAATGAGGTCCTTCAGCAGGTGGGAGGCTGGGAAAGGGGGCCAGAGCCGTTCATTCATGCGAATTGGGGGGAGGGGAGGGCACAGGAGAGGAGGGAAGGGGGGCTGTCGGTGCTGTAGTGATATCGTGCGAAGTGCTCTTTGGATACTTCCGTCTTCTTAGTGATAGAAGCAAGATCCTTCGCCGGAGGTTGAGGATGGGGGTGAAATGCAAGAGGCACGGAGAGGAGAATGTGTCAAACGGCAGTTAAAACCCCATCAGGTTTACTACACTCTAATTTGAACATTACCATTTGAGGAAAAATGATACCGGTTAGAGGCAAAACGTAGCCTATCCAGTGTTTTTTCAGAATATCCTATTTAACACGTTTACCTTTTCTAAATAAAGTGTGTGTGGCAGTCAAGATACAGGTGCCTGAAGAACCAAAGTGAAACACAATCCACCATCTGAGCACATGGCAGGAAAATGATTCACTCCTCCCCCATCCCAAATCAAAAACTAGCAAGAATCCGCACACATTGATAAAATATCTGTGGAGGACTTTTCAGAAAATAACACATGGAAGAAATAATTTGTTCTGTGCACCGATTAGGTAACTGTCCCAAGATGATGAGGACTGGAATGAAGCAGCAGAGACAGAGAGAAGCGGACAGATTTATGATAAAGGAAGCTGACAGGACAAAAATCTCTAGATTAAAAAGGGGCAATTCACCCTCGCTTGACAGAAAGGAGCTTCAGAATGTACTGCTATCTATCTGTTCGTATCTGTAAATGGTCCGTCTCCATTAAAGACTTATGTACCAGGTGAGAAAGTCCAATGTCAATGACCCATACTGGGGATCCTGCCCCTATGGCCTTTCGTATATTCATGTGCTGGCTTTTCTGTTTAGGCATCAGGCTCTTGTGAGTTTGGCTATGATGAGTTAACTCCCCAAACATGATCATTCACAGACGACTTCCAGAATGACAGAGTCCTGGAGCTGAGAGAGTCCTTTTGAGACCATGCAGTTCAGCCTCTTCAAGCTACCAAATAGATCCTGGACCCGGAGGGCCTCTTCAAGGTTAGTGGAAGGAAAAATGTCTACCAAGGTAATCCTTCTTTATAGAAATGGAAATAAATGTCTAACTAAACTCAATCCGAAAAGACAGGAAGATGATAAAATTTATATACCTTATTCCCTCTCCTCCACCTGTCCTAAGTTCCTTCATTTTAAAGTAAAACATGTTACAGCTTCCAGATTTGGGAAAATATCAGTCTTAAAATGGCATATGCTTCTTAAAATCTCTTGAATGAAACTAACAACAGGCTGCTTTGAAAATCAAAATTGTATAGATTTATTGCTATCAGCTTAGCATCTGTACATAGAGTGATTTGGGCAGAAACTGAACAATTTTTCTAGGATGTTAACATCACAAAGCCTTTCGTTGACTTGAAATAATTCAACCATCCAAACTTCCTAGGAAATGTGTCATTTTCTGCCTCAGAGGCATTAATGGTTTGTGTAAGATAATAAAGTGAGTTGAGTTTATAATTTAACATTTTGTATTGATGTTCAGGGAACTTGGTCAAAATTGATTTTCACGGTGATCCAAAGAATAATATAGTATCAGTGTCGCTTCAGAAACAATGGCTATTGTAGTCTGTATTTAACTTAACGTTGGTGAATTAAAAGAAAAAAATTGTGGGGATAGTCCACATAATTTTTTAATTTGCTAAGAAAGAATGAAAAAGTCATCATTTATTCCTCCCTATGGAATCCATCTTCTTTCAAATTCTTATTTTTAGAACTCCTATGCATTTAAAAAAACTTTAATTACTCTACTAAAAGTTAATTTACCATGCGTAAGTTTTTTTGATGCCATATTAACATCAATATCAATAATACCTTGTAGCATAATAGTTTAGAGATTAAAAAAAATATTGCCTGAGGCCTAAATCTCAAATTCCTACTATTAAGTAAAGATACGAATCCAGCAATCACATGTGCGAAAGTACTGCACTTATTTATTTAGACTCTAACACCCACAATCACTGTCAGTTACAAAGAAAAAAAAGCACAAAGAATTTTTGCCATAATTAAATTAGCATGTGTATCCATCATTATTCTCTCTAGTTAATATGCTTTCCTAATCAAATGACTGTCAATCTGAGTAAGAAAGCACATCACTTATTTGAACAGAGAGTCTTGGTAACAAACACATTCTGGTTTGCTTAACAGCAATGAATTTAGCAATTCTGGAGGATTACTGACCAAATTATATTACAAAAGTGATATAATTCTTGTCTGCCATCCCTGGTCTGTACCATGGATAGGAGAAACTTCTTTGCATTAATTTTTCACAAACTTAATTTATTAAAATTTAAAAAGTAAGTTTTTGATAGAAAGATAAGAATTTGAGCATCTAGACCTCAAGTGGTCGCCACTTTTAGTTCAAAGCAAACCTACTTGTTTTATCCACAGAAGTGTCAGTTCCCACGTGAGTGCCATACACAAGTCACTGGACTGACCCCCTCCAAAGGGGTCTTGTCAGGTTCTCCTTGGTTGGAAACTTCTGGTAGCTCGGCACCTACTGTTTCCCTCCCAGTAGGGCTGAGAAGCTCATCCCACCAGGCAGGGCTGTGGGAGCTTCACCGCTCGACACATTGTGCATCAGCCCCGGCTTCCATCCTGAATTCCAGACATCGTCAACTCAGGGTCTCCTTGACGTGTCCAGTTGAATGTCCAACAGGCATCACAAAGTTTACCGGATGAAAAGCGAATTCTTGACTGATCTGTTCCTCTCCCAGTTTTCCCTGTGACTAACCAGCACTCTCTCTCATCTGGCCGAACTGGAAATCCAGGCCTCGAGTCCTGTCTTCCTCTGACCTGAGCCAATATTAAGCCCTCCCCAGCCATTTCCCCACCTGCACGGCCATGACCACAGTCCATGCCGCTGTCCCTTCCGTAGACCTGGGATAGTGTCCTAGTCTTCCGGCTTCTCCTTTCACCCCCTAATCTACTCCCCAGCCAGGAACCAAAACAATCTTTGTGAAAAAACAAGATGGCCAAGTCCACACATAAACCCAGGGCACGGAGAACACTGTCCGTGAGACCCTGGACTCCCCTGTGTCACGTCGCCCTCTCGGCTCGCCCTTCGTTCTGTTCTGGACCTGCTTCTGCCGACATCACTTCCCTGTGGGCCCGGTCGTTCCCTCAGTGCCTTTGTCACATTTCAGCCACTTGTCACCTTCAGGGACAGGCCTTTCCTGATCAACTTACCTAAAGTGCTGTCTGCCCTTCCTCCTCAAATCCTATTACCTGCAGCCAAAAAAATCTTAACAGGTATGCTCTTCTTTTTCTTACAATATATATTATATAAGATGGTTGAATGTATTTGTTTAATACTTTAAATATCCTTAAATATATATTTCTTTATATATTTATTCAGGGCCTTGCTCAAATATCACCTCCTGTGTAGACTCCTCCCTGACACCTTATCCGCCATACCGACTGCCTCACACATCCTATGGCTGTACTGGTTTTCTTAGGTTCTCCTGATCACAAACACGCACGTATCTCATTTTGTCCCAGGCTTTGCCGTGACAGGGACAACCCTGTATGTTTTGCTGACGAGTCCACGTGCAGTGCCTAGAACAGGGCCTGGCACACAGTGGGCTTTCTCTACGTAATTTTTAAATACCTTCCGCGAGAATACAGGACGACCCACCAGGACAGAGACGTCTAGACTGTTCGTTACGATAATCCCAGGGTCTGAGAGAGCACGTGGCACATGGGGGATTTATGCGATTACAGATGAGTGTGGACAAGCTTCACACAATGAAGAGCTGGAAGATGGGGAACGTGAGAGAAGAAAGGAGACGAAGAGGTGGAGACGGGAAGAAGGGAGATGGGAGAAAGGAGTCCGGGGAAAGAAACCACCGAGGAAACACAGTACATTCCACCTTATATCTTCACGTCTCTCCTAAGCACACTTGCAGCCTCCAGTTACAAAGCTGAGGTTCTTAAAGCTCTGAGGAGCCTCCAGTGAAAACTGTGTGGAATGCGGCATGACGGTAACGGGAAACCGATGACGAAAGCATTCCTCTTGATCGTCTTTTCAAAAGCAGAGAGAAGTCCAATGGAGGGAGGGCAAGAAAATGTAACTAAATTCCCCGGGCCGCGATAGTAAGTGAATTGTCTTATTTACAGCAGTAATTTTTGCTTGACTTTACACATATGCATGAGAAATGGATCCTGAACACAAGTTAGAAGAGAAAAGAGAAGCGCAATAGTGGGCAGTGAAAAATCCATTACATGGAACACAAACACCAAAAACATTTTCTACGGAAGACGGTTTTCGAATACCTGTGCCTTTCCGTATCTCGCCCGTGGACTCTGAGGGTATTTGCGAACTAGTTCTTGGAATGCACTCAATGCTTCCTCAATTTTTCCCTGTTAGGAAAAGGCAGGTACATAAATGCAGTCAGTTCAGAGGCATAATGTTATTCAATCTGTTGTTGTCTTTTTTTTAAAAAATAGGTTCCACGTCCATTGTGGGGCTTGAACTCATAACCTCAAGATCAAGGGTCAGGTGCTCTACCAGCCGATTCACCCAGGCGCCCTCAATACGGTTTTCAATATTCACCAACTAATGTTGTCACCATTGCCTGGACTCCATGCTGAGTCTAAAGACAGTTTGACCGCAGATTTTTAAAACATTAACAAGTATGGCAACTGTACAAGTAAACGTGAACATAAATATGTTTTATTTTTTTAAAAAGCAGAAACCTGGCAAAAGATGTAGTATAAGTTTTTGTTTAAAAAAATCTGCATTTTCTCTTCATATGCGCAGTTCCTGTAGGCATTAGTCTTTCATTTTCTTTTTACCTGAAGTATAGTCGGCGCACAGTGTTACACTGGTTTCAGGTGTACAACACAGTGATTCAGCAACCTCCACGTCCTGCTGTGCTCACCACAAGGGTAGCTACCGCCTGTCACCAGACAACACCGTTACAAAATCACCGACTATATTCTTGGATATTTCGGTTTTAAGTTGGGGGCAAATCCTGCAGGCAGCTGGAATGCCGTGGGCTCTGCAGGGAGAAGCCTGAAGCTCCCGGCGGGGTGGCGCATAAGCCTGCAGGTTGAGGAGGCCGCCAGGCAAGGGAACCTGCACCCACTGCACAGCAGGATGGATCCGGCTCATCTGGTTGACTGGGAAAACTCACTGTGTCACGTGACCCCTCCCCAGGGCGCATGTGCACCCTTAAGAAGATGGTCCGAGCACCGGTGATAGGTCTCTGACCAGCAGCACAGGGGAAGCGCAGAGGGTGAGGAACCCTCTCCCCACCACTCTCCATCCATGGCCATTGCACAGGGTGGAACAAATGTCTCCTGATTTTTTTTTTTTAATTTTTTATAGTTTATTTATTTTTGAGACAGAGCATGAGTGGGGGAGGGGCAGAGAGTGAGGGAGACACAGAATCCGAAACAGGCTCCAGGCTCTGAGCTGTCAGCACAGAGCCTGATGTGGGGCTGGAACCCATGAACCGAGAGATCTGACCTGAGCCGAAGTCTGACGCGGAACCGACTGAGCCACTCAGGTGCCCCAAATGTCTCCTGATTTCTAATGGATGGACGCAGGTCGAGGATGCTGGGAACCATGGGATGGAGACAGATGTTCTGAGATGAACTTTTGCGGACACTTCAGCTCCTTATAAATCGGTAAACCCAGTCATCCCTCATATAAGTGGATGCTTGCTGTGGTTTACATGTTTTGACATTCACTGAGTGAGTTTTCACATGACACAGTTTAACCTCTCCGATGTGGCTGTGCAAAGCCAACTGTACATACCACCCAGCGGTTATTTACACCGACTTCTGACAGACTTGACTAGAGAAGGGTCAGGCAGTGTCCACATTAAAGGCACATAAGATCATTTCTTTAGGTGGACATTCTTGAAGAGAGAGGCCTTCGTTTCCTCTCACATGCACATAAGTGGTGCTGAGGGGCTGGTGGGAAATATATGCATAGGGAGGGGCCGTGAGTGCCGAATCCAGGGCCAGGCTGGCTGATTAGAGTCTGGTCTCCCCCGCTCGGAAGGTGTATGGCTTAGAGCAAGTTAGTTATGACTCCGTCTCTGGTGCCTCACCTGCACAGTGGGGCTGAGGGTACTTAACTGCCCCGTGGGGGTGCTGTTACGGGTGAGTCTGGTAACAGAGAGGAAGTGCTGGCAGACACGGCACAGAGCACATGGTGTGTGGGGACTGTGTGTGTCGGACAAGATAACGGCGCCGTCCCAGAGACGCCTCTGACCTGACGGACAGGCAGTCAATGCAGACAACGAGGACTTGGCTGGAGACAGAAATCAAGCCAGGAACACACACTCTGCCTCACATTTATTATCGGAAATGGCTGTATCGCTTTTTAAAATGTGCTGTCTTCTCACGACACTAGGTTCTTTAAAGACTTTATTTTTTAAGAGGAGTTTTAGGCTCACGGCAAAACGGAGAGAAAGTACAGGCGTTTCATGTACCTGCTACCTCCCCCATGATTAACACCCTGTACCCCAGTGGTACATCTGTTAGAAATGGTGAACCTACCATATCAAAATTGCCCCAAGTCCACAGTTGACCTTAGGGTTCACGGTCGCTGTCGTATGTTCTGTGGGTTTGGACCGATGTCTCCTGACGGTGTCCACCATTATAGTGTCAAACAGACTAGTTTCACAGCCCTAAAAATCCTCAGGTTTTCACCTGTTCATCCCTCCCCCCACCCACTCTGAAAGGATGAATTCATGTTAAATATCTTTTTCTGTGTGACTTTCTTCTAATGGCCCAGTCTTAGAAGAAAGGATTCACTGATTCCAAGCAATTTCAAACTGCAGGCAGGTAGATTCTTGGGTCTGAAAGTTTGTGGCTTGAGGCTCTGCCTTCTGGGTCCTCGGCTCTGGCTTCAGGGCCCTTGTCTCTGGCTTCCGGGCCCAAGACTCTGCCCTTGGAGTTCTCTCTCCTTTCTATTGAAAGGGGGACTCGTGTTATCAACCTGCTTCTCACCTGCAGGACTTTGGGAATCTGCCAGCCGTCTTTCAGTTTGTCCTCTGTCTCTTTCAGGTCAAGGTGGCCGTCCTTCTCTTGGTATAAGATTCTCAAAAACCCTCTTTTGTGTATGTCACAGGGATTCATGCCGTTAGGTAAGAGTCACTGCCACAGACCTTTCCAGGATGATCCCATTTCGATTCCTGGCTTCTGCCAGACGGTTGAGTAGATCTGAGAGCCACGCATCCACTCTCTTCAGGAAAAGGATGGCCAACATGCCATTGGCCTTCTTTCCAGACCACCCTTTCGTAACTAACAATGAACTTCCTACTTGTAGCACTTTCTGCAATCTGGAGAGACTAAGAAATCTCCCCAGACTATCATTTCCTGGCTCCTTTTGCTCTAACCATTCCTTCGCTAATTATCACGTTCCTCTCATATTTTATGAGAAGCAGCAAAAACGAACCAGGCCACATCCTCCTCACTCGGCTTGGACATCTCCTCAGCTAAATATCCAAGTTCATCGCTTACACGGTTTGCTTGGCCCAGGCCTGTAAGATACAATTCAGTTGAGTGTTCTGCTACCCTGTAGCAAGGAATGCCTTTCCTCCGGTTTCAGTGCCCGGTTCCTCATTTCCTTCTGGGCTCTGGCCACAAAGAAGCACTTTTAACATCTCTGTTTCTATCAACACTCTGTATGCAATGATATGTGTATTCTCCGAAGATGATCAATAAACCTTTCTCTACAGCGCTCCCCACTTCCTCGGAGTCCAAGCCGGAAGTAGTTTTCACATCCATATTTCTATGAACAGTCTGGTTAAGGCCATCCAGGTTTTCACTCTCATGTGTCGCAAACTTCTTTCAGCCTCTACCCCCAACCCAATTCTCCAAAGCCACTTGCACATTTTTAAGGATTTGCTACAGGAGCACCTCGCTGCGTGGCACCAAAATCTGGATTCCTTTCCTATAGCTGTTGTAACAAACTACTGGAAACCTGATGGCTGCAACAGCAGAAATGTATTCCTCAGCACTGTGGAGAACAGAAGTACGAACTTGGTTTCGCTGGGCTGCGATCGAGATGTCGCCAGAGCCACGCTTCCTCCAGACGCTCTGGGGGACAATCTGCTCCATGCCTCCCGATGGCCTTTCCGGCCTGTGGATGCATTACTCCAATCTTCACTGCAGTTTTCACGCTGCCTTCTCCTCTCTGTCTCCTATTTTGTCTGTATCCAATCTCCCTCTGCCTTTCTCTTATAAAGAAACATGTGGTTGCATTTGGGGCCCAAGAGGATAACCCTGAATAATCTCCCCATTTCAAGATCCTTAACTGAATCATATTTGCAAAGACTCTTTTTTCTAAACACAATCATGCTTCCCGGATCCAGGGATGAGGGCATGGGCACTATTCTTAGTGTTACCGTATGCATTATGTAACTCAAACTGCAAATGTCGAGGCTATTTTTGTGAAAATCACGCTAAACGCACCATTATAGTTTAAAACATAGGACTGAATAACAATATTCGTAACAAATTTGCTGAAGCGTTTTGTTCCTTCTAGACATTCCCTTAGTTGGCCATCAAGGTTATAAAAATAACGGCATATTTTGGCCTGACCTAGGCATCCTTCGGGTCCCCTTCAGTCAGACACCGTGTTGCCTTGCTAAAGGGGCGGTTAGCCCTGCTCTTCCCTCAGCTGGTTGACAAAGTGAAGGTGTTTGCTTTCAGTCTGAAGGAATCTCCCTTCCCCAGAATCTTACTAGACAACACAGCTCCTGACACTATTATGCAATTCTTATTTACAGACTCACAAGCAAGGTACGATGCTTGTGAAGAACTGCCTAAAAATCCTCTCTTTCGACACAGCTTACATTTTCTCCCAGGACCAAAACACGTACTTAGGCCCCACTGCGTTGGCATGAGGCCAACGGGCTGTGCTGAAGGACACTGAGACACGCCCCCACAGGCGTCCTGTAGAATCTGGGGGTGTGGTGTTAGGGGGGAAGCGTGCCATCCATCAGCATGCGCTTTATGAAGATCCGCAGCAGAACGTTTCTCTCTGGACGAGGTAGAAGACAGCGACTCTGATGAACACCATCAATCTTACAGGACGATGCTGTTCCCCTTGAGCTCTGCATACAGTGTACTTCCTTCATCCCAAGCACCATTTAGAGCCTGCAACGTAAATCCGATGTGCTGGCCTTCCTCTGGCCTTATTACGTTTTCCGTTCTCCCTCTCTTTTTTCACTTAAAATACAATAATAATAAATGGCACCAGCAAATAAATCTTTCAGTTTATCACTTCAAATCCTTTTTTCTAGGGGTGAGGAAGATTTTAAGCAATACATACTACTTCTGAAAAATAGATGACTGCAATACGATCTGATCTCTACATTCTGGATGGAAAAATAAAGTGACCTCACACTTTTGTGTAGCATTGTACTTAATCCTGGGGTGGCCAATCACATCATCTGAAAATATCAGCCATAAAAATAACCTTAAAAATTATGCTGATAATTCAGCCAATAGTATGGCTCCATGCTGTTTCACATACAAGAATTGTAGCTACTTCTTCCTCCTTTATTTAGTCTGTTAGAAATTCAGGGTGCTTCTTGAGGAATGAACGATAATTTCTCCAAATAAGTGAGAGCCAGAGAACACCCCATGGACTGTTCTAGCATTTTTATGTTCCACTGACTTATCTGCCCCTTGGTAACTGAGCTCTTTACCATTCATTAGAATTACATAAAAATCTGTCTCTAAACTTGTTCATTTGTCCTTTATCCCAAAAGTCACCTGTGAAATAGGCACCCCACATTTTCACACATGGCATTTAATAAAGAGCAAGTGGAGGATGCCAGAGAAAGTGACCGAAAAAGAAGATTTAAATGCAAATTTCTTACAGATAGTAGACGGCTTCCTTTTGTAAAGCTACACCAGACAGACTCAGAAATCATTCCAGTGGTCAAATTTAAGGGAAGGGAACAAGAGCTTTGCTCCCACATTCTCTGCCGTGACTACATGTTTATCGGCTGCCGAGGAGGGAAAGCCCGCCTTGGCTTGCGAACCTCGTGTAATGCTGGTGACAGAAGTCTCCGGGCTTACTGGTACATTTCTGATGAATATGTGGGAAGCACATTCTTGTCCCACTTTCGTTCCTAACTTGTGTGCTTCTGCTGTTGCTTATTTACTTATAATCCCCCCGCCCCATCTCTGCAGCCAATGTCTACTTGGTAAAAAAAGCATTTACAGGAAAACTAATGATCATTACACAAAGTCTAATTCATGTATGGAGTAGAGAAAGAGCAATTTCCATGGCAAACAAGTAGATGATTAAGTGAAGGTGTTATTAAACGCATTATTATAAGTGTTTAACCTGATAATTAGATGGAGAATATGACTAAGAGAACAAGTAACTTCAATCTAGTGTCAGCTTCTTTTTTCTAACTGCAATACCCAGAAACAAATGCAAGTAATATTTCAAATTAACTGATAACAACACAAAACATGTAACAGTCTCTCTGAAAACTGCAGGTGCCTGGGATTAACCCCCAGTGAGAAGAATGGCAAACCCAAGGTCATTTCACCCAACAGTAACAACCTAGAGTACTGGACTAACTTACTTTTGCTTTTTGCATTGAGATGCCATACAATTAAAAACTTTTAGAAAGGGAACTTACTATTCTCGTTTTTTAAAATAAGGAAACTGAGCTCAGAATGGCCAAGTGTTTTGTCCAAAGCCATACGACTAACAAGTGGTGGAGGTAGGCTGACCTGAAGTTAGCCGACCTAAATGTTAGTTCTATTTATTTGGCCATACAGCCGCGATTCTTCCTTCTACTTGATTCATTTCATGTGGAATGCTGATGCTCTTGGGGAAAAATCACTCTATCTAATGGCTGTTTCTATTATTATTATTATTATTACTATTTTAACAATTCAAGAGTAATGCCTGAATTTATTTTAATTGCACATTTCTCCAGCAGAGAAAAACATCAACATACCCTTTTACGAAGTTTTTCTGCAGCATCAAGTTCAGCTTTAATAGTCTTATCAAATTTATTTAATAGTTTAGGCTTCTTTTTCTTAACTGAAAGAAAAAAGAGGTTTTATTTGTTTGTTTGTTTGTTTTTTTTTGGTCTAGAAATAATTATTAAGAATAGTGATTCACAAGTAATGAGAAACCTGTAGCCGCAGGAGCAAACACCCCCCCAGCTCACCTCTTCCCACCCCCACCCCTAGTACGACACGGCCAGTCGCTGCCACGGGAGACACCACCGCCCTTAGATGCTCACAGGTGCTCCTGGGAGCCTGGGTGGGTCCTGGTATCCTGAAACTCACAAGGGATACTGGGCTAGTTTCCGGAATAAAAATGGTAGGTGTGATTCATCAACTCTCATTACCAACTTTTTGGTGAGAGCAAAAGACTGCTTAAAATAAGTTTTGAATATTTCTACAGTGTTTCTGATCAGATAAAGATAAAAATGGGGAAGTCAACGGGAAATCTCAAGGGAGTCAACTCTAACAGGACTTCATAGTCTAGTGCTCATTCCATTGCAACATGGACACCACTCCAGCTATATTCCACAGTTCAGCCAAACAGGATCATTTTGTGTTCCTCAAAATAAGCTCTGTGGCATTTCTGAAACTACTTGCTCTAAGTAAAATGGCCTACTGTCTACCTTTGTCAGTTGAAAATATGCTCATCCTTCAACAAACAGCTCAAAACTACACTCTTCATAAAGTTTCTCCAGATGTCATTCACATACATGCTCAGTTCTGCCTCCATCACTTTATTTCCCCTCTGGATTCAAGTGCACAGCACCCCGCATCTCTCTCTTTCATGGTCCTTCTCCCATATGACTTGTATTAAGATTCTTTTTTTTTTTTTTTAAACTTCATGCCCAGCATGGCGCCCAATGCGGGGCTTGAACTCACAACCCTGAGATCAAGACCTGAGCCGAGATCAAGAGCTGGACACTTCACCGACTGAGCCATCCGGCCACCCTCCATCTGACTTGGATCATAACCATTTGTGTAGTCAGTCCTTTCCAAATCCTAAGCTCCCGCAGAGGGCCACCATGTCTTAGATGCAAACTGAACTGATCCAGCAGGTGGATCAGCTCACTGAGCAGGAAGTCACATCCAGCGGTGGGGGGGAGGGGGGGCGGGTCCTGCTGGTGCACACCTAACCGTGTCTGTGGGGTGGATGGAGGCCGCAAGGTCCATCCTACGGGCCCAGGAGAGTGACAGGGACGGGGCCTTGAAGGGCAAGTGGGACGTTCCAGATGGAGAAGGGGGTTGGCAGTGGGACAGGGGGAGAAGGTGGAGAGAGACACAGAATGAGAACAATCAGAAGAGAACTTCTCTAATGTTCTGACACTGACCTACATATCCATTGCTTCCGCTCTCTCCGGTCACAGAGGAGGAGCTCTTCTTCATAAGATCCCTCCCCTCCGCACACACACCTGTCCTCTGCCTTCTGCATGTCCCAGCTGTCTCCTCGCTCCCTGGCTCCATTCCAAGCATCTCCTGTCATTTAATAATGCTGAAGTCTTTACCACCTTAAAGGGAACCAACACCAGCCAAGACAAACCTCAGGGTACCCTCGTCTACCTGAGGTCCTTTCCTACTCACCCCTCCCTCCTGGCTCCTCAGCTCAGTGCTCGGGATCCTCACCCAACACAGGGCAAAAAAGCAAGCCTTCTGGAAGGAAGGGGAGCTCAGTGGTCAAGAGCCAGATGGCAGGGGTCTGACCCCAGCTCTGACTTCCCAGGCTCTGTGAGCTAAGAGCAAAGCTTTTCTGGCTCCTCCTTCCCTAATCTGTAAAACGGGGGTCGCGTATTTGAGAAGCTGATGTTGCACCTGAGCACACAGCGCAGTGCCTGCCATACATTGAGTGCTCCGCGCCTGACAGCTAATGCTGCCTACGGCCTTCTCTGCAAACCCATCCGTTCCTCCTTCTCCCTATCCTGGCTGAGGCCTCTCCGGTATCTGGGCCAGCTGGCTCTTCTCTCCTTCCTGAGTCGATCCCTGTCCTTGACTTCGTCCTGCGCTGTCCGCTTTCCTAGCTGTCCGCGTTCTCCTCCGGACTCTGCACTGCCCCCCAGCTCCTCTGCGGCTCCTGCCCCCTCTGGCCCCTGGGCTCTGCACGGTCAGTCTTCAGCCCTGTACTGGGCTTCTCTTAACAGTTCAATCTCCAAATAGAACTACAAATTAATTTTCTTTTATTGGAATTTTTTTCATGTTTATTTATTTATGTTGAGAGAGAGAGAGCATGAGCAGGGGAGGGGCAGAGAGAGAGGGAGAGACAGAATCCCCAGGAAGCTCCTGCCGGTGCAGAGCCCGACCTGGGGCTCAATCTCACGAACTGCAAGATCGCGACCTGAGCTGAAATCAAGAGCTGGATGCTCAATGCACTAAGCCATCAAGGCGCTCCTCTTTTGCATTACGAAAATCATAAATCCATGTGCCTATGAATTACGACACAGGTGCCTCAAGCTCGGTCATAAGAACTCGACTGCACTCTTGCTCACTAACCTAGTCTTTCTCACGTCTGCCCTTTCAGAGGATGGCACCATATCCAGCCGCTTGTCCAAACCACAGAACTGGTTAGAGAGGGCTAATACGACAGGGCAAAGAAGGAACCCACGGATTTGTGCAAAGACTGAATGGAATCACCACTTTTTTTTTTTTTGTATTCATTCTGGGCCAGTCTCCATGCTGGGTGCTTTACATGTATCTCCTTCGATCCTCCTGACCTCCTAGACATAGGGAACTTAACTTCACAGGCATGTCACTGAGGGTCCAAAAGGGTTAGTCCCTTCACGCCTCCCCTCCCTCATCCACGCAGGAAAGGTGGTTTCCACCCAAATGGTTTGCAAAGGGAAGGACATTTCCTAAAGCCTCGTAGCCTCTAACCTCTCCCCACAGGGGACGTGGTGTGACTTATCCGCTCGTTGGCCGGGGGACATGATAAGCCTGCGTGACTCATTCCCACCCCCCTCTTCCTCCCAAGAACACATCTGAGCTGACCACAGTCTTACAGGGAATCCCGCACAGGGGGTGTTCGGGCTGCCTGAAGGGGGCAGGTGCGTCTCATTATTAGCAATTAAACCCATTATTCTTGCTTTTCCTGCCGACCCTTCAATTCAGTCTTCATCAGCAAAAAAGCGGACACTCTGATCATCTTTCCTTTGCTTCATTCCTTGTGCATTAAAAAAAATTCTGTTATGCTCTTTGATGTGTTTATTCGATCTTCCCCCTCCCTGAACCCTCGGGACCCTATTGTTAAAAAATACAAATGGCTAGAGCAGAGCCTGACAAAATAGGGGATAAAGGGCGTTTCCAACTGCGTGTCCCTATACGTTAGCATATATGCTAAGGATATGGAAAACAAACTGACGTATGACTGAGATGTGAATTTACTGTGGTGAGTTACTGCCTTGTCGTCGCAGCACTGACTTAACGTCTCTCAATTGCTCATTTTGGTTTTGCAGAAGTGTCCATTGGCAGAATGCCAGTGGGACCAGGAAAGCCCAGCGTGTACCTGCCTAGAGGGTGTTACTGTCGGCGTCTCTGGTTCTCGCAAATCTGACTCCCGTTTTACAAAGGTAACACGAGACTTATCCAGAAGAAGAAAAATAAACTACTGGCAGCTCAGGACATCCAACAGAGTCAACAGTAAAATAATATGCTTGTGAAACAGCTGTGTTGTATCTCAATGACAAAATATTTCAACGCCATCACAAAAAACAGACAAAATATTAAAACTCTTAACATATTTCTTCTCATACATCTTCAAATGTAATAGTACCTATTTTGCTTCTCTATGAAATTCAAGTCCTGTCCTACCGTGGCTACTTTTATTTTTAAATGTATAAGAAGCCTAAGGCAATTTTCCCGATTCTAAAAAACACAGACAGATCTTGTCCTTCTTGCTATGGGGAGGCACATGGCCAAGCCACAGAAACGACAATGAGGGCTCATGGTCAGCGAGGAGCCAGGCTGTCGGGTGCTTTCGGCCTCAATGTTCTCATCATGAGTTACTTGGACTGGTTGTGTTCAGGTCTCTTTGAACTTGGAAATCCTGTGCTTTTAAAAAAATGTTTTTAATGCTTATTTATTAAAGAACTTTTTAAAAATGTTTTATTTATTTCTGAGAGAAAGAGAGAGAGATACAGCATGAGCAGGGGAGGGTCAGAGAGAGAAGGAGGTACAGAATCTGAAGCAGCTCCAGGCTCTGAGCCAGCTGTCAGCAGAGCCCAACGTGGGGCTCGAACCCACGAACCATGAGATCATGACCTGAGCCCAAGTCAGACGCTGAACCGACTGAGCCATCCAGGTGCCCCAATGTTTATTTATTTTTGTGATAGAGAGAGACAGAGCATGAGCAGGGCAAGGGCAGAGAGAGGGAGGGAGACACAGAATCTGAAGCGAGCTGCAGGCTCCAAGGGGTCAGCACAGAGTCCAACGTGGGGCTCGAACTCACGGACCGTGAGATCATGACTTGAACCAAAGTCAGACGCTTAACCTACTGAGCCACTCAGGCACCCCGGAAATCCCATGCTTTTAATTTTCAGTTGACTGAAATCATGTTACTAATCTTTCAGAGTAGACCTAGAAGGTACTGGTAGGAATTCTTAATTTTGTTGAACATGGATTTAAAAACAAATGGTTAGAAGGAAGCTATTTATGCTATATTAAACTTTGTATAAAAATAATCACCACCATCTTCCAAAACCACCAAGAAGGGAAAAAGTGCATTTCAGTTGCATTTGAAATTCTTAGTTCCCCTGCCATGCCATGGTTGAAATGTTAAGAAGAAATAAGAAGAAAAATAAAAGAATGAAGACTATGAAAAAAGACCCTAGCAATACATACTTAGATTACATAAAAATTAATGTTGATTCCATTTTCATTTCTACTTGGTCCACAAATGAAGATGTTTTTATATTAGGGTGCATGGGTAGAATTTGACCACCAAGAGAAACAGACACAATCTCTGTATTATTTTATGTTTTAAACCCACTCTGTTAGAAAAGAGTGATGGAAATGGCAACATCTGCCACATGGTAGACAGGAAAGCAACAATTTCCTAACCGGTCTCCCTGCTTCCAGTCTGTCCCCATGCTCTATCTACACTGTCCCAAAGATTTTTGCGTCCATGTCTCTCACTGTTTAAATACACTCACAGAACCCTGAACATACGAAATAAAAGTGAAATTCCTTGGAGTGTCACCTTAGCACTCCCGGTCCTGGTTACCTAGCCAAGAGAAATGAAAACATATGCCCACACAAAGTCTTGTCTGTGTATATTCACCGCAGCATAGTTAGTAATAGTCAAAGAGTAGGAAAAAAACAAATGTCCATCAACTGGGGAATGGCTGATTTGTGACGTAGTGATACAATGGACCATAATATGCATAATGTACCTCAAATATATTAAGTAAAAGAGGCCAAATTCAAATGGCCACTGACTGGATGATTCCCTTATATGGCACTTTGGAAAAGGGAAAACTGCAAGGAAAGAAAACAGGTAAGTGATTCCAGAGGCTGGAAATGGGGAACGAGGCTGACTGCAAAGGGTACAAGAGAATTCTGGGTCTACAGTATTGTATATCTTAACTACGGTGGATGGGCTGTATCTAGATGTCTACGCCTATGTAGATCCCTGCACACTTGGATATATGCAGTTTGGACTTAACCACATGCAAATTACGTTTCAGTACAGCCTTCACAAAAAACGTTATAAGGAAGAGACAAGCTACGCGATTCTCAAGGATTCTTATCATAGGTACAACAGTATGAAAATCATTTGGGCATGAAAATATAACTCTTGTAAAAATAAAAATAAAATTGAATCTGATTATGAGCCCCCTCCTTGCCATGAATCTATTGGGAAGTAATTCAAACTCAACTACAACTTAGAGGCTTCTTCCTGTACAAAAAAAAGGAAAATTGTTCCTCCAGACCTAATGAGGCCCTTGATAACATCTATATATTCTTATTTAATATCCCAGCTACCTTTTTAAATCCTGATTGCCCACCTCTCTCTCTTACCATTCACTCTACCCTCCGAACATTCTACTCTTTAAAAAAAATTAATAATTTTTTGACTACTCTTGAATTACATCAAAAGGTTGCTGTTCTTCAGTGTTTGAACACAATGGAGACAGCCCAAGGCCTGTGGGTGGAGACCAACCTTCTTCACTGACTGGGTCATTCTTTCAACTATTTGCTAAAATGCCATGTGTTCCAAGGACTGTGCTAGATGCTGGGAATTGAACAGAATCTTCCTCAAGGAGGCTAGGGTCGTATTGAGAAGAAAGATGTAAACGGATAATTAACCTTTAGAGGAATGTGTTTAAGGATGGATCAGGAGTGGTGCTAATCTATTTGGGAGGCAGAAGGGAAAGCTTCCTGGGGAAACTCAGAATGCAAGTATACCCAGGTAGTGGTAGCATTATTCTGGGCAGATGAAGAAGTATCTGTTTTGTAATTCACTTACAACTGGGGACTTGTACCTTCATCATTAGTTACTTTCCTTGGAAGTGAAAGACCAACCATCTCCTTCTGTTTGGATGATAGTGTTTGGTACCTACCATCTGTGTGAATGCTCTTATTACAGGAAGCTGAAGGCAGAGGTATTGTTCAGGGACTCTGGGCACTAACTTGCTCTCTCCTCACATTTGAGGATCTGGCCTTAGTGATGCAGAGTCTACTCTAAGAGCAGAGACCAAAGTGCATGATTAGGGAGTATAAGTTTTGTTGAGAGAGGCTGTATGCCCCAACTATAGAGTGGCAGTGGTACAGCAAGAATTGGGCTTTTGAAAATATGCAAGACACAAAGGGCACAACCCCACCCCAGACAAGGGATTCCAGATGCCAAGGGATGCCACGCTGAAGGCCATGGTATCTGCTCCTGTCCTGGGCTGCCATTTTGCTCTTGATACAATTGTATATGCTAATTAAGGACTTTCAACCAACTACACTCTGAGACAGAGAGAGAAAAAGAATGAGAATTTCTCCCACTAAGTCAAAACGCCCCAAATGCTTCGTTTATTCAAGGGAAATCATGTCCATCTTGAGCTCTTTCACAGCTGTGCTTTCTTAGCCAAGTTTACTGCCTTTCACAAACTGTCCCCCATCTCTGTTTTCCTCTCCTGTTCTGTACTTGCAAAGCGCTTCATGTTTCCTTTAGGTAGCCTCTCAAATATGGCATGAACCTTGACACCTCTGTGACTCTTCCCATCGTGTTTTCTTTGTCTGGAAAATGCTTTGCTCTATTCCTACCCAACAAGACTCTGCACATCAACTTTCAAAACCTAGTTTTGATGCCAGTCCCTCTATTTAGTCATCTAAGACTTCATCATGCAAAAACAAAAACAAAAACCAAAACCCTTCTCTTCTGTGCTCATGTAACATTTTGTTTCTAGAAACAGTAAACTTTTCAGGCTGTGTTTAAGGTGGCTGTATATTTAGCTTGTGCACCCTCACCCTCTCTCTCTTCCCACCAAGACTCCCCAACTCTGGCTGGATTGTTAATTTGAGTGAGAAAAGAACCGTATCTTACTTGCAACTTATTTCCAGCATTTAGCACATGGCCTGTCCTACAGAGAAGGTCCTTGACAAAGGTTTCCAGACATATGTAAGCATGAATGAATCAAGACATTCTGGAAGGGGATAGGACAATGTCAGCTGTAACTTAGGCATATCAGCTATTTAAAAAAAAATCAGCATATCATAAACAATCAAGAAGAGAATGAGCTGAGAGTACCTTTTTTTTTTTGTTTTTTATTTTTTGTTTTTTTAAAAAGGTCTAATCCAAAAAGAATCAATGGCCAACAGTGGAGGGGACAGAAGAAAAAGATAAGAGGAAGAAACAAGGTATATGCCAGCCAATCCTCCCTGAAAAATGATAGAGGACACTGATGCTTAATTCCCATGTCTCATTCCATCCTTATTTTTCAGTATATTCAGCAATTTATCACACAAATGGTAGAATACTAGACACAACTGCAGGGGTGAAGGACAGGCTGCCCCAAGACGGGCCAATTTGGCATGAAGATTTTTTGGAGTTAAAAGCCATTAAAACCCAGCAGATTCAGGAAAAGCTCTTTACCTCCCTGAAGGCTGCTGTAAAGAAACTGGTGAGAGGACTCACTCCAGGAAAAGAGCTACCTCCATAGATAACTACGTCATGATATGAAGTAGACAGGTAGGCCAGGAGGAAGCTAGCAAGGCCTGTTTGATCAAAGTTCTGTATCGCCCACTGTTTCAAATGGCAAATATTTGCTTACCAAACATTTACTCTCATCTTCTCCTGAACTGCATCCCTTTCCTTGGAAGTCCCAGATCCCTACCTCTTTCTTCCCTACCCTTTAGTTCAAGATGACCTACTCACTGTCTGCAATTTCCATGTCTGTATGGATTCCCCATTGGTACAAAACTAGATTTGATTTTCTCCTGCTAATCTGCCTCATGCCAAATTTGATACTTATTCTGGCCAGAGGGGCCTTGAAGGGCAAAGGAAATTCTTCCTCCCCAACACAACTAACCGGTAAGTTCTTAGACTGCAATATTCAGCTAATTTTAGCAGAATATAAGTTCACAAAGCAACTTGCTTTTATGTTCTGAGTCACTGCTTAATACCTTATCAAATTGTTTGCTGGTAATAATAGTTGACATTTACTGAGTACTCTACTCTGCTAGACATATGTGACTCACCCAGGCTGTGCAAACTGTAAACAGCAGAAGCCAAGATTGGATCCTGGGGTTATCCTGACTGCAATGTCTATGCTTTTCACCATTTTGCTGTATCTCTAATATCTGGCCCCAAAGTTAAGAAACTAGGGTGCTCCTAGGGGATTTGAGAGTGATGACAGAGTGGAATTAAATATTAGTGTAACCATAATGTTGTTGTCACATAGGAAGAATTCCCATTCCCTTCAAAGTCTTTCTCGTTGGACTAAGAGTCAAATTGGCATGAAATGGACTAACAGGAGAAAATCGAATTTAATTTCATATGTACAAGGAATCTACACGGATATGGAAATTCCAAAGACAGTGAGGCAAAATGAGATATAGATGTCATCCTGAACTAAGGAGAAGAGGGTAGGAGTCTGAGACTTCATAGGATGGAATGCAATTCACAGGGCAATAATGAGAAGAGAAAATAATTGGTCATTAGATGTTTGCCCTGCCATATGGATGGGTCACTTGGACAAAATTTACCTCTGGTAATAACTCTTATTCTGAGAAAAAAAACTAGTAACTTTGCCACAATACATCTGTATCCAGTTTGTGTCTTCTGAGTCAACAAAGGACTAAGGATCTCTGGGGACACTCTATACTTCCCTTGTTTCCCAGACCTTGCTAGGTGTCTCCAGGCAGAATCACATAAAATATAAAAGACTGCTTTTTGAATAGGTGTCCAAAGGTGGGATATGATGAGAAATAATCTAAAAAGCAAAACTGTTTTAAGGGAAGGAAGAGTAAGACCAAAATAAGACACTGAAGAACACATGCTCTCTCTGTGAAAAGCAGCCTGAAGCTAAAATTCTCATGTACTATTTTACTGCAATATTATTCATGTTAATTAACAGTTCACCTAAGAGACCTCATTACATATTTAACCTTCCTGTATTAGAATTAGAAGTTAATTTTTCTTTCTTTTTTTTTAAGTTTATTTATTTTATGAGAAAGACAGCAGGGAAGGGACAGAGATGAGGGAGAAAGGGAATCCCAAGCAGGCTCTGTACTCGCAGAATGGAGCCTGACACAGGGCTCGATCCCAGAAACCACAGGATCATGACTTGAGCTGAAATCAAGAGTTAGATGCTTACCCCACTGAGCACTCAAGTGCCCCATTTTGCTTTTCTTTTTAAAATCAATGCTAGATTTCAGTATAAAAAAAATCTCTAAATTTGTCTGGCATTGAGGAAATCTATAAATTAAGGCAAACGATGAAAAAGAAGGAAACAATATAGTAAAACATTCAAGACGTGAAGAGTCCAGCACCAAGATTTTTGATGGCTGGCATTTACGCCATCTACCAGTGTTCCCGCGCAGTACAGGCAGGGGAGGGGGCAGGAGCATGCAGTTCTTTCTCTTTCGCTTAAAAGTGTGAATCGTGCAAGGTATTTTAGGGGCGCAAATTTGGCCACCCCCAGATATGCCTCTTTGGCGTGTTGTTTATTTTAAACTGGTTATTTTTAAGACATTGTAGGCATAAGAGAAGCTCCAAAAATTGAGTAGAAGTTACCGTTTTGTAAGAGACATTCACATTTTAAGGGAGATCGCCATTTTGAAGGGTGTCTCCCTCTCCATCTTTAAGGGTATCTTTCCCTCCCAGGAAGAAGGGATGACTCAATGTGTGGAAACTCTTAGCAATAGAGAAGGCCCGAACTTAAGTCTGCATAACAACCCGACACTTGTTTATTGGGTTTTCCTCCTAAGCTCCCATGACCAACTTCCCAGCCCCACCACCTTTCACGTTTAGCTGAAGTCGGCATTGAAAGTGATGGCTTCAGTCATTTTGAAGAGTTACTCAGTTTTCCAGGGTGTAACCCATGTATACAGAAGGTCCACATGTTATTAAACTTTTTTCTCCTGCTAGTCTCTCCTATGCCCATTTAATTATTAGACCACACAAAGAACCTAGAAAGGAAGAAGGGAAAACTTTTCCACCCTGATTGTATTCTACTGCTTTGCTTCACAGTGAAGTCCGAAATAAATCTGCTTTCAAATCAAGAGAGAGTCATGTTATTTGCTGTTGAGAAACCCAATCAGCAGACAGCCATGGAAATGCTTCTGGTACATAGGAGTCATTGCATTCTCACCGTGAGAGAGGAACGTTAATGTTAATGTGTTTGATCCCAAAAGGACCCCTCTCTGAGCCTGCTTCCTCTAATACTGTCTTTCTTGCAGGTCTATAGTCCTGGAAGAAGGGGTCAATCTGGGCCACTCTGAGGAGATTCTCTTCCCTGCCGGCCTTTACTGCGGATTGGAGGGAAGAAGAATGGTGCACCCTTTCTCTGCCTCCTACAGCTAAGGAATAATGGATTCTTGTTCTCCTCAGAAGTAAATATCAACTACAGAGCAGCAGGAGTTCAATAGTCAGAGCTGAAACCAAACAGTTAACATAAATATTTTTCAGCCGAGAGACACTAAGTAATACAACACAGTAAACATTATATAAAGGCCAATTGTTTTCATCTGCCCCTTCTATTGAAATAACGTGGGATTCCGCTGGGAGTATTCAACAGAGCCAGCAAGATTCCAGTTTATTAAATGTAGTCCGCTACCTCCCCATAGAGTTATTTTAATAAATTATACATCACTCCCTTTCTAGACTAATAATCCTTTAACAGATGTGACCCCATATGTTAAATTAGAAATTTCAGAGACGCTAAGTGATGTGTTTTCTATACGTAAAAGAAACACCTTCAGTGCCAAGGCAATCCACAGGCTTACTAACAGCTGAATTTCATCTCCATGTGCACCGCTCCACGAGAGGACAACCTTCCTCTCACACCTTCCCCACATTTCATCTGAGCTACAATTCCAGCAATCTTGTTCTTCTGGTTGAGCCTTAACTCACTTTGAGTAATACATTAGAAAGAGTGCCTTGAATCAGACATACAAGTAGCAAAAAGTAAAAGCTGACAGACTGAAGTAAGAAGGACAGGAAAACCAACAGAAATTAGCCCACTTCAATATGGGCCAAACTGTGTAGAGGTAAACAGCGCTAGGCCGAAAGGCATCACTGCACGGTAACTGACGTTTATTAAAATGGGCATCATAGTCTCCAATCACCAAGGGAAGTTAAATTAAGTGCAGCAATAATTTCAGAAGGTCGAGATGCATACGTATTTTAGAAAGGTATCCACCAAATTTTTAAGTTTTTGTTTAAATGGTTCTTAAAGGTATTCATTTCAAATAATAATGTTTCTATGAAATATTGATTTCCCAGTAATGTTAAATAAAGCAATAATTTCCAAGCCTGGCTCTACATCAGTCTCATCAAGGGAACGTGAAACAAAATAGGCATTCCCAAGTGTCATCAAGTAAGAATCTTGGAGGAAGGGGTATTACAAAGGGGAGGAAATAAGCATCTATACCAAAAAAAAAAAAAAAAAAAAGTTATAGGTAACTCTATTCAGCAACATATACAGATATAGCTAAATTTTAGTACACATATATGAATGAATAACTTGGGTATTTGGAAGCTTAATTTCTAATGCTACCTTATTTTTTTGATTATCAGATGTCAACATATGTTTACGTAGTGTTTGTTAGCATTAATATTGGCTGGCTATGATTATTATACCTTTTGAGACATAAGTTACACCTGATTCATATTTTTTGACAGTATGTGAGAGGTCACCAAACCCAAGTGGAAACCTTTAAATATAATTCGATCATTGTAATAAAAGAAATCCCAAGAGTGCTTTGAAAATTCCTCCCGATGTGAAGAAAATGAAAACCTGATATTAGAGAATTTATGCATCTTGGTTTGTAGGAGTTGGGGTAAACTTAAGATGGCTACAAACTTTCAGCAAGGAATCCAGCTGTAAAGATCTGGGTCTCTAGGGAATGAGAAATAGTGGAGTTTATTGGGGAATGGCAGGAAAGTAGAGTGACAGATTTATAATTCAGAACTATAAAATTAAACACGTATTAAAATATTTATTTTAAAATACATATTTAAATATTTAAAAGTTAAAACTATTTCTAATATTTTAACAAACAGAAAACACATGTTTAACTGATTGACTCTTCATTCCAGACAAACATGAATATGGGTCCGTGACAGAATCATAAACCTATGATTCAATATAATAAAAAATAAAGCCATTGTCTTTCTGATACAGATGTAGTGGAAACAGCAATGAAGAAGGGGATCTTCTCTTCAAATACTAACTTTGAATGCATATATTAAAAACAAAATCAAGTTTTTAAAAATCTCCTCATCATATGTGAAACAATGGTTTGCAAGTTACTTTACATTGGACAACGAAGGGTAGTGATTCCTGAGAGAGAGGAATCAAATTTTTCAAAATCAGTGATAAAAAGAAAATTCTAAAGCAGACAGGGGAGAACAGACATGCTACATTTAAGGAACCAAAAAATAAGGACAATAGCAAATTTCTTATTAGAAAAAACAGAAGGGAAAAGAGAATTGTACTCCTGTACTTTTGAAGCACAGTTGACCCTTTAACAACATGGGCTTGAACTGTGTGGGTCCACTTATGGTTTTTTTTTTTTAAATGTTTTATTTATTTATTTCGAGGAGAGAGAGAGACAGCATGAGAGGGGAGGGTCAGAGAGAGAGGGAGTGACAGACTCTGAAACAGGCTTCAGGCTCTGAGCTGGCAGTCAGCACAGAGCCCGACGCGGGGCTCGAACCCATGAACCGCGAGATCATGACCTGAGTGAAAGTCGGACGCTTAACCAACTAAGCCACCCGGGCGCCCCTGTTTTTTTTTTTTTTTTTTTTAAGAATATAGTGCTGTAAATGTATTTTGTCTTTCTTATGATTTTTTTTACATTTTTTTAACGTTTTTGAGAGACAGAGAGAAACAGAGATTGAGCAGGGGACTGGCAGAGAGAGAGGGAAACACCAAATCCAAAGAAGGCTCCAGGCTCTGAGCTGTCAGCACAGAGCTCAATGCAGGGCTCGAACCCAGGGCCATGAGATGGTGACCTGGGCTGACGCTGGACATTCAACTGACTGAGACACTCAGGAGTCCCCTTATGATTTTCTTAACAATATTTTCTTTTTTTTTTTTTTTAGCTTATTTTATTGTACAAATACAGTATATGGTACATATACAACAGATGTGCTAATCAACTCTTGTTACTAGTGAGGCTCTGACCAGGCTATTAGTAGTAAAGTTTTCAAGGACTCAAAAGTTATGGTATATTTTGACTGGGCAGGAGGCTGAGCGCTCCCTAACCTCTGCATTGTTCGCGGGTCAACTTTACTAACAGAAAAAAAAGTCAACTGAGAATTCTATACCCAACAAAAATATCCCTCAACACAAGGGTGAAATAAAGGCTTTGGAGAGATACAAAAACTGAAACAATTCATTACCCGCTGGACTACACTACAACATATGTTAAATGACATCCTTCAAGCAGAGAAAAAATGATAATAGATGGGAATGTAGATGTACATGCAAAAGGAAAGGACTGAAAATGGTAACTGCATGGGTTACACTATGTTTCCTTTTTTATTATTTAAATCTCTTTAAAAGATAATTGTTTTAAATAAAATAATGGGTTAAGCAAAAACAATAACAATGTAGTGTAGGCTTTAGAGTAAAGGTGAAATGTATGACAATAGTACAAATTTAGAAGGGAGAGGTGAAGGCATATATTGTAAAGTTCCTTATAGTATATGTGAAGAGTATTGTATCACTTGAAGGCAGACTGACAAGTTAAGGGTATCTGCTATGAGCCCTAAAACAATGACTAAAGAAATAAAGAGTTATAGTTAATAACCCAACAAAACAGTTTATAAAGTGGAATCATAAAAAATTATTCAATTACTTCAAAAGAAGTTGGGAAAGGAGAAAAATGGCACACATAGATGTGACAGATAGAAAACATACAGCAAGAAATAGATTTAACATAATCGAACCAATACATTAAATTTAAATTAAATTAGACATAAATATCCCAATTAAAAGCCAAAGAACTCCAGATTGAATGAAAGAGTACAACCCAACTATGTACTGACTATAAAAAATACACTTCAAATATAAAAACACAAACAAGTGAAAAGCCAATGGAAGGAAAATGGCATGCCATTTTAATAATACCAAAAGAAAGGATGCCTATTATTAATATAGGATGCCTATATTAATGTCCAAGTAGATTTGAGTTCAAAGAATATTATGAGTGATAAAGAAGGTTATTTCATAATGATAAAAGAGTCAATTGATTAAAAGAATAATCTTCAAAATCCATGACCCCCAAACAGAACTCTAAAAAGAGTAGAAAAATCTGTAAGTCCATCAGAGATTTTCATATTGTTCATTCAATAACTAACAGAACAAGTAGACAGAATGTCAGCAAGGATATAGATTTGAATAAGACCATGAAACAATCTGACCTAACTGATATTTCTAGAATACTCTCCTCCAGCAACAGTGAATCCACATTTTTGCAAGTGTGCATAGAGCCTTTTCCAAGCTTCTACCTTACAGAAACTAGAAAACAGAGAGCAAATTAAACCTAAAGTATAGAATGGGGCGCCTGGGTGGCTCAGTCAGTTAAGTGTCTGACTTCGGCTCGGGTCACGATCTCACGGTTTGTGGGTTTGAATCCCGTGTCAGGCTCTGTGCTGACAGCTAGCTCAGAGCCTGAAGCCTGCTTTGGATTCTGTGTCTCCCTCTCTCTCTGACCCTCCCGTGCTCACGCTGTCTCTCGCTGTCTCTCTCTCTCTCTCTCTCTCTCTCAGAAATAAATAAAACATTTAAAAAATTAAAAAAAATAAACCTAAAGTATAGAACAAACGAAACAATAAAGATCAGAATGGATATCAATAGCTTACAAACCAGAAAAATAAGAAAGTCAATAAAACTAAAGCTGATTTTGAGAGAAGACAAAATAACCTGATTAAACCACAGCCAGACTGATTAAAAAAGAGAGAGAAAAAAACATAAATAACCAATATCAGGAATGAGTCAGGTGGTATCGCTACAGATTCTACAATAATTTAAAGATAATAAGAGAATATTATAAACAATGTTTTGCCAATTAATTCAACATATTAGACAAAATATACAAATTCTTGAAAGACACAAACTACTAAAAGTTACTCAAAGAGAAATAAATAACTTGAATATCCTGTATCAATCTAAGAAATTGAATTTGTAGTTAAAAATTTTCCCACAGAGTAAACTGTAGGCCCAGTCATTTTCACTGCTAAATTCCACCAAACATTTAAGGAAGAAATAATATATAATACATAAATTCTTGAAAAGGAGGAATTGCTGCCCAACTCATTCTACTGAGGTGAGCATTATTATGATATCCAAACCAGGCAAAGACAATACATGAAAAATAAAAAAAAAGTACTGATTTTCCTCATGAGCACAGATGTAAAAGCTTCTAAACAAAATTTCACAAGTTAAACCCTACAACATATCTAAAGGATAATGCATCATAAGATTTATCTCAGGAATATACATAGTTGGTTTAATATATGAAAATCAATCAGGGGCACCTGGGTGGCTCAGTCAGTTAAGTGTCTGACTTCAGCTCAGGTCATGATCTCATGGTTTGTGGGTTTGAGCTCCGCGTCGGGCTCTGTGCTGACAGCTCAGAGCCTGGAGCCTGTTTCGGATTCTGTACCTCCCTCTCTCTCTGACCCTCCCTGCTCATGCTGTTTCTCTCTCTCTCTCAGAAATAAATAAAACGTTAAAAAAAAAATCAATGTAACCTCCATTAATACAACAAAAACAAAAAAACCTGATCATTTCATTAGACACAGAAACAGCCTGTGACTGAATCCAAAACTCATTCCTGATAAAAACTCTTGACCATGCAGAAAGAGATGGAAATTTTATCAGTCTGATATACAGCATCTATGAGGGATCTACAGCTGCCATCAACTTTTTGATAAGAGACTAATTTTTTTTCCTCCCTAGATCAGGAATAAGATAAAGATATCTACTAACCTAACTCTGTTCAACATTCTACTGGAGATTCTAGCCATTGAATCAAGCAAGAAAAAGCATCCTGTTTGGAAACAAAGCAATAAAACAGTCTTAAATAAAGAGATGATGTAAATATCTTTGTAGAAAATCTTATATCAATTACAAGAAACCTACTGGAACATCTTAGTCAGTTTAGCCGGGCTCCAGGATATAAGATCCATATAGAAAAATCAATTTTGTTTCCATAAACTAGTAACAAACAACAGAAAATTGAAGTTGTAAAGTAATACCACTTATCACACCCAAAAATATGATATACTTAGGGATAAATCTGACAAAGACTGTACATCTGTACACGAAAACTACAAAACAATGCAGAAAGAAATTCTAGAAGACCTTGGATGGAGACACATACCATGTTAACAAATTAGCAAACTCAACATAGTAAAGACATCAATTTTCCCCAAATAAATATATAGATTCTATGTAAGAGCAAAATCTCAACATGAAAAGTCTATTTCACTTGGTAGAAGCTGACAAACTAATTCTAAAATTCATATGGAAATACAAAGGACCTCCACCGTAACCAAAACACAACTGAGAAAAAGAAGAACAAAGTTTGAAGACTTTATTCCTCCAGTATTTTTTGACAGATCCTATGATTTCAAAACTTATAAAAGTTATAGTAATCAAGGCAGTGTGGCCTTCATGTAGAGAAAAACAGGTCCCTGGGAATGAACAGAGTCCTGAAACAAACCTGTACATATATGGACATTTTCAACAAAACAAGAAGGAAAATTGAGAGGAAATAAGTCATATTTCTAGCAAATTCTGGCAACATAATTAAATAACCATATTTTGAAAATGAACGGCCACTTATACCTTTACCATAAACACAAGTTAATTCAATGGAACACAAACCTAAATATAAAACCTAAAACCATAATGCTTCTAGGAAAGAAGCATTGGTGATCTTGGGTTAGGCAAAGATCTCTGAGGCAGAAGTAACAAACAACAGAAAATTGAAGCACCATCCAGAGAAGGGGAAGTTCGTAAACTGGACTTGATGAAAATTTAAAATGTCTTCAATAGCTACTATTAAGAAAATGAAAAGACAACCTTCCAAAGAGAGAGAAAAATAGGTCGATGGGAATATGGAAGAGGCAAGTTCCGGACTGAAGTCACGTAGAATTGCATTAGGTTGTGGATGAGGAATAGTGATGATCAAGACGAAGGGGCTGGGAGCCAGAAGACGCAATTCCTTGCACGCCATTCTGAGGGGTTTAGACTCTGTTCCACAGGCGGTGGGACATTACTGATGGTTTTAATGAGTGACAGCAGATAACGTATGTTTTAGGAAGTTTCTCTCGTCGTGCGTACGGGTACATAGACAAAGAGCAGAAACAGGAGACACTTCGGGAGCAGGAGGAGAAGCCGAGGGGCTGCTGATGCAGCGAGACGGAAACCCCTGACTAAATGAAATGGGAACATTTTAAGTGGAAAAAAAAAAAAAAAAGACCTGAACATAAAATTCTGAGAAATAATTGATATGAAATTATCAAAGAATAAAGTTACCATCTTATCAAAGTTACAGTGAGATAAATCTATTTTCACATGAATAAAAATATGTTACATGTTAATTTTTTTTAAAGCTTTTCATTTTGTTTTCAACCCAACACACTACTGATCATACTGTCACGTAGAGAGAAGGTGGGGACATTCTAAAACGGCACACATTACTGTCAGCCCAGATGACACTGTATGTGTTGTGATTCTTTTTATGAATAATGTGCAGTTTATTTTTATGCCACAGCACGCCACATGTTTTGGTTTTTAACAGATGGCAAACTCTTTTCATCAGGGTTTTAAACTTGCACACTGGGAACGAAAACTATTTATACAGTAAACACTTCAGCTGATCCTATCTTTGGACAAGTTTAATTAAAGAATGAGAAACCAATAGCACAATCACACAGACTCACGGGAGGAAGCAAGAAGTTGCTTCCTTGCTGAATACATTATTTTACCCCAGCAATTTAAAGCATCCATGGAAATAAATGGCACTATGGAGTTTTATAATCAATCCCATAAGCATTTAGCGCTTTTTTTGGGTTAGCTGTTTTCAAACCTGGTGTTAATAAAGCTTTAACACCCAAGGTAGAAGGAAAGCCTAAGTTCCTCTTTAATGAGATGCCCTGACTAGCACTGCTCAAATAGCCCTCCAATACCCTCACACCTTATCCGGCGTGGATGTGTGTTTTCTACATCTAAACACTTTCCAGAACATCCCTGAAGAATCAGTATTCTCTTACCCGAAAGACATTACATATGTTGGGATGTTGTGAGGATTACGTTTCAAATTCATCAAGAGCCTCTTTGAAACAAAACATATGCAAATAAACAGTATGAAACAGACTCTGGATTTGGGGATGGCTTACACTTGAAATAATAAAAGGAGGGGAAGTAATGGTAACAGTTGCTCATAAACATAGAGCAGGACGCATCCAGCAAAGCGAAATGGTCATCCAAGGACAGGAGAATCCTGCAAAAACTGACGGAGGGCAGGCAGAATCAGCTCCATACCTTACACGGGGACAGCTTAGTCAGTCAAATGGCAGAAAGGAACTCGTAGGGATGTCAGCACACCTCCTCCTGGTGAAGGACTCTTGCACCATACTCCAATACTTTTTTTTTTGTAATATACTTTTTAAAATGGTTATTTATTTTTGAGAGAGACTGCGAGCAGGGGAGGGGCAGAGAGAGAAAGAGAGACAGAGGATCCCAAGCGGGCTCTGCACTTGTTAGCAGGGAGCCTGAGTCGGGGCTCAAACTCACTAAAGGGGAACAGGGGAGACCATGACCTGGGCTAAAGTCAGATGCTAACCCAACTGAGCCACCCAGGTGCCCCAAGAATTTTCTAGTTTTGATCAAGTGACTGTAACCAGTAAGGGGAATTTCAGTGCCTATGAGGACAATGTTCATGGATAGAAAGAAAGAACTGATGGCCGCTTTCAAGGCTGACGCAGGCTGAACATCACTCATGTTTCCAAGTTTCCTCTAATGCTGTTATGGGCCTCAGTCTCCCAACACCACGTTCAGCCACATAGTTTAATCTCAAAACAAAATAGATTAAACCAAAAATTCAGTCTGACATGAGACTGGCCAAGAGGGGGCAGGGGAAACCGTGTGAGAATTTCCATTACTTCAGTGCCCGTGTACTAAGTATGTCTGACACTGAAACTAAAAGCCAATTTAAAAGCATTCCTCATTTTTTTCTTTCTTACTAACGAATCTCTTCACTCATGTTCTATAATCACAGGGACAGACTCCAGTAAGCGCATGGTTGAGCTATTCTCATATTTCTCAGGGGGTAAAAGACAGTCTGCCTCTGGCCTCCTTCCTCGCCACACACAGAGTTATGCGGTTAATGGCACAGCAGATGCCCTGCTGGGTCCTATACGGCTCTGCCTGTGACTGTCTGCAAGTGCCACGGAAAAATGGACTGCGGAGAAATGCACACCAGGTTCACGGCAGCAGTTAAAAAGCAAGATGCAGTATGAATCAAAGTGACAAGGCACAGGGATAAAGAGCTCACCCAAGTTCATTGGTTTTATGTTGAAGCTATAATTTGTAATTAATGCGATTTCCACCCTACAACCAGCTGAATGACATTACTAATGACATCACTAATATGGTGGTATAAAGGCACAAAGAAGTCAGTGGTCCTTGGGGGAGAGGAGCCAAATTTCAGTGATGCATAAAAATCAAGGTTAGAACCTGAAACACACCTTTATCAAACCTTGCCTTTTATGTAAAGCATATCAATTAAAGGCATCATGCTGTATAAGTAGATTTCATCCATGGTTATGTCAAATTTAGTTTTGAGTGTTTCATATAACCTAAACAGAACAGGTATTATAATCATGGTAGCTGGAGCCCTGAAGGCTCCAGATGAATATATATACATACATATTCCTATAAGTAGCTTCTAGTAAATCTTCACATGGACCAAGAAAGGAATAGGAAGGTAGCATTAATGGTATTGACAAATGAAAGGACAGAAAGTGTAAAAACCAATGGATGTTAGAAAAAACAAATTATGACAATTTCCCCCAAAGTAATAGTGTTAAGAGTTTCCAGACAAGACTCTAACAAATTTAAACTATTTTACAGAGAGCACCCCCATATCTTAGCAGTACTGCTCCTGAGGAAAGAGGAGTGGGCTAGATGCAGAGACACCTATGAGCTGTTTTCCACATCAACACCTCAGGTCTTTCATTCAAAAATAATTATGTATCTGAATTCACAGGTCTACACAAAGAGAATTCTATGGATACAAGCCTGGTTTGCTACTAGAGGACCAGCTCAAATATCTTCCGTCCATGAAGACTTCATCGCCCTGCCCCTCGCTCCATGGCAGGGAGTTATTCTATTCTCCGGGCTCCCTCAGCATTTTGCCCATAACCTCTGCCTCCTTCTATTCTAGTTGTTTATTTGCTTGGTTTTCAGGGCACCCCATAGAACATGGCAAACAAAGGAAGTGGAAACATTTGTTAAATTAATAAGGCACCCTCTTAGCTAGAAGATGTTGTCCCTTTACTCGCTTCACATGTGCATTCTTTAAAAAAATGTTTTTTTGCTGTTTACATTTGAGAGGGAAAGACAGTGAGAGAGGGACAGAGTGTGAGCGGAGAAGGAACAGAGATAGAAGGAGACACAGATTCCAAAGCAGCTCCAGGCCCTGAGCCGTCAGCGTGGAGCCGGACACAGGGCTTGAACTCATGGACCATAAGATCATGACCTGAACTGAAGTCGGACGCTCAACCGACTGAGCCCCCAGGTGTCCCCCACGTACAGTCTTTACGAAGGGTCAGTGCTCGGGGGGGAGGAGGGGGACTCAAGCTCTAGGATCTGGCCAAAAAGGTTACACCTCACCCAGGGCAAATGAAGCCCCTGTATATGAATCGGTGTTAGAAACACATATAATTCCTCCTCTTACCCTCCACCCACACATGCAGACTTCTCAACAATTAGCACGAAGGCAAAAATCACCATGTTTTCGGATTCCACCATAGCCAAGTGAACAAATGTACTTGAAATGGGTTTAGAATTTGCAATATAGGCTGTTGCATATTTGCTGTAAGTGATTATTACCCGCAGTAGTAAATAATTTGGAAGACGTAAGCAACAGATGCTTTAACCACATCAGTGACGTTTTCTTATTACTTTAATGACAGGAGTTTTTAAAAAGTTCTCCTGGCAACCCAAGAATGAATGGGTCTACAGCAATGACCCATGACATGGAGAGCATCTTCCGTGTGCCAGGCACAGCCAGGCCCCCCTGGGAGAGGCCAAAAAGGGAACCAATCTGGTCAAATGAACTCGCTTTTTATTTTTAGGCTTCTATTTTTCTCAAAGCATTTTCATCCCATTTAGGAATGTATCTGCGATGCATGGTATGTCCTAGGCTCCTGGCTACTTTCGAACATGCCCCTGAGGAGGGTAAGTTAATTGGCTCTAACAGTTAAGCAGCATAAACCCCAAGAGGACATCTCCTGTCCCCGGCTGCTGCAGGCGAGTGGGGACGGACAGCGGGAGACACCAGATCAGGGATAACAACCAGGTTCCAGGATACGTGAGGTTTGCGCATGTGTGGACAGCAGGTAAGAATTCACCAACATTACTCTCTTGCCATCCTGGCTCCGGTTTGTGAGGTTTAGCAAAGGAAAGGACCTGTGTGAGGTGACGGGGTCTGCAGACGAGACAGACCTGGGCCCCAAAGGGCCCACAGATTCAGACGCCGAAGCCTCCCCAGCCCAGCTCAGCACCCTACCAATCAATACCATGATGAGGAAGTGGTCCGTTCTTCTGATTCACGTGCAGGTAGGTTTGCCCTCCGTTTGTGACTCGTATCTGCATCGTTAAGACGGCTGTTTAGAAAGCTGACAACGGTCCTTTCCATAGTACAGGTTCAGCCCATCGTCCGGTGCTGCTGTCGCCTGGACCGGCACCTGCGTGGGGCGCGGCTGGCAAAGGGGCCCTGGCCGTGTGCCAGCGGCTCTGGAGGGAGCCAGTGCTTCCCTCTACGTGACAGTACTCGTTAGCAAATGCCCTCCTGCTCCCGGGACCTGTTGCCTGTTCCTGAACCCCTGTGGTAACGGCTTCGACCCGCTTCCGAGACACATTCGCCCACTGCCTGCTGCCTGGCCTCCAGGACGCCATGTGCTGCTTGCACCCGATTTTCTGTCCCACCCCTGTGTCTGTCTGTCAGACCTCAGGCTCCAGCCACCGGCCTTTCTGCTCTAAGCCGCCTGCCGACCACGCTCAGCAACAGCAAAGGACCTGAGGACCGAAGTAGGTGAGGGGGGGGAAGAAGGAGCATTCTAGCAAAGGAGAAAACCATGGCTGCCGTCCTAAGGGGCTAGAAATAAGTAAGTAAGGAGTCTGGCTTCCTGCGCAGAATGTGATGAACTCACCTGAACTGAAGCAGAGAGGATCTGATTTATTCTATTATCAACACTCTGTATTGTCAACGCACACTCGATTGTGAAGTGACAAGCGTATCAGCGCATGGCAAGAAGCGCTGCTGTAAACGCCGGTGCGTCTGCCCTCACATCGGAAGAAGAGAAACTGCTGTGGAACAGAGCTCTGTAATCAGGCGCAGGTAATTTTCCGTAATGCATTTCCCAAACTAGCGCGCTCTCCAACGTGAAGCCTTGTTTAAGTTAACGAATGTATCTGACCACTGACAGCACTTTTTATGACAGGACTGTCTTTTTCTGACAGTTCTGGAAAGCTGAGTTTTAAGCTAGTCTGGGCATATGTGGCTATTACGTTCATCTTTAATTTGCTTCGGGAGAGAAATAGACCATGTGTTAATATGCCATAAAGGGGATTACTGTGATCTGAGCAAAGGGTCGTATTTCCCATCAATCAAAAGAAAATTTAGACCCAGATGAGAATTTTCAAACACACCAATATCCGAGATTTTTTTCCTTGATAAACCTACTGTGCTCGCTGCTCATGTTGTCACAACCATGGCAGAAATCAGCTTTGTGAGCGGTTGAGTGCTCGACGGGAAGCATTAGGATGGGATTTTAATGATAACGAGGAACTTGCTATTATTGTCTGCAGTGCGTCTGACTGAAGATTCACTCCAGTGCAAACAGGTACCCTGAATTATCGCCGGTACCACAGTTTGGCTAAGATCATGAAGTGAAAAATAAAAACAAACCAAATGTGTATTTCAACACAACTAAAACCTCTAACAGCGCTTGCTGAGACTGGTAATATATGCTGAGCTCATTTAAATCACTAAAATTGCTGTAATTAAACTTCTCTCTAAATCAGACTTGTAGAAGAGTCAGAAATCTCCTATAATTAACTTATCTGTGGAAGTAATCAGACAATAACTGCTGGTGTATTTTAGGAACCACTAAAACTACAGTAGCTGTTGAATGTAATGATTATAATAAATCTTTAACAGCAGGTTCCCTCACAACCCCTTTTCACAGCTGCAAGGGTGGGAGGGAGACTTTTCCCAGAGCGTTTCCTGGAGTTGGTTTAAGTGTGCTATTGCTACACTGCTCTCCGATGACACGGGAAGACTGCTAAGGTGTCATGGTGCCGTCTGAATGGAACCACCAGCCAGCGCTACACCTAGGTGGGCTGTTGGCACTAATAAAGAGGAGCAAATAGTGTGTTAGGTTCTGCTGAAGACAATGAACCAAAGCACCTCCAAAAGGCAGCTATAAGACAGGAGACCTGGGCCACCTGGGTGGCTCAGCCAGTTAAGTGTCCAACTCTCGATCATGGCTCGGGTCATGATCTCATGGTTCGGGACTTTGAGCTCCACCGAAGGCTCTGTGTTGCCGGTGCGGAGCCTGCTTGGGATTCTCTGTCCACCCCTTCCCCAACCCAACTTGCACTCTTTCTCTCCCTCTTGAAATAAATAAATAAGTAAATAAACTGAAAAGACAGAAGACCTACTTATAGAGACCATGCAATAATTAAGTTCAAGGTAGCAATGACTTGGTCAAGCCCACATGAAGGATTCTCAGAGACCAAAGCCACTGGAGCCTGATGACAGCTGTCTTCACAGACAGGTGCGACCCTTCTTATCTCAATAAGATGAAGGAATTTGAGGGAAGAACAATGCTTCCAAGCCAAGCCATGTGAATCAAGGCTGTCCAATGTTTGGTACATATATTATTACAATAGGAAAAGATATGAAAGCAAGGAGATATTATTGGAACATTCAAAGTACTATAACTCATGCACCCATTCACACCCTTACCTATTTCAATGATTATGTATCTGAAAAGCACTGTACACAGAGCTAATAGATAAAGCACTAACTGGGAAAATATTTTTGCAATATAAAAGCCAATAAGGGTTTAATACCAATATTAATAAAATACTAAAAACCAAAGAGAAAAAAATACATAAATAGGCAGTTCACAGAATGGCTTATGCATTTCAGATGTTGGGCTTCTCTAGTATTCAGAGAATGTTAATTTCATATTTCATTAAATCAGTGAGTCAATTACATCAATGAAATGTCACTGAAACATTAAACATTAACAACTATTTGAAGGCACTGGCAAATGACAGAAGATAGGTAGAAACTTATAAACAGAAGAATGTATTCTTGACAGTTTCTATGTTGGATAAGAACGGTGAATTGGTGATTGTTTTGGGGTGTGGGGGTGCTTGCTCCCCAACCACCCCAAGTCAGGCAGTGGGACAGTACCCTTCCCCACTGAGGGGGGAAGAGGAGAGCATGCAGAGAGCAGAGTTAATGAAAACTTAAAAGGAAAATTTTAGATGCAAGAGAGCCACAGAACCGCTGAGATCCAAAATTCAAGAATAAACTCTGCACAGATCCCTGGCTGACTGATAACTTTCCATCTCCATGGGCAGCCCCTGGGAACCTGGTGAAATATCAGGCAGAAACCCAATAAGGTTGGACTAGCTGTATGTGGCTGCAAAGCAAATTACCCCCAAACCTAGCAGCTTACAGCAACTATACACATTTAGTATCTTACACAAGTTCTTTGCTACCTAGGCCTGTCCAAAGTGCTGCTTATGTATTCTCATGACAAGACAGCTAGTTTCCTCCAGAGCTCTCAAGTGATCCATAGGAGAGTGAGCTAGAATGTACAAAGACCTAGCCTGGGGATTCACCCTCTGTCAGTTCTGCATTGCTCTATTAGTCGCATAGGTCCGCCCTATTCAATGGAAAGAGGGCCACACAGAAGCACAGATAATAGGAGGCAAGAATCAGTGGGGGTCTTCCTAGATGTTAACTACTACAGAAATCTACCTTTGAACGACAAAACTACTCTGGTGAAACATGCAAGTTTGTTGTGTTTTGCCTGACTGCATTTCTCAATACACACTCAGTTTGGGTAGCAGAAATGAGAAGTCCTAAGGCTTGAAGTAGCAGACAGCAGGACTTCAGGCTAGCAAAGCAACTGGAAATTTAGATGGTGAATATCAGAAAGAAGCCCCCAAATCTGAGTATGAGTTCTGTCCATATCTAAACTACACAGGCCCAGAGTACCCCAGCCCCACTCTCCAGAGAGCTGAACTTAAAAAGTAGCAGCTGGGGGCCAAACGACGACAACAACTGAACAGGGAAAGCAGTCACATCATTCTGCAGGGGAGACGGAGTTTTCAGCTTGAGTCCAGGCAAGTGAACTCTCTATCAGGTAGCAACAATCATCAGGGGTAAAAAAAGTTCAAGAGTTGCTATAACATATTATATACACAATCCAGCTTTTGCCCCCAAATTACTAAACATGCAAAGAAACAGGACTCTCTTGCTCCACATTCAGGGGAAAACGGCAGTCAGTAGCAACTACCTCCAAGTGTGTCTACATACAGAGTTTAGGGGAAAAACATTTCAGATTGCTGACTATTAATAAGTATAAACATTTAAAGAAAAACATAATATTAATGAATGAACAGATACAGAATCTCAAGAGTGAAATGGAAACTATAAAAAAAAGCAGTTGGAAACATAGAATTGAAAAGAAAAGTAGCTTGAATGAAAATTTTACTACATGGGCTCAACAGCAGATATGAAATAGCAAAGGAGCGATTAACTGATCTTGAAGACAGAACAATAAAAACTATGCAATCCAAGGGGAGAAAGTAACAAAACAAAGTTTCAGAAATCTAGACATGATCATACAGTCCAACAAGTAACCAGGGTACTACACATAGTGGAGTGGAAAAGAAAAAAAGACTGAAAAAATATGCATGAATATGGATGAAAAACACTTAAATCGTAATAAGAATTTTTGGTAAGAATTAAATGAGAACCTATGTGAAAATAACATGAAATACAGTACATTTTGGATAGTTAAGGTTCATTCATACATTGATATACTTCTGTTTATAAATGCTTCCTGCCCGTCACTTGGGCTATTTGCATCTCATAATATCACTATCAGATGAAGAGGTAAATTAAAGGGAAAGGGATTAAACCACATTTTTCATACCATAACTATTTATTCAACTCCTATGATATTAGGGTTCAGTGCTATCAAAGGGATGTGATGGTTTAATTTTATGTGTTAACCTGGTCAAACATGTCTGCATATTGCTGGGAAGATAGTTCTTACAGGGCATTAATATTTATTTTTTATTTATTTATTTATTTGTTTAATATATTTTTTTTTATTTATTTCTAGGAGAGAGAGAGAGAGAGAGAGAGAGAGCATGAGCAGGGGAGGGTCAGAGAGAGAGAGAGAGAGAGAGAGAGCGAGCATGAGCAGGGGAGGGTCAGAGAGAGAGGGAGTCACAGACTGAAACAGGCTCCAGGCTCTGAGCTGGCCGTCAGCACAGAACCCGATGCGGGGCTCGAACCCACGAACCGCGAGATCATGACCTAAGCGAAAGTCGGACGCTTAACCGACTAAGCCACCCAGGCGCCCCACAGGACATTAATATTTAAATCAGTAGTCTGGGAGTAAGGTGGATTATCTACCATAATGTAAGTGGGACTCATCCAATCAGTTGAGGGCCTAAAGAAAATGACTGACACTCACACACACCCCCACCCCTCACCCCCACCAAGGAGGAGGAAACTCTGCCTCCAGACTGCCTTTGGCATCAAGGTAGAGTATCAACTCTTCCTTGGATTTCCAGTTTGCCTGCCTACACTGCAGATTTTGGATTGGCTAGCCTCTACAATCATGTGAGTCCATTCCTTAAAATAAATCTCTGTGTCCCTGTGTTTATCGCTCTTTAAACAAATGCATGTGGGTGCGTGCGCGCGCGCGCACACACACACACACACACACACACACACACACACACATATTTGGTCCTATTTCTCTAGAGAACCTTGACTCTACAAGGTGGGGGAGGGTGTCATGGTCCCTACCTTTGAGATGCCTTCTGTCTAAAAATTTAGGGAAAAACTCAAAATACATGCTAAAAATCTACAAGCACAAGGTGCCTTAGGAGTAGAGAGGAAAAAGCACTTCTGGTCTGGAGTGAGACAGCGGTGCACTCGGGGGGATTCCTAGCAGAGGTCACCTTTGAGCCCAGTTCTAAGGAGCAGGAGTTTGTTGGGTGAAGCTGAAGAGAAGAGGTAGGAGAAAGCATTTTGAATAGAGAAAAGCCTCAAACAGGACCCAGATCCTGAGCATCTTAGGTGCTGTCCCAGTTAAGTTTAGTCTTCATCCTCAAGGCAATGCTGAACAACCTTGCTCAAATACGTTATGTTTGGTTGTAAGAATCCCAGGAAAAAGCTTCATTGACATGTATTTTTTAGTAACGACAAAACTTCCTAATGAGGGCTGATTACTGCTGCTCATGTCGGTTCCGTGTTTTCCTTACGATCACAGAAAACCCAGAAGTATTTCTATAAGGTACCAGTTGCACCAAGCATACCTACGAGCTGTTATAACCTTTTCAGCCTTTTCTTTAAGCTGCAAAATGTGATTTCTGTTAGTGTAAAAGTGACTTGTTTTCTAGTGCCATCTGGTGTTTAGTTAGGGCACTGATTATTACTTTTTAAAAGAACGCAAGCAGGAACAAAGACAGCTTTAAAGGTCTAAAAGACAGTCACAATCTATTGTTTAAGCACATCCTCAATTGTAATGAGATATTAAATATTAGTCTAAGAGAAAAATCTCAGGAGAAGTCCTTGATTCAAACGCAATTTTCACACACACACACACACACGCACACACACACACCAAGAACACATTTCCTTTTTGCAGGAATGGGTATTTTGTTAGCTTTTTTAAATTCCTTTAAAGACTCACAAATCCTCGGGGCGCCTGGATGGCTCAGTCGGTTGAGCGTCCAACTTCAGCTCAGGTCATGATCTTGAGGTTTGAGCCCGTGTCGGGCTCTGTGCTGACAGCTCAGAGCCTGGAGCCTGTCTTTGGATTCTGTGTCTCCCTCTCTCTGACCCTCCCCTGCACATGCTGCCTCTCTCTCTCTCTCTCCCTCAAAAATAAATAAAACATTTAAAAAAAATAAAGACTCACAAATCCTCAACTAATAACTAATACTTGATATATGTTAAGTCAGCCACCTGTTGCATATTTTTTTGTTCAATGAATTGTTAAAGCACATCTTTCTCAAGGAGCTTCAAGTCATTTTTCATTCGTCTGTTTCATATCCTATCCATTAGTAAATTCTAGTGACATTATCTTCAAATTATGGAGAATCTAAACACCAGTCACCTCCACTACTCCATCTCCTAATCCCAACCATTACTACTCTAGTAGGAGTCACCTAAGCGGCCTCCCTGCTTCCGATCTTGCATCCCCAGAGCTAGAACGTGCCTCTTGCAACAGAGAGAGGCACATGATACCCGCCTTCTGTTCACAATCTCCCAGTGCTTCCCATCTCGCTCGAGATAATATATAAAATCCTGATGGCTGGTGGCCTTCATAGCCCTGTGGGATTTGGACCCTACGAGTCCTCTGATCTCACTCCCTCCTCCCCTGCCTCCCCCTCGCCCATTCCCCAGGCGCCACCCCTGCCTCCTCAGTGATGCTCAAGCCTGCTCGGCACACCCCCTGGGGGACTCTGGACGTGCTATTCCATCCCGGACTTCCTTCTCCCAGATGCATCCACAGCTCATTCCCTCACATCTTCAAACGTCACTGGCCCAGAGGCCTCTCCACAGAGCAATGCCCCTGCCCACTGTCATTCTCTGTAGTTTTTCCCATTTTCTATTCCTTTTCATACTTATCGGCATTATATTCTAATTTTAAAAATTAAAGATCTAGCCTTTCCCCTCAATGCACATACACTAAATGACAAGTACCGTGAGAACCGGGCCTTTGTTTTTACTGTGTGAGCCCCAGTGCCTAAAACAGGGCCCGGCACACAGTAGGTGCGTGACATGTACTGAATAAATGGATGAATACATGTTAGTGCTCGAGTCTGACATCTAGTAAGACATTTTAGCCCTGCATTACTTCGTAGTTCGTGCATTTTGTGGCCGTGGAATACAGAATACGTGGGAAAAGATGACATCCAGTGGGGAGAAACTGATACAGCAACTTTATCTAAAACAGACACAAGCAGTCGGATTCAATTTAAGAATCTGGCACCTCCGAACAGGGCCCATTTTGGGACAAGCCCTATTTCAAACCCATGACTCCATCAAAATAAACTAAATATGACTCTAAAAGGAAGGGACACAACATTATTAATTCTTTTTTTTTTTTTTTTAGTTTTATTGTTATTTATTTTGAGAGAGAAAGAGAGAGCACATGTTGGGGAGGGACAGAGAGAGAGAGGGAGAGAGGGAGAGAAAATCCCAAGCAGGCTCCACACCGTCCATGCAGAGCCCGAGGTGGGGCTCAAACTCTCAAACCACAAGATCAGGACCTGAGCTGAAGTCAGACACTCAACTGACTGAGAAATCGCTCTAGAATTATTCATTCCAAGTAAAAGCAAAATCTTCCACTCTTACCAGAAGTTCCTCATCAATGCACTTGAGGAGAGAGAACACAAGTAGAAAATCAGGCAACCTAACAATTCATCTTGAGATAAATTCATAATAGCCATTAAAAAACCCCTCCAGTTCTATTATTTTGAAACTAAAATCTGACTGTTAAAACATGTTCCATTTTTTTACTACATGTTCATGTTCCACAAATGGATTATTTCCCCTTCTCTCTTCTCTATAGTTAACAGCACCATATGAGTCTGAATTAAAAAAAAAAAAAAAAAAAGATGGAATTCCCAATGTGGACAATGAATTTTAATGGATTTTTAATAATCTGGGGTAATACTGACCATTATATTTTTTAACTCTAAGACTATTCCAGCATTTTACGCTCAATAAAATACTGTAAGCTGTATAATTCCTCTCAATATTCGACGTTCCTTTCTTCTGTAGAAACAGAACCCTGAAGTTTAGCGTCACCACAATTCTATCAGTTAAATGTAGTTCTCACAAGAAGTGTATTCCTTCCCCCCACTTCCTTCCTGCTATCTGGATGCGGTGATAAGGGCTGGTGCCTGAATGGCCCTTCTGGAACATGAGGTCATGGACTAAGGATGGCAGAATGGCAAGAGACGAGACAGGTCCCTCAGGAGCCACTCAGCAGGCCCTCGGTTATTTATGTGGATAAGAAATAAACTGTTACATTGTTCAAGCCCCCGCAACTTGAGGTTTTTAAAAACTCTATGTCACTATATTTAATTGTAATGGGAATGTGGTGATTTGTAGGGAAGGTCTGAATCTAACTTAAATGCTGAAGACATAGGAGGAGGGTAAAAACGGGGCTTTTAAGAAAACCAGGATTTTCCTTAAAAGCATTTCTTTCCTTAATCAATACAGGGCAGGAAAGCCAGAACAAAGGGCAAAGGGGATCTGTTTTATCTCCTTCTCTGTCACACTAGGTGTTGGAATCTGGGGTCACAGGGTGAGACCCCGGCTAACTTGGTCGTAAAGAGCAGCCTCTGTCCTCCACAGCTAAATTTATTCCATCTAAAAAAACCTCACCCTTTACTCTTTCATTATATGTATATTACTTTGGGGGCTGAACATACTTTTGCTTTTGTGACCAATTATGACAGTACAGATGGGTCTTTGAAAAGCACTGCTTTCACAAAATTTAAAAACTGGCGCAGCTTTATGAGCCACCCCAAATCCACCCATTTAATTGCTAACCAAAAGCAACCGAAGTCCGGATATTTGGATGGCAGTGGTGGTAGCAGACTGCATTTATTCTTTACAAATATTAGTTTCATTTCATCCTCCTGTGAGGCGTAAGAATCACGATCCTCATTTCTGGAAGAAGAAACTATAAGTGTACTGAATGCATTAACACTCGCCAGTTCTGCGCTCCAAACAGCGCTCCAAACACCGGGCTCAGACATACGAGGTCATGGAGGGAACATGTCATCGTCTCAGCCACCTTAGGGATGACAATGTGACACACAGCAGTCTCCTTACCCCAGGGTCCCTGATTCAAGTCTGGGTCCCCACAAATTTCCATTCTAGGAGTTCTGTGTGTTGCTTCTTACTTCAGAGCTTGGGTTTTAAAGAGCCTATAATGTCTGCTCATATTAATCCTTAGTAATTAAAACATAGCAGAAATTCATTCAACAAATACTGACTACCATGTGCTGCGCACAAGAAATGCAGTGGTGAGCAAGAGAGACAAAAACGTCTCTTCATGGACATTTAATTCTAGGCGGAGGTTCGGACAATAAAGACCAAAGAATTAAACTATCAAATATAATCAGATGGTGGTAAGTGGTATGGAGAAAACAAAGCAAGGAAGCAGGGTAGGGAAAGTGAAGGGGCTGTAGCCTGAAATGAGGTTAGGGAGGCTCACTGAGAAGGCGAGAGCCGAGTAAACGCCGTGGCAAGCCACGTGGGTTCTTGGGGAGAAGAGTCAGCCTGGAGGGAATCGTCAGTGCAAAGGCCCTGAGTCCATACGTGCTTGGCAGGGAAGCCCGTGTAGCTAGAGTAGAATGAACAAAGGAGAGAGTGTTGTCGCATGTGGTGTTGGGGAGGAAACCAGTGGAAGGAGAAGGGAGAATGGATTTTAGGAGGGCCTGTAGACCACTGCCGAGGACTTCGTTTTATTTTTTAATTTATTTTTAACTTTATTATTTATTTTTGAGAGACAGAGACAGAACATGAGAAGGGGAGAGACAGAGAGACTGGGAGACACAGAATCCAAAGCAGCTCCAGGCTCCGAGCTGCCAGCACAGAGCCCGACATGGGGCTCGAACTCACGAACTGTGAGATCATGACCTGAGCCAGAGTCGGACGCTTAACCAACGGAGCCCCCCAGGCGCCCCCACTTCGTTTTAGTTTGAAGAAGGTATGAAAATGCTGGAGACTCTGGGCAACATGACACAGCTTCGGTTTCAAAGGGTCACCCTGGCTACTGTACTGAGAAAGATTCACTGAGACAGTGGCGAGTTTGAAATGCTTATTAGATGTCCAGCTGAGGCTCTCAGGCAGGAAGGGGGTTACTAGCAGGACACCCCAGTCTTGAGAAAACAGCCCTTCTAGGGAAGACGCCCAGACTGCCTGGGGACCAGAGTTGAGATTAGGTAAGATCACAGAGGGACAGCGTGCAGATAGAGAAATACTCGGAAGACTGAGTCCGGGGGCGCCTGGGTGCTGGATGGCCAGGGAGATGAGCAACCATCCGAAGCGGCTGAGACAAAGCAAACAGCAGAGAGTAGGATGTGATATCAGCAAACCAAGTGAAAGAAGGGTTCTGGAATCGAGGATCGATCCAAACACTGATGCTATCCTCCTCCTCCTTGCTTTATTTTGTTTTTCTCCTCAGTACAGCCACCCCCCTCCCCTTGTCTGTGGGGATCCATTCAAGATTCCTAGTGGATGTCAGAAGCAGACAGTACCGACCCCTATATGTACCAAGTTTTTTCTGATGCGGATACACCCATGATAAAGTTTCATTTACAAACTAGGCACAGTAGGAGGTTAACAGTATTAATAACAAAATAGGACAGATAGAGCAATATAGTCTCTCTCTGTCTCTGTCTCAAAACACCTTGCTGTCCTGTACTCAGCCTACTTATGATAACGCGGACATGATGCGATGAAGTGAGGTAAAGGATGAAGGCAATGGTGTAGAGTCAGACTACTGGTGACCTTCTGACGATACATCAGAAAAAGGATCCTCAGTTTCCTGACCACGTTTGACCACAGTTAAGTGAAATTGCAGAAAACAAAACCGTGGCTAAGAGGGCTACTTACTTATCATGATCAGAGTATGTCATGACCCACTGAAAATTAGGAAGCTGAGGCAGCATGGAGAACCTGTGAAGGACTGAGCTAAATCCCAGTCATCTATGTATAAGAGCCAACCAACAGTTTCTAATACTGAGGAGAAACCTGCAGAATTAGCAAATTATTTAGACATGTGCAGGTAAGTACTGGAAGAAATAGCTAAAAGAAAGTGAGGAATGGGACTCAGAGACAGGGAGCAATGTGGTAGTAGAAGACTACTCTTTTCATGAAAAGCAGTATTTTAAAAACTCTATCTGTATTAATTTGATAAAAATTAAATACAGGTAGTCTGGAAAAAAAATACATGACTAAATGTCTAATGCCCAGCCGAAGGGCTACCAAATTACAGCTGGAGGCTAGCAATTCCAGATGCTCATCAAGTTTTATTTGTACACTAAGACTGTGTATATCATGTACATTATAACCTGTTATATGTAAATATAGTATCTACTATATCTTCTCAAGTGTAGACACTGCTTTCATCACTAAAAGTTAAAGGCATTTATGAAATTATACTGCTCGATCATTAAAGAGTTTATCATTCAAATGATACTAAAAGCAAACAGAACTATCCTATGATCCAATAATTGCACTATTGGCTCTTTACCCCCTAAAAACAAACAAACAAACAAACAACTAATTCAGAGGGATCCATGTACCCCTATATTTATCACAGTATTATTTACAAAAACCAAACAATGGAAGCAGCCCAAGTGTCCATCGATCGGTGAATGGATAAAGAAGATGGGGTATACACATCTTCATTACAATGGAATATCGTTCAACCATGAAAAAAGAATGAAATCTTGCCATTTGCAACAACCTGGACGGGGTTTGAGAGCGTGATGCCAAGTGAAATATGTCAGTCAGAGAAAGACAAACACCATAAACTTCACTCACATGAGGAACTTAAAACAAATGAGCAAGCGGGAGAAAAAAAGAGAGAAAAACCAAGAAATAGACTCTTCACTACAAGACCAAAATGGAGGTGACCAGAGGGGCTGGGGTGAGGGGTTGGGGGTTAAAGAGCACATGTATCATGATGAAAATAAAGAAACAAATAAATTTATTTAAAAAAAGATTTATGAGGGCTAAAATCTGTAGCTATATTTACCATTTAGAGATTCTTATTGACTGGGCTTGAATTAAATACTTAAAAATGTCAAGGACTGGAAAGAATGAAGACAAGTGGAATATGAAAACTAAAGCATAAGTACCACTCTGTGATCATCGACGCCATTTTTTAACTTAGTTCCTCACTGTAAGAAGAGCTGACTTAAAATTCTACTGGGTTATTAAACCTCTGGAATCCCACTGGAATCACCTCGGGGAAGGCAGAGATGATTCATTCTACATGGATGTAACCTTGTTTGCCTGCCTTTCCAACAATTCAGAGTTCCTCAAAAAAAGAGAACATGTTCTGGTAATCTCTGGAGCTCTATTCCTGGCACTGATGCTACCATAAACAATCATATTAAATGTTTCCTAAGTGCTTTCCCTGTCTTTGAGCCCTTTACCCATATTTTCATCCAACTACTATTATAGAAGCAGGAGCTCTCTCTTTCCTGAACTTGGTACTATTTTATTCCCGTATCACAGAAGAGGAAACTGAGGCATACCAGGCAAGGGATTTTCAGACACACATACACTGAATGGCAAAACCAGGATTAAAAGCCAGGCAAGTTCTCTTTAGGGCCTTGGCTCTTGATGTTTATGGAAATATTAATAAATGTTTGATAAAATCATTGAAATAAGAAACCCAGAGACAACTTCTTTTAGCTGGTAATATAAAAGAAAATCATCATACTATTCGTGAATGCTATGATGATTTTTTCCTATGTATATTTGAAGGGCTGTTTATCTGATAATCTCACCTTTTTCTTTTTGTTCTGGATCATCTGCTTTTCTATTTGTTTCTGAAAAGTAAAGACAAAACAAAATGAGTATTGTGAAAGTCACCATTCAATATCTCAAAATATAGGACCATATTTAAGTGGATTCAAATAAATATAATTTAAGAAAAATATTTCTGGGCATAGAATTTAATTTTCCAAACCCCTAAATTCTTTCCACAAAAGAATCTGTGGAATCCCACAAATTTGCTACAAAACATTAAGATTAGATTCATTTGAATTACTTATAAAAGTCACTGGGCGGTGGGGTGTTGAGTGTCTCAGTCAGTTAAGCTTCTGACTTTGGCTCAGGGCAGGAGTCTCACAGTTCATGAGTTCGAGCGCTACATCAGGCCATGCTGACAGTGTGAGCAGGCTTCAGGTCCTGGCTTCCCCTCTTTGCCCCTCCCCTGCTCATTTTCTCTTTCTTAAAAAAAAAAAAAAATCACTGAACAATATAACCAGGGATGAGGCACCTGGCTAACTAGGTATTCCACACCTATAAGGACAGTGGCTGTGGCTCGTCCCCACCAACTGTAAGTGCTTCCATGGGAGCAAAGGCAAACTGGAGAGGAGCCCTCGTTTAGGAGACAATGACTTCAATGAAGTACTTTATAATAAGCCTTGTGTGCTTTAAAGAAATACAGCATGTCCCCCTCACTGGGGTGACACCAGTCTCCCTTCCCTAAGGACTTCGCACATACACAGGTGGCCCACTGAGGGCGCCTGCACTGAGCCCAGGTGCCGAGAAGCCAATGGCTTACCTGTGTCAGCCTCTCACTGGGTTAACCACGGTCACAGGGTCTGCCCTACAAATGGGGCTGAGGGCAACCCACCCAGAACCTGACCAGTCAAACATCGCCCCTACACGGAAAACTATGGTGCCTGACCTGACCCTGAACTTATAACCTCATTTCTGCATTATCTCATATCCAGCCTATTGTTTAATATAGCTTGGGCTCCGGTAGACCAGTTGTTTATAGTTCCAGTAGGTACTTAGCTGGCTTTGGGTATTTCTTGGAACACGTTTTGGCATGTATGTTGGAGTTGGGATAGGGCAGCATTTGGTAGACGGATAAAAAATCAGACTCAGTTCTTCCCCCATCATAGCCCAGGCTCTGGGGTGAGACCAGGGATACAACCACAGAACACACTAGACTTTTTGCTTCCCAGTTTCCTCCCTACGCTATCAAACTTGTCATTTTTTAGAAGTGAAAAGTAAATCTAAGGCAGGCTTCCCAGACAAGGAAGGAATTTCCATAGGTCAAGTGTCTTTGCGATGCTAGTTGAGAAGAAGACAGCAACATTTGAAAGCCACAGTGAGCCAGGCTCGGTCTAAGCACGTGGCGTCTGTCTCCTGTCTCCTCACACTCTATGGGGAGGTCTTATCTTCCTCCATGCAAAGGAGGAAACTGAGGCTGAGAAAGTCAAATGCCTGACATTATCAAAGTCAGCAGTTTACATCCCTCCAAAGCATATAATCTTCTCTGACAGAGAAACAAGGGATAGCGACATGCAGGTCTCGCTTTCTGCAAAGAGTGGGTTTTATAAAGTTGACTGCCACACGCTTCCTGCCAGTGCTGCAGGACGGACACAGGAAATTTAAAAACAAAAACACGTTCTAGATCCCTGTTGAATGTTCTAGAATTTCTGAAATTATTAACGATAACCTCTTTATCAAAAAGTTAGGCAGTGTATCATTTAACAGAATGCACTTTCGTAGGCACCAAGGATACAGGATTGAGGGAAATCATCAACAATTTCAGTCCTCAAGAAGTCCTTCCAAAGGCAGGTTGTGACCCTCCACATCCTCAGCAACCTGGCGCACGGCTAGCGTCATTTGAAAACTCAAGCACAAAATGCAAGCTTCTAACTGGACTAGAGAAAATAGGCGGGTACTTGTCACGAAGAAGAGTTCAGGGCTCTCCATACATCTGCCCCAAGGAGGTTAATAAGGTAGGAGGAGTGGTTTGAAGTGATCACACTTCAAACAGGCGTGAGAGGGCCCTGGCCAGGCGTGCTCTCAGGAACAAAGGACACTATCTTTCTGGCTCCCCCAACACAGCACCTACGATGCGGCAATGAGCTTGACCTATAAAAAGGCCCAGCCCAAACTTCCCCAGCTCTGGGCCAAAGATCTCTCTGGTGCCCCTCACATCAACACACGAGTATCTGTGACTCATATTTGGATGCGGGGAAATGCACAGAGAGCAGGCACATTCGCCTCTCTGATTCTCAGCGCTGAGATGGGGCTTAGGGGAAGGGGTTTTCTAAGAGACCCAGCTCACCTCACAATACTCTGCGCAGGTTAACAGTGTTACTCTGCTTTACTTTATTCTCTGTACACACGCTTCTCTGACACCTGCGGACCTCATTGTGCACAGAGGAAACTCAACTTCTTGGATGCTTCCTGTGTGCCAGGCACTGTTCTAAGCACTGAATGCAGATGATCCCATCAACTCCATCGACCCAGCCCAATTCTAAAAAAGCACCAAAGTACAAGTTCACTTGTAACTCATACTTAGTGTTTAAGCACTCACATCAAAGAAAATGTTCCGCAATCTCTTAACGGTACTTACTCTTTTTTTCCCTTTCAGGGTAAGAAAAATCTTACTAAAAAGAATGGGGTCTTGATTGTTCAAAAATTATCATGAACCACTGAACAAAATCACTGTGGTGGATTCTAAACTCCTGAACTCTATGACGTCCCAGATACCGTGCTGATCTGCTTACTGGCCAGTTCTCGTTGGACCCGAGGCACGTCCCAAAGCTACTCTCTCTCCAGGTCTAGTCCTCCCGAGCTTATTACACTGGCATCGGGGACTCCCCAGGACCCAGACCTAGGGCTCTGCTTCCCTGCCGACCGCCCCCCCGCCCAGTCTTACGGTCTAGCTTTCCCGTCTTCTGGCCCCTGCCAGGACTTCCTGAGTCAGGCCCGACCGCCATCACCCGACTATTACTGGCTCGTCTCCAAGCTGCTCTCCCGCCCGCACCCTGGCCCCTCCCAGCCCCTCCCACCTGCCACCTGTTGGCGCATGGCTCACTTCAGAACATTCTTGTTCACAAGCAGGCATAATCCCCATCTGCTGGGAAACCTCCACCCCGAACACACACGAAGCACAGAGCAGAGAAAATGAGGTCAATAAAAGTGGGTCTGCTTATTCTGGGTTCAAAGTCTTTATTGCTAACGTTTCTTCGGGGCACGCTGGAGGAGAAGACAACACTTTCTGGAATTTTCTAGTTCTCCTTTTCTGCCCAGAGAATGAAGACTGAAAGAGAACTTGCTGTACTGTTTTCTGCCCTTCCACTTGCTCAGACTCTTTCTGCTTCTCAACTAGGATGAAGTTAATGTCCTGATGGTACAATGGTCATGGTGGGGGGTGGGTCAGGAGGGTACAGGGGGGTGGGGCGTGCCGAAACTTAGGTGCCGAGCGAACAAAACCCTCCAGAGGATGGATGCAGGGGCTATTCCAATCTTTCCCCCCAAAAGTGTATCATAAGAGTAAATGGTAAACAAAATACACATTACCTATTAGAAATAGGTTAAGAAAGAGTCGAAGGTACACTCTCATGATTTCAGACATCAAAGATACTGTAATATTCTAGAATACTAGTAAGAGTAAGATGAACTGATTTTGCTATATGACAAAATAATAACAATAAATAATGACAATATAGAGAAGAATTCTGCATTTTATTGCACTCAAGTAACATTAAACAGAAGACATTTACATTATGTTTAGAAAATCCATTGATTAGCATGTGTTTGTAAAGGCAAGGCTCATTAAGTCAGATATTTGGAATTAAAAAGTATTTGAAGTTGACCACAGCATAATGAATCCTCAATTTCCAGAGCTGTAGAGATGATTATAGACAAAACTCCAGCAAAATTTTACTCATTTGCCAGTTCTATGTCACTCCTAAGTTTCCCTAAAAAAATATGGCTTTATAAAAAGTAGTGTTCTACACTTCACAATATGAATTAAGAGCTTTATTAGGATTTGACTAGCAACTCTGTATTACCCATATCACAGCTTTAGAAAATTATTGCTTTTCTTAGTAACTTAATCTTCCAGATTTCACTACACACTGGTCAGCATGCATAACTCACTACATTGCAATTATGATCTATAACGATATAAATATAAAATCTCTTTGATTATAGCCCTAAAAGCAGGAAAAAAATCATCTTATCTTAAGACAATGTTAACATAATCAAGAGCTTTCCCTGACATGGAAATGAAATTACTTCTTATGGCTTTTCTTTTTTTTAATAGCTCATGGTCCTTTTAAAATGATGTCACTAACTTTTTTCTAACAAAGGAGTATTTTCATCACAGCAACTATTTCTGAGCCAAAATAAAGCACATTAAAAATAGAAGAAACTCTTCATGGTAGAGAAAAAAAAAAGGCTCATATATTGCAAATAGCAGCGGGGATGTGGCTCTGGGAGTGCTTTTCACATGTCCTAAATCGACCCATCTAAGGGCATTATTCTTGAGCAAGATCAGTGTGCCGTCTTCAGTGTTGTGAGGGCATTACTTAATTAGCCGAAGGCAGAGCAACCTTTAAGATGTGCACCAGTAATTGATATAGATTTTCCAAAATTTAAACAAATACTGATTGGACTACAGCTATTATAAGATTGATCTAAAGTGCCCAACATCATTTTTACATGATATAACAGGCCATTCATTTTGCCTATGTCCTAGCAAGGGATTTTAGTTCTCCCCGCTCTATTTGAAAAATAAATTAATCATGATAATCTAAGACTTTTGCTGAAATATTATACGTTCCTAATCCATGAGCTGATAGCTGTCTTGAGTTTTACCCTGAATACTCAAAGCTAATGCAGAAATGTCCTATAGAAGATCAGTGCAGAGAGACGCAGCCCAAATCTTCACAGCGAATGGTGATGTCTAGTAGTGTTTCTCAGAGTGCAGGGCACTCTTCATGGCTTGCAAATCACGTGTATGCGGTTTACACAGGTCAGTCCAACAGAGTTAGTGGTAATTACTAGTAATACATATATATTAAAACCATGCCAGAGTGATTGCTGCTACATCGTCAGAACAATTAACTGCTGTCTGAAAAACACACAAATGTAGGTAAGACTGAAAGCTTTGTCAAGAGAAGAAAAAGAAAGGAAAGCCAAAGGATCCACTAATGCTATCAAAAATGGACGTGCAGGACTGTAACATCACATGTAATTCATTTCTAAAAAAGAAAAAACTGCTACGATGCCAGTGGACTATGATCGACTGAAAGCGTCTTTAGTGTTCATTCCCAAAGACCTTGGTCTGCTCAGTAATTATGTCACAAGATCTATCACAGCCATCTTTTGGAGCGTATGGATAGGCTGGTCCTCCTGTGGGTAGTGGGGGCAGTCTTTCTGAAGCTTTAAGTATCTGTAAAAATAAGGGGAAATCTAAATTAAAGGACCAACTAGATACAGACTGTGAAACTGCTTCATTTCATTCCACTTAAAACAAACAAAAAAATAACCCGCCAACGAAAGTAAATGCCTTTTTGCGTGTTGTTACTGTTTCGTAAGGGCAACTTGTTAAACAGAGTGATTAACTACCCAGAGAAGTCCCTGGGGATTACTCGTGCAAAGCTGCTGATGAAAATGTAAGCTCTTAGAGCCATCTGAGAATTACAACTAAATTTAAGAATTTCAATGTTTTGAGAAGCGCAAGCCTGAAATCTCTCTCTCCTCTCAATGTTTTCACTGTATTAATAAGAAATGTTATAGAAAAAAAAAATCTAACATGGTACTTGAAAAAGGAATATAGAGAAGATTTTCAAGAAGCAACTGGAGATTATAAGTTGCAGTTAAAATACATTTCTTTAATAACTGTATATCGGTTTTTAATGTTACAAACAATATAAATGATGGATTAACAAAAAGTATATAGTATTTTAAAGGAAGTAAAAGTCATTCTTGTCCAATTTTTTATAAATATTGTCTCATTCCGAACTTTAGTGCCTGGTTGATTTTACTATCACAGCTTTAGGTTTGCTACAATTCAAATAGAAAAGATGACAGTGTATATTCAGGCCCAGCCATATTCTGATGGAATTTCCAAATCTGGATTATGACCCTTCCTTCCTCCCTTCCTCCCTTTATATGTGTGTGTGCGTGTATATGTGTGTATATCCAGAAGTTTTTATATAAGCAGAATTGTTCGGTGCTGATGTGGACTAGAAATTATACGTATACTTTAATACATCCAATAGAAGTGGGTATTTACATACAAAACACATGCACAAGATTATTCATAGAGGGTTTCTTCATCAACAGCTAGAAACTGGAAACACTCACAATAGTCATCAACGTAGGACGGATTTTTTTAATCCGTAATGTAGTGTATTTATAGTAGATAGCAATGGATAAAACCAAATTATACGTCACAAAGTGGATAAAACTCAGACATGATGCTGAGCCACAAAAAATAGTCACCAAAAGAGTATATATGTATTTGTGTTTACTAATGATTTTCATTTAATTAAATTCAAGACCAAGCAAACCAGTCAATGGTGACGCAGAACGGAATAGTTACTGTTGGTGGGGATGTTACTGAGAGGGCGGAGCAGGAGCTTTCTGGGGTGCTAGCGGCGTTTAGAGCAGTGGGAACAGGTGTATCCCATGTATAAGCGCATCGAACTGCATGCTCAGTGAGGGAGCGTGTCTCTCCGTGTTAATTATATGCCAACAGAAAATGTTTCTAAAAAGGAGTCTGACTTTAGAGTCTCTCAGAATTTATCAATTAGCTTGACTGTGAGAGGAAAAAGAATTTCTGTAGCCTGTGCAACCAAAAAACCTGAGCTTGTGGGAGCCTGTTCAAAGTATAGCGATGAGTACTCATAAAAAGGCAAAGAAACTGGGGCGCCTGGCTGGTTCAGCTGTCAGAGCACGCAGCCATTGATCTCAGGGTGGGGAGTTCAAGCCCCACGTTGGGTGCAGAGATTACTCAAATAAACAAATATTTTTTTTTAAAGGCAAAGAAACTAAAAAAAAAAAAAGGCCCAGTTACAACCTTTGGAACGTCCTAAATGTACGCTCCTAAGTATTTAAGGACGACTCGACTCAGGTGCGGTCCGGGGAGCTGCAAACGCAGGAGGCCCGCGGCGGGCCAGTCACCTCCGCTGCTCTCCGTTCTGTCCCGCCTCCTGCGGGTCCACGAAGGCCATTCACTCCCTCGGGTCAGGGTCAGGGTCAGGGTCAGGAACAGGGCAGCCACCCTCGACTCTCCCCCTCAAACAGCCCTCTTTCCCCACCTATTCCCTCCAACTCCAGTCCCCAGGGGTGGAGCCCACCTGTCCGGCCCTTCTGAGGTAAGGACCGGACGGGAGGAGCAGGCGGGGAGGAAAGGAGGGCCCGGCCCAGGGCGGGGACGCAGGACCCCGGGGCCGCCCCCCGGAGCCAGCAGGCTGCTCTGAGAAGGGGACGACACCCCCTCCCGGCTTCCCTCGGGGATCTGACGGAGCAGCGGACTGATCGGGGATCTGACGGAGCAGCGGACTGAGAGCCGGCGGCAGCGCAGGGAACGCGAGCCCAGGGGCCACAGGGCGGCCCACGAGCCACGGCCTGGCCGCAGGGCGGGGCAGCGGCGGGGGCCGGGCGCCCCCCACCCCCGGACACGGCACCCGCCTGCCCGCTCCAGGCCGCGGCGTGACCGGGGCCGCTCGGCCCGGACGACGCCCAGTGCTCGTCTCTGGACGGCGCGCGGGCCGCCCCCCAGGGCGTCCGTCCCTCCCTGCAGCACCGAGACCCCGCGTCCCCCGCGGGGGCCGCCCCCAGCAGGCCGTCCGTCCCTCCCTGCAGCACCGAGACCCCGCGTCCCCCGCAGGCCGCCCCAGGCCCGTCCGTCCCTCCCTGCAGCACCGAGACCCGCGTCCCCCGCGGGCCGCCCTGGGGCGTCCGTCCCTCCCTGCAGCACCGAGACCCCGCGTCCCCGCGGGCCACCCCAGGCCGTCCGTCCCTCCTGCGCGCAAGGACCCCGCGTCCCCCGCGGGCCGCCCCAGGCCGTCCGTCCCTCCCTGCAGCACCGAGACCCCGCACGTCCCCCGCGGGCCGCCCCCAGGCCGTCCGTCCTCCCTGCAGCACCGAGACCCCGCGTCCCCGCCCGGGCCGCCTGGCCGTCCGTCCCTCCCTGCCAGCACCGAGACCCCGCGTCCCCCCGCGGGCCGCCCCAGGCCGTCCGTCCCTCCCTGCAGCACCGAGACCCCGCGTCCCCGCGGGCCTCCCCCAGGCCGTCCGTCCCTCCTGCAGCACGGACCCGCGTCCCCGGAGCCACCCTAGGCCGTCCGTCCCTCCCTGCAGCACCGAGACCTCCGCGTCCCCCGCGGAGCGCCCCCAGGCCGTCCGTCCCTCCCTGCAGCACCGAGACCCGCGTCCCCCGCGGGCCACCAGGCCGTCCGTCCTCCCTGCAGCACCGGGGCCGCGTCCCCGCGGCCGCCCCCAGGCCGTCCGTCCCTCCCCTGCAACACCGAGACCCCGCGTCCCCCGCGGAGCCACCCCAGGCCGTCCGTCCCTCACGGCTGAGACCCGCGTCCCCCGCGGGCCGCCCCCCAGGCCGTCCGTCCCTCCCTGCAGCACCGAGACCCCGCGTCCCCCGCGGGCCGCGCCTCCGCGGAGCCAGCGACAGCGACACCGGGGGCACCGGGCACCGCGCGCTCAGGTCTCCCCCCCCGCCCAGGGCAGGGCCTGCCTAAGTCTCATCGTGCACTTCCTGCATAAATGATGAAATCTCTAACAGTAAAATTCCTCTTACGTACTTATTTTTTTTTAATTGTGAATGTGTATTTGTTTGGGAGAGAGTGTATGGATGGGGGAGGGACGGAGGATCTGAAACAGGCTCTGGGCTCACAGTGGAGAGCCCCGCGCGGGGCTCGAACGCACAAACCGTGAGATCATGACCGGAGCCTACGTCGGACGCTTAACAGACTGAGCCCCCGGCGCCCCTCCCGTTAGGCATCTATGAACAGAAGCTAGGCCTCCAGTGCCGCGGGACTAAGCGGGTCATGTCGTCTCGCTGGCCATGTCAGGAGATGCTGGGCGACCAGAGGAGGCAAGAGTGGACGTCTGCACGGATGCAGTGGAGTGGATCCATCCTCACTGCCGGGCGTCTACACTGGGAGTGCTACAAACGTCGGCCCCCTTTTCGGAGGCACAGGGGCAGCAGAGACGGATGCTCACTTAACTCCGTTTTGAACAACATGGTCATTATCATAAAACATGGTAGGGCAGAAAAAAATGTGAAGGCAACCAGTCAGTTAAACAGTCTTAAAGTAGCGTTGGGCAAGAAATTTTACTCTGATGAATTTCGTAAGTGATTCCTTCACAAAAGCATCAAGCTGTGCTATGCATATTTATTCTGTCATACTGCTAGAATCATACGCTACAGGATTTCAAGTAGAAATCTGTGTTTGAAGAGAAAGGTAAAAACGTACTGAAGGAGTAAGGATTACAAAAACAAATTAAAAAAAAATCTGGTATTCAACATGACTGACTTCTAGAATCAGAAGGATCAATTCTTAGGACTTTTTTACATCCTTGTTGGTAGCAAAGCACCGACAAGTTTACAAATATCAACAAGAGGTGACACAATTCAAGCCACTGGTGGATAACCTACTTTTCTACAATAAATCCTAATCTTCAGCGCTCCCGGGTTCTAAGTGAAGCACTAAAAAATATGAAGAGAAGGAGGCTGAAGAACAGAGTATCTCTACTTCTCCCACATCAGGGAAGCTCTCAGGCCTTCCCTTCTGTAAAATCCTCTAGAGCACAGCGGCCAAGAGGGTGAACTTGGGCGTCGGCGCATAAGGAGCAGCCTCGGCTCTACCACCTGTCAGCTCTCGGACCTGGGCCTGCCTTGCTGCCTCTGTTTTCTCATGTGTAAAACGGACGTAACAGAATGTCTATCTCATAGGCTACGGAAGGTATTACATGAGTTCATTTAAGCTCCTGTAATTAGAGCTTAGAAGTAATTAGAACAGCATGTACACAATGCTTAATAAATGTTAGCATTCGTCTGTGCCCTAGTGTGTGGCTTGATACAGTGGTGAATCTAGACAGTTCCCGCCCTGTGGGGTTATGTCACACCAATAAACACATGAGTGTCGGGGCGCCTGGGTGGCTCAGTCGGCTGAGCATTCGACTTCAGCTCAGGTCATGATCCCACGGTTCAAGGGTTCGAGCCCTGAGTCGGGTTCTGTGCCGACAGTTCAGAGCCTGGAGCTGCTTCAGATTCTGTGGCTCCCTCTCTCTCTGCCCCTCCCCTGCTTGTGCTCTGTCTCTCTGTCTCTCAAAAGTAAACAAGTAAATGTTAAAAATAAATAAATAATAAATACATGATTGTGGATTTTTAATAAGCAACATTAAGAACCTAGTCTGAGAATGACCAGGGAAGGCAAAGGAATCATCAGTTAGATTCTAAGAGCCAGGAAAAAGTGAACAAATTGCTGATGTGTTGCAGAGCTCCTCAAAGTCTCCACTGAATAACAGATTTTAAAGAGTGGAAGGTAAGGAGAATTGAAAAGTAAGGAGACAGGACCTATGATCTGTGTTTCTGAAGTTTCTGTAGTCACACAGATAATTAAACCCTTACGAAAGCTGCCAGCATGTTCTATAAGAAGATCACGAATATAGAGTTTTATTATTTCTTCTGTAAGATTGAATATAAGAAGTTGTAATATAAAGACTATGAAAATAATGGGAAATAAGCAAACCAGATGCAATCATTAAAAATAACTATTGCTAACTCTTGGCTTCACAGTCTCTTTGGACCAGGTCGAACCGTAACTGCGCAGTGGGTCGATCAAATTTTTATGACACCAAATTACGGGTTACAACTTCTTGAGCACGTCTTTCCAAGCTTTACTTCTCTTGATCCACCTTGAGGATCAGGCTAATTAATTACTAAACAAAAATAGCCAAGGTCACCATTTATTGGGAGCTTATTATAGGTCAGTAACTGTGCGCATTAATCAAATCTTCATTTTTATGTGCTTCGGTTGTTAAATGTTAAATATCTCATACAAAAAAGCACCTGATTCCTGCACCCCAACCACGTGGTATTTTATATCTATTTTCCAAGGAAATTCTTGCGCTTGGCTTATAAAACACGGAAATAAAAGCACAGACATTTCTGGCCCGAAAATGGCATTACCTTTTTATACCTTCTCTAAAGTCAGATCGATATTAAAAAATATGAAGCGTAACTAGAAAAAAGTCAATGTTGTAAAAACTCATTATTTCTAGAATTACTTTATAAAATAATTTTCCTTGAAGGCACGGACAGTAATCGCAGTGCTAACTGGGTAAACCTACTCTGTCTTCTCAAAACAGAAACAAGGCCTTCCGTGAGGCAGCACTCAACAATAAGGAGGAAATTACAAAAGCGGAGAAACATCAGCTCTCCCTTCTCTGTGCACCTTTCCTAAAAGACGCACACGTGCCCAGCAGTCATCATGTAGGAGGCCGATTTCTCCGTGCATATCTATTCTCATTTCATGTAATACCAACAACTCAATTCTCTTCAGCATTTGCACATATTATCATAAATGCACACGGTATGAGAATTGCCAAAACCTAAAATGGCCCAATCGTTAAATAAGCAAGGATGAGCTGGGGGATAACTAAAAATACTCTTGGATTAGAAAAGTTCTTTTTTTCTTCCCTGAAGTTTATTATTCCATAGGTTCTGGCAGTTACAATTACTTTTACCAAAATCAGTAATAGTAATGCACACCAGTGCTATAAAATTCACATTGAGCCTAATGTAAAAAAAATGAGCAAAAATTCAACCAATAAATGACACAAGAAGAAAGAAAATGGAAATTAAACACAGAAATCAGAAGAAATACACTTGGCAAAGAGGTACTGGGAACTTCTCTCTTAACCAAACATGTTTTCCCCACTCTGAGAACAGGAGACTTGTACATTAATTTCTGACTGGAGGTAGAGTTAATGCATCTTTAATATGCATTTGAAAGCACAGGCCTTGGTTGAAATAATGTTCATATTCTCTAAATTCCCTGCTGATGCAAGAAACATGTGGCTGAGGGGAGGGAAGAGTACAGAAATTAGTTAACCCAGCTGGAAAGAAAGACTTTGGGAAGTGACAAGGCCTGGGACACCAAGATGCTCTCGAGGAAATGGGGAACAAGGGGAAAGTCGCAAGTTTATGCGCTACTAAACTTTCATCTTAAAGGCAATTCTGATTCCATATCCTCCATCAATTATCCTGTCAATAAAAAAAAAAAAATGGAGGAAAAAAACCCCACCCCACCTAACTACTACTACAACTACCATCTACAATGGCGGACCATTAATACTCCTCACATTCTAGCTCAATAGACATGTACTAGACTGACTCTAACGTGTATCTTCCTTACTTTGGCTCAACTGATCAAAACACAGACAATTTTCTTTTTAAATTTAGGGATAGTAAAATCTTTCAGGATTTTTACTCTTCACAGACTGATTTTGTACAGCACTGTGAATACCAACAGCACTTTTTAAATAAAACAGAAAAGGAAAAGGCAATACAGGTAACAGAATGTCCTACCTGGTGGTACTTCCTGTTGTTCTGCAGGGGACATGTGTGATTCTACAATAAATAATGAAATTACAATCCGTTACATATTGCTGACCAATGTTAAGTTACAGTGAATATTTTGACATTTTTGGTTCACAAGAAACATTAGGTTTTCACACTATTACAACAAAGAAGCATTAGCTATAATTTTGCAAAATGTTGTATACTTTGCAAGTGTTTTGCAAGGCAGGCTCTACATTATCTGCCTGACTGACTAACCTCAAAACTCACTGCCAGGGCAAAGGAGACATGAACTAAAACCTAGGTTTTGGTCATAATTTTGCATCAGGCTTGATAAGACAGCTGAGAAAAGGGGCTCAAAGCCTCTTGTTAAAAAGTTTTTAATATATAACCTCTAATTGAAATGTGAACAAACAACACAAAGAAGATGAAATAGAAACCTAAAAGTGAATCATTATCCTTAATAAAGATTTTGGAAAGTAATATTCAAGTTAACATAATCAACACTAGCCAAAAATGTGGATATGACTTTTTTAACATCTTGCCTCTTTCCTGGCTACTTCAACCCACTTGTAACTAAACTGTAGGCTTCATCATCTAATGGTATAATATACTGATCTGCTTCATTCTATAAAATTTTATCATGTATTAAGATCTTCATGTGTAACAACCCACTGAACATAATCTAGAGATAAGATTATATCAGCTTTCCTTTTGCTTCTAAAGACCTGTAACAGACTTGGGTCAAAAGGAAGAATTTTAAATAGCTTTTTCTAAAACTCATATATTTATGCAGCTATCTTAATCATTTTTCTTCTTACATTATTTAGCTTCTAATTTTAAGAATAATACATGACCAAATGGCAAATTTGGAAATATTTTACAGAAAAGGAAAAGAGGGGGGAAAAAAAAAACCCTCTTACTTTCCCCCCAATCACTGATATTCTTATATATTTCTTTGTTTTAGTGGCAGTACTGTGTTTCCTAGCTTTCTGTGTTGTGACTGGCTTGTTAAGGTTTGCCTACTGATTTCGTTCTTAGTAACTCAGAGATATATTAACACTTTATCAACTGTATTAATATTCTTTTTCTTTCTGAATTTCTTTCACTTGTCATTTTAGGTTTGAAAAAGCTGTGTGCATCATAAAGTATTAATAGCTTCCATTTTTATTTCCATCACTGATGTTATACTATGAAAGCCTTATTATTATTGCAAGATAAAGTAAATTTTCAACTAATTTTATTCTGGAAAAAAATGGTACATTTAACAAACTTACCTGAAATTTATTTGGGTAATGACATTAACAAGAAGATTTTTAAAAAGGAAACAGCTAACTAATTATATAAGTACAACCTGATTTTCTTTACTCCAGGCCTTTTTAAACCCACTCCAGTATCGCTTTCAACTCCCATCAATTTATTCAAATAGCCTTAGCTAAACTCACCAATAACTCTATGTTCCCACATGCAATTGACGCCTGTCAGTATGAAAATTCCAACGGCAATAGCATGAAACATATTCCCTTTCCTTCTGCTCTTTCACATTCTTTTCTACTGACTTTCCTCAAGCCTCGCTGGTTGTTCAAACCTCACAATGTCGGGATTCCCTGGGGTTCAGTCCTAGGATTGCTTGTCTACTCTCTCTACACTCACAAAATTTTATCCATTTCCGTGGAGTTAGTACCATCTTCATGATGATGGCTCCCTGACACTTACAGCAATCCCAGGTCTTGCCCATCTTGTTCAGACTCGCATAGCCAACCCCCTACTTGACACGTCCATCTGGGAATCTCACATCCCTCCTAACCTTATAATGTCTGATATGAAGCCTTGATTTTCTCCCCTAAACCAATTTCTCCTGTATCCCAGTTTTCTTCTCAGTAAATGGCCCCATCATTCATCACTTATTTGAACCAAATAACTTTATTCCTCTTTCCTTCACAATCATCAAAAAGTTCCATCCACTGTAATTCAAACATGTATCTCAAATTCTAAGCTGCCCCCATTCCCGTGGCCGTATTACTCCAGGCCACCTTGGTCGCCTCCAGGACTGGTGCCCAGTCATGTCCTGATGCGCGGCTGCTGCTTCTGTTCTCGCTCCGTCCACTCGATTCTCTAACCAGGAGTGGAAGTAACTCTTTACAACACAAGTCACATTATGCCATATCTCATTTAAGTGTTTCCCCAGATTCCCACTGTACTTGGATTATAATCCAAATTCTTCACTACGTACTCCAAGTTCACAACTGATCTGTCACCTCTTTAACGCTTAAGCCAACTCAAGTTTAGTTTTCTGTAACAGGAAGTACCTTACTGACACAGATGGGGGATAAAAGAGGGTTATGGCACAGGATGGATATGCCAAAGGTGTACTTCTGAACAGATCACCCTAACGGCATCATGACAGATGGATTTGAAGGGGGTAAGTGTGGAAGTGAGGAGATGGGCTAGAAGGCTACCATTGTTGTCCTGAACTAGGTCACTAACGCTACGGAGAAAAGAATGGATTTGAGAAATGTATTAGAAGCCCGTTCAACAGGACTTGGGATTAGCTACAGAAATGGAGGAAGTGTCAGTGATGACAGTCACATTTCTGGCTTGGGGATGCAAGTATATATTGATGCATCCAGCCCAGTCAGGGAAGAGGGGAAAAGAGAAAGTTTGTGGGTGTGTGAAGATGATGAGTTCATTCTTTTTAAAGAAAAATTTTTTTAATGTTTATTCATTTTTGAGAGAAAAACAGAGCTTGAGTGGAAGAGGGGCAGGGAGAGAAGGAGACACAGAATCTGAAGCAGCTCCAGGCTCTGAGCTGTCAGCACACAGCCCAAAGCAGGGCTTGAACCCACGAACTGTGAGATCATGACCTGAGCCAAAGTCAGATGCTTAACCCACTGAGCCACCCAGGCTCCCCAAGATGATGAGTTCATTCTCACTGTCCATTCAGGCGCCGCAGGAGCACAGCAACTACAGGCAGGCCGACGGTGCACAGTCCGGAGCCCCACTGCCCCCCAGAAGGAATTCCCTTCTGCTAACAGTCTCCACCATGGCCTGGACTGGTTCATCAAAATGCCTGAAAAGTCTCCGGAAAAACTGTACTTCTACTACAGGAAAGGCAGGGCCAAGAGGCATATTGTGTGTGATGCTTGGCCTCCTATACAAAACAATATACGTGGGGTGGGTTGGCTAAAGTTCTTCCTAGGGATGTGGGGTTTCCATTTTCTGATTCTAACTGGAGAGAAAACAGACTCGCTACGTCCTTCATAGAGCACAGATAGCAGGCGGTGGGAGAAAATCTGAAGGCAATCCAGCCTGCGGCACAGAGACGAATCCGCATGTACACGGTGCTCCCAGAAGGGCAGAGCACATGAAGAGGGCCACCCTGGGGTCTCCACGTGGCCTCCACCTCTCCTATCTTCCCCCGCTTCAGTCCACTAGACTAGTAAAGATTCTGCCTCACCAAGCTCAAGTGCAGGAACACTTCATCTGAAAGATGACAATTAGTGGCTCATAAGAGAATTCTAAGAGTAATTTTTAAAAATTCTCCATTACATGTTCCCGGTGGCAGCTTCTTGTTGTGAAGCCCGTGGACCCCAGCATCCACTACAGGCCCCAAGCCTGGGTCCAATACCAGCTTAGATACTTTTGGCCTGACGTGGGGCCAGCCACTGACCTCCCTTCAATGTCAGCCCTTCATTTATTTAAAAAAGAAAAAAAAAAAGCAGAATGATATTTATCCTACCTCCTCCTCAGTGTCCTCCGTGAGGAACTGAAATAACGTATGTGAAAGAAGTGTGCAAACTGTTAGAATCTCTGTAACTCTACCTGTGTTAAGGTACCACCACGTAACATATGCAACAATTCTAATTTTTCAGAGACAATCCTTCACTTTTAAAGATAGTCTGTTGGGGGCTGGGCGGCTCAGTCAGTTAAGCATCCGACTTCAGCTCAGGTCATGCTCTTGCACTTCGTGGGTTCGAGCCCCGTGTCAGGCTCTGGGCTGACAGCTGGGAGCCTGAAGCCTGCTTCAGATGGTGTGTCTCCCTCTCTCTCTGCCCTCCCCTGCTCATGCTGTCTCTCAAAAAGAAAAAAAAAAAAAAAGTGTTAAAAATTAAAAAAAAAAAAAGTCTGTCCGGCTGTATAGCAACTAAAGGACCCAACTTTCAACCCACCCCTGCCCAAGGCTAACCCCTTCTGATCAAATCACCTTCCCTTTTCAGAGTCACCCTCCTCACTGCGACCAGTTACTTTCTATTTTGCTATCCTGTTTTTATCTCTGTTGCTGCACTTTTCATAACCTTTACTTACTTTGTCATGTTTGACCATGAGAATGCTAATACCGAGGAAAACAGAATTTCTGTCCATTTTCAGGCGGGTCCCCCTCCCCCTAACTCCAACCACCACACACACAGCGAAGTGCTCAAGCATGCTTGTTGAACACATGAACATAAATTGAGTACAAAAAGCAAAGCAATCTATAAAACTAACTTACCTTCTAAAATGACGTTTGAATCTTCTACAACATTATCTAAAAAGGAAAAAGAAAAAAAAACACACAAATTTTACATTCACTCACACTACATCCCTAAATTAGCTTATCTCTACTCAGATACCTAAATTTGGCTCATTTTAGACTGGGGCTTCATATATAGAGAGTCACAAGTATTTATATTAGCATATCCACTTTAATTCCTAAATTACATTCAAAGAATTTACTAAATAGGCTGATATCATTCATGGTGACATAAAACCTGCCATAAGTAGGGAACAAATATACTGGCAAATCCAGTTACTCCCTTGGAGACTTGAAAATGTATTTCTCACTAACATCTGTCTTTGTTCTAGAAGCTACCTGAGTTTTCACTTGTTTATAGAAAAAGCTTACCTGAACTTTCTATCCCTTCATTTTCTGATGGCTCATATACTAGAAAATACACAGAAAAAGAGAATCTTTTAGGACTACATAACTCTCACTATACTACAACATTCGTTTTATGGCTTCAAGAGCAGAGACAATGTCTAAGTCATCCTTGAACCCCTAGGGCTTAGTCACTGGGACGCGGCAGGCTACACAGGAGGCTGGGGAAGGGTTTGGTGCAGAGTGAAACAAGCCCAGATCCAAAGTCTGGGTCGGCCACCTGTTAGCCAGAGAAGATGGTCAATTACGTAGCTTTCTTCATGTAAAATGGGGGAAATTAAGGTTCTTCCCAATCTCCTGCAGTATTACCAAGATCCACACTTCGTTTGCTCCCTGACGAATTTCTCTTTTCTTTTTTTTTTTCATGTCTGTGGTGAAGGATTCTTCTGAGCTTTCGCCGGGCAGATTCTCTACTCTGTTTAGGGAACAACTCTCCAGACACCTGCCGGCACTCCGGACACCTCGGGTGCTTCCTGCGCTATTCCAGTCACCGGCCCCTTGCCTCGTCAATGGCTCTAATCTTCACCTCAAACTTCAGGGAAGCCCTCCCTGGTCCACTAACTAGAACAGTAGGTCTCCTCAATATATGCTTTTGTTACACACCATACTTGTTCTCACCAGCACTGAGCGCTACTGCAACAAGACACTAAACTGAAGTCATTTGTGTAACGTCCACCCCCTGCTAGGACACAGGGTCCATGGGAGTAGGGAGCACGGGTGTGCTCCTCCCCAGAACGGTCCAGTGTCCTGTGTTTTGGACACAAGGCAGTTAATACATATGCAGTATATGAATCAGTCAGTCAGACGGCCAGCTGCTTCCGTCATTTCCTAGGTACACCCAATGTAGGCTTGGTGCTTTCTAGAAGTTTTTATATGGAAAGCTGGTTCCCTCCCCAGCTTTCATAAGCCAGGGTCTAGGTGTGGGGAGGTTAATACAGAATATACTCTGTGCTCCCCATGAAAAATGCTTTTGCTTTCACCTGACTTACAGCTTCAGTTACACATTTACTTGGTATCCCTAGTCTGGTTCCTGAATTCTACAAAGGCATCTTTTTAGAACAGTGTGAATAATCTTCTATTCTACTCAATCCATTGTTTGAAAAGTTTAGTTTCTATATAGCAAGGTAATCCAAAGTATCTCACCAAATCTTGATGACCCCTTAGGTCATATTTACTACTCTTTCTTACCATTTTAAATTATACTCATTCTGATATTCTGCCTGGGAAACTACATTTATTTTTACAGCACTCTCATTAGCATGGTATCTAATTCTACATGTCTTTCAAGTTCGATTTTAAGGTTCTCTGGATCTAGTTTTCAAATTGGCTTCCAAACATGTTCTTTCTAGCACATTTAGAAAAACACTATAATAAGTGGCAGAAATCAGAAAAGTATGTCCAGTCACATCTCTACATGGCACTTTTAATTTCCAAATTCCTATTTTCTCCTTTAAATTCAAAACTAAAAAGAAAATCTAAATGCAATCATAGCAGCCAAGTTATTTAACTTCTTATAAAAATATTAGTTCTTAAAGACACAACCAGGCATCATCCATATCCCATTAGACACAGCCGCTGTGAATGGTCCTCTTAGTAGGACCTCAAATCGTGAATACACATGCTGAGTAAATCAGCATATCAGGTTCATATGCAGCCATTGCTAATTTTCTCCAACTGAGAATCACCAATTATCATGAGACCATACGTTTCTTGAGCCAAGGGACTCGATGTTGATCCTATTTAAATATGAAGCCCCCAAACCGTCCCGCACATAGGAAGTCCTCCATATTTGACTCGCACACTAAACATTTCTTCATCCTTCTTGGTTACACTCAACTGACGTCTTTCCTCTGACAGAGCCGTCCCTGAAGGTGGTGGGATAAAGATGATCCACCGCTGCTTTATCAGGTCTTAGTCATCATGAACTCGGGCCAATCATTTACATTCTCTGAACCTTATTTCTTTCATCTGGGAAGCAGCAAAAATAGAATCTACATCATGGAGTTTAATAAAAAGCATGGGAAGTGCAGGGGTGACAGGAGCAGCTCTAAGTGCCTAAATCTGCCTCTAGTGCCACTCATACCACAAATGCGCCTGGACGCTGTTCTTCATGCCACTTCTAAGCCGGCAGTGAAAGTCCTGTGTACCTTCCTCCAGGCTAGCAGATCTGTCACCCTAAGAGTGGGATTACTTTGTAGAGGCAGCAAGAGAAGTTAAACTCCGACTAGTCTTCCATGCACACGACAGATTTTAGTCAAAGACAGCTATGACTACAAGCAATGAGGTAAGTATTTGTGCACCATTTTCAACTGCTTCCTATGGCAACTCTGCAAAGAGTTTAAGAAATTATTTAGTCAATGGCAGAACTACTGGAGGGGGTAAACGGTCTCCCCAAGTAAATTCTTTGAAAACTACCATTCCTTTGGATATTTTAAGTTGTGGCATTTGTAGCTTATAACATTATTCTCCATACTCTACAGTCAAACTCTGAGTAGCTTTTAAAATAAGAAGATGGCTTAAGGTTAAGAAGTGTTTTTCAAACCTGGTTCATCATAGTCTTGGTATGTAATGTCATCTGCAAAAAAAGAGAATAAAACTAAAGTATTAAATGAGTTATTCTGTGTCACTGCTTAGCTAAAAAGCACAACTTAATCTCAAACACAGAATTCTATTCCTTGCAATATTAATGCCTGCAGTCAGCGATGAGTGCCTCTGCCCCAAAACGAGACAAAATGACAAGCAAATTATTTTCATAAAAATCCCTCAAACTGGCAGAAAGCAAGATATGCAAAAAGGAGCATTAATGATTAATATCTTCTTTTGTGGTGCCAGGGTAGGCGAGGCAAAATATGAAGGTCTGATATACTTTTAATAATCTAATCTTGTTACAAAGCAAAAAGACTTGTATTAGGTGTTAAAATTACTTCTTTGACTCCTTTGAAAGACAAATCACCGTGTTTTTATAGCATTGCAACTGTAAAGCCTTAAAGTGACATTTATCATCTAACGCAATTGTTCGCGCGATACCTGCATCACGGAATGTTTCCTCATCGCCGCCTGCTACTGGGTCCATGGAATCTAAAAAGAACAAACACACACCTCTGCCAAACATGACAAAACCAAACACCTTACCGGACACCATTCTAATGTATTTACAGATTAATTCTAATCTTCACAACTGTGTAAGATAGGTGTCGTCATTATCATTTGACAAAGTTTAAGCCGAATAAAGTTCCAAAATTTTCTAGGTCACAAAGACAGGAAGGAACAGAACCAGTCAGGCTCGACCACACCATCCCACCTCGTTAATGTCCGAATATCCTGGGTCCTGACTACGAAGAGAAAAATCCCAATGGTGGTTTGAAAACCCCATCTCCTTTTTTCCCCACTCGTCGATGTAATATTAAATTATGTTCAGAAATTTCTGTAAATGTCTGGGCACCAAAAATGATTATGAATATTATAAAGAGCACTCTGACTTGAATCAGAGTGAATCATTAAACCTGGGGTCACAGGAGATCACAAACCTGGGGGGTCCTGCTCGTACATCATCTCCTCCATATCCTGGTCATAGACCTGTGAAGCTGTAAATTAAGAAATGATGAGGAAACTTCAAATATGTCTCAAGAAGGATTACACTTGATATTCAAAATAGGAAAAGCCCAATATCTAGTGATAACAGAAATGTAAATGTAAAATCACATTATAATGATGCTCCCATTTATATTCACTCATGAAACATGCAGGTACTAGGTTTGGTAAATGCCTAACGCAAAGATGAATAAGACAGTGCACGTCATCCACGGGTCTATAATCGAACCACAGAATGGTGAAGCTATACTCTCATTTAGATTTGCAAATCGACTATATTCAGCAAAAGACTAATAAGGCAGAGACAGACAGACAGACAGAGAGCACAGAGACAGCGGTACAGGTGAGCCGCCCTCCCCTCCACTCATCAAGCACCTGCCGCAGTGTGTGCCTGAACAAGGACACACACATTTCCTAGCCCCGTACACTTGGACTTAACACCTGAGGACTCCCAGACTGCAATGTATTTACATATTCATATTTTTGAATATGTTCATATTATTGATGCAACATAGGTCCTAAGTGACAGCCAACAACAGATCGGGTCTTCCAGCACAGAAAGGGGTCTACTTCAATCATGGAAGAAAAAACTGGCCAACACAGGTTTACCAAAAGATGACACGTCCATCTCTAGTGTGGCCATATCTTCTGGGCATGTGTGACCAGTGACATCGCACAACTTTGACCTTCCACTGACTTTGTAACTTAAGACTATAGAACGTGTGCTTCTATATCTTCTGACTTAGTAATCCCACTACCGGGAATTTATCCTTAGGAAACAGACTTCAAAAGCACAAAAACTAGATTCACAAAGAAATATATATATGAAATTATCATATATTATAACAATTAGCTATACATATTGCATATACTTTATGTTACAAAATATAATCATAAATAATTATAGATAATATATTTTTTCTCTCTCATGATGTTTTATAGGAAAAGACTCATTCTAATTAAGAAAAATAGAATAGTTTTAAGTTTAAATCTTACCTGTCTCTTCTACAGGGTAACTATCTTCGGTTTCTGGAAAGAATAACATCAAATCAGTAGTACTACTTTGATAAAACCGTATATATATATATACCATTGATGTATATTCTGAATCCATGCTTATCATTGATTTCATTTTGAAAGTAAATATTAAGATAAAACATGGAAGTATCTATCAACAGTCTGCTAAACACTTTAACTTTCATGAGAACCACACTTGGAAATGTCTACGCCTTGTCTTCGGTCCACTCAATGCCGCCCGATCCTGGACTGGAGGGGAATGGACAGAAAAGCACAGTGACACGGCTGGACTCCGGAAAGGGTGAATTCCTAGTCCACGTCACATTCCACTGTGGGGTCCTACTTTCTAGAGCAAAAGCACCGTCTATAGATGGGAACTCCAGGAAGAACGGAGGAGACTCTCTAAGACGGGGCGCTGAATGGGAACTGTGGTCCTAACTGAACCCGCAGACCCCCAACAGCCAAGTGCTGCCGACACTGGGTCCTCACTGCTCCTGAGACCCTTGTTAATGTGACAGCTACACGAGGTAAAGATGTTTTCAATTTCTGAAAAATTTTAATAAACAACTTATAAGTTCACACTGAATCTATGTTCAAATTAAAGATTAGGTCAGAGGAGCGCCTGGGTGGCTCCGGGTTCTGCGTCCGACTTCAGCTCAGGTCATGATCTCACAGTCCTTGAGTTCAAGCCCCGTGTCAGACTCTGTGCTGGCAGCTCAGAGCCTGGAGCCTGCTTCGGATTCTGTGTCTCCTCTTTCTGCTCCTTCCCTGCTCATCCCTTTGTCTCCCTCTCCTCAAAAATAAGTAAACATTAAAAAAAACTTTTTAAAATAAAGGTTAGATCAGAATGTAAGGACTTCTCAATTTATTAACTTTTTAGAAGTCTGTCTTCCTACCCCCAATCTATAACTCCTAACCTCAAAAATATCAAATTCCGTATGTTTCAGATTGAGTGTCTTAACTGAAATCTGTTATATAAGCAGCAACTGAGACCAAAATTCCGAGTAAGTTCATCTTCCCGAGGCATCTCGGTCGAGGACAGGAGGGAACAGGAGATGCCGGGAAATGTGGAAGTCATTTTAGCAGCATCCCCACTCAGCAGCTAGAAACAGTTTTCGTTCCGAGAGAAATTTTAACAGATGTGATAACTAAAGGTCTAACGTTCTAAAGCTGGTCTATAAATGCCTATTTTCGATGCACAATGCTGCTGAATTTAGATACAAGCTCAAAAGCATTTGAGTGTACATTTTTCACAGAAAATGATGTATATACAGTTTTGTAGGTTGGTACGGAAACCAAGCCACCACTCATTATTTCTATGGAAAAATGTATTTCCTGACCTTGACAACAGGCATGACTGTACGGTTTTGGAAATACATTCATTCATAAATCAAGAACTTCTTGCTTCCAAAGTAGTTTCCCAATACATTAAATGTTGTAAAAAGTAGATACACTTTACCCTCTCATTACTTTCATGCCTTTAAAAAGTCCCAGCAACCATTTTTCAATTTACTGTGACCCGGCTATCGCTCCACTCAATTCTGAGCCTGGACAGGTGCCATGGCCCGCCCTGGCTCCCCCTGCCTATGAGCACAGGTGCACAAGCCTCAGCTTATTCATACCCAGCTCAGCAGGATATGAACAAATAAACAGCCTGGCCACACTTTCACTGGATCCTGGCTGTACTCTGATATGACCTGGGGAACTTTTACAATTATCCATTTTCAGGGCCCCATACCTGAAACATTGATTCACTTTGTGTAGAGCGCATCAGAAGTGGTCTTTTGTGTCCAAGACGGAAAACGATTTGTGGGGATATCAGTCCACCTTATGTGGACCACGTCTGCAAGAAATTCTCTCTTTGATTCCATGGTTCTATGGCTATGGCCCTAGACCTTCCTCCCCCGATTGCTGCTGTGGATTTCATTTATTACTTGTTTCTCAGTCTGTCTACCTGTCCAAACTCGACTTGGGCTTAGCTGACCCCTGAACCCTGCCAGACCCCTCTGCTCCAGACCCTTTGGTGGCCTGTGGTGTTGACTTGTTGCCTGGGTCCCAGAGCAACTCTACCACAGACTCTGATGATGACTATATGGCGGGCCGTAGTGCGCTACGTGGATGAGTAGGAGTGGGTGCTGTCTCTCAACCTTTCTCTTTAGTTTTACTCTTTAGAAACGAAACATCCATCTTAAACGATGTTTCAGTGTATTCATTTTAAGATTATATACATACAATTATATGATTTATGTGTTTATATAGTCTAAATAAAACAACATTAATCAATCAGAGTACAACAATTATGGATTAAAGTCTTTCGGGGCACCTGGCTGGCTCAGTTAGTAGAGCATGTGACTCTTCAGCTCAGGGTCATGAGTTCAGGCCCGACATTAGGCACAGAGCTTATTTAAAAAAAAAAAAAAAATAAGTAAAAATATTAAAAGAAAAATCTTTCAAGAACTCATTAAAGTCTTTAAGAGCTACTTTAAGAAAAAAGAAACAGAAAAGAGATACCCTAAGAACAAAGCATGTGCACTTTTTTAACAAGGCTTCAGATAACTGTGGTAGTGTCACATTAAGACATAACAGAGCACAAAATCTATGAAAAAAAGGTTTCATCATCACAGAAATTCTTTCTCTCTATAGGCAGCAATGAATGACTAGTCTAACTCACCTTCTGCAAACGATCCAAGGCAAATGCCACACCTGATACTTAATTAGACCTAAGATACTGATACAGAACAGATGTGAGCGGACCACCGTCTGCAGCTCAGAGCAGGCCTGCCTCTCAATTTTGTAGATAACACTGTACTGGAACACAGCGACACTTACTGTTTAGATCCTGTTCCGGGCTCTTCTGCACAATGAGAGCAAGGCTGAGTCACTGGGATAACGGCTGTCTGGTCTGCAAAGCCTAAAATATTGATCCTCCTGCTGTTTACAGGGGAAGGCTGCCAGTGCCTGGTTTAGAAGCTAAGAACTGTGTTCTCGTAACTGTGATTATGAAGTTTATGTTAGAGTAAGAGCCTGCGATAGACAGCTGAGTAAAAAAGTTCATCTATCTTCTGAATTTCTTCTAAGACATGACACTCCAGGAAGAAGTGTACAGTAAAAGTAATATGCAGAAGTATTTTGCTTACTTTCTATGAGGAATTCATATATTCTGATAGTCTCCTTGAAAGTGCTTTGACTCAAAGTTGGGATATCTATTTATTTCAGGAAAAAAATTACTTATTTGGGGGAGGGAGATTAGTTTTAATTGAACTATTCAGCTTCAACTTAAAAATAAACCAGATAGGAGCACCTGGGGGGCTCAGTCAGGTAAGCGTCCGACTTCGGCTCAGGTCATGGTCTCACAGTCCGTGAGTCTGAGCCCCGCGTCGGGCCCTGTGCTGACAGCTCAGAGCCTGCAGCCTGCTAAGGATTCTGTGTCTCCCTCGCTCTCTCTTTCTGTCCCTCCCCCCTCTCTCCTTCTCAAAAATAAACATGAAAATATATATGTATATATAAACCAGATAAAAATTAAGTATTTTAAAAATATTCATGAAAAACTTCAATAATCATAATCAAAATTGCTCATTGTGTTTTATTGCGAAACCAAAAAAAAAAAAAAAAAAGTGTTCTACCTTCATGAAATGCTCCAGTGTCCAGAGGCTCAAACCTCTCATCTGTATCACTTCCCACAAGGAAATCCTCGTCTTCCGGTGGTGGTGTTCTGGCTGGTCCATCGTCTTCTTGTTGCACGTTGTCTCCTTGAACAACGATAATGAACAGAGTGTCACGGGTCCACCACGAGGGCCCACAGGCAGCACTCGACACAGACACGTGAGCCCCTCCGGAAGGGCTGCCACACACCCACTGCCGGGCACCCCCTGCCCCTCGTCCGGGCCACGGCACCTGCTGCCGCCCACTCTGGAGCTCCGTCCTCACTCGGGTCAAGTGCTCGTCCACCTGCGGCGGGGACAGACCTTTCCCTCACTGGAACTTGAACTCACCAAGGTCAGGGACCTCATCTATTTTATTTACTATAGTGCTCACTTCGGCAGCACATATATTGTATTTACTATGTATGCCCAGCACCCAGGGCCTCTGCCTAGCCATAGGAAATGCTCAATAAATAGTAACGGATGAATAAATGAATTCACAATTATTCATATATTGGCTTCTTCAATTATCACGAGGCTAGAGAAAAGGCCAGCCTGTGACCTCTCATTGAGACTGGGCATAAAACTCCATGTAACAATCTTCAATAACTCTATGCAGATACTCTTGCAAAGGACAGCCAGACACCTTCCAAACCGCAGGCCAGGTCCTCTGCATTGGGTCACCTCTTTATACTCTGCAGCTAAAGGCTGTCATGTTTAGCCTGTACATTATGCAGAAATGCCCATTCCTCCCTTCTGAGACTCTGAGGACATACTGAACTGCTCTGCTGCTTCTGTGTCGATCTGGGATACGCTCCATTATCCCGCTGCAATAGGGCTTAGCTTGTCGGCACGGTGTAAGAAAGTCTCCCGGTGGCACCCTGACGTGGCTTCAAGCAGAGTCATGTCCTGTACGTAACACTCTAAGCAAACAACTCAAGTGACTTAGCTGTGCAGGAAAGTACTGCGGTTAGGAGTGTGAGGTCTGGAATGTACAGCTCCAGATTTAGTTTTCCCACACCAGCTGTGTGACCCCGCAGAAGTTCCTTAACTACTCTGTCCCTCAGATCTTGTTTCTATGAAAAGGAAATAATAAGAATGCCTACGTATAATGCTGTTGTGAGGATTCAAGCACTTAGAAACCGCCTAGCCCATAATAAGCATTCAGGTGTTATTGTTCTTGTTGTGTTGTTATTTTTATCACCATCATTATAATAATGTAACTATTTCTGCTGCCACTGAGCTCTCCCCGAACTGCAGAAGGAAGGCTTCCTTCCTTCACTTTCAGCGTGACCCAGCGATGCTCGCACGCGTTACTGGACTATGTGGCCCCTTTATGTCACAGCGCGCGTCTGTCTGCTGTATTTCCATCACAGCCTGCTATACCGTTTCTCCTCATTTCAGATTTTCTGCTCGTCAGCACACCAACCACCAATCCCAACTCCTGTCACTGATTTCGCCATATTCCTTTCTCCATGTTCCTTCTTAGCACATTATTTTTTCCTTACTCTTATGTTACCCAGTACAACTGTATGGTTTTTACACGAGCAGGAGTTGGCTCTCTGTCATCGCTACCTAACGGAGAGTCCCTGTTTTCAGTAGGGAGACCACCGAAACATCACACAGTGACAGCCTGGTGTGAGGAACTGAAGGCATTGCCTCTGCAGCCATTAGGCACTAATATCCCACTTTGAAGGACGAGGAACTGGAGAAACTTGGCTAAAGCCACACAGCTAGTCAACGGCAGCTGCCGCATCTGAAACACAATGACGAAATACAGAATATTGCGGAGAGTCTACTGCAAAGATGGTGGTCACGGAGGCCATGTTGGGTCGCGTGAGATGTGAGGACCAGAAAGCACACACACCGGTAGAAGACACAAGTACCAAGGCTCTGAAGCAGGGACAGGCTCGGCAGTGCCCAGGGAAAGAGAGAAGGGCATCTGGGCTCAAGACAAGCGACTGAGGGGAGAAAAAGACCAGGACACATAAGTACATCAAACACATATCAAACACAGACCCAACTGGACGCTACCACAGCAGCCATGCCGGAGGGGACGGTGACGCTACCACAGCAGCCATGCCGGAGGGGACGGTGACGCTACCACAGCAGCCATGCCGGAGGGGACGGTGACGCTACCACAGCAGCCATGCCGGAGGGGACGGTGACGCTACCACAGCAGCCATGCCGGAGGGGACGGTGACGCTACCACAGCAGCCATGCCGGAGGGGACGGTGACGAGCTGGGAGACACAAGCCAGAGTCCAGATACGAGCTGGAGACAAAGCCAGCAGGACTCGCCCAGGGCTTATATAGGAGGCGAGACGAGGAGAGAAAACATGGAAACTCTCTGGTTTTCAACTTAAGCTACTGAGGGGAGGGGAGACCATTACCTAAAATATAAAAGAATGGGATAAAAGCGAAATTTTGGGGAGTGAGAGGAGACCTATGAACTGCAAAGGAACCAAGAATTCTGACTTGGGTACATTTTGAGTCTGAGACACCCATAAAACATGCAAATGCAGATAAACAGGCAGCTGGATACACCAGGGGCTCAGAGGAGGGACAGGGCTGCAGATACAGACTCAGAAGCAGCACAAGTTCACAAATAATATTTGCAGGCATGGCCTCTGTGAACTCCTTTTTTTTTCTTTTTATATTTATTTATTTTTGAGAGACAGAGAGAGACAAAGCATGAATAGCGGAGGGGCAGAGAGAGAAAGAGACACAGAGTTTGAAGCAGGCTCCAGGCTCTGAGCTGTCAGCACAGAGCCCGACACGGGGCTCGAACCCACGAACCGCGAGATCATGACCTGAGCCAAAGTTGGACGCTCAAGCCACTGAGCCCCCCAGGCACCCCTGTGACTTCCTAAATAAAGAAGAGAATAAGTCTAAGAGGAAGGCTGTGGGCCAGAAGCCCAGGCATGGTAGACCCGCTTCCTATACCCACCCGCCTAAATGTCCACCATGTCTTCCCACACTTCTCTCTCCCCATCTTTAGCTAAACTTGGCGTGACTGACCATGTTGAGCCACCTGGGTCACCGGCACAGCCTGCCATCCCGCCTCCCCAAGGACTCCCCCAACGTGTGCTCGTGCCGCAGACAGAAGGCACAGACCCCCAGCACCCTCCGATGTTCTAACGACACTCTGAACCAAGTACAAAACCCTTTCTCGGTCGCTCTCCACCTACGTGTAACCCCACGGGGCGGCCACTCTGAACTCCTCTGGGCTCCTCTTTTCCTCTGGGCTTTCGCACATGCCACGCCCGCTGCCTCGACCTGACATCAGCCACCTGGCCAAGCACGACGCCATTCCCCAGCTACTAAGTCGGAACGTCACTTCTCCTAAGAAGCTTTGCTCACCCCCAAGTCTATGCGAGGCGCACAGAGCCATTTACAGTTCGCCATTACACCTCTTACCTCATACTGAAATCACTTATTATTTTGACTGCATCATCCTGAGATTAGGTCAAAGTTTAAAAAAAAGAAAGACGGAGGAAGGGAAAGCCCGTGCGTGCTGACAGAGGCAGATGCGTTCTCAGGTGATGCTCTGAACTCCTAATGAAAGGACACAGGCTCCTAGACCCCAGACGGCCGATGGTGAAAACCTGCCCAGCTCAGCCGAAGCTGGTGTCGCCAGCAGAGCACAGACCCAAGTGGGTGGGACACCTCAGACTGAGTAAGACAGTTTAGCAGGCCAGCTAACGCAGCTTCGATGATACGAGACCCCGTTGGTTTTTAAGAAACATAACTTTCTCGGGGCGCCTGGGTGACTTAGTCGGTTAAGCGGCCGACTTTCGCTTAGGTCATGATCTCGCGGTTCGTGGGTTCGAGCCCCGCGTCGGGCTCTGTGCTGACTGCCAGCTCAGAGCCTGGAGCCTGTTTCAGTCTGTGACTCCCTCTCTCTCTGACCCTCCCCTGCTCACGCTGTCTCTCTCTCTGTCTCCTAGAAATAAAAAAAAAAAAAAAAAAAGAAACATAACTTTCTCCTTGAGGACTCTCTTCCGCTCACACCAAACCATTAGGCGTATCAGGATACCACGTGATCTGCCTTCTTCAAAACCCCTTTGTGAGTTACATCTCAGGGTTATCCTGTCTGCTTTTATTAAGGGATGTCTCGAGAAACGGTCTCATAAAATCTTAAAACATGGGTTTCAAGAGTACCATTTAATATTCTCTGTACAGAACGGCACCAAAGAAATGCTTCAGATGTTAAGAGCTAGGAAAACGCTTGATACCTTTTAAGTAGTCGGTGTGTTCATTTCCTCTCTGGAAATATGACTGACATAATTAAAAAGTTTCTCCTTTTGCTTTGGCGACCACCCAGGTGTGCAGCAGAGTCAGGCTGAGCACAGCATCCAGAGAGCCCGTTACCGCTTGCGTGGGTGTGTTCTACCTTCCACCCCCTTCCTGCCGTCCGTTCTTGCTGTTTCACTGGTCTTGAACTGGTTTATTCCCATTTATTCCTACTTCTTTATTAAAATCTACACTGTAAGTTCCTTAACAGTCAGGTGAGGTAAAATAAAATGAGTCTAGTGCTTTTTCAGAAATACTTGCTCTTGGGGCGCCTGGGTGGCTCGGTCAGTTAAGCATCCGACTCCGCTGAGGTCATGACCTCATGGTTCGTGAGGTCAAGCTCCACGTCGGGCTCTGTGCTGACAGCTCAGAGCCTGGAGCTGCTTCAGATTCTATATCTCCCTCTCTCTCTGCCCATTTCCCACTCACGCTTTCCTTCTTTCTCTCTCTCAAAAATAAACATTAAAAAAACCCTTGCCCTCTAATAATTAAAAAAAACACTCAATTATTTAAATTTAAAAACAAAGTCCAAGTCACCTATGTAATTAACCATTATTTTAGCAAGCAATGCATGAGAAAATAGATTTTAATTCATACCATGTTCTGCGTATACTGTCTCATGGTGAACGGACAGAATTTGTTCTTGTACTTCATCGTCAATATTCTGAGGTCCTAAAATTATTACAAAGCATAAGTAAATAGAAAAACTCCAGACATTAAGAACATGAAACATGACATCCATGAATACACAATCAAATGAATATATCTGGTTAATCAACTATGCTATCTTTTCATATCACTTCACCGCCTTTTTTTTCTATGTTGACAAACATGGTAAATATTTCAGACTGGTTTCACATTGGCAGCAGATATAAATGTTAAGCAAAAACTTCACCAAGCAGAATTACTTCAGTTTCTAATTAACAAAATTCACAATAATGATAAAATAAAGAAAATGGGATGGGCAAAGCTTTCAAAGAGAAGTACTGGGCAATGAGGATGAAAATGTGGAAGATGGGGTCAAGAGACGGTGCAGTACATGGTCAGCCTCTGTCTGCCCTGACAGTGAGGGGGAAGGGCCTGGGGCTGGTGTGAGGGCTGAGGGGGCGGGGGTGGCCGACCCCTCCCAGAAGTTGAGTAGAAGACCTAACGCTGTAACTGATAATCCCTGCAGTTTTGGAGAAGCCCATCTGACAGTCAGATCCACAGATTCAAATAGGTATAAATTACAAAAATGAACACTATCGGTAATGACATTCCGACCACACTGTGGCGCTTATTGGATGATCAGGTTTATTACAACATCACACAACAAACAAGAAGCTATAACGACACTGAGACGATTATAGATTTTCTGTGTAACAAACATCCATGTTTCGTAATTGAAGTTGCACTAGACTTAGCATCATGAATGCTGTGACATGAAATAATGCCACCACATCGGTTATACTGACAAGTTAATCCTCAATGACGGAAACAGACTAAGTTCACCTGAACTTCAGGTAAGAAAAAAGTTTAACAGCCTATTATGCTAATCACACACTACAAAACTATGCCTGAAGCATAAAAAGTGCCTTCTGTTTTTATAGATGTTTGTACGTCACAAACTATTTACATATGTATTTGCATCTAATTACAGAAGGGCCTGCCAATGTCTATGCTTCCCTCTCGGTCTCTCACAGCGCCCATGACAGCTTCCTAACCAGTCCCCGGTTTCATAACTGCCGACAGCACCATCCACGGTCACAGAAGTGCCGGACGCTGCTCTGCTCCTCTACGTAACCCTTCAGTGGCTTCCTCTGCCTCAAGAGATGGAAATCTAATGCCTTGGAACAGAACGGAAACCTCTGCAATTTAGCCCACGCCTCTCCAGAACCGCCGCTGCCGGCACTGGCTTTGAACTTGGTGAGCGCATCATGCTGTTTCCTTTTTCCATGATTCTGTCATGTTCCTTCTTTCCTCTGGGGATTAGTAGAGGCAGAAGCTAGATTACAATGAACTAAAAACTGAGTGGAACTGAGTGGAAAGAAAGCAACTGTAGATTCTTTCTCCAAAAATCTGGCTAGCATGGCAAGGACATGGACTGGAGGCCAGATAGAAGGTACTGCAGGGATCCAGAGACGGTTTATTTCATTGTGTTTTAATGAGAGGCATGTACTTCTATGTGTAGACTACGTAGATAGAGAAGAGAAAGAAGCCAAAACCCTAGATAAGAGAAAGGTTGAGAAGGCAACACTGAAATTAAACCAAACATTGCCGAGAAGTTGAAAAGGATTATGAGCTGAAAACTGATGGATTTAGGACAAGTGGTCAGATAATTTACACACACACTCACTCAACATATAGAGTAACATTAACAAAAATTTAAAGAGGAGGTGCATCTGGGTGGTTCAGCTGGTCCGACCCTTGGTTTCAGCTCAGGTCATGATCTCGCAGGTTGAGAGTTGCAGCCCCGCATCGGGCTCGTGCTGACAGTGTAGAGCCTGCTTGGAATCTTCTCTCTCCCTTCTCTATGCCCCTTCCTGACTCACACTCCCTTTCCCAAAACAATAAATATATAAACTTAAAAAAAAAAAAAGAGAGATAGCAGAAAGAAATAGCACCACATTTCAGAGTAGGTATTAGCTTTGCAAAACATGATTTTTAAATTATAAATTTATTGGGGCGCCTGGGTGGCTTAGTCGGTTAAGCGTCCGACTTTCGCTTGGGTCATGATCTCGCGGTTCGTGGGTTCGAGCCCCGCGTCGGGCTCTGTGCTGACTGCCAGCTCAGAGCCTGGAGCCTGTTTCAGCCTGTGACTCCCTCTCTCTCTGACCCTCCCCTGCTCACGCTGTCTCTCTCTCTCTCCTAAAAATAAATAAAACATTAAAAAAAAAAAAAATTTAAAAAAAAATTAAAAAAAAAATTATAAATTTATTGAGTACAAAGTAAGGTTTGAGATGCTAAATCCAAAGACACATTTAAATTATATAACTTAAAAAAAGGAACACTTTTGCTCCAGAGCTATAGTCGGACTGGAGTACTCCTAAGAAATGGGAGGGAGGCAGGAAATTCTCTTGGAATTATTATTTGAACAAATAAAAGATCAGAGAAGCATACTGATCTCAAAAGGGAGAGAGGAAAATCACGTGGTATTCACCAGTGGTGATGAAATCAGCCACAGCACTTCAGGTGCCAGTAAACATGGGAGTGTCATACCGAACACTTCCAGTAGGTGGCAAAATAAAACCAAATTTTGGAGAATTACTTGGTATACAGAAAATGTAATATACTTTGTAATAAATATCACAGCATAAACAGGAAATGAGTAAACTAGATTCAAATTTCATTTGCCAATGGACTCATAGATTTTAGGAGATTTCATTCTGTGGGTCACGGGCGCTCGGGTGACTTAAGGAAGTGTTTAATCTGAATTCACATGGATGTAAATCAGGCCTCACACACCATCGCACGGAGGGCTGGGAAGTCTCTGATGTAGAAAGGAGACCCTCGTATTAAGAAGACTGGGAGCTCACAGGCCTTCTCTACTAGACCACGTGACAAACGATGACCAAACTAGTGCAACACTAAACGTCTAATTATACTCCCATTGTAAGTTCTGCAACTGGAATCAAGAAACCTAGCATTTAGTTCAGGATGTTCTTAACTGTGCCGTCTCCGGCAAAAAACACCCATCTGGGTCTTCGATTCTTGATCTCCAAAATTAAACCTCTCCTGAGTATTTTAGGAGAAAACATTGAGTTTACTACACAATGTCAAAAGAGAAGAAAAAGTGCTTCATTACTCCGTAAACACCATGGCACAAATTATGGGTAAAACATGGCTCTGGACACCGCCCACCAGACAGCTGGCCGCTGGGCCCATCAGGCCGGAGGGAGGGGCGAGCTTACCTGAACCCTCGGGGACCTGCTCCCTCAGCCAAGGGACTGGCTCAGCCTCCTCCGCTGGGACTGTGGGCTCGGAAGCAGATCTTTCTTTAAGGCCTGCATTTTTAGTCACAAAGTTAACTTAAGTTTCTTTTTTTCATTTGACATATTAAACCAGGATAAACAATATTCTCAAGCACTTCATCAATTGTACGAATGACTCTGTTTCCAAGACTTCATACTACATAAACATGAAGAAATGCTTAAAACCTAAAGTAGGAAAACTGTGCCCTTTAACTTCACATGGGCCTTTAACACCTAAGTTAAGCTTTCATTTAAAAATAATAATAAAACAATAAACGGTTGCTTAACTGTTCACGAATTTCTAAAACGTAGTCAGGTCTGAACTTGCCAAAAGTTCAATAGGAGTTCAAGCTCCTTGTGTTCAGAAATGATGACTTAATTGCTGCTGGAGCTCTGAATTCAGCATTTAGGACAACTAAGATACACTTGAACTTTATTATCTGTTTGAATGCCATATTTTGATTTATGTAAAACTTCTTGAAAGCTGTAGTTAAAAATGAGAACAAATCATGCGTAACTATTTACAACCTTCTAAAGGTACCACTCACAGTCATACTATGCTATAAAGAGCTAGAAAATATGAAAACAAAATTTTTTATGTCTTAAGGAAAATAAAACATCAGGGTCCACGAACATGAAAGCTGATTTGGAAGTCAACACCGGTCTAACATCCACCGGACTGAATTCATTCTTTGACATTTTGTATGGAGAACATTAAAATATGTCCTCAACTAAATACAACTCTGTGGAAAGCTAAACTAGGGTCAAGAGTCTGTCGATTCCCTTCCCCAAATGCCGGCTCTTCACTACCCCCAGTGAGCCTCTGTACCGACAACCGCTACGAGGGGAAGTGTGCTGTGCGTGCCAAGAGCCTAGAGTGAAAGGTCAGCAGAGAGCTGAGAGGCATCTGCCAATCCCGAGCACTTCACACCCCTTCTGTGCATGTGCTACCGCAGTCTGCAAAGTTCCCCATGTCTTTTACTTGCTTTTTGATTCTTTATATTCTGTTTTACTGTTCCCTGTTTATGTCTCTTTCACTTTTCTCTTGTGGACAAGAAGATGATTCCCACCTTCTTCTCCCCAATCCTAAAGACAGTAAGGCTCTACATGGGACTCTACCTCACCATTTATATTTGCCGTAGGTACTTATTTTCCACACTATTGACACAAAAAAGCCTAATGTTATTAAAACAAACATCAATGGATACAGTTGTGTTCTACTCCTCACTGTATAGTGACTTCGAACCAAGGGATAATACACAAATAACCACGGATCCTCAATGTTCCATTTCAGGGGGGCGGTGGGTACAGATGAAGGCCTTGTTAGTACAACACAACACACTTCAAATTCCAATACAGGACCGAAACTCCCACGCTCTTTCGCATTTAAATAATCCATCCTTGCATCTCTCAGTTGTTAATGGAACAGGTATGGAACTATTACTCGTTGCTAAGTTCTGCTGAATGAATAGGATAAACCTTCGGAACCCTGGAATTCACCCTGGTACTCTCAGCACCTCAGAAAATGCCTGGCTCGTAACAGGTGCCCGGTAAACGCTTGCTCAGGGGCCGAACGCAGCCAGTGGCGTGGCTACTCTGCTGGGGTCAATGGCTGCAGAGGTCCTCTGCAAGGCCACGGCTCCTCGGCTACCCTGGTGAGGCTAAAGGTGGGAAAGGGGATCCAAGTCAATTTCCTCCTATTACCAAGGAGACAGAGTCACACCCGGGCTCTGGCACCCACCACCGAACCAGGGGGCTAATTTGCCCGGGACAGTCCCAGGGGAGTCTGTTGTGCTGGTGCAAGTCTCTCACCCTCAAAAGTATCTCATTTTGGGTGAAAAATCAATGGGTCACTCTGCATTAATCCTCTAGGCAGCAGGTTTTCAAACTGTGCTCCCTGGATTCAAGAAGCAGTGAAATCCCCCACCCCACCCCCCCGCCATAAAGAGTTAAACTGCCTGAAAGTCCCTTTCTTATTGGATTTCGAAAAGTTTCATTTGAAAACAATTTTTGATGGGAAAAGTGTTTGAAAGCGACCAGCATTGCCAATATTTAGCCATACAATCCTCCTCACTGTCAGCTTTCTCTAGATCAACTGGAGTTATTTGTCTCTAAAGCTGAAATTGTAAAACCACAGGAGAAAACAAAAGCACTTAACAAGAGAAAATATTGTGCAGTTTTCTTTTCTGTCCAAAGGGGCAGGTGAATTTTCCGTTTAATGGTACCGGGTCACAGCAATTTTTCCAGAGGTGAAATCAGTGCAAAAATAAATAGTACTGTGAACTTCAAAGAAGCTGAGGATCACATCAGCACATCTCCTTCCCCAGACTCCTATGAACTTTCTGAAATTAAAACACACACGTGTGCGTGCAGACACACACACACACACACATTCTAGACTAATTCTTATTAATTTGATAAGCCATATGGAAGAATTAGTCCTACAAGCTTTCACTCTGCTGTTTCCAGAAATTATACTGTCACCCAGATCCATTTAGTGGTAAATCCAGGTCTCACGTAAGATTTTAAGGCAAAAGTAAACAAAATATTAAACAGGAGAAAATATACACATAAGTTAAATTCACAAAGGAAAGGCTTTCAAATTGGATTTACTGTGAGGTCCAAATGGCAAGGAGATAGCACTGAAATAAATACTCAAAATTACATTCTGAAACGAATGTCCTCAGTGTTGACACTCCCGGGGGCTGCAGATAACAAAACACTGACCCATACTGGCTCGACTCACACTGGCTCGAGGGAGAAGGAAACTTGCTAGGTCCCCTCAGGAGCAGGACGTGGGTGGGTGGGCTTGCCGTCCGTGCTGGCCTCTCCCTCCCGCCACCAGTCCGGGCTTCCCCCGCTGCAGGCTCCTCTCCTGGACCACAGGATGTCCGGAAGCAGAGGTCCACGTCTTGCTTTGCCGCTCTGGGCCTTGAGGACGCAGAAGCTTCCGGCAGTCTTCTCTTTCCGCTCTAACAGTCACAGCCAGGACCCACCTCCCTTCCTACACCAGCAAGAGCGACAGGGCGGCCATAGCACTGGGGGTAACTATCTAGTGGCAAGTCAACGACACCGGCCCCTGTGCGATTTGAGAAAGCAATTCATTTCCTTAAAACATACCTCGTTTTTAGTTCTTCAGGAACATCAGAAAAATGACAAAATAAAAAAAGTCTGCATTTAACAAGCATACAACTTCCTACAATTTTAATTCAAAGTGGAAGCTATCAACAGTGACGTGAGCACTTTGAATCCCGCATTGACAGCAAACTCGATTACGTGACCCAGTTACCTGAGCCCAGCATCAGCCTGCTTCAAGCACTCTGCCCCAGGGCAGCTGGCAGCATCGGGAAGGAAGTGTATTTTCTTCCTGTAAAACCCTAACAATTTAAGTTACCAGCTTGCATACGGCATGCATTCATTCATCCATCCATGCATTCATTCATTCATTCATTCAACAACTACTTAGCACCTTCTCATGCAAGGGACCGTTCCACAGAAAAGGAGCACTGAAAACTCCTACCTCTTATAGGGAGGGGACAATGTAAAACCGGAGGGACAGGAACCATTCCGAGCTTATCGGACAGGGGGACACGCGGCAGGCGGCTGGCTAGCTCCGGGGAGGGGCGAGGAGAGACTCGCTGGTGAGGTGTGAACAGGCTCCCGCAGGCACCCGGCGACGCGCCCGGCACTGACACCGGGAGAGTGTCCCAGGCACGGCTCAGGACCGGCGAGCACAAACTCGGGGCTGGGGCCGAGGGCGGCGTGTGCAGAAGTGCTGGCGGGGAACGGCATGCGGCCGGCGCCGCGAGAGGGCTGCGGGTGTGCAGATCACAAGGGCCCTGGGGCCCCCGGGCCAGGAGCCACTCACACTGGCTGAAGACGAAGGACGCGTTCTTCCTAGGAATTCTGTACGAACCACTTGCTCGGCGCTAGCCGGGAACGTAAGAACTACACACAGTGTCCTGCTTCACGGGACGTTGGGTACTCAGCCCACAAAAGCGAAGACACTTAGGAAGCTGGTTTGTCCGTCGCTGGCGTGGGATCCAGGAGGGGACAGGCTGAAGGAAATCGTGGCCTTCCCGACCCCGGTGGCGCCAGCTGCTGTTGCTCAAAGCGGGAGAGCCCAGGACTGCCGCTGCTTCCAACACAGGCAGCCTGACAGTATAGAGTGATACAGCCCAGGACTAACCCCAGCAGGCACAGGAACCTGAGGAATATTCTGGAACCTCAATAAACCAGAAGGACGCACCCTGACTGCCCATGCCAATCGTCGTTGCTGCTCCTGGCCTGTGGCACCAGGGGTCCCGAGCACACTTCCGAGACCGCAAGAGGCCAGAAGAGCCACGCCACGCCACACAGGAAGAGCCACTCCAGAGTCAAAGCATCCTTGCTCGACCCGAGGCAGAGAGACGAGATGGCGGGGCGAAGGCGACGCACACCTCAGGAGAACACAACCGCTGAGCCGGGCTCCAGGGCCGCGGAGGGCTCCCCACGACGCCTGGGGCGGGTGGACCCGCTTGGGCGCCAGCAGCGGGGCTCGGCCGGCCGCCGAATCCCCCTGGAAGCCCCCATACGACTTCGGTTTCCACAGGAGGGTAAAGGGCATAAAAGAACCTCCTGAGAAGGGTTTTGAGAACGAAATGAGATAATTTAAAACCAGCAAACAGAAATAAGTCAGGCAGAGAAGGACAAATATCCTATGTGTGCACATATAGGAGGATTAGGAGGAACTTAACAGAGGACCAAGGGGGAGAAGAAGGGCGGAAATGGTGGGGGAAAGGGAGAGAGGCAAACCATGAGAGACTCTTGAATGCTGACAAAAACTGAGGACTGATGGATGTGGGGGGAGGGGGGAGATGGGCATGGAGGAGGGCACTTGTGGGGATGAGCGCTGGGTGTTATGTGGAAACCAACTGGACAATAAACTATTTGTAAAAAAATAAAAATAAAAAAAAAATAAAACCAGCAAACATACATTTTTTCCCACAAATAAATTTCTCCCTTCATTTCTTCTAAAAAAGTAAATTTACTGGGTGAGCCTGGGTGGCTCAGTCCGTTAAGTATGTCTGGCTCTCCATCGGCTCAGGTCATGATCCCAGGGTGTGTGGGTTTGAGCCCCGTGTCGGGCTCTGCGCTAACAGCACAGAGCCTGCTTGGGATTCTTTCTTACTCTCTCTCTCTCTCTCTGCCCCTCCTTTATGCTCTCTCTCTCAAAAAATAAACCTTAGAAACTAAAGCAAATTTACCATCTTCCCTGAACACATGCATACAACACGAGCACAGCTATCAGCAATTTCCAAGGGGCATCAGGCATACCGCAAGTACTGGAGAAGTGCCTAAGTTTTTCTTTAAAAAATTTTTTTATTATTACTCAACAGTATATACAGATCTGAAACATTTTTATTATTTATTTTTAATGTTTTATAGAAATAGAGAGAGAGAGACGGAGCACAGTGGGGGATGGGCAGAAAGAAAGAGAGACAGAGGCAGAATCTGAAGCAGGCTCCAGGCTCTGGGCCATCAGCACAGGGACCGACACAGGGCTTGAACCCACGGACCGTGGGACTGTGATTTGAGCCGAAGTCACACGCTTAACCAACTGAGCCACCCAGGCACCCCTGAAATATCTGTATATGGTCAGTGTTTTATATGGTCGTCATTCAATAAACATACACTGAATGCTTATTATTCTCGGCCACTACTACGCTAGGTGCTAGACATAAGTCAGCCTGGGGGGAAGCAAAAGCCAGGAATGAAGCAAAGTAAGGAACGTGGCTCCTGGAAGACCACCACACCGCCGGGAGGATCAAAGCAAAGGTCAGTGTAGACCCGATGGCTCAGCTGAATCCTGCAGCAGACGTGGGAGGTGGCCCAGCACACGAGCGGGAGCACATTCTAGAAGGAAGGGAAGAGTGGGCGGTGCTGGCGACAGCTGGCTCCACCGTCATTATTTCCTTCCCTGACCCCTTGTTTCTTTCACAACATTTCACACTAGGGATGGTAGACACCTTGTCACTTGTATCCCTGGGGCTTTGCACAGCCTGGTATGCTGCCCACTCTCGGGGTATTCGTTGGATGAATCAATAAATGCAAAAGACAGACGAGACAGCACAGGGCTACTGACACCATCATCACAAGTAACAGAGAAGCTTTAAGTGCGCGTCTTCCTCCAATCTCTCGGGAAACAAGAGACGCACCGTTTGAGGCAAGGAGTAAACGACGGAGCCCTATGATGTACGGATGCTAATACAGAGTGATAAACCCTCATAAAGTGAAATCAAATGAGGTATGAAATGCGAACAAAGAAAAGGAAAGTAGAGCACTTCCTGCTTTGCAGGGCTTACGAGATCGAAGCTTTTGTGACAACGGGTTTTCTCTATGTAAACACGATATCCAAACTGGTAATTCACATCTAGGTCACGTGGTTTTCTCTTTAGGCAAACAGAGGAGGAAGGACCACGGGCTGAATGAAGGCTGTCACGGGGGATTTTTTCGGATTACCCCAAAGGCAATTTCCATGAGAATAATGCTTGCAGATCTGCTGTACAACAACCGCCCTTCAGTTTCCTAACAAAAACGTTCTCTTCAGCTAGAACCTGGGGGAAATCAACGCTGTGCCACCAGACCCGCTTCACAGAAAATGACACTACAGCTAAAACATTTAAAATTGAAAATCGTACTTGTGTATTGCCTTTATCTGCTGTTGTTTTTGATTTTTTTGTTTTTTTTTTTAGTGGAAGCACATATAGGGAGTCCTTATTATCCAAGTAATCATTATGAGACTCCGAAGGTGCTGAGCTGTAGGACTATGCAGGTCAAAACACTGTAAAATATTTTCTACGTATCAACTGCTTACAGAATTAATCCTCCTGGATTAATTCAATCATTCATGCTGACTGAATATATAGCAATTTCTTTATCCGTCTCTTCCTGATTGTGCAACGTGGAGAAGGCCACACCAACACAATGCAAATCACCCCCGGAGTAACACTGAAAATCTTAGGAAAAAATAAGATTTCAAAAAGCTGATTACAAATGATGTTAGCAATAACTAAAATTCAGACACAAAGTCCTTAACAAATGAAACAGACATTACACATCACTACACATGAAGAGAAAAATCAAGGATGATAAAGTGCCTCAAAAAAAGTAATCTGAGTATTAAGGAATAAAGGAATACCTCGGGAAAACTGATAGGCTCTCGAATATTTCTGTGAAACTGGCCATCTTTATTTTTACAGTGACTGTGCCACTCACGCATGACACACGATCGGACAAAGTCTGGAAAAGTGTGCCAGTAATGACATCTTTTGAAATGTGAAGTAACATCTCATAGCATAATTTAAGCAGAAATTTTGTTTGTGACATGAGAAAATAAACTTACTTAATATTTGATTTTCACTTGTCTGGGGTTCTTCTGACTCCCAGGGACTTTGTATTAGGAAATTTTTATTCCTATGTTTAGGTGACCGTTTATATTTAAAAAATGAGTAAAACTGAGAGTGCAAGCACAGTTTTAAACCCGTTAAAAGCTTATCCTGCACAAAATTTGCAGGTGACCAAGGGGGCTGGGTGAAGTGTGACCTCACCTTCCGTAAATTAAGTTGAAGCCTTTACTGACTGAAGAAAAGGGAAGGAAAGAAAAAAGGAGTAAAGAAAATAAATCCATTCCCAGTTCACAAAAGTTCTTGAAAAATATTGAAATGCTTTCAGTAGAGCTGTTTCCATTTAATTCTTGAGCTGACATCAAAGGAAGGCTATGATGAGAAGTAAAATATTTCCAAGTGCTTTGCTAAAGAGCAACAGGTAATGTGAATATGCTCGTGCTGATTAGGTTATTTTAAGAATTTTTCCCCACTCACTTTCTTAGAATTCAGCATATATGTTATCCTGCATCATTTCTGTCCTTTAAAAACCAAGGTAGAAATTATTAGAATGCTCTCACTAAATGCAAATGTAATTATCATCCCTTCTCCGGGGAGAACAAAACATTCTGTAGAAAAATTAACACTTATGGGGCGCCTGGGTGGCTTAGTCGGTTAAGCGTCCGACTTTCACTTGGGTCATGATCTCGCAGTTCGTGGGTTCGAGCCCCGCGTCGGGCTCTGTGCTGACTGCCAGCTCAGAGCCTGAGCCTGTTTCAGTCTGTGACTCCCTCTCTCTCTGACCCTCTCCTCACGCTGTCTCTCTCTCTCCTAGAAATAAATAAAAATATTAAAAAAAAAAAAAAAAGAAAAATTAACACTTAAAATTTGCGACATAAATTTAAAAAATCAATCCACGTATCTTAGCAGGATGATCTAACATGAAGTTGTATGTTTAAGGTGGTGTAACCCTTACATGTGGGGGAGTATGTGTGAATACCTGTTCCGCTTCCTGTTCTGTTCCGTGCTCAGTTGGGTGCCGCTCTCCTCTCCCCAGACACCCTCTTTCCTGGGGGAAACCTTCCATATGGCTTCAGTGGGACCCGACCCACCCCCCAGCCACAGCTTTGTGCGGGGCGCCAGCCCGGGAAGACGGATCCATCCCTGACTGTGCAAACGGTCCTAGGTGGTCACCAGCCTATGCAGGCCCGGCTGCAATTCCGCTCGGGGCCATTTCAGAAAACGGGCTCTCTGCTCTGGGACTGCTAAGCTAGAAAGATGCTTCTGGGGCTTCTTGAGGGCTGTCTTTCTCATCGAGTGGTAGCAACTCATTATCAAGTCCAGGAAAAGCACAGGTCTGTGCGTGGGATCTATTCACCTGAAGTCAGAGCCCCTGTGTGTGGCGACCAGAAGAGCCCTAAACGCCCAGCGCGGCTTACAATGTCCCCGAAGCTGTAAGAACAAAACCCTGACTGGCAGTGTCCCTGGGCCATAGTCACTGAACAAGAAAATGACGAGATCAGGCTCTCCCCCTGCTGTGTGATTCTGTCCGTGGGAATCTGTGTCAGCGGAATGTCCGAGAGCTGGGTTCTAAGCAGGAAAGGTGCAAGCGCACAAGTAAAAAGGTTCGCAGTATTTTTGGAAACACTTGCACTTAATGCTCATTCATTTCTGGTTTGAAATGTCTTCCATTAGGCCAAATTCTCGGTTTTTCAGCTCTTCAGAGAAAAAGGTGAAGAATTATTTTAAAAAAGAAAACCTTTGTGGCAGCACTTTTGCTTCTGTTACAGCAAATCAGGCTGCCCGCCTCCAACTCATAACTGAATCTCACCAGTGGTCGCAACTGGAGATTAAGGACTTCACGCGCAGGACAGCACACACCAGCTGCAGAAACGTATTCTTACTGAAATTTCATTTTATTAAATATTTTCTGATTAAATACGTTCTCATCTCTAGTTAGACCTCACATTTGAAACTCCTTAGAAATGGTAAACAATGATACACAATCAAATAGGAAAAATACATCCCACGCCACCAAAATAACTGAAAAAACATGTGATAGAAAGTGAAAGTATACCCTAATTTGAAATACTCAGTCTTTGTATAACTCTTCTGGGTCTGTAACGATACCAGACGTAAAAGCGCTCTAAAATTGGTCTTCTAAATCAAATTCTTTCTTTTATTCATGAGCGTACCCGGGTTCTTAGAGCAGCGTAAGGGGGCACACCGGAAACACGAGGCCCCGACTGGGGGGCAGAGGCGGGTGGGGTTGGCCGGGAGGGGTGAGGAATGGGGAGGCAGAGGAGGCGGAGGAGGCAGGAAGAGAGTCAACAAAGATGGAGGAGGAGACCTGAGGGGAGAGAAAGCGAGGAGAATCCAGGGGAGAACGTGGGGTGGGGGGAAGGCAGTGGAGAAGGAGAAGATCAGGACAAGAAGAAAGGAAAACAGAGAGGCCAGAAGGGAAAGGGGGGGAGACCAGGATGAAGGGAGAGACGGAGGAAACCTCCCACCTACCCGAGCGTATATCACAACTGAAGGTCACTTGGCATTTTCCTACGTAAAATCTTAACAGTCTTGCTCAACTCCCATGAAAGTATTCAGTCGATTAATAAATTCACTACAATTCATATCATACATATACATTTATCTGGATACATGATCAATAAGTTAATAAGAACAGAAGCTATCGTATCACGTTTTTATTACATGGTTTTTACAAGCTTCATCTTTTAAACTGAGAAGCATGAGGCAGTGTCTCTAAATTCCAAGCAATTTCCTCGCTGAGCACCAACAAGTACACTCGATGGCTACGTGACACACCTTCCCCAACTGGAGCCATACTCAACTTCCCACGCCCTTGAGGAGCAAATCACGACGAAATGAGCGTTTCCTGGGGTGATGACATTAGAGCTCTCAGTTCTTCCTTTTCTGGTCACTTCCCTTTGCCAAGTGTTTGCTAGAACTTCTACCTTCCTTCGTGTCATCTTTGTCTCTGGATGCCATTTTACTAGGAGCGTCCCTTCCGTCTGTGGACTTTTTCCTACCTTCCCTGGCCTTGGCACTTCCGTCTAGGCCCACACTCCGCGGCTCTCGGGGCTGTTTACTGCTCGGAGCGCCCTTCCTGGATATGCCTGCCGCGGTCGTTCTCTTAGCCTTCCGGTCATCCTCTTCTCTCTTCCCCTTTCTTCTCTCCTCGCTCTTACTCTCCTTCCTTGACTCGAGCTTCTCTTTTTCCTTCCTGAGCTCTTCTTTAGTGAGTTCTTTAACTTTCAGGTTTTCCAATCAAAGGAAAGAAAGTTTATTGAAAGCATCTCTTAATTCACAGAACAGTAACGCAGTGCAAATGTATGGTCGTTATCTCTCCACACACACGAAACGTTCATTCAGAAAGTGCTTTAATCCTCGAGTTTTCAACTGGCTAAAGACAGATGCAAACCTCTACCAAGTATCAGCTATCCAAGAAATGCCAGAGACTTGCCATCACATTTTTCCAGCTGGAAACAGGTTATAACTTTAGATAAGGTTCCCATGCAATATTATTAAAAATGAGTCCATCCATAAAGGCAGTACTTTACACAAAGGGTTAACAACTCACATTTCACAATTACAATGACATAATTAAAGGAACACTGGCAGCATTAAGAATTTCCGTAACTTGCACGTATTTGTAGGAAGAGAATTTTTAACCTTTCAGTTTTAACAAAAAATTATGTCCTTAAAATATCTGTGCTTACAAGCCTTGAAAATATAATACACAAATGGAGAAATTAAATGCCATTTAATATTCTTAGCTAAGTAAGAAGACAAACAATATCCATGAGGATAAAATTTTAAATTCATTACCTACAGTGCTTAAAAGGACAAGCAGAATTTTTTGTCTGCTTATATTCAATGTTATGAAATCAGTATTCCTTTAAATATGTTTTCCTGTTAATCTACGTAGAGCCACTCAAGCCAGCAGGCTGTCTGTCCACACGCACAGGCGAGGTAGCAAGTAAATGGAACATACAGTTGATTCCAAATCTCGTCTAAAACCAACCCTGCTTTCAACCTGTTTCACGTGAAGTGTAAGAGAGCTGCCAGCAAAAGCTTTGAATTTTACCTTCTCGCTCTCTCATTAGGAAATCTTAAGAGAAGCAAGGTGTTTACTGTATTATATAGCATTTAAGCAGAAACAAAGAAAATGAAAGATTTCTTTAATAAGATGTGGAAGATGTTTGTGCCCATCAAAATTCACGTAGCACAAAATGTTACTCAATTCTTCCTGAAAATCGCATCAGAGCCTTCTAAACATACAGAAGAGCATTCATCAAGAATCAACTGTCCAAATCCTCACCTACTTCAATGCTGTTTGCAGAGTAACAGACACAGTCACACTGCAAGAATGCACGTGCCCTGCTCAGACCCGGTTCCGCAGCTCTTACAGTAATTCCTTACTGCTGGGTTTGCCTCTTCAGATCGAGAAGTATAAGTTACATTTTATTGGGTACTTAGTTCCTAATGATTGACATAAGAATAAAATGGCAGAAATTGCTCTCTCTGGGGGGAATTATGCAGGTGGAATACAAAGTGAACGCGTTAAAATTTCCTAACCTTAAAATTAAAATAGAAACTGCAAAACCCCGCAAGTCATATAGTCGAAGTCTCACCTGCTAATGTTTTACCAAAAAACAAATAATAAACAAGCTAAAAACATTCTATGCCAAGCACGTGAACACAAGACTATGGCAGGTTTGTAAAGACAACGTGCACTGTTCCCATGCCCGTCCCTGAAGGACGTAAGTATTTATATGTGAACAAGAGAAACCACAGGGATATAAAAAAAATCAAGCAGTAATAATAAGCTGTTAGCCTACATATAACGGCTGGCAGGTCTAGTAATTTTTAAAGAATTAAAATATCAAAGCACAGCAAATTCTATACCAATGAAATACGGCACGCCAGATTATAAATCCATGTTTTCATTTAATCGAAAACTCTAAGTTGGCTCACACTCTCTCTGATTATGCTCTAAGACACAATGTCATCAGAGCTTTTGAAAAAAATGACATCAATCAGTGGAGAATTCACCTCTTTTTTCCCCAATAGTCTTTAAAAAATTCAAACCAAGAAAGGTTTCAGGTTAGACTATGGCAAGTACAGAAGTGAATTTACATGTAATAGAACAACATCGTGATCTCGTCATGTTTTTAATTTCAAGCCTGTTACAAAAGTTCGGATAGCATGAAAAGGAAATTACTTATAATTATAGGCCTGAGGCAAAAAATTCTTTAATGACACCTTAATAAAACCACTTGTGACCGAAAGTGCAATCTAGGCTAAAAAGCATTAGTAGCTGCAGTAACTTATCTAGAAAATGTCATGCATCTTCAAGCATTAAACTTGATTCACTCAAGGCTAATTTGAAAAACAGAAAATACCTTTAGCCTTAGCTTTTCTCTTGGCTACCCCACCAGGTCCTTCTGTTGGTATTTACAAGATGAAAATAGGTTATAAAGAGAAAATATTAAGGGAATTAAAAACTAAGCAAATGAATATAGTCAAAATCAATGTCTCTATTAAGCAAATTAAGTTAAACTTACCATTTAAAAGACATACCCCTTCAACACATAAATATCATATATATGTTTCATAAATAAAACCTTACTTTCACTAGAGCAAAAACGCATTATAATCAGCCTGTGATTCGGTCCACTTCATGACTTGCCCTGGACTTGAAACAATTTTGGGCTTCAGAAATTAAACTTAACTTCCTCTGGAAATGGCCTTGCCCTCTCTGCTGTGGCTCCCTAGCCAGTGGGCTTCTGCTTGGCGCAGACGGTCAATTATAAGCACCACATATGACAGGCCAGGGGATTTACGCCCCTTACCAACATCACTGCCATCCAGAAAAAGGATAGCGATTTTGACAGAATTTTAATCTCTACTGTTTGCAAAAGCATTGCTTTTTTTCCCTCCGTTTCAAACTTTCTTTATTAAAAAAATTATACAAGCAAGTAAGAATTACACTGTCATGTAGGGATACACTTTTACTCTTCATTTTAAAATCTGCAATGGCTGTTTCCTGCCTTGGCGAATAAAAGTTCTGATCACGGGCCTGCCCTCTAACAAACACCAATACCACATACCCCTCAGCACACTGCCGTTCTAACGAGCCTGTATTTGGCATCTCAGGCAACTGATGCTCTCAGTTCTGTCTCCCGTCACATAAATGATAACTTATACTCCTGTATCAGCAAACTTCCCAAGTGGCATTCCAAGTTGCTCGCCCACTGCCTAGGCCTGGAGTGGGAGGTATGGTGATTACCGGTCGCCGCCTGTCGGGGCAGCACCAGGCACCATCTGTCATTCAGCAACGAAGAAAAGCCCCCGAGCAGAACCTCGTCTGCGTGTTTCTCAAAACCCTATCACACCCCCAGTCTCGGCATGAGATGTTTTCACTCCTGTTCCGTTCTAATGTTCAAATCATCCTCCATTCCTAGATCCCTTTCCTCTTTCTCTATCCATCGCCATCTGCTTCCATCAAATGAAACAGTCCATTTGAGAACGGCAATTTATTTTGGTTGAAGTATTTTCATCATCAGATGGTAGCTATACTTGGTGAGCACAGCATAACATGCAGACGCATCGAAACACTATGTTGCACATGTGACACTAATGTAACATGTGTGTCAACTATGTTTCAATTAAAATAAAAGAAATATCACCATCATTATTCTGGGAAAAAAAGTACCAGTGTATGTCTTACTATTGACTACACATAAAAAAGAAATGGAATTAACTGTTGCATATGGCTATCTATATCTGTCCAATTACTTATATACAACAGAACCGTAACTAGTGTGTGTGTGTGTGTGTGTGTGTGTGTGTGTGTGTGTGTGTGTGTTATGGATGAAAGAGAGAGAGACAGAGAGACAGAGAGAGAGGTAATCATTTTTCACAGATAAAACTTGAGTCTTTCCTGAACTCTATGAAAAACAGCACACTACCCTGTAATACTGAATACCATCCTGGACCACTCCCCACTCAAGTTTATTTTAGAATGAAACATTAAACCTACACTTCTAATGCCAACTTTTAAATACACGGGCAGTATCCAATGTGTGAAAGAAATGAACAGAAAACATCAAAATGCACGTTTAATGCTATTCACGTCCCCCTCCTGACTCCTGTAATGCATGGCCAGAGTTTCCTGCTGAAAAGCGGCGAGGGTTAAGAAGCAGACTACCCAAGGGGCGCCTGGGTGGCTTAGTCGGTTAAGCGTCCGACTTTCGCTTAGGTCATGATCTCGCGGTTCGTGGGTTCGAGCCCCGCGTCGGGCTCTGTGCTGACTGCCAGCTCGGAGCCTGGAGCCTGTTTCAGTCTGTGACCCTCTCTCTCTGACCCTCCCCTGCTCACGCTGTCTCTCTGTCTCCTAGAAATAAATAAAACATTAAAAAAAAAAAAAAAAAAAAGAAGCAGACTACCCAAATGCCAAACCCCACTATTAACGACACAGTCAAAAGAGCTACATGGATGAAGAGGCTAGAGGTAACGTTTGACACTAATAAAATATTAGATCAGCATTAGATTAGTGAAACAGGAAAAATTAATGAGTGCTTTTGTTTAAAACTTTTCCAGGTTGGGCACAAATCCTTAAGGTGATATATACAACGTGCAATGCACTATACGACATTCCAAAACATCAACTTTAGCTACCTTTTCTGAACTTAAAGAATACAGTCTATAATTTTTCAATATTTTTGACATGATAAAGACTGAGCTAATAATGTAAACCACAATTATCAAATTCATTCTCAGAAAGAAGGGTTTAGGCAGGAGAGAGAGCACAGCACCATGAAAATATGATGCTAACAGAGAAGTCCTTACATAAAGGAGAAATGAGAGGAATCAAGAAAACGCAGGGTTCTTCAAGTCAAGTGTGCAGTGTTAGGAAGGAAGGCATAAAAGAGGTTTAGGATGAGGGCATTACTGAGTTATACTAGTTATTAAATGTCCCATAAGGCTCTTTAGATCCCCGTTTTACAAGCAGAAGAGGAGGTCACATTTCAATGAGAAAATATAGGTGGAAAAAAGGGTGACCAAGACCCAGGGTGCTTATGCCAACCCCAGCCCCAGCCCCAGCCCCCGCTGACAGCCTTCTTCTCAGAAGAAGACTGATCATATGTGGACTTTCCCTGGGTTCCCAGGGACCAGAAGGGAGTGTTTGTCAGATTCCACTGTGTTTGCACGTCTGACGGCTAGTCCCCTAGCCTACAGAAGAGGCGTGCTCTCAGGAAGGAGAAAGGGACCTACCAAGAGGGAAGAAATTATAACGAAGCCAGAGATGCGGGGGGAGCCGCAGGGAAAGTGTCAACTTTGGAAACCAGAAGATGCAACATCTGCAAAAATGACCAATGAGAAGAAACGATGAAGAAAACTGTGAGAATCACAAAATGCTATGAAGTGTGAAGACGACAGAACGCAAGACAGATGACTATCTTGGCGAGGCAGAAAGCAAATTCATCTTTACAGAAGAGAAAGTGACTCGAGAAGATGGAAGAGCATGGGAAAGGTTTTCAATCCCTACTAAGAGAGTAACTGTTACCAGGGAGCACCTCACACTGGCCCAGTCCAGGGAAGTTTGGACGGATCTTTTTCCATCCATGCCATGAAGCTCGGTGGCGAAGGGGCTGGTGGTGATCCAGCACTAGCATGCAGAGCGGGGAAGACACAGCGTGGAGGAACATTGTCAAGTGGCTCCAGAGAAAACCAAAAGGCAAGTACGTACGACTTTGCTTTTAAATAATCCCTAATTACAGGCAGAATTAAACTCTTACTTGTAGTGATGGTTGATGTGGACTCCCTTTAGCGTCAAAAAAAAAAAATCAATAAACATGTCCTATTTTTCTCCTTTTCTCTCCTTACTCCCATAGCCAAAGACCAGGGGCAAAAAAAAAAAAGGAACAATTTTATCAAACAATCAAATTCATGACAATGTAACTCCTTACAAAGAATATCCAAGTAGTATAAAGAAAATTCTATCAATAGGAGCCTGAAAAGGCAGCATTTTGGTATTCTGTAACTCATCTGGATGAAAGTTGGTTTTTTTGATAGAATACATTCCAGCTGAAGGCGGTCATCAAAAAAGCATCAGGATGTGGTTGTAGTCAGAGAAGAGCAAAGAATATGTAATCACCATGTTCTTCACTTCCTTTTGCCTTTATGGTTACTGTGATGTTTTCTTTTTAATTGTTTTAAATGTTTATTTTCTGAGAGAGAGCGCGCATGCATGTGCGGGGCGGGCAGAGAGAAAGGAATGCAGAATCCGACGCAGGCCCCAGACCGAGCTGTCAGCACAGAACCTGAGGTGGGGCTTGAACTCATGCACCCCAAGATCATGACCTGAGCCAAAGTCAAACGTTTAACTGACTGAGCCACCCAGGTGCCCCGAAAAGTCTGATGGTGTTTAAGGTAATAACTGTAAATAGCTCTGTTAACTATTTGAGAATTTTTGAACAGAAATTTTTGAAAAGCAGGTCTGATGTTCTTTCCTTAGAACAGGAGTTGCCTAAAAGTAATTAATGTTATTTTGGCAACTGCCTCAGAGCCACTCTCCCACACACATTTTCAAGATGAAATGTTCTGTATCAAATTAAAGTGCTGAATCATTAAGCCAATGGTGCATGTTGCACCACATGCAACAGACATAATTTTAGAAGACTGGCTCCATTACAGAAACCCAAGTCGCTACTACAGGTTTTTGAAGACTCAGCCATAAGCTTGTAGGCTGGGAGTCACTTCATTCTTGGGGCACTTCAGCCACTTCCACCGTCCCTGGTTAAGACCTGTGAGTCGCCTTGAGCTTTAGTTTTTCATCTTCCTCCTCCCTGTACCAAAACATCTCAATTTATTTCAACACTGACCAGACGAGCAAAAAAACAAAAAACAAAAACAAAAGGCCCCAAATGCCTAAGTTCTCTGAGCTATGTGGACTGCTGTTTTAGACTGGATGTCTAGTTCGGCTAAAACACATGCCAGGACGCTACATCAATTTCCTTTATATTTTCAAATAGATGCTCTAACAATAATATCACAGGCATATCTGAAAAAAGCAAGCTACGAACCTTCCAACGCTCTATAGTAAATAGGGAAAGGAAGGTCAGAGCAGAAGAGAACGGAACGACTAAAAGCTTAGAAAGGGACTACATCCAGAGACTGAAAGTTTGAATGAAGACACAGACTCAAAACAAACATGAGACAAGGGAAAGCTCACCTTAAGACCTCAGTCAGTGCAGGTTTCCTGTATGAAATTCAACATGTCATTTCTCTTGGGGGGGGAAAAAAAGAGTCCAATAATTTTTTCACTTATTTAAGCTGGGTTCAGAAAAAAAGAAAAAAAACCTCAGTATTTTATTATGTAATGAATAACTCTTGAAGTTATCACTCATCAAGACTAATAACCCCAGTACATATTTAATAAATCTCTATGTTGGGCTCCGCTTTGAAGAGGGATTCAAATGAAGGCTACGACCTGGTTCCTAACTTTAAGGAGCTCACAATCTAGTTAGTATCTATTTCTCTGTACTACTTGGTTATGCAAATATCAATAAATATCAGAGGCAGAGAATGTGACTTACAATTCTATCAGTCAACTTGTGATAATAAAGTCTGAGCCAGTGAATTTCATGAAAATGCTTCAGGTATGCACTGTAATCAAAGAAAATTCCACAGCCCAAATCACAGAAAACTATTTATTTCAGAGAACAGGATCTTATTTAGAAAGGATCACGAATATCAATCACCAAAAGGCGAAACTACCAAGTAAGTGCTTGATCAAATTAAGAATAACTGCCAATGCCTTTAGCTGCTTTTGAGAATTCTCCAAAGCTTTATCAGGGTGGACAGGAAACATTTTATCCAGTCTAGCTCACTGTAAATAAATGCAAACTAGAATTGAAGCAGAAACGTTTTTCTTACAAGTCTGGATACAGCTCTGTGAGGCAGGTAGGGAACTCCTAGAATAAAGAACGGAGAACCAGAAAAAAAGCAGCATCACCCAGCCTTCCATTAGGCCTGGGGCATCTGAGTGATTCTCCCGGGCAGCCGGCTGGCAGCGAGGCCTCGGGACTTAAGGAGACCAGCGTCGAGCCACAAGACGGCCCTCCAGCTGCCTTCCACCCCACCACTCATGTCCCAGAGAAAACAGGCCTGAAAGGGGCTATAGTGCAGAAACGAAACCCCCAGAGTGCCACTTCTTGGTTTCTGAAGCCAACTCCAGAGAACCCAGCTGGACAAACAGCAGCTCTAAGGACACAAGACGACACATGAACACAGAGCGCATTGTGCCACATCCCTCTGGCTGTTCATACTGAGAAAAGCAGAGTAAAGACAATACAACTTAAAACTGCTTAACTACAAATAAAGATTCAAGTGTACAGAATACAGTGCTGCCTTTTTAAGTAAGTTCTTAAACCTAAAAGCCATAAAGCTAGGAAAACATTTATACTATGAATTAGAAAATTATACAATGAATCCTTAGAAAAATTAAACCTTATAGCAAATATAATAAATCAAATTTAAGTGAAGTAATTCTGATCAGCTTCAAAATACTCTACACTTGTTTGCAAACAACTTTATTTTTTCGCACCCAAACAAGGCTTAGCCGCAAGTTGAAGGAAGTCACAGAAGTCAGGGGTTCACCAGCTCCCTATGTTTTACCTTCATCAGAGACTTTTCAGAAAGGGTGAGTAGATAGGGTACTAGAAAAACAGAAAACTATTACCTCACTTCCTTATTTTTTCACATACAAAACTAAAGCATAATTAATTTCTGTACATAAAACGTGCATTAGTATCATTATCGTGGCAAAACAAAAAAAAGGCTGATGAGAAATTAATGATTCCAAACATTCTGAACACACAAATTTAATTTACTTCTCAAACTGAGCAAACATCTTCTAGAGTTAGTAGTAATGAACATTGAAAAATAAGACTGCTTTAAAACATACATCTTAGACGTGCCGCTACATGAATTTCATTGAGCATGAGGTATAAGGTTGTTTTAAATTTAAACCTAACGAACTTTGACATTTCGCAGTACTCAAAGCGAAAGACGCAGTCAATAGGGACAAAGACTGCATAAACTTTCAAAAAGAACCTTATTAAATAAAATCACACACGTGTTCCAGGATATTAACATTTCAAAATCAGAAAATTTCCACTGTCAGAGCGATTAACAGAATGAATCATATTCCCTGAATAATTAGGGAAGGACAGAGGAGAGTTTTAATAGGCACATAAGCTTTAGGAGATCACTGTCCCGTGTACAACATGCACATTCACATGCAAAAGTACCTTTAAAATAATGCTTTTTTAAGATTAGCAAGTTGTAGCTTTTTTTCTGACACATGTGAGTGGTGGGTAAAAGGGAAGCTGATGTGCTTCCTGTGTTCTGATTTGACACTTTTACTTTCTGGCTCTTGCTGAGCTGAACTGCGTACCTATAAATACCTCAAATAGCCTCCAACTGTGATTTCCAGCAGAGAAACTAAATTTGTCTTGTTCCCCTCTGAAAAAAAAAAATGGATGACTTATCTATCTTACCGAAAACAATTTGGTTAAATAAATTTAAAAAAAAAAGGAATGAGTATCTGAAAAGGAGAAATCACTATAACTAAATAAAATGTTCAAAAATAGAAACATATTTGAATTTTGAGCTCAATGAGTATTCAAAGCTAAGTCTCACAGAAGCTCAAAGAGATTTAAACACACGGAAGACCACTCCCTAGAAGGTACAGAAACCTTACCATTTACAAGCGGTAAGGACACACATAAAATCTCATTTTATGCAACACATGTCATATACAGCTAATACGACTGCTTTTACTATTACAGAAGCAAATTTGTTTTAAATGAAATGATTCAAAAATGTTTTTAAGGTTTTCTAATGGCAAAAAAAGATCATTCTTTGAAAAAAAATTACCACTTTAGTAAATTCAATTTATAAATCTGAAAATCATACTTTTCCTAAGCCAAACAGATAGCCACTTAATAAAGAAATAGAGGGAAAAAATGGAAAAAGACTTATTTAGGATGAATAATTTTAATATGTACAACATTATTTAAGATACATATTCACATTTTCCCTCTTGTGTAGCAATATGCCTACTTAAGAAAAATACAAATTACTTTCTCTGGATGTATATTTGGAAATTAAATTAAAAATAAACTTTGCTTTTGTACAGAAATATTCAGACATACTACTATCTGAATACAATAATTTCACTACCCTAAGGCAAAAACATGGGGTTATTTTCAAATTATTTTAAGCACCATTAATACAGAATTTTACACTGAAATTTGTATTAACCTACATGGCACATCAGTTAGCCTAAACAAATTACAATAAAGAATATCAGCTTTTTAAAGAACCATCACTTTACACACCGGTCATGTTAAAGATCAACAGAGAAGCATTTAATATATGAATCATGCTAGAAACATTTTTATAATTAAGTATATTATAATCATCCCAATCAGTTCGTGGGTTAGAAAGACAAGCATCAAGGGTTAATCACAAAACAATCTGCTATTAAGTTTCTCAATTTAGTTCAGCGAGTACATTAGTTGAAACCAAACAGATACAGAAACCAATTACACCACCGAGAACAACATCGTCAGTGCACTCTGTCCACAGCTACAAGGATGAGGAGGGCCCGTGAGAGGAGGGGAGAGCGGAGCGCGGGGCTAGCTAGGGGCTGCCCTGGGGAGAAAGATCACGTGTTTGCCTTGTACTGTTGGGTCACAGCCGCCCCACTGCATGTTAAGCCCTGGGAGAGCAAAGGAGAGAAAGAAACAGGAGACTGCTTCGGGTTTTCATAAGCCAATGACTTCAGTCCCTGAACCAAAGTTACTGGTTATGTAAATCCAAAATGACACAAGTCTTGCCCTGAACCCCTTCATTCTGTGACGTACCATCAACACCATCTGCGGTTTCGCTTTCTTCTTCTTCTTCTTCTAGCATTTCAAAAGGAGTCATTATATCATAGAGAAATGAGAGGAACCCATAAAACCAATCTGAACTCTCCTCTGCTAAAATATTAAGGACTTCCTCAAGAGAATCAATATTTTCATTACTGCCATCTTTGGTCAGGCCTACATAAAGAATAAAGGAAGAGAGAAAGAGAAAATAAGGAGAGCAGTTAGGTGGAAAAAAGAAGTTGAGGAAGAGTGATCTCAAAAAGGATGTGCATCATGGTCACAGACGTTTACGGAAAAGGTATTTTGGAAAATAAAGAAGCTGATTAAGATGCACACCTTACAATCAACTCTCAATCGTATGTCCCACAGGAAAGGCACAATTGCACCAACCCTCATCATTCCTACCAGCCCCTAACCAGGGCTTTGCCTTTCTCTCGGTAGAGAGTCTAGAGTCCCAAACACAAAATTGTTATCAGCCAAAATCAATTGATTTAATATCAGTGGGAAGAACGAATGCAAGTAGTATCAGGGTATAAAGATAGACACTTCTGACAACCTCCACATTTGCTGATTTACCGACCAGATATTATCGAGAGTTGATTACACAAGCATTTACACGTAACAGTACATATTCACTGAAGAAAATAAAAAGGTTCATCTCCTCACACTTTTCCCCTTAGGGCCTGGAGTTACCTTAAGAAACTCTGGAATTAACATGACTAGCAAGATTACTGTTTATAGCATCCACAGATGGACATATAAATATATTCAAGTTATATCAGATAATCAACTTAAATTTTAACACTCTAAGATGTTAGCAGTGTTTGCAGTGTTCTGGCTACTGACTCATGGTCTTGTAATTCTGACCAATAATAATGAGTCAGCTACTAATAATAATTCACTCTGGTGACCCATACTGAATTGGATCAAGGTCCCAGTCAGTCATTTGCAATAGGAATATTCCAAGGTTCTCTTTCCATAGGCCTAAGATATAAGCTTCTACTGCAAAGACCTCTGGCTCCTGTTTGGGTTTTGTTTCATTTTGTTTTAAGTGTCAGTCCCAAAACAGGCTATCCTGATGGAAAGCAAAGTATATATTGTTTTTATCCTTTTTTTTTTTCCTGTGAAGAACTGGCTTTGGGTAAGAAACCTCTCTTGGCCCAGTAAATATAAAAATCCACCAATATTGCCAAGTTCTATATAACAACACACATAATTTTGAAAAAGACAAGAAAAACCCAGGGTAGAGGGCTCTGAGTGTAAGACATGTGAACATCCATGACTTTAGAGCTTTTCAAATTATAACCACTTAATTCAAGTAGGTCAGGCTTGGGCAATTCAAACTTTCTCCATGTGGTATAACACTCAGCAATCAATAGTGGCAGCTAAGCTATACCAATAAGATACCTAGTATGAATATTAAAGCATACAGTGTATTTCCCCCACTTTAGTCCATAGAAAAGCTACATCATATCATTCTTCATGTATAGGGGGGATAGGAGAAAACAAATTGCACTTGGTATTTTTGGTATTTAAATTGCTCTCTGATACAACCAGAATATTTTTCACTGAATTTAACAGCTGACAAGGGCTATGAACCAAGGTCTGTATTCCGATTCAAATCCCTGTGGGAGTAATATCGTTTTTTCTGCTTGCCTTTACTGCAGCTGTGTATTCACAATAAACATGTTTCTTTTTCTCCATTTTCAAAGATTAGTACTTCCAAGTATCAAGTATAAATTATAAAGCTTTACTACCCTTCAGTATGACAGGAAGTGTTCAACAAATACGCAGAAGTATCTGAACAAAACTATGACCCAAATGTGCAACCTTCTTGTGGTTCTTAAGACAAAAATACGACTTAGAGGAGAAAAGGAGAAATATTCTAGGGGTAGAATTCCTCAGCTGCTGAGAGCGGGCCTGAACCCAAGGGCGGAAGTGAATGCCTTCGAGTGGACAAGATCCAGTTCACTCATGCGTGCATCTGGTCTACAAAAGCTTATCAAGTATCAAGGCTCTAGGAATTGTTGATGGCCTTCCCTTCTGTTCTCCAGTCACACCTGATACGGTGACAGCTAGGTGCTAATCACAGACAAAAGCACAATCATGTAATCGTTAGACGGTGCTAGTCTAAGCATTGAGTCCTTGGATCATTTTCCTGTAAATTTTATTCAGGAAACAAGTTTTCAAAGAACACAATGTCCAGCAATGTAGTTTTCAATAACCTGAACCATTATCAAAGATACTTTCCTTTAAGTAGGAAGTATGTAAACTAGAACGGGCTTAGAATATTTTCAAAGTATATCTTAAGGGCCATGGCCAGAAACAGTGAAATAAAATTAATGATGGCTATTCAGAATATCTTGATTTACCCACACATATTTCATTCTTTCTTTATATTTCACAAGAAAAAACAAATCTTAAGATGGGAAATGTAAATATGGATGGGTACATTTCCTCAAACTGGTGACATTAGGTATATGCAGATTTAAGAATGCAGAAAGAAATACTTATGAAAGAAATGCCAACCCCATGAAAGCTCAGCATATCTCAAACGCTACTACATCCACAAGCCAAGCTCCCCCTTAATCTCCAGCTTCCTACCTGTGTCTGCCCCTTTGGTCTCTCTGTACCTTAACCCAAAACCCATACCCTTGAGCAGCTCTCCAGTGAGAATGTACCCAAGAAGTCTGGTTTATTTTGGGATAGACACTCACTGAATTTGCCCTCCTCCCCCCATAACCTTTCCCTGAACACACAGAGCCCACTACTAACTCCGTAACCCAAGAATTCACCAGGCTCTCTCTTTGCAACAATCTGCCAGGAACACAGGCACAATTAAGCTACGATAACCTCACAAACTAGAAAAGAACTTTAGTTATAAAATTCAATTCCAGTCAAGCTTGTATTTCATGCAGAGAATTCAATCATCATAGAAATAAGGTCCAAAGACATAAGTGAGCCTGACCGCTCACCTTTGGTTTGTTTCAGCTGTAAAGCCACAGGCTGTGAATTAGTACATGTATATGGTTAGACAGTTTATCTTAGCTGTCATCCATTTAATAGTCAAATTACCAGAATGAATGCTGAGATTCACCAAATTTGGTTCTACCTCTAAATACATAATTTTTATAAAAGGAACAAGTTATAATTTGCCTATACCACATATAGGTCTATTGTAAATGGCAATGTTCCAAGTTATGATGAATTAACCCCTTAATGGTTGCTTAAAAACATTATAGGAAATAAACTCCCACAATCTAAAATACTAAAAATCAAGTTACTATTGTATTTGCTATAGAAATCAGTGTGCTCTATAGGAAAAATAATATATTTTAATATTTAAAAGTTGATATTCCCTGACAAACCACATAACTAATTTTCAGCCAAAAAAAAAAACCCAAACAAACAAACAAAAAACACAACCAAATATAGCAGATGAGAAGTAAGATTATCTCTAAAAATGAGGAGGCATGGCCCACATGAAGTTATCTTCATGGGTTTTAGAACCCATCTTTATCTATTCAGAACCCATCGTTTAAAGTAAAATAATACAATGGAGTAATAAACCATTTATAGGCAAGCAAATTAGCATCGTTCCAATATGTTTAAATTCTATATATTTTACTTCTTTTACATGTCTTGGATTATAGTCTTCTGAGGATTTACTATATTTGTAGAAAAATTTAGATATGTAATGACAACATTACACAGAAAATTCCATTAAGGTTAAGACAGGGGAAAAAATTTCATAGATAGTAAGTTTTCCACTGGGAAGGAGCAAACATAATTCCCACTGGGCAGTAATAAGAAAACAGAAACTAAGGTCAAAATTAAGAAGCTAAATTACATTTAATCACAACTACACCTTATTTTTCATATTTAAAGCTTACTATTCTATAAGGAGGTTAAGATTAATCTGCTGAAAACTATACCATTGGTTCTAGATGTGATATCCACCCATTTTTCTTCTCATCCATAAAATAGACACAAACTGTGTGTCTACAATGAATGCCTTTGCACTATTACTCTAGCGAGCATAGTGTACATTACCAGGCTGTATCTGTTATTTGTCTAAGTAGTTTTGTATACACAATTTTAATGCATGTAACACTACATAGTAAAGCAAAGGAAGTGATGTTATTTCACAAGCGGAAACACACATCTCACCAGACCAGATTATATAAAATCTGCATATTAAAATTAGCACCATCCTTTCTAGGAAGGCAGCATTTTAAAACAAACGAGGGAATATCATATATTTATATATTATAAGAAATATCTCAATGATAAAAGACAGGTAATTCTAGTGATAGAGAAAGGTTCAGATTTCTGAAATAAAGAAACCCAGCCAATAACTACTGGTTCATATTTTAATATTACCTTTAAAATATGCCTAGGACATTTCAAATGTTTAGCTCCAACATTTTATTTCAGAATGAATTTATGTAAGCCTTTAGAAACTTACATTTTCAAATGGAAGTGAATTATGTCAACTGATGATAATGAATGGCTATAATTACTATATCTGAAAACAAGCTAGTACATTATCTATATGTGCAAATATTAAGTTCAGAATATGAAGTGTTTTAAATCTGAAAATAGAGATGAAATTATTATGCTTATAAAAATATTATGTGCAGCAGCTATATATTTATCCACATATAAAAGTAAATTGAAATGTTGAGTCCATGGAAAAACAATTAAGCCATGTCAGTAAGAATTACATATATAATTAAACTGGGAAAATATCTTCCATAAAATGTGTATGACATAGATATTATTAAGGCAAAGATACTGTTTTGTTTCCAGCAAAAAATAAAAAATCTACTTGCCTAATAAAACTTTGGCGTCATCCACATCAAAATCTCCATCACCATCAGCATCATAGACTCCTAGTTTTCCTGCAAAGGGGAGGAAAAGAGGTATGGGAAGAAAGAGGAAAAACATTTGATAAGGTATTATCACTTACTTCAGTCTTGAACATCAGCCATAAATGTTACCAAGCAATGCATTTCTTTGGCTCTCTGAATCCTGAAAATCCCAACTAAATATCTTACCTACAAATGACAGGCAATTCGCTCACAGATTCAGGAAGTGTTTGACTAACAATCTAACGGAGATAATATTTTCTTTAAAGTTTTAATAGTACTCTGATTTAATCCTTTCGGAAGAATTTTATTACGCTGCTAAAAAAGATTTTAGGTAAAATTTTAAACATATAGATGAAACATTACTGATTTCTATCTAACATGAAACTTAAATGCATCTAAAGGATGAAAGTTCCTACCACCAAAGGAAGGCCCACCAGACTAAATACAAATAATTAATATTTATTAACATCAAGTATAAATACTGAAAATTAGAGGGCAATTAATTTTAAATTTTATAAAATAATTATTCACAATGGAAACATCTTAAATCAACCTTAAAAAAGACTTCTGGAAATAAAGTATGTAAAACTGGCTTCCTGAAATTCAAAGGAAAACTTAGTTATCCCACCTAAAACTTAATTAGCGCTGGCTATCAAAGAAAAAAAGAAAAGAAAACAAAGCTTAAAACTGACAACCTGAGAAGACAATACTACCAGAGACTTTCCTCATCAAGCAGAATAGATACGTATCTTAAGGCTTTACTCCCTAGGAGCGCGGCTATATTTAGCACTTCAACTATGAGTCAAATACATTCAACCCTAAAAATCATCTTAAAATCAACATGATTTATAGCTCATCATTGGATCATGGTTGTGAAGAGACATAACGTGCAGAAATATTTCAAACAACAACCACAAATACAGCATTAGTACTAAGACACCAGTCTGTAGTACTGTTATCTCTTTAATAATAAGTAAATTAAAACACTGCCTATCAGCAGACAGAACTTTCGGAGGAGAGTGGCTGTGATCAACCTTTACTCTCCCAGAGCCCTTGTGCTACTGAGGGAAACAGTTAACTTGCTATGTGGAAGTCTGGTTTAGAAAGCACATTAAAAATGATGATGATGATGATGATGATGATGATGATAATAGAGATAGTAGTGATGGAGAGATAAGGGAGTATTGTTTCTATTGCTAAGAAAAATATAAATGAAAAGCACTAAACTGCAGGTCAAGGCAGTCCAGAGCACAGAGCTCAAGTGGAACTAAAACACAGAAAATACCATACTTTCTGACAAATTTAACGGGGGAAACTGGTGCTGCCACTTATATTCTCTGATGCACAAAATAAGGATGACGTTTTAGAGACCATCACAAGTAGACTTAGAATGCATCTCCGACAGCCTACCTTGAAGTACCTCTGATAAGTTATAGCGGAAGTCCTTTGCTTTGGCTGCATGCATGTAAAAACATGAAAATTGTTACTTCCTCTTAAATATACAATAATTTTAAATCTCTTCTTTGGTTTAATAGTTGTTCCCTAGCAATGTATCTCGGTTAAGTCAACAAAAGCACAGATCTACTCAGAAGTTTGTCTCCAAACTAAAATTCTTCCTCTTTTACTCTCGGAGTCTATCCAGAGACCTCTCCTTCAGTAACCATGGGAAGCTTCAACCAACGGGAGATTACACATAAGCGTGTCTTGCCTCCTCCCCTGCCAACCCTGAAAGATGTCTGTAATCTAACATCTAAAGCAGAAGGCTTTATGGAAGAGAGGGGATTTTCTATGCAACCCGGTGCTCAGAGAACAGCATGGGTTCTGCTTTCAGTGACAGGGTCCACTTTTTTCAGTGGATTATTAAAGAGGAACACCACTTAATCACAATAGCCAAAAAGTGGAAACAACCCAAATGTCCATCACTGATGACTGGATAGGCAAAATGTGGTGTGTTTCCATACAGTGCAATATTATACATCCATACAATAGAGTACTGAACCTTGAAAACAGTATGCTAAATGCAAAAAGGCAAACACAGAAGACCACATATTGTATGAATCCATTTATATGAAATGTCAATAAGCAAATCACAGACACAGGAAGTACATTAGTGTTTGCCAGTAAACTGTACATTTTCACATATTAACAATATCGAACTTTATGTTGTTATGTGAGTTTTACCTCAATTTAAAAAGACATCATAAGATAGAAAAAAAAAAAAAACCAAGGAGTAGGACTCCAAAAATGGTAATGAATCATTAATGTCAAAAGTCATGAACAACTGCAGTGATTACTGGGAGAGAAAAAGAAAAATCAGGAGAAAGGAAGACAAGTATCAGAAATCACATGGCAACCGCGTCAACAGCATACAGACAGCACCTAACATGCACACACCTCCACACACACATGCACAACCCTATCCCAACACCTCCACACACACCCCCCACACCCCATCCCAGCACATACACACCTCTATTCCAACACCTACACATATAGACACCCCCCCACCTCCACACACACACACAAACACACACACACACCCCTATCCCAGCACATACACACCTCTATGGCAACACTTGAACATATAGACACCCCCCCACACACCCCTATCCCAGCACCTACACACCTCTATTCCAACATCTACACACACGTACAACCTATCCCAGCACTAATACACACACACACACACACACACACGCGCATACACAGATTCATTCCAAAAAGAAGGGGTGTGCTTCAAAATGCTAAGGAACGATCTTGCAAATTGGGTCCTGAAATAAATTCAGGGGCTCATGAATGTTTTAAATTCATAATATAACAAGACGAACAGAATTTAGACTACTGCATTTCCTAAGAGTTAAGTACCATTTGATGCAACTTTTCTGTGTGACACACATACAACATAAAGCCCTGTTTTTTTTTTTAACTACAGGTCATGTTCAAAGAAGACGAAGAGCCCTCTCCCCCAGGTAGCGCTGCTAACCACCCCTTGTTCCCACGCTGTTGAGACCAACCAAGAGGCTGCAGAAACTTAAGAGTACCCCCCAAATAATGACAAACCTTTAAGATTACTAAAGGATGTCTTTTACGCTTTTACAAATTCACATAAGAAACGACACCACAATTCTTACCTAAAACTTCCTCATAATCAACGAGATCAAACCAGACGACAGCGACAGACGTCCACACTCCCAGCAACGCAATGACCATAAACCACGTGAAGAAGGAACTTCCAGAAAGTCCTCCTTTCCTCCCATTTTTATGTCCTCCGTGCTTTGTATCTGTTTAAAAATAAAACAATGAACAATGCCATTATGTAAGGCGACACCTTATTAAAAGCCTTTTTGCTGAACTATTTCTCCAGGGATTTGAAAGTACTTACACTGGTAAATCATTTCACAAACAGCTTTCACTCAAATTCTCAAAACATGTTACGCAAAATAAAGATGTTGAAACAGAAAAGATTCTGTTTAGACTCGACATCACATATGTGAAAACTCTGACTTAAAAGAAATGAAAGAAATAAACTACTCATTGGCTAACAATTTTTTAAAAATAAAGTTTGATACAACATGTGTATTATATTATATGTAATACATATAATATGCACACCTTCTTTCTAAGTTCTTTGCCCAAACCCCATAAATATAACCTCCTCCAAAGTTCAGTGCATTATCAACGACTTAATGAAGTCCTATAGAAATGTAGCCAAATCCTTTCCTCTGACTCACTTAAGTGTCTGTAGAATCTTTTAAAAGCCTCTTAATGGCCACAGAAAATGGCTCCCCCCCAAAAAGGCTCCATATTCTTAGCCAAAGAGACAGAAGAAGGAATGAGACTATTTAGAGGAAATAGAGGTCAGGGAAGAAGGTGAAATGGTACAACAACCAGTCCCCTCCTTGACAAATCCCCTGGGGTCCAAGGAAGCAGGAAAAGGCCCATCAAGCACCATCGGTCTCCATGTAGGAAACAGCTTTGTAAACGCTGTCTGCTGTGTGTCATTTATCACACTGGGTGTGTTTAATACACCTTCTCTTCTTCAGGAAATATTCTTACAGCCCAAAGTAAACAAACAAACAAAAAAAGACAGTCAAGTGACACTGAGAGAAAATGGTCAACACTGGCCTTGAAAGAAAGTAGTATTCAAATTTCTCGTAAGAAGGAATATAATAAATATTGTTAAAAGGATAGGTCATATTCCCATACGCCCTTTGAGAGAAGGAAAAGTTCCACCAAGTAGTAGAGCAGCACTGTCTTCTCTGCGTCGAACGGGGGTCATACATTTTCCAAGTGTTCCCAGTGCACAGCGGCATGTGACTCTCACAGGGGTCTCGTCACTGTATCTCAAGAGTGGTATGTACATATCTGGATGACTGTAGAGAACAATTCTCTATCCTGTGCAACTGTGCCCCACGCTGCTGGCCCGCTGGCATCTCCAGTTTCCTTGGGTCCCAGAGATTATGACAAGCTAACACCACCAACAGGCTTCCCAGCGCCCTACAGGGGTGATGCCTGGTTCCGAACCACTGGGGGTAAGGACAGGAATCACCAGCCCTATTTTATAGGAAAAAGATCAAATGATTCACCAGGACAAGTTGGCCAGAGTCAGGAATTAAATCTGACTTCTACGGTCCTGAGTTCCTTGATCCATACGAGGGGGCCAAACTACATGATTTCAAAAAAACCGCACTAGCTCTAATCTAGAACCTGCTTTCTGATGCCTAAATCCAACTCTTGTTACAGAATACTGGTATTAGTTTTCCAAGGGCTCAAATCAAGAATATACTGCCAAATCTTCTAGAAGAAAAAAATGAAAGTCTTATTAAAAAGATACATTTTTTAATAAACCACTAGATCAATTTTTCACTTGATCTTAGCCAAAAGGCCGAGAAGTGATACATCAACTTTTCAAAAGGGGCCATAAAAACTAAATCAGTCTGAGAAAATGAGTGTGTACGTGTATGTATACACACTCAAAAACATAGGTTTTTATCTATATATCCATATAAAATTATGACTAAATAAGACATTTTATTCTTAAAGAAAAGGTCAATTTTCTTTTCTAATGTTCTTTAAATAATAATAGATCAATCAAAAAGGACCAGATTTATAATCATATGGTGAATTCACAAAATAATACTTACCAAATAACATATGACCCATCTACTCTGTTTCTTATATGATTATTAAAAGTCTCCTAAAAGCTGGCTATCTAAAAAAAGGTAACGTATAGTTTTTCAAATTCTCCCTGGGCATAGATTATAATGTCATGTATTTAAAAAAAATTTTTTTAATGTTTTATTTTTTTTTGAGAGAGAGAGAGAGAGAGAGAGAGAGACAGTGTGAGCAGGGGAGGGTCAGAGAGAGAATTACGGTATCTGAAGACAGGCACTAGGCTCTGAGCTGTCAGCACAGAGCCTGACGTGGGACTTGAACCCATGAACCCTGAGATTCACTTAACCGAATGAGCCATCCAGGAGTCCCTATGTTACATATTAAATGCACTTCACACAGGCTTCTCTGTTTCATTATCTGAACACAGCCATGGGAGAGGGAAACTGGGTGAACACTTCAGCAATGTTGGCAGGGAAAGTGATGATTTCTGGTATTTCTGTGTGTCTTAAGTATAGAAATTATAAGAATACGGAGCATCATTAAAATCTTAAAAAATAAAAGAAAGAAGTGAGGACAGGGGAGTACCATAGATACACTAGCAGTGTTGCGTGTTTATGAAATTTCTATACATACAGAGACTTTTTAAAAACAAATTTTTAATGTTTATTTTTGAGAAAGAGAGAGCGAGATGGAGCATGAGCATGGGAGGAGCAAAGAGAGAGGAAAACATAGAACTTGAAGCAGGATCCAGGCTGTGCACTGTCAGCGCAGAGCCCGATGTAGGGCTTGAACTCACAAACTCTAAGAGTATAACCTGAGCAGAAGTCAGATGTGTAACCAACTGAGCCATCCAGGTGCCCCATGAAGACATTTTTTTAATGCTACATAGGAGCACCTGGGTGGCTCAGTTAGTTGGGTGTCCATCTTTGGCTCAGGTCATGGTCTTGTGGTTCATGGGTTCGAGCCCCAATTTGGGCTCTGTGCTGACAGCTCAGAGCCTGGAGCCTGCTCCAGATTCCGTGTCTCCCTCTCTCTGCCCCTCACCTGCTCACACTCTGTCTCTCCCTCTCTCTTTCAAAAGCAAATAAACATTAAAGACTTTTTAAAATGCTGTATAAAAACCCTTTATTTATATATTCATAAAAATATATGCACATATACTTGTTTATATAGATTACTAATTATAATAAGAAAAATGCCTTCTGGAATATCCATTTACTGCCAAATAGGGATGGATGTATCATTTAAAATGAGTTTGTAATGAAATCACTAATGAAACAAAATAATTACTTGAATTCAAAGTTCAATTCTATGCCAATTTCTCTTTCTTAAAGCAGAAATGGAGGAAAATATTTAAGATTCTCAAAACGAAAGTATCGTTTAACCAAGTTAATTCAGTAACCTAGGTTACTGACCTGCAACGCTAAATGTAAGTAAGAAGTGCAAAAAGTGTTTATGTGCTTAAACAAAAGCGTGTAACCGCGTGCACCACGGCAGAGATGAGGGATGGGGGAGCGCAGACACAGTAAAGAACAGACCTTGATCTACAGACAGCTTACATTTGCTTTAGAAGTGATGCTAACAACTGTAATCAAGTTTCCTAACTTACTGCAAAAAAACTCAAGAATATACTTTAAAAAGACAACCTCACCCATTTGAGTTAAAGCAACAAAATGCTCAAAGAAATTAAAAACCAACCGTGCTGACAGAAGGCAGGCCTGTCGGAGGAATGAAAACCAGCAGCAAGAGAAGACCAAGAATTTGAAAAGAATAAATCAGGGGGCTATTTCCCTTGAACTGTCCTGAAAATAATCCTAAGAACAACGGAATAATGACAATCAGATTGAGTCTGTCATTAAAATTATATTTCAAACTGTTTAAGAATGTAAAAAATGGGGGCACCTGGGTGGCTCAGTCGGTTAAGCATCCGACCTCGGCTCAGGTCATGATCTCAGGGTTCGTGGGTTCAAGCCCCATGTCAAGCTCTGTGCTGACAGCTCAAAGCCAGGAGCCTGCTTCTCTCTCTCTCTCTCTGCCCCTCCTCTGCTCGCACTTTGTGTCTCTCTCTCTCTCAAAAATCAATAAATGTTGAAAAAAATGCAAAAAATGTGCAATAAATCTTAGGTTTTTCATTTAAAATACTGTTAGTCAAACAGATTCATCACTTTAAAAGACAAACATCAATAAAAGGGTAAATGTTACTTAGCTAGAATGAATATGAAATTATTAGCAATATTTTATCCATCCTTTATAATGTCAAATAAATTGTTACTCTATAAATTCCATAAAGGAACAAAACAGCAATTATAAAAAGGAGTCTTTCCCAGGATATCTTTGTTAGGAGAACTTTTTAACTGACACCAAATAATACTCCCTTGATATGTCATTTTGAAAATATGGCGTACGTGGTCCCAAAGGGCAGATTAGTTTCTGTCCAATGAACTGAAAAAGGCACAGTAAGATAAACACTTCAAGAGAGTTTCAAACACCTTACAGAGACCTGAAGTCAGCACTTTGTCCCAAAGCTATTCTGGAAGAATATCTCATAGTTATCCCTATTTTCTAAGATCCAAATAAGTCTAAGAGTCTTCATTTCATTTTCTGACTCATGATCCCACGTGCGGTCCCAGGGATTAGTCAAGAGGATTTTGTTAATGGAGGTCAAGAATTCGGCAAGAATTATGGGATTCATTTTTTTCCACGCTGACCCACCAAAAGTAATGACCTCCAAATCAGAAAACTGTTCTTACCAAACACAGAAAATTACCACAGCGAGCAATGAAGTGTGTCTCTCTATAAAACATAGGCTGGAGACAATAGGTAATTTTATGTGTTCAGTTGAGGAAAAGGAAAATAAGAAGATGTGTCCCAGCACCTGAACAGGAGTCAGTCAGTTACTTCACTGGATTACAAATCAACCACGTCCAAGTTTTGCTTGGCCTTATGCTGCTGATTTCATATTTGTACATAAGCCCCACACATTTAAAGTTAAAAAAAAACAACAACGTAAAAGCTGTGAAGGAACTCAAACTGGTTATTTTTTTATGTTACAAAGTGTCACCTTTCGTGAGCCAAGAACTGATAAATGTGGGTCAGAAGTACGAGCTGATTGTACCTAACTAGGTAGGTTATGTAATCCACAGAAACCAAGAGAAATGTCTTCTAAAAGAACTAAAGATATGTATCTTGTGTTCTTCCTCGTGGCTGGATGAGGTGCTTTATCAGAAGAGTCCAGAGACCCATTCGAACCATTTATTTAAAACGGTGTTCAAAGTGAAGATCCTCGTATTCTCTGTACTAATAATAGACCCCTTACAGTGGTCCCTCAGGCAGCTCAGAGCTGGTAGCTGTCTTGGTGTCTTACTACATCTTTTCTTTTTCTTTCTTTTCATAAATACAAATTTGTTTGTGAATATATAAATATACAGCAAGACCACCCTGGTAGGGTTGCCGAATGTAACAAACAAAAATAAATCATAAAAAGTCCAACTCAAGTTGAAAAACAAAAACATAATGAGCTAATGTGGCTTGCTTTCAACTAAGTGGAAAGACATTCTTCTCTCACAAACGAGAGCAAAAACAAACATACAAAAATGTAAATTCAATTCATTATTAGAGAACACTTGAAGTTAATGATTCAGTTGAAATACGGAATAAAATATCGGTCTCCTTACTTTGCATTTATCACCCGCTTCACAAAGACTAGGTCAGTTGCCACATATGGGAAAGCCTGAGTCCCACTGTGCCTGAACTAAGTGTGCTCACCGACAGGAGACTCACACGTGCCTTCAGTGGCCTACGGTGGGCTATGAACCCAAGTCTACACACAATTCTTTAAATTTACTGTAATTACAAGACCCAGGAAGACTGCTTGTACATTTCCCTGAAGTTTCTAAAACGCGGTGTCTGATTACACAAATCTATAAGCTATTCTAAGACGCTGAAACATATTCAGATCAAGGACAGAGTCTCCAGGAAAAGTTAAACTACCGTGAAAGGTTGACGTCTCCCGCAGTTCTAAATACAAAATGCAGAAGATGTAGTCGAACAGTCAAAACTATTTTAAACTGAAAAGAAAGCTAAAAACTGCCAGCTAGATGCCAAACCACTTTTAACCCAAACAATACAAAAGTGCCTTTACCTTCAGCCATTTTGGTCTCTTCGATCCGTGAGCGGTGCATATGGAGGACAAAGCTCCGGGCGCGGCCCGCAGGGACCAGCACCCCAGGGCCCTTCCCCACGGAGCCTCAGCCTGGCCACCTGCCCCGCGGCCGAGGCCTCTAGAGCCGAAACTGGACCTGACTGCAACCTCCGGTCAGCAGCTATTTTTAGAGACCCCTTCCTCGTGGCCAAATACCGCTGACCGCTCAGGCTGAAGCGCCTCCGCACAGAGCGACAGCCAGCCTCCCCCACTCGTGGGGCCCCCTGTCAGCCGGCCCCGCCTCCCCGCTCCAGACCCTAAAAAAACTCAAGCATGCGGGACAGAGAGACGGGACACTGAGTGCTGCCAGCTTTGTCTCCTTGGATGGGTCCCCAATGGTTCCAGCCCAAGTACCAAACCATTCTACCCTGCGGCACGCCCTGCGCTGGCACGGGGCCCGGCCCAGAGCAGCTGCGCCTGGCCCTTCGGAGCTGACCACACGCCGACCCGAAAAGACCGCCACTTCGCTTGTCTGAAAGACACAGAACACTAAGTAACCAGAAAGTAATTAATGCCCTAGGATTCGGATTCGCAGGTATTACCGTCCCGAGTCTAATTCTAATGCAGCAAAAGTAAAAAATAAATATAAACAAAAATAAATAAAAATAAAAATGCTTCCCTAGAGAAGAAGGGAGAAGGAGCTGAGACTAGAAGCATGGAGGGAGAGAGGGAGGGAAGACTGGGGAGGGAGGGGGAGACGGGGAGAGGGAGGGGAGACGGGGAGGGGGAGACGGGGAGAGGGAGGGGGAGACGGGGAGAGGGAGGGGGAGACGGGAGAGGGAGGGGGAGACGGGGAGAGGGAGGGGGAGATGGGGAGAGGGAGGGGGAGATGGGGAGAGAGGGAGGGGAGACGGGGAGAGGGAGGGGGAGACGGAGAGAGGGAGGGAGACGGAGAGGGAGGGGGAGACGGGGAGAGGGAGGGGGGAGACGGGGAGAGGGAGGGGGGAGACGGGGAGAGGGAGGGGGGAGACGGGGAGAGGGAGGGGGAGATGGGAAGAGGGAGGGGGGAGACGGGGAGAGGGCCGACAGGCTGGAGGGGAGCGGGCGGGGAAAGGAGGGACCCTGTAGCATGGCAACCGTGATCCAGGAAACAGGACCCCAGAGAAAATACTGGAAAGCCAGTGTGCAACTGTATTCTGATTTTTTCCACTTCCTTCCAACCCCAACTCCACACAGTCCCTTCTGGGAAATAAAACCAGCCCAAAGCTACTACCACTTACTCACTGACTTAAAATTAGCAGTTCACCGAAGCCATCAGAGCTCTGATTAGTTTATTAAATTAATTTAGCACAAATAGTATCAAGAACAAGGCGGCAACCTTCTAGAACTGTTGATGAGTGCTTACTTTTTTCTTAGTCAACAAATGCTTCACAAGCAAATTAAACATTGAAATGTTAGGAAGAGGAGGCCGCGCCTAAGGTGCCAGTAGGTGACGGCCAAGAGCTGACACGGAGTGAACGAGGCATCAGGGCCAACTGAGCAAAGCTGATGACCGCGCGCCACTGTCCCAGGCCTTTCCTCAGACCCGCCCTGCGGAAGCGAGTGTTTGCTGAAACCTACATGACGGTGAACCCTGTGTGGGCAGCGAACGAAGACGGCCCACCGTCACGCAGGTGTATTCGGCAAGCATCTCGGAGGCTTTCTCGCGTTGTTTTTAGGGAGAATGAGAGTAACAAGGGACCTGTCCTGGGGCCACGGGAAGCCAAGCCACTGCACTCACATGGTAGGCAGCCCGCTTCAGACTTCAAGAAACCCGGATTCGGTTCCCGGCCTCCTCACGGACTTTGACTGGGGGATCAAATCTTTGGGGCCTCAGTTTCCTTGCCTTTAGAATGTGTCTTGGCGTTAAACCAGGCGTGCAAATGTTTGTTGACTTCGCCATCCAACACGTTTCCAATAAGCCAATCGGGACACACGCACAGGTCTCCACACCTCCCATCCCAGCTCCTGTTCGCGATGCCAGCCTGCCGCCAGGACTGCCCGAGCCGCCGGGGTCCCTCGTCTCCCTCACGGGCCTGGCCTCGGCCTCGCCAGCGGCATTCGAAAGTACGGGTCTGTGGCCAATGCTGGCCTGGGATGAGAATCACACCTACTAAATGTGGGTGCTCCCCACCCGACGCTTCTCCAACACAGCTCCAATCAACCCCCCTTGACAAATCTTCACCACGCACATTTACACAATCTACCCCTTTCCCTTTTACAAGTTTTACAGGTTTTCTTTTTAAAAAAATTTTTTTTACGTTTATTATTGAGACAGAGAGAAACTGGGGGAGGGGTAGAGAGAGAGGGAGACACAGACTCTGAAACAGGCTCCAGGATCCGAGCTGTCAGCACAGAGCCCGACGCGGGGCTCGAACCCACAAACCGTGAGATCGTGGCCTGGGCCGAAGTCGGACGCTTAACCCAACAGTGAGCCACCCGGACACCCCACAAATTTTACAGGCTTCCAACAAGATGACTTCCCTGCTAAGTGTCAGAATAACAGCACACCTGCTATTCGAGGTAAAGTGAACAGGCTAACTCTCTGAAATAACATTTAATCAGTCTCTTTCCTTTTTTTTTTTTTTAATGTTTGTTTGTTTGTTTTTTATTTCTAGGAGAGAGAGAGAGAGAGACAGCGTGAGCAGGGGAGGGTCAGAGAGAGAGGGAGTCACAGACTGAAACAGGCTCCAGGCTCTGAGCTGGCAGTCAGCACAGAGCCGATGCGGGGCTCGAACCCACGAACCGCGAGATCATGACCTAAGCGAAAGTCGGACGCTTAACCGACTAAGCCACCCAGGCGCCCCTAATCAGTCTCTTTCCTTAAGGAAAACGGAATTCTGAGTTCCAAGCAACTGTCACTTATAATCATCACAACTTATTTTTATGACAGGAAATGTCTGTGAAACGTGTAAAAACAAACTCATGTGCATATAGCAGATCATGGCTTTAAAACCTTGGCAATGGCAACCAAAGTAATAAATGATTCCTTGTCTTCGCTGCTGGGACTAACAGAGAATTCCTACATCCAGACAAAGACCGAGCTGTGACATGCGCTCTGAGGCCGTTATCATCAGCCCGATCGATGCCCCTGGAGACAATACGAGCCACGTCTCATGTCCACGGACCCCCCGCTTCACCTGCTTCCAAACATGCCAGGGAAGCCCACGCGCTGCCCGCGACGACCCCTGTCCCCTCGCCCCGGCGGTGGGCGTCCGCAGCAGCGGCTCTCAGGGGCACACCGTCACCGGAGGGCCGGTCACAAGGCACACTGCTGGGCCCACTCCCCGGTGGGGGCCTCTGGGGCCGAGAACGTGCGTTCCGCATGGGTTCCCAGCCGGGTGGCGGGAGGCAGCGGGTCCTGGCACCGCACGAGAAGGGGCCACCGCGCCACGTCCTGCGCTGGCCGCCCGCACTCCCAGGGTCCCAGGCGGAGGAAAGGAGCGCCCGCTCTTACCAGTTTCCCGAGCACCCTCTCCGCACCGCCTAGGAAGGAAACAACGAAGCCCTGACCCTCCGAGGCCCGTGCCATCCGGTCACACTGCCCCCAGCCCGTCTCGCCACTGCCGCTGACCCCCTCCGGGGCCTCTCCCTCCCCGTACTCACCTCCAAGCTAGCCATGACCACGTGGCGTCAAGGGCCATCTGTGGCAAACGCGACAAGTTCTCTCTCCTTCGTTTCCTCACCCCCGGTGACCTTGCTCCCTCCATCCTGAATCCAACACTCTTTTTCCTTTTTTTTTTAGGTTTATTTATTTAAGAGAGAAGGAGAGAGGGAGGGAGGAGGGAGAGAGGGCGGGGGAGAGAGAGAGAGAGAGAGAGAGAGAGAGAGAGAGAGAGAGAGAGACTCCCAAGAAGGCCCCGCACTGTCACCGCAGAGCCCGACACAGGGCTTGAAGTCACAGATGTGAGGTCAGGACCTGAGCCAAAACCAAGAGCTGGGTGCTTAGCCAACCGGGCCACCAGGCGCCCCCAACAGTCATTCTTCCACCCCTACCGTGGCTCTGGTTAGAAACGCACCCCCACCCCCCTGCCTAATCACATGTCGTCCTTGGGGAAACCTCTGCAGCCTGCCTGCCACGTCCATCTTCACGGAGGCCGCAGCCCCGCTAAGCAAGCTGTTTGCTTGAGTCCATCACAGCAACTGCATGATATCCTAAGATGGCAGAAGTCTGTTTCTTCGCGCGCACGCACACGCACACACGCACACGCGCACACACACACACACACACACCCCTCCTCATCTACGTACAGTCTCCACAGCAAACATGAGCAACTTTCCCCATCTGAAATCTTATTCTTACACAGCCATCATTACAGACACTGACAGAAGGCAACTGTGCGGACACTGAGGAAACCCTGCGTACGCACCCCTCCCCGGCAGGGGGGCGTCACCTCTAAGAGTGAAGCTCTGGGCTGTACCGAGTATGTGACGCCCAAATAAAGACATCCACGCGGATCACACACCCTCCCGTTCTCCCAGCCTGTTTGCTCAGCAGTTTCTTCTTGGATCCCGTAGTTCTCTTGCTGGTACTTTCCTCTGAACTCCCCCTCGCCTGCCGTCTTCACACCTTTCCCCGTCCACGTGGAGAGTCCACGGCCGCCAGGGAAGCCACTCCCGCGCTCCCTAAACCCTTTACCCCTCCGGTCCCCGGGGCCGGACACGCACTCGCCGTGGGCGCACCGCAGGGCCCGAGAGGCGCCCCGGAAGCCACCCGCACAGCGCTCGCCCAGCCAACGCCCGCCAGCCCCCGGGCCCGCGTCTCCGCACCACTCCCTTCCCCGTTCTCCACAAGGACTATTTCGGACGTGTCTGCCCCTCAAGAACTCGATGCTCTCACGCGCAGAAGATGCCACAGGCTCCTCCGTCACAGAAGACAGAGCGTGAACAGGACGCTGGGCTGCACGGCGCCCGCCACAGGCCCACACTCGCCGGCATCCGATCTCCGCCTGCTTCCCGGTTCCTCCGCTACCTCACCCTCCTCACCCCGTCACTCTCCCCTCCATCAGCCCCTCCGCCTTCACTACGCCGCCCCTCAAGCCCAGAGCCCCTGCAAGGCCTCCTTCCCATCACGGACGCAATTCCCAACAGAGCTACTACTTCACTCCTTTCATTCTGTGACTCGCTTCTCACACCCCTTACGCAGGCTGCGATCTGGCTTCTGCACAGGGGTCTCATCCTAACGTCACACCCATGCTTTCCGTGTCACCCAACCCAACAGAACATTTTCAGTCCTCAGGTACTTGCCCTCTCAGAGGCATTCTCTCCCCTTAACCATTCCGCTGCCTTGACTTTCTCTGCTTCTTCATCTCTGAGCTTCCTACTTCTCCATCCCCTTCGCTAGTTCACTCTCTTCTAGCTGACTGTTAAGTGTGGAAATTCCATATGCTTTGGTCCTGTGCCACCTCCCTATGTGAGTGACGCGTCCATACGACTTACACACGGCTCTCCTGGGAGGCCCAGACACATCTGTCTACCCCGCAGCCACGGGGGTGCTTACGGAGGCCCCAGACTCTGCACACACACAGCTGCCCCGTGACGGGCTTCCGTCCCCTCTCTAGCTGCCCAAGTCTCAGGAGCACTGCCAGCAAGTCGGCCGCCCAAACCGAAAACCTGAGACTCCTCCTTGACTTCACCCTCTTCCTCTTTTCCCAAATACCCACCTCTCAGGTCAGAGTCTCTGCGTCAGGCCGCTGCAGACGGCTTACCGCCACGCCAACATAGGGCTTGCCCTCAGCCCCTGGGTCACCCTTGCCTGTTGACCCCAATATGAGATTTTTAAAAGCCATTATATGTGCCATGAATAAAAAGAAGTGGGAAATTGTGTCTCAAACCACGCGAACTTCTACCCCTCTACAGATATCACCCAAATCCACAATACCATCATCTCAGGGCTCCTACAACACTTCAACATACTTTTATTGCTCTATACAGCAGCCACAGTATTTTTTTCTATCATTACCCTTTAAAAAAAAAACAACCCTATTTTTCTCAGGGGTTCATGTTACTCTTAGGATAAAATAAAAACCTTTGATGTGGCCTATAAGACTCTATGTGACACGGCCCCAGCCTACCACGCTGGCTTTCATTTCGTGTCACTTCCTGTGGCTGTGGATGTTGCGGACAGAAAAAGCTCACCCCACGCTGGTCCCATCTCAGGGCCTCTGCACAGGCCACGCCCTCCTCCTGGATGAATGTCAACACTGAGTTACCACCACTTAGGTGCCCCCAGCCTGGCTACCCCCGGCTTGTTCTGCTTAAATCCCACCTCTTCAAGGAGGCCCTCCCGTAACACTGTGACCGAATTTTCTTTTTCCTTCTGTTTCTCTTTATTATTATTATTTTCTTTTTCATAATGATATTTTCTTTTTCTTTAATCCCCATCGCTTATTTTACCCATCCCCCCGCCTCCCCTCTGGTAACCATCACTTTGTTCTCTACGGTTAAGAGTCTGCTTCTCGCGGGGGGTGCCTGGGGGGCTCAACTGGTTAAGGGTCCAACTGTCGATTTCGGCTCAGGTCGTGATCTCACAGGTCGTGATAGCGAGCCCCACCTTGGGCCCTGTGCTCACAGCAAGGGGCCTGCCTGGGACTCTCTCCCTTTCTGCCCCTCCCCGCCTCATGCTTGCAAGGTCTCTCTCTCTCTCAAAATAAATAAACTTTTTTTTTTTTAAAAAGAGTGTTTCTTCATTTGTCTTTCTTTCTTCCTTTGCTCATTTGTTTTGTTTTTGCCCACTCAGAAACTCCGAGGTGGTAAAAAGAAACAAAAAAAAGTTCTTTTTTCAAGACTAAAAACAGTAACAACAACAACAAAGCCTAGCCCCGCTCACCTAAGTCTAAGGCAAGGAAACTACATCACAAAACTCACAGGTGTGACCACGACTGATCAGCAGCTGTGTCCCCAAATGCTTTTTGACCTTAACCCCTTTAGACGGCACAAGAGCCACGGCGATCCCTCCTCCCCGGCTCCCACTTTCCAGGACAACAGAATTCATCATTTACAAAAGTGTTCTCTAGAGGCAAATGGAGAGAGATGGGGGTGGGGGGTAGAAAAGCACCAGCACAGGGCGCCTGGGTGGCCCAGGAGGTTGAACGTATGGCTTGGGCTCAGGCCATGATCTCATGGCTCATGGGTTCGAGCCCCGCGTCGGACTCTGTGCTGACAGCTCAGAGCCTGGAGCCTGTTTCGGATTCTGTGTCTTCCTCTCTCTCTGGCCCTCCCCTGCACACGCTGCCTCTCTCTCTCTCTCTCTCTCTCTCTCTCTCAGAAATAAATAGAACATTAAAAAAATTTAAAAAAAAAAAAAAAAAAAAAGAGTAGCTCTCTCAACTCTCCCAATCCCTCTAGACCAGGATGAGCAAACGACAGCCTACCACCCACCCTGGTATGAACCATGAGCGTATGCATTTTTCGCCTTTTAGATCAAGTGAAAAGAAATCAGAAACAAAAAGTCATTAACGTGAGAAAATGGAATGCGATTCAAGTACCCACGCCCATAAGAAACATTCTGCGGGGCCCCAGTCGTATCTGTCTGCTCACACTGCTGTCTGCGGTGGTTTCCTGCTCCGAACAGCAGGGCTGAGTCCAAGCAAGGGGGGCTGTCGGACGGGCTGCTGACCCCGGACCTGAGCAATCCTGGTGATGACTCCACAGCCTCGGCCGGTGAGACAGGCAGGCCTACGCCAGTATAAGCCAACAGGCAGCAAGGACTCTCAGTCTAAGCAAAAGAGAAAAAGAAGCCTCGTCTTCCACCGGACAGGAAAAAGGAAGCACGTGGTCTTGCTTTCTGCCTCCTGGAGAGGCACCGGCCTCAAGGCGAAGCCTGCGCTGAGAACGTAAGCGGGGAAGCACAGGAATGCGTCCCGGAGGACGTTTCCAGCCGCTGATCGTACCACATCTGGTCTGATCCTATCACATCTTTTGAACTGAAAGAAACTCCTACTTGTTTATGGAAGTCTGAGTCTGGTACCCGTCCCTGACACAGATGTTGCCCTTACAGTCAAGGCAGGGATGGAAGATCGTCACAGGCCGAAACAAATGTCTGCTGTGTCTGCGGGAATATCACTGTCACCGTATTCAAATAACTGTTATTAACGAAGCACTTACTATGTGACAGTTTGTCGTCAATCTCTGCAACTGTGTTGGAAGTACTGTTATATTTATTCTGAAGATGGAGAAATAGTTAAAGATGCTAAGAGAGGGGAAGACTCACTCAAGGTCAACCATGAGTGGCAGAGCCAGTACTTGGGTCCAGCCCAGTCTGACACCTGACTGGGTCACACTTTCCTCTGCTGAAGGAGCCGATACGGGAATGAAGACGCTAAGACAGTGATGCACAGAGAGCGCTACAGGGCCCGTGCCTGGGCGTGAGGGACGACCAGGCCCGGCTCACAGCGACACCAGCAAGGGGGGGCTGCAAGGGCTCAAGAAGCAGCCAAATTGTGAAGACTGCGTAGGAGTCGCGCAGGGAGAGGGAAGCGAGGAGCTGTCCCAGAAGAAACCGCACACGTAGTTACAGACACGACAGAAAGTGACTGCATTTGGCTTAATTAGTATAAACGGAGAGAGTGAGGCAGCGAATGGCTGCAGAGGCTAAGAGGGGCGAGATCCTGAAGTGCTCCCTAGATCAGGCAGAGGAATTCAAACTGTATCTTGAGCACTTGGGGATGTGCTCAAGACCTTCGAATAAGGAAGGGGTAAAACCTAGCTTCCACTTTATAAAGATGGTTGTGCCGGGGATGGGACAGGACCGGGTGTAAGTAATCTAAGCGACAACTAAAGGATTTAAATGTTCAGTTAAGGGAGCTTTACACTCAGAATTGAGATCCAACTCCAGTTCCAAATGTTACTAGCTCCATAATATTTGACAAATTAATCTAGCTTCCATTTCTTTACCTACAAAAAGAAGTCAGAGAATTACTATGAGAATTAAATGCCAAGTAACAGAAGCACACAGTGTCTGACACATAGTGAGCACTCAGTAAGTGGGAGCTACGTCCTTCATCTGTCATTAGTTCGTACTTAAGTCGAGAGCTCAGGAGCACCGAGCACTGGAAGCCAGCAGTAGACAGTAGTGAAAGCTGTGGAGAGTAGCCTAGGATTAGAACAGAACCAAGCACAAAGAATCCTGGGAAGACCCCCCTTCAGGGAGGAAGTGAAGAAGAGGAACAAGAGCCCAGGGATCTGGGGTTAACGGGGCCTCTGTTGATCTTGGCCTGAAAGACCTGAAGGGAAGAAGAAACGGAACCCCAATTACTGATTCTTGATATCTGGCCGCGTAGAGGACGCAGGCCAGAGCGAGGTTTCTGTGCTTTGTTTGGTTTTTCATTTAAGGAGAGAAGCTAAGGAAAGGGGCAAAGCTGTGAGGAGGTGTAGAAAAGGAGAGTTCTCAGGGGAAATGGGTGGTGGCTCCCTGGTGAGGACGCTCCAGGGAGCGTTCCCTCGGTGGGGGCCCAGGGCGCCTGTCCCACCCAGTCTTGGCTTTTCTCTTAAGCAGGTGGGAGCCCAGAGGTCTGTAACGGATGCAACTGCCAAGATTTTAAATTCTTTCTATCTGTGGTACTGGCTCATCTCCACTCACCCTCCGCCCCCCTGGGCCTCTCCCTCAGTCTAAAGACAGAAAAGGGACCAGACTAAACGCCACACTGAAGATACGCCTCAGGAGCTCGGCCTCTGCACACTCGCACGTGCAAGGTCACGCCATACCTTGCCAAGAGTCTCAACTGAACCGGCTTCTACAGCCGCCCTAGATGAGGTCCCGGGACCCTGTCTCCTCACTCAGGGGAGGTGGGGGGCGGGGGTAAGTCAGCCTCTGTCAGTCGGCTCCTGATGTCTAGCACCTCAGAAGCCAAACCCACCCATCAAGCCAGAGGTGAGCGATGCCTTAGGATGTCCCTGGATTCTCTACACGATGGGAGGGAGTCATCTGTCAAAACGCAATGGGAAGTGGTAAGGGATCAAGCTCAAGGACTTGAAGATGTAAATAGCTATTACTGAAAACATGGCTAAACGTCAGCTATGAACACACAGAAGGACTGCAGGACATTGCTGAGGGCCCAGCTGGGGGGCCAGCTGAGGGGCCAGCTAGGGGGCCAGGTCGGGGGCCAGCTGGGGGGCCAACTGGGGGGCCAGGTGGGGGGCTAGCTGGGGGGCCAGCTGGGGGGCCAGCTGAGGAGGGCCATGCATGTGATTTATTCCAAAGCAGTACTTACCCGAGCCACTGAACAGTTCTTTATCTTACTCGGTCTCACTCACCCTGACTCTATCCCAGTTCTGTCATCTGAAATGTCCCACAACCACAACAGATGAAAAAGTAGCCTGAGGACTTATTAATACAAATACTGTGCTACCTCTAGAAGAAAAAAAATCCACGTTGTTCTATGAGCTTTACACCTTCACGGACATTAATTTCACCTTAAAAACGTCCTGCCTTTATAACCTTACAGAACAAAAGGGAAATGGAAACACGGTGCACATCACCCACATCACCCGAGTACCTCGTACGAGACACAGAGCCCAGCAGTGCCTGTACCTCAGATCTGCGTCAGGTAGCCTGGCCTCCAGGTGTGCTGTCTGTCTACAACCACACAGGCAGAGTAGTAAAAACCCATAAAACAATCAAATTAACCTGAAAGTTCCCTGAATAAGCATTATGTTCCACTAACAAAGAGAGTAGTTCAGTTTTAAACAGTGTATCCAGTGCTAGTCATTAATTTCTATTTACGCAGGAAAATGGGCACCAAGCAAGGCGAGCCAACCAGATCACCAGTACCAAACGGTTCACCTTCTCACAAGTATTAGAGTGTCCAGTCTGGTTTTTTTTTTTTTTTAATGTTTTATTTATTTCTAGGAGAGAGAGACAGCGTGAGCAGGGAGGGTCAGAGAGAGAGGGAGTCACAGACTGAAACAGGCTCCAGGCTCTGAGCTGGCAGTCAGCACAGAGCCCGACGCGGGGCTCAAACCCACGAACCGCAAGATCATGACCTAAGCAAAAGTCGGACGCTTAACCCAGGGCACCCAGGCGCCCCGTGTCCAGTCTGTTTTACACAGACTCTTCATTTTAATAAACTCAGAAAAATTCTGTCTAAAAAATAACCAGAACTTACACATACCTAATATTTACTGACCTTTCCAAATAACTTTATTTCACTGCAAAGTAACAGCAGGCATGCAATAGCTATATTCCATTTACAAGCTAAAGCTAAAAACATAAACAGTTTGTTGCCCTAAAGTTTGAAAACTCAGACCAGAAACCTTTTAGTAAAGACAATATGCCTAAGAAGAAATGAAATGTACCTTAGGCAACCGGACTCAAGAAACAGAAACTAGGGGCGCCTGCGGGGCTCAGGCGGTTAAGCATCCGACTTCGGCTCAGGTCATGATCTCACGGTTTGTGGGTTTGAGACCCGCGTTGTGCTCTGTTCTGACAGCTCAGAGCCGGGAGCCTGTTTCAGATTCTGTGTTTCCCTCTCTCTGACCCTCCCCTGCTTATGCTGTTTGTCTGTCTGTCTCTCTCTGAGAGACATTAAAATGAAACATTAAAAAAACATTAAAAAAAAAAGAAACAGAAACTAAAATGGTCATGCAAACATTTAAAAAGTGAAGTCGCTTCCCTCCTCCCTACACCATACCGTCTCTAATTGTGGGTAAATGACAAAAAGGTTCAAATGAGTTCTACCAAATAACTAATCCCATAAGACTATTTCAAAGAACAGAAAAAGAGGAAATACTCCTAAAATTCATTTATGTGATAGATTAACCCTGATAATATCACCAACAAAGGAAATTACAGGTCAATTTTCTCTCCCTCCCCCTCCCTCCCTCCCTCTCTCTCTCTCTCTCTCTCTCTCTCTCTATATATATATATATATATATATATATATATATATAATTTTTTTTTTTAAATAGGCTTCATCCCCAGCATGGAGACCAATGCTTGGCTTGAACTCACGACCCTGAAATCAAGACCTGAGCTGAGATCAAGAGTCTGATGTTCACCAACTGAGCTACTCAGGCATCCCTATTTATGGACATATTTACAAAACTAATGCAATAATATGAAAAATATGTATTACCACAAGGCTGAATTTTTCATTGAAATGTAAGAGTGATTTTAAATTATGTAGAATGTCTATTGCTGCAATTTACCAATTAAAATATGGCAGAACAATTACATAAATTAAATACATAAACCACTGATGCAGAGAAAACTTAGTACTAATCATAAGTCTTAGTAAGGGGAGGAGGGCAAGCCAGGGAAGGCAGGGAGAAAGGGGTAAGGAAGAAAAGGAGAGAAGAGAAGGCAGAAGGAAACTATGAACTCATATTCCTCATGAATGCAGAGGCTACTTTTAGGCAGCAGGCTTGAACAATGGAATGTAGAAAGGGTCCACAGTGACCAATGAGCAAAATGCCAGGCAGGCCCTTGGGTGACTCACCTCAAAATATCCATAGGCACTACCAACCAATGGGCTACTTACAAGCAGGCACAGTAACCAAAAAAGGGAAAATTCCTTACATCCTCATAACTCCTCACCTTCCCCTTTAAAGAGCATCAGACTCTTGATCTCGGCTCAGGTCAGTATCTCACAGTTCATGGGTTCGAGCCCCATGTCTGGCTCTGCGTGGACAGCATGGGGCCTGCTTGGAATTCTCTCTCCTTCTCTCTCTGCCCTTACCCGCCACCTCCCCAAATAAATAAATAAACTTTAAAAATAAGATGAAATAAATACAGCCCCTACCCACTGCTATGCTGCAGAGTCTCTCCCTTGCTGGCCTGCCTGCTGCTCAGGTGAACCCTTCCAGCACCCGTGCCTCCAGCCCGTAGGCTGGCCCCATATTTGGGAAGTCCCATCCAATTGGAAGAGACACCACAATGAACACAGATACAGGACTGTTGACAAAAGATTAGCAAATAAAGCACAATATACACAAGATTACTTATCATATCCAAGTGAGGCTTATTCCCGGAGTGCAAGGGTGATTTCTCATCCAAAACATCAATAAATGGGTGCCTGGATGGCTCAGTTGGTTGAGGATCAGGCTCTAGATTCGATGGGGGCTCAGGTCATGAGATAAAACCATGCATCAGGCTCTGCACTAAGCATGGAGATTCTCTCTCTCTCCCTCTGCCCCTCGCCCCTGCTTGCATTCAATCTCTCTCAATTAAATAAATAAACACACCGATAAGTATAGTTTACCACATTAATGATAAGGAGAAAAGCTGCATAATCAGTTTGATTAGAGAAAAATATTTGACAAAATTCTCAGCCTAGAAATACAAAGGAATGACTTCAATCCAATAAGAAGCATTTATGAAAAACCTAGAATTAATGTTATACTTAACGGTGAAAAGCCAAACACTTTTGCCACTAACATCATAAACAAAGGCAGAATGTCTACGTCATTTCTATTCAACAGCGTACTGTAGGTCCTAAATTGTACAGTGAGTTACGAAAAGAAATAAAAATGCACAGATTAGAAAAAAAGTGTAAGACTCTTTATTCACAGGTGACATGGTACTTACAGGGAAAATACAAAAGGATCAATTTTTCAATAAAATAAATGTATTTTTGCAAGGTCACGTGCTATGAGGCACAAATATCAGTTCTATGTCTATATGTTAGGAAGAAACAATGGGAAAATTTTAAAAATCTTAAATACATGTAAAGTAACATCAAAAGCATAAAATATTTAGAAAAATATTTAACAAAAATGTGTAAGAGCTTAACACCCAAAACTACAAAACAAAGCAGAAAGAAATTACAGACCTAAATAAATGAATCTACTCCACTGCCAGGAATTGGAAAACTCAGTATCACTAAGAAGTCAATTCAATTGAACTGGGTCTATATGGTCAATGAAGTCTAATTATGAATCTCACATGCTTTAGTCTGTAGAAATTGATAATCTGATTCTAAACTATACACGGGTATACAAAGGACCTAGGTTATCCAAAGACAGCTCATAAAGAGCAACAAAGTTGGAAGACCTACATTGCCTGAATTTAAGACATACAATATAGTCAGTCAGGAGTGTGTGATACAGGTACAGTACAGACAGAAAACAGGAAGACAATACAGAGCCCAGGGATAGATCTACAATTATACTGTCGTTTGCTTTCTGACCAAGACACCAAAAGCGATCTCGTGATGAAAGCAAAGTCTTTTCAACAAATGGCGCCAGAACTGAATATCCATATGGAAAAACACTAAACGAATCCAAAACTGATCTGAAATGGATCACAGACCTGAACATTAAAACTAAAACTATAGAACTACTAACAGAAAATGTAATAGGATGGCTTTGTATGTTGAAAATAGGGGGAAAAAAGCAAAAGGAGAGAAAAAAATAGAAAAGTTCTTAAGGTAAGACATAGAAAGCAAGAACCATCGAAAAATAAAGTAAACATCAATATAAAAACAGTTGCTCTTCAAAATATCCTCTTAAGGAAAAGGTAAGCTACCAGCTGGGAGAAATGATTTGCAATACATACGTCGGAAAAGAACTTCTATCCAGAATATATAAAAACTATGACTCAATAACAAAAAGATTAAAAAAAAAATAATAGGCAATGAAAAAAATAGGCAAAAGAGGTAAACAGAAACTTAGCAAAAGAAGATACTGCAGATGAGCAATGAGGACAAGGAGAAGTCCGTGACGTCACCGGTCATCAAGGAAATGTAATTTTAAACGACAATGACAAGCCAAAGACACCCACCACAATGGCTAAAATTAAGAAGACTGACAACACCACATGTTGGTACAGATGCAGAACACGTGGAAACCACCACACTTGGTGGGCGGGTAAAATATATTGTGCAACCGCTCTGGAAAATAATTTGGCAGTTTTTTTTATAAAACTAAACAAACACCTACCTTATACTCCAAGTAATTCCTTTCCTAGGTATTTACTCTGAGAAATGAAGACATACTAAAATAAAAACAAACAAAAAAAATCCCTCCAATATTACAATATTCATAGAATGTTCCTTCTAAGAGTCTAAACTAGGAATAACCAACCCATGTCCGTCAGCGAAAGAAACAGAGAAGCAGACTGTGCTATGGCCACATGACGGACTACTTGGCAATAAACACGAGATACTTGTACACGCAACATGGATAAACCTCAAAACTATGCTGACTCAAAGAACACTTAAAAAGTACTTACAAAACAAAGTTCTAGAACAGAAAATACCATCCTATGGTAAAAAAAATTTAGTGCGATGATTGCCTCTGAAAGGCAGAGGTGGGAGGCGCCTGGGGGGCTCAGTCGGTTAAGCGTCCGACTTCGGCTCAGGTCATGACCTCACAGTTTGTGGGTTCAAGCCCCACATCAGGCTCTGTGGTGACAGCTCAGACCCTGGAGCCTGTTTCAGAGTCTGTATCTCCCTCTGTCTCTGACCCTCCCCTGCTCATGCTGTCTCTCTCTGTCTCTCTCTGTCTCAGAAATAAATAAAACATTAAAAAAAAAATTTTGAAGGCAGAGGTGGTGGCTGGCAAGGGACTTGGGAGAATTTTCTCAGGTGACAGACATATTCTCTAAACAGGTTGTTGGGTCACACAGATGTAAATATTTATAAAGACTACTTGAGAATAATACACCAAGATTTGCACAATTCCCTGCAGGCAAACATTCCCTCAGGGGGTGAAAAAACCCATCAACAAATGTTGAGCCCTAGTTAGTGTCAGACACGCATATATGTTTAGGAGTGAGGTATACTGGTGTCTACAACTTACTGTGAAACGCATAAACAGATAAATTGATCGATACAATCTAAAGCAAATATATTAAATGTTAATCACTGTAAAATCTAGGTGGTGGTGTCATTAGACAATTCTTTTAACTTGGGTGCATATTCTAAATTTTTGATAATAATATATTGGTTTAAAAAATAAAAATGTATGAAGTACCCAGGCTAAGTGGAAAGATGAGTATAACTTTTGTACAAAATTATAAAAATTATAAGGCTTAAATAAATAAGATATCATAACCATGTTTATGCAGAGACAGACCTGGTATTCTAAATGTATATTTGCCTCAAATTGTTTTTTTCTTTTAGTTTTTTTTTTAATGTTTATTTATTTTTGAAAGAGAAACAGAGCACAAGCAGGGGAGGGGCAGAGAGAGAGGGAGACACAGAATCTGAAGCAGCTCCAGGCTCTGAGCCCGATGTGGGATTCGAACCCACGAGCCGTGAGATCATGACCTGAGCCGAAGTCAGACGCTTACCGGACTAAGCCACCCATGCGACCTGCCTCAAATGGTGCTAGAAATTCAATACAACTCCAGTCAAAATCCTGAAACGTTTCTCATGAAACTTACTTGATAAGCAGATGTCATGGTCAAGGAAAGGTCCCACCAAAAAGCAAGGACGATGGTAAAAAGACAAAGTGGAGCATTCGCCTGACCAGATATGCTACAGAGTGACTGGGCAGGTGCTCCTGCTACACGCAGGGAATAAAACGGAGCCACACAGATTTATACACAGGACGTGACACTGCACCTTCGTGTAGAAAGAAGGCACTTCTACTGATGGTACAGGAAATTCTCATCCAGTTGTAAAAAAATATTCAATTAGCTCTCTACCTGATAATACACACGATAAAAATCTACCCTTGGAAGTTTAGAGCTCTAAATGTGAAAAGACAAAATTTAAGATATTTTAGAAGAAGAGAATGTTTTACGATCTCTCTGAAGAAAGGATGTCTTGAAGCACAAAGGGAAACACAAACCAGAAAGCAAAAATTATATTCTTAATATGTTAAAATCTTAAAAACTCTGTTCAACACAACACACTGCAGAAAACAAGACAAATAATCAGATTGGGAGAAACAAGCACAAGGTCCAGGACACAGAAAAGAAATTCTACAAATCAAAATAAAAGATACAAAATAAAACAAACAAAACCACCACCAACACACACCAGAAAAACGGACCCCACACACAGGCAATCCACAGAAGAGGAAGCACAAATCGCTACTCTCGGGAGTAATCTCACCAGTGGGTCAGGTAAGCGCAGGCTGAACCCACAAAGTAACTACTTCACAGCCACTAAACCTGCGAGTATTAACGCTCACCAAGCGCTGGCGGTGCGGCTGCAGCGAAAGCCAGCCGTGTCCCCGGGGGCGGGAGCGTGAACACACGCCACACGCGCCACCTCTGTGACGGCCGGAGCGGCCGGAGTTCCGCACACACACGTTTACGACCAAAAATTCCAACCTGGAAAACACTCTGACTACACGCAGATCCGCGGGGGCGTGGGCAGCCACAAGGGTGTTCGGAGCAGTCGTGTCTGAAAGAAGGAAACTATACGAAAGCAGGGCAGTGGCCTCTGGCAGCAGCGGGATGGCAGTGACACAGCGAGACACGCGCCAACAGAGCCAGGTGTGGGGGAACCCAAACAGGTGGTGCCGTCTCGTAGCCAAGGAGGGGCCTATTCCCAGAACTTTTCACACGTGCTACACAAATACGGATTCGTACACACTACATACATATATATGGAAGTACACACACACACACACACACACACACTTCTTAAGCAGGTTTTATATATGGCTTTTAACAATAGATATAGTTACACGAACAGATGCACCGTACATAACGTGCAACAGGACACTGCACTATCCTTTTATCTGGATGCCTATATATCATCCATGATAAAGAAATGCAGGAGAATAATTGTCACACGATGTGTAAGAGTGGCCGGAAAGGGAGAACACGGGAGGGGAGAACCCAAGAATTTGGTAACATTTTATTTCTTTACCTGGACAGTAGGTGCATTCCACTGCATTCCTCTTTATACCTATTTATAGGTCTTTAACAAGCAATCGTTCAGAGAGAGAGTTTTAAAGAACAGCACACAGAAATATGTGGATTCTAGAAGTTAGCGAGGTGGCACACCGACAAAAAGCATGAATTAATTTATAAAACTCAGTAGGTGATGATCATTTGAATCAACTTGACTCAAAGAACGGAAAAGTGAAGGTAAACGCGATATATTCTTTCAACGAATATTTACAACAGGTTTTTATTAACTGCTCTTAAATAAAATTCACATGTGAACCTAAGACCAAAGGGCTCCACTATAACTTTTCAGGAAAGGTGAAATTTAAGACCGTGAAAAATGGGGAGGAGGAGAGAGAATTATGTATATTAGTGACAGATAAACAAGTTGGGGGCCCCTAAGTGGCTCAATCAGTTACATGTCTGACTCTTGATCTCGGCTCAGGTCATGAGCTCATGGTTTATGAGTTTGGGCTTATGTTGGGCTCTGCACTGACAGTGTGGAGCCTGCTTAGGATTCTCTCTGCCCCTCTCTCTCTGCCCCTCCCCTACTCACATTCTCTCTCCTTCTCTCTCCCCCTCTCTCAAAATAAATAAATCAACTTCAAATTTTTTTTTAAAGACACAGAAGTTAGATAGAGTATAACATCAAAATAGCACCAAGTTGACACCATACCGGTTATGGAATCCAATCATTTTATCAAATAATATTCTCTCACTTTAAAATGAAGACTGGCTTCTATGCAGTATGAGTCACTGGGTTAAATGTGCAGGCGCATGTGTGGGAGAGAAGTGCTGGCATTTCTCCAAGTGCTGCAATAGTGCCTTGTGCTCGGCTTTAACTGGACGCGCCTCCACCACCACCACAGTCCCGTGTAATTCACCAACCCTGTTGGCCTTAGAGCACGGAGATGATGACAGTTAACTACAGCCAGAGCGACTGGGCAAGCCACTGGCTGTCACAGGGAGCCAACGCCCAGCCCCAACCCTTCAAAAGTTCTGATATACTATTTTTTTAAAGACTTATTCACCAAGTAAATTCAAAATTTCCTGAGTCTAATGGCTTAACTGCAGCAAATGTGCCCTCCAGTGTCATCAATCTGATCAGCACTAAATCGCATTCAGTGATTTCCCAGTAAAAGGTAACATCAGCCAAAGGTAACTGAGACACATCCCTGAAAAACAAATACAAAATGCAGACCAAATGCCTGAAGCTCCCCCACTGCAGGAGAATAAAATTTTTTAAAAAAATAAATAACGAATGACAAGAAAATACCATCTTGGCTCTCAGCACTACCAGAAGAAAGAGAAAGGCTAAAGCATGGGACTCCTGACTATAAGCCTACAGTCGGCACACAGAGAAGAAAGAAAGAAACATCCAGTCATCCGGCGGAAATTGCCAGAACTATAGGACCAGGGCCGAACCAGACACGAATCCACCCAGACAGACTCACACGCACGCGTGAAGTGCTGAGCAGATGCCAGGGCAGCAGATACCGAACCGTGAGGGAGCCCAACACCCCCACGCCTGCCGGCAGGGGCGGATGCTTTCCCCAGAGGCTGGAGCAAATGGCACAGGGTTCTACGTACATTCCAGTTTTATTGAAGGGCAGTTAATTAAACAACTTTTTTTCATATCTTCGTACAAAATAAAATCAGACTACTAAGGAGATGCGGAACTGTCCACGGCACACACAACGCTGCATATTTTCATACTAAAAACAGTGCGTTGTAGTAGCATCAAAGGACTAAGCTGTATCTGAGCGTTAGTGTCATAAAGTGACGTAACAGATCTCCCTGGAATTGGAGAGTAAATCAGCGATTTGAAGGTTGACGTGCAAATGGCATGCTTTCACCCTCAGGGGCAGAAAAAAAATGTGTTGAATGGTACTCCAAGCCACGGCATAAACACTATTGCTACAATAGCCATTATACTTAAATATGCTAACTGACAGAATATAACAAAAAGTGATTTCTTTTTAAATCATAAAAAAATGTCAAGCATGCAATGACCTGCTTAGCTCTGCAGCCTTATATTGCCCAAAGTTTTGTACTCACCCTTACCATTAGAGAAACTTTAATGAGTATATCTGAGAAACACAAAGGCATAGAAGATTGGTTTGAGGGCTCTTATAACTATGAAATGAGAGGAGACAAGAACACTTCCCATTTCCAGAGACCGAGATAAGAGATTCTGAGAGAGACTTGCTATACAGGGTCTTAAATGGATATAAATCCAGGTCAACAGACTCCCAAAGTACATTCCTTTGGGGGTGGGGGAAGTTACTCTACTGGGACCAGAGACTTGGGGGCAACTTCTGTACTAACTGAAAATAAGACAGACAAACCACATGACCCTTTGTCCAGATTACTTTGTTACTAATTAGCTGAAAATGAAAGCTTCTCTTTTTACTCTCCCACATGTGATTTTAAAGAAGACTAAAATACAGACCTTTCCTTTTACTTCCTACAGGTTAATGTTTGTTTTTTTATTTTATTTTATTTTAATTTTTTAAAAAATTTAAAAAAATAAAAATGCTTTCAAGAATTTCCTCAGAACATCTTTCAGTACTTGGTTTCATATGATCTGACCAGGCTGAACAAAATCCTGTGCAACCCAATACAAAATAGCAGCCGGTTCTTGCAGTAGAAGAGTTATGGCCTTGCTATCTTTTCATCCCAGAATGACTAACGGAGGGTTAAGCAACTGGCCCTGACTGATAACCTATGGATAAAGAAAGGGAATTTCACCAAGTCCCCTGCATTCAAGGGAGCCAGAATGCAATCAGCAATGTGTCCTATCTGTTACTAAGTAGATACTGAAAAAGAAAAGAAAGAAGGAAAGAAGGAAAGAAAAAAGAAAGAAAGAAAGAAAGAAAGAAAGAAAGAAAGAAAGAAAGAAGAGGGAAAGAAATTTCTAAATGATTAGTACCCATCAAATGAATCTGAATGCATACGTTTTACAGATAATAAAGCTGCAAGGGACAAACTCTACTAAATTTGAAAATGTGTTAGAGACCTTGAGTTCAACGGCTACAAGTTTTTAAGTTGCCGTCCATCAATATTTCTGAGTATGTACAGCACTTGTTAAACGAAAAAATTAAGCAGTGTTATATAATATGAAACTTCAAACTGATAAAGCAAAACATATTCTACAGTGACACCTACCGGCAAAGGGTAATGTACCAGCCTGACAGAACCAGACAAACCGAGGCTTCTATATCCCCAGAGCACGTTAGAAGAAGCTACAGGCAAAGACTTAATGATCCTCAAAACGGAAAAGCTAACCCAAGGAAAACATTACACACACCAGTGTCCGTAAGCTACAAACTAAGCCCAAAAGGCCATCATGATCCTTCCTAACCAAAAATGTTCTAATCAAGAAATCTGAAATAGGTTTCCCTTGGTCCCACCTGGCCAGTTAAATTTTTACATGCAGATAAAAGACAAGATGTCCACTTTACTCAGGTTTATTTTATATTTTATGTAAAACCGAAGAGGTAAAACTGAGCTCTGTATGAAACTAGATATTTTATCAGTTTTCAATTTAAGTTGAAGATGTTAAATGAAAAGTGGACACTTGCTTTAAAAAATCTGTTCTAGGGGCGGCGCCTGGGTGACTCAGTCGGTTAAGCGTTCGACTTCGGCTCATGCATCTCACGGTTCGTGCGTTCGAGCCCCACATCCGGCTCTGTGCTGACTGCCAGCTCAGAGCCTGGAGCCTGTTTCCGATTCTGTGTCTCCCTCTCTCTCTGACCCTCCCCTGCTCACGCTGTCTCTCTCTCAGAAATAAATAAAACATTTTAAAAAAAATCTGTTCTAAGATCTAAGATCTTCTGATCTGATCTAAAAATCCCCTAAGTCCAACTTTTCAACACAATGATCACAAAGAAAAAGAGAAGGCCAGATAATCATTTTTTCCTAAAATGTATGTTTCAAAGTCCTCCCCCCATTATACAAAAATTTTAAGAAATAATGTCTAATGTGATCAATGTCATCAACGTCAGACTGTCAATGCAAAATGTCTCAAAAAACTTACTACTTGAGCCCATGTGCTCCTTCTCAAACTAAGATTTTCAAATGTGCTACTTCAAACATAATTTTAGTCGAATTTACTTGATGTGAAAAAAAGCATACTTTTATTAAATAACTAGTTGCAGTATGCCACAGACTGAGCCAGAAAGGAAGAGATAATCTGCAGAAGGAAATGGATGATCTATTTCAACTCTAAAACTCCCATAAAATCTCCCAAATTAGAGGACCCCCAATTCAAGTATCACGGTCTAATGAATGAATGACAGAAAACATGAGTTCTAGCCTCAAATCTCCCATTAACTGGTTGGGTTTCTAAGAGCTATGCAACCTTTAATAACCAGTACAACTTTATGGGCATTAATTTCCTCATCTGTAAAATTAGAGGAGGGAACTGAATGGGCCGTACGGTAATGCCACTGCTAAAGTTTCTTCAGCCTCTATGATTTCTCCAGCAGATGAGAACAGTTTGGGAATCAACGTCTACACCTCCGCGACTCCAGAAACACGGCAACAAAAAGGAAGTCGGCTTTATGGTTCAGGTATAACCTGCTGTAGGCAAGAAGTATAGACAGAATCACACTTTCGCACTGTATGCCGTGTAACTGCTTAAGGCTAAAGAATCCTTGTTTCCATCTCCAGTACATTCCATCCGGCACACAGTCAGAACGCAGAACTCCGCATCTACCACAAAAGCTACAGAAAAAGAATACTTATTATGTACCATGCAAGACCCCAATACCAACTCTTTAAATGTTCTGTGTTTTGTTTTGTTTCTGTAACATAGTTACATATTCTCTCTTAGATACCAAGTCTTTCCAGGACAATTATGAAATCAATGTGAACAATGCTTCAAAGGCTGCATTTCCTCAAATATGGACAGGGCTAGCTCTTAAATATTTTTGAGTATGAAAGTCAGACTATATTAAATTAGGCTGTAACACTTTCTAAATGTATTATCTGCCTGTTAAAACTCGCTCAGTGGGGAGCCTGGGTGGCTCAGTTGGTCAAGCCTCTTGGTTTCAGCTCAGGTCAGGATCTCAGGGTTCATGAGTTCAAGCCCCATGTCAGGCTCTGTGCTGACAGTGCCAAGCCTGCTTGGGATATTCTTTCTCTCTCTCTCTCTCTCTCTCTCTCTCTCAAAATAAATAAATAAACTTAAATAAAACTGGTTCAGTTATTGAACCCGTAGTGGTGGGACCACAATACACGTTCGCGAGTACTAATTCTAACCCAATAAGAGGCCATTTACAGTTACTTCTGCAGACGCAATCAGCCCTCTCTACCCGTGAGTATGAAGGGTAAAATGGAACAAAGATGCGCTTCACTGGTAAACGGCTACAGAATACTTCTGACAGCAATTAACATTAACAATGAACAATTAACAGTCTTGTGCATCAGCGTTCCTGCTTGGTGTTTAGGCTCTTCTCATTTAGAAATATTTTAACCGACAGCCAAAGCCACCTGGGACCGTTCTACTCTTCTGCCCATGTACGCGGCTGGCTGGCATTTAAGGACAAGTGACAAAGGAACACAAACTTTTTTTTATGTCAAAGATGAATTAATAGGCTTTCTTTTTAATTTTTTTTTTTTTTTTTTTTTACTTTAGAGAGAGAGCGCATGCACACACAGGAGCAGTAAACAGGGAGAGGGAGAGAGAGAGAGAGGCAGAGAGACGGGAAGAGAGAGAATCTTAGCAGGTACCATGGCCGTGCGGGGCTGGATTCCACCACCCTGAGATCATGACCGGAGCTGAAATCAAGAGTCTGACTCAACCAACAGAGCCACCCAGGCTCCCCTAATATGCTTTCTTTGAACTTCAAATTGTGTGTATCTTTTTTCATTTACAAGTAATAGCTTTTAGAGTGTACATTTGTGCAACGACTTTAACTGCATTATGTTCACCATTTAAATTGATTCGTTAACTCATTAATCAAATATTTATTGAGCATCTATTATGGTCTAGGACTCTTCCAGGAGTTGGGAATAGAAATGAACAAGAGGGGAAGGTAGGACAGGAAGACATTACACAAAAAGATACTTTCACAAGGTGGTAAGTGCTATTTAAAAAATTAATTCTTTGAAGCAGGGTTAGAGTTATCTGAGTTATTTTCTTTTACCGATGAAACGATTATGTGCAGACCTCAGAAACAAAAGTCTAACTCATTCCAAAACGATCATTTGCTCACAGCCATTCATACACATGTGTACTGCAGTTTCAACATCCTACATGAGTCCAGGAAGTACAAAAGAGGCTGAGAACCACTGAAATATGAGATGAAACAGATTTAAAACATCTGCACTGTTCTCTTTGCTGGGTAAGCACATGGAGGAAACAAGGTGAACGTCCAACGCATTTTTTATTTTTTAAAAGAGAAGACAAAGTGGAAAAAATAGCGAATTCGCCCAGTATTCTACGGTATTCTAGAATATGTTACAGGCAACTACAACGCATGTTTAGAAAGCTGCATAAAAGCAAAAATATTTAAAATAATTTGCAAGAGCATTCAAATCACTCCTCCGCACCCCGCGCGCAAACACACACACACACACACACACACACACACACACACACACGATTATTGACTTGCTCTTAAACGCTGCTGTTTTGGCAAGAACTTATTTTCTCCGACTCTGGCTCATGTCCAAACTCTCCAAAATCTGCGAGGCAAGGGTAGGCTGGTTCTCTTAGCCGAACTCCGCTGCGCGCGAAGGAAGGGCGGCGCGGCCCCGTCCGGCCGGCTGCGCCCCGCGCCCCGCGCCCCGCGCCCCGCAGGTGAGGCCCGGCGGAAGGCCCCAGGCCGCGCGCCCCGCCCGCCTGCCCGCCCGCCGAGCGCGGCCTCCGCCCCGCGCCCCGGGAGGAGCGACGCGGGGCGGCGCAGCTGCCGGCGGGACCCGGGGACGCGGAGCGGCGGCGCCCCCGCCTCCCCCGGCGCGCCTCTGACCTCCGGGCCCCGGGGCTGCTGCTGCCGCCGCTGGTCCCCGAGCCCGGGCTGCCGGAGCCGGAGCCGAGCCGCTGCCGGAGCCGCTGCCGGAGCGCTGCTGCCGCCGCCGCCGCCCTTGGCGTTCTTGCGCGGGGCCATCGCGCGCACCGCCGGAGCGGGGCGCTGGACGCGGGGCCGCTCGGCACGGCGGGCGCTGCAGCGCGTGGCCGCGGCTCAGCGGCAGCGCCGGGGTCGCGGCACCGCCCGCCGCGCCTGCGAGGCCTGCGCCCGCGTGCCGCCTGCGCGCGCCCGGCCCTGCGTGCGCCGAAGCTGCGCCTCCTTCCCCGGCGAGAGCGCGCGGCGGCCGGGCCGGGCCCCTCGGCCACGCCCCTTCCCGCCCGAGCCCCGCCTCCTGCCCCGCCCCGGGGAGGCTGAGTGACGGAGCGGGACCCAGTCACAGTGGCGCCTGGAGGGGCGGGACCCGGCCTGCTTCCCCGCCCCCTGCGGACTCGGGGCTGCTCGGCGCGTCGCGGACGCCTGTGAGCGCGAGCCGCCCTCGGCTTTCCCGACGGTCTCCGTCCCTGGGAACGTGGCAAACGTGGAAGCCAAGAGGGCTCTCGCGAGCGTTGGCGGATCCCGTAAGGTCGGGATGGAAGGGGCGGGGCGGGGCGAGGAGGCGGGGCTGCCGGGCACGTGCCGGCGCGCCGCCTCCGCGCCTCCCTCCGGGATTTGCTCCTGCGTCCCCGAGTGTACACACGGGACACCGACGACTGCAGTCCGGCTGCTTGCGAAAGAGCTGTGTTTCCTGCTGGTAGTAGTATTGGGTCATTTCCGAAACGGTGACGTCAGGGGTAGCGCAGTGCTCGGGCCGCCGGTGGGTGCGCAGGTGGGTTTTAGGGCAGGACTCACCCTGTGCCACCAGTGTCTCCGGAGAGTCGTACTTAGAGGCACGGGTCCGTGTAAGGCGAAAAGCTCCTGTTCTTGCCCTTGGACGGCCCCTTCTCTGAGCTCGCCGTCTCCGGGCCGCGGTCTCCGCCCGGTGCCCGCGCCCCTCGGGCGCCGGCGGTGTAGACCGCAGAGTGGGGCCGGGGCGCTGAAAACCCGGCCCGCGCGCGACCCCGCAGGGCCCGACGCCGTCTCCGTCTCGCGCACCGCGCACTGCCCGGTGCGCGTCGGGTGTGCGAGACACTTCGTGGCTGACGGGTTCCGGCAACGTCTCCGACGCTCCCCCGGTTCCTGACGCCGTTGCGGGGACCCCGCGCCTGGAAGGGGCTCGGGAGGGCTCGGAGCCCGAAGCCCCGCGGGGCGGCCGCGCGCCCTGCCCGCCTGCCGGGACGACGGCCTCGCTCTCCTTCTCTGAAACCACGTTACGCAGTCATCAGGGTGAAACCCGCGCGGGGGCCCGCGGTTTGTACCGAAACGGGGCTGCGGTCTTACCGTGTCTCTGCGCCTGCGCGTCGTTTCTCCCGGCCAGGCCCCTTGCATCATTTCAGTGGGGGGCTGAGGGGCGAGGCTGAGAGGCAAGTCCAAGGGAGGGTACTTAGTAGAGAATAGTAATGAAACCCTACTACTGTGTCTGTTATTTAGGGACAGGTCACCGAGGCCCAGGGAGGTTAAGCAAAGTAACTGGGTCACAGATCAGTGGTAGAGCGGGGATCGGACCTCAGTCCATCTGGCTCCAGTCTCTGGTCCAAATTTTCATTTCAAGACAAGGCTTGGCTTTGAGCAGATTGTTCAGCCGGCTCCCTCTTCTCTTAGCAGACGAGTCCCTGAAAGCTCCTCGGCCCTCTCTGCAAAGCCAAGTCTGAAAGCTGATGGTGGACGCCTCTGACAATGCACCTCTCTGAGGAAATCAAATCTTTGACAACTGACTCCAGAATGTCATGAACTGATACTTTGCTCTGGCATTTCCAGAAACCAAATCTGGTACTATTGACAAGGTCCATTGCTACGTACTAAGGCAACGACAGGCCAAAACACAGGCACAGGGCACCTGGGTGGCTCAGTTGTTTAAGTGTCTAACTTTGGCTCAGGTCATGATCTCGCAGTTCGTGGGTTCGCACCACGCATCATCAAGCTCTGTGCTGACATCTCAGGGCCTGGAGCCTGTTTCAGATTCTGTGTCTCCCTCTCTCTCTCTGCCCATCCCGTGCTCACACTCTGTTTCTCTCTCTCAAAAATAAATAAATAAATAAATAAATAAATAAACAAACAAACTTTTTTTAAAAAACTCTGTTTCTCTCTCTCAAAAATAAATAAATAAAATAAATAAATAAATAAACTTTTTTTTAAAAATTATAAAGTAGAGACTCTGTAAATACAGATCACAAAAAATTAGAGGTTACCTGACTTCTTCCCTCCTTTTATCACAAGGGAACTCTTACAATGACATTTATATACTCAGTATTATAAAGTAAAATTTATATAACAATGTTTATAACACCAGATGTTGTCAGCTATACATACAGTTTTGTTTCCAGGACTAAATTCTTCCAAGCTAACCATCAGTATTATACATTTTACATCTGTTTATACTTCCCACTGTATGGGCATTAAAAAACTGCAGAGTTTGCCTTGGATCCATGAATTTCTTCACATAGGTTCTTTCCCCAGCTTTGGGGGGTGTGGGGGAGGGGGGCGGTTAGGGAGTCAAAGTATCTCTGAAATTGAATAAAAGGTCAAATATCCGGTTAGCCTATCCTCATTTCTGTGATGTCTGACTTAGCTATGAATGAACCCTGGCTGAAGCAATGTTAAAAGGACCATAAAGACAAGACTTAACTAGGACAATGTATTAAAATACTAATTTAATAGAGCTTCTGAACTAGGCCAAATGTGCCTTTCAGATATCTCCATAAACTTTCCATTGGCTTCACTGGGATTTGCAAGTGAGAACAAGATGTGTCCTAGATTTTTTTTTTCTCTTTTGTTGACCTTTCACAACCTCCAGTCAAATGCTTTCCGAATTAGGCATTTCTGGATTTACTTATACCTCCTAGAACACTGTTTTAAAGTTGCATTTCAACTTGCTTCCTAGAAAATGCCTCTCACTTATATGCAGTTCTCCAATGTGAAATTGTATTATTGTCCACTAAAAAGGAGTATTTCCTCATCTTTATTTACCGTAGTAAATTCTGCCATAATGGAAAACATTGAATTGCAACTGGTCGTGGTTCAATTGTATATTTTCATTTTGTACGGGTAGAATTCACTGCAGTGAAGGCCATGCTAGTAAGTACAAGACCATTTTAAAGCATGCTGTACTCAAAATGTTCTCATAGCAATTTTTCTCATATTGGTGAGATCTCAACAAGTAGATGAACTGTCTTTTCATCAAACGGCTTGACTTTATATTACTACAGAGAACGTAAGCCTGCCTAGTATCTATTTTATAAAAATACGAAATGAACTTACACGAGCAGAAGTAATTTTAAACATTGTCAAAAATAGATTTGAATTAGAAATATCGTGTGGTGATATGGAAAAACAATCTGTAAACATATTACCTAAGCAGTCCCATCATTTCCTTTTTCATTTCAGTGCTTTACATTTTCTATCAGGATTAGTACTTCTTAGTGCCAAATTCCCTTCCTAATAAACAGCATTTATGTAATGCTTATTGCTAGTTCTTAAGGACAAGGAACTCATAAAATTAATTGATTCTTGTTAAGTCTCAGACTTAATGCCAGAAAGAACCTTAAACCTGGAGAGAAAGATAAATAATTAGAGGGTAACAACTGATTACAGGCATGGCAATTTTGCAGTATATAAAAGGAAATATTAACACAGTTTAGGAGTCCTTAGAAAGTATCAGAGAAATCCAGAAAAGAAAAAAGATGTGGAGGCATCTCAAGGATTCAACTGTTCACAGGATAATAATTTTTCTTAAACTGTATTTGCTTCAAGGATCTTAGGTGTGTGTGTGTGTGTGTGTGTGTGACTAACATAGTTACTTCTCTGTCTCTCATGAAAAGTACCATTCTCCTCAGGTGTAAACAGTTCCCTAAGTCAAAAAAGTATCCTGAAACCAGTTTCTAGGATCCTCCAATTTTATCAAGTCTAAATATACAATGCAGATATATTTGCCTTACAAGGAATAGTGTTATTACAATATGCAAAACTGAATCAATAAGTCAACTCAAATCATTGGTAATTGCTGGGCAATCATGCATACTCTACATCGAATTAGTATTGACTTGACCCTTTTTACACTGTCATCATTCTGACTCTAAACTATTCTGCAATTTCATAAGCACATAAGGTTCACTGCTGAGCTTGTACCAAAACAACAACAACAACAAAATCCTAAGAGACTCTGTCATAGAACTTGCTAGATGGAAAATAAAGAATCTCCTTGTATCATTGCAACAAGATTTTATCAACCTAAAGACCACTGCTAATGTATTTGAAATTCTACAGTATGCATTCAAGGAGTACAATACCCATTACACTTAGACACTGTTAGCATTATATTATGGCTACAGAGGAATTATCCTGGATGTTTTGTATATCTTCATGGCACTGCTGCAATGCTGACTTCCTCACTTGATGAGCTCATTTCTTTGTTGCAGATCTCTCTGAGTTAGAGACAGACACCAATACCCTAGATGTTTACTAAAGCTAACTCCTCCCAGTGCCTGAAGCATATGAATCTAGTAAAACTTCATGGAAATCCTTTCCAAGCATCTGTCTCACAAATTCTAGGATTCTATTTTCCCTGCTTCTTTATGATACCCATATTGCACATAGTTTTTCTAGCTCTAACACAAAGGACGAATCGAGGAATGCAGCTACCAAATGGTATCTTTAGAAAAGCATTTGTAGAGGGAGCGCCTGGGTGGCTCAGTGGGTTGTGTGCCCGATTTTGGCTCAGGTCATGATCTCATGATTCGTGGGTTCGAGCCCCGCGTCGGGCTCTGTGCTAACAGCTCAGAGCCTGGAGCCTGCTTCGGATTCTATGTGTGTGTGTGTCTCTCTCTCTCTGTCTCTGTGCCCCTCCCAGCTCATGCTCTGTCTCTCTCTCAAAGATAAATAAACGTTTAAAAAAAAATTAGAACAACAGTTGTATAAAAACCTAAGAGAAGAAGGGTTGACCGTTTAGACACCTCCCAAGAAGTGGTTTCTAAAGAAAAATTCTCTTTTCCAAATATGAGAGAATGGAAATCAAACGTGAACAACTTGATAGAGTGCTTAGGCTTAAATAAAAATAACCAAGTCACAAACAATATTTAGGAAACTGTGTGCAGAGCACAGACCAGGGTAAGGATCGCTGACCCCTGGTCTATGCGTCCATCCTTATGACCTGGGCAGCGTCCGGCACAGAGTAGGTGTCCCGTAAGCATTTTCACCTCAGACTCTCTGCACTTGCTGCTCTTCTGACTTGGGGAAGTCCAAAGGGCTACAGGACTTCTGTCACCCTGATGGCTTAGCCCCAAGGCTACCATACCTCTCAGGCTGAAATGTTCTCGGTGAGCACTCCATTTACTCTATGCATAGGAATGAAATCACCATCTAAATACTGGGGGGCTGCTTATCTTTATAAGGTAAGGGCTGACATTTGATAGTCATGTAAAAAATATATAAAATCAATGTCTTTTTGACAGAAGGGAGAATATGGTCGAGTAATACGTAGCCTACATTTTTAGTTATTTTCTTAAAAACAGGTAAGGACAGCCCTGCGCAGCCAGAAATAGCTAACGTGAGAAATGACAAAGCAGGCATTAGAAGACACGGCACCGTTGTGTGAATCTGTGCAGTAATCACTTGGGAAACGTGGTAGCCTCAGGTAGGGGACTGCATTTAATCAGTACCTATTTAAAACATGAAATCTGACCAATTATAAACAGATAAACTTAACTGTTTCTAAACAGCTAAACTCTCTACAATTAGAATAACAGCCTCAAAATAAAGATGTGACTTCCAAATCAGACTAGTGTGGAGAGAGAAGACAGTCTATGAATGCCATACAACTAGGACAGAAGAGGGGCGCTGGGTGCCTCAGATGTCTGGGCATCCAGCTCGTGGTTTCGGCTCAGGTCATGGTCCCAGGGTCACGGGACTGAGCCCCACATTGGGCTCTGTGCTGAGTGTGGAGCCTGCTTGGGGTTCTCTCTTCTCTTTCTCTCCTTCTGTAAAACAAACAAACAAACAAAGACAAGGATGGAAGAAAAGGTTTATCCCATTAGCTAGGTTTGCCTGGGTCTTTTTTCTTTTTTTCCCCCCAATTTCCAAGTTAGGAGAGGTTGACTCTAACACCAGAACCGTGCTCAGTATTATTTCTAGTTGGCTGGGCGTGTGTGCCTGAATGTTAAGGCTCTGGTAAATTTCACATAGATTATTGTATACTGTCAGTTCAGATTTTCATCTAAGTCTTAAAGAAATAAAGTCAAGGCTGAAGTTGAAAGGATCACTTCAAGGCTTAAATGTATGTAACTGGAGCCTGTTAGACCCAACTTCAGGTTCTCGGAGAAGCAGATCTTAGAAGCAGCCACGCGCACCGAATTATGCTTGTTCAAGTCGAATTCCTGCTTGTGTGTGCACTGTGACTCATACCTCAGGAGCCTAGAGAGGAGGGGGCCATGACCAAGCACTGCAGGGTGCCCCTCTCTCCTTTATCTTCTATCCATTGCCTCAAAGCATCGGCATCATGGAGAGATGTGTGAGACCCCTCTGCCCTCCCCCTTCTGCATTCTCTGATGACTTTCCCTCCCCAACTGCCTGCGATCGAGCGTATCCTTCTTTCACTCTGGCACACGTACTGACACAAGGAAAAGGGGAGCACACAGAGCGTGGCTCTCGGGGGTCCGTGCCCCCCGGTCTCTTCTCCCTGGCCTGTCAACAATGCAGGCGAAGGCACTTTCAGCCTGGGCTATGCTGTGGACTCAGAGCTGGAATGCTTTCCACGGCTGAGGCTGACAAAGCAGGTGAGAAGCCCTGGTTGGGGGCACAGTCTTCCCCCGTCAGCAGAAAGCCCCCCTTCGTCCCACCCCCACACTGGGGACTCCCAGTAGAAATGCAGGTTGTGAGGAGGAAGGATGGCTGATTCAGCGTGACTGGCAAAAACCCGCCTGCGTCTGGCTGTCACCGGCCAGGGTAACAGCTCTGCGAATAAGTAAGGCACCGCGCCAGGGTGGGCGGCCCAAAACAATGTGCTGTCATTGGGAGGGCAGGTGGGGAGACCTCGTCAGTAACGCACGACTGCAGGGGAGGCATGGCCAGCACAAACCCCGTCTCTGCAGCCCCCCGTGCTCCCCACGACTAGCGAGTGGCCGTCCCGAAGCCCTCCCCCTCAACGGGGCACCACTCTTCTCAGCTAATCCAGCAGGAACGCTCAGGGTCACTTGTAGTTCTGGCACCGATGTTAGGGAACGAAGTCAGTGTCACCCTTCGTGTGTCCCCTGTGAGCTCCCTCTGCTGGGCCCTACACAGCAGGCTGGCCCTTGGCCATCGGGGCCTAGTGGGCCAACCCTTTGTGACACCTTGTCTGAAAGAGTCTCTGTTTCTAAACGATGACCGGTCCCCAAGACCATAACCCTGTGGCTTCTCGGAACACTCGCCGGCTGTTTTCTGAATGGTCCGAATCTGGAGCAGTAACCCAGACCGGGAAGGAGCACTTTCCTCCACCCTGCAGGGCATCAGACGGACGACGGAGACTGTGGCTGGCTTCCCCTCAGCTCTGCCATCTGCTCGCTTCCTCCTCCCCAGCCCTTCTTCCTCAGAGAACCCCGATAGGAGGGACTGCGAGAGTTGCCAGCAGGCCAGGCCTGAGTCTGTGCGTCTCTGGGCTGCCGCGAGCATCAGTCCCTTCCTACCGGGGAGACAGAGCAGAGCACAGGAGGACAGAGCCCGCTCACCGCCACATGCCCACCGCCACATGCCCGTCTATCCCTTGGTTAGGAAGCGTGGCATCCAAGGCCTTGCTCTTCTCCACCTCTCTCTCCACACTCCCCTCGGGGGCATCTGGAAGGCTCTGGAAGGATGGGGGGCAGGGCTTCCTACAACCCTTAGAGGCACTTCGTTGGCCCCCTGGTTCGGGAGATGCAGTCACTGGGTCCTCCTCACTGTGAACTTGGGGCTTCCTTCCCGCAGACCCACACTCTATTTTCAGGAATATTTCAGGCCAGAAAATATTTGGACATTTGTTAATAGGATAACACATGGTTTTTCTTTCCCAATTTCCCCCTTCGCAGTTTTGGAGATTTGGGCAGTGTTTCTCATATAGATGTAGCAATATTGTCAAGGCTTTATTTTTCAGCATCATGATCTCTTTCTTAAGAGCCAAAAATGATGCGGAAACAATACATGGCATTTAGAGATCAGAATGGAGGAAGGTGAGAACAGAAGTGTAATATGCTTTTTTTTAAAAAAAAAAAAAAACAAGCTACAGAAGGTGAGAACAGAAGTGTAATATGCTTTTTTTTTTAAAAAAAAAAAAACAAGCTACACTTGTTTCCTATTCTTACATATGTTAGGCATCCATTAATGTCTATCCTTAGACTGTATTCTTGCTGATAATATAACCGTACATATTATTAAAGTGCTACTCAGATAATGTGGGCAAATTCCCACATACAAAAACTAAGGAAATCTTATTTCACATAATTAGACTAACATTTTCTGTCTTCCCACTTATAACTTCAGCATTGTTGCTTTTTAAAGATTTTTTTCTCGGGGCGCCTGGGTGGCTCAGTTGGTTAAGCTTCTGACTCTTGATCTCATGATCGTGAGCTTGACCCCCACCTCAGGCTGTGCACTGACAGTGGGCAGCCTGCTTGGGATTCTCTCTCTCCTTCTCTTTCTGCCCCTCCCTAGCTCATGCACTCTCTCTAAATAAATAAATAGTTAAAAAAAATTTTAAATAAAAATTTGCTCTGGATATTTACATGACTATAAGCTTTTTCAGCATCTTTTCTGCTCTTTTATGTATGTAAAGGTTCCAGGTTGACAGACCCCACCTTGGGGTCTACGGATTTGCTAAAGTAGCTCACAAAACTCAGGGAAACACTTTATCGTACTTACTAGATAGTAACTCAGGAACACACCACATGGAAGAGATGCATAGGTCAAGTTCAGGAACACACCACGTGGAAGAGATGCATAAGGTCAAGTTCAGGAACACACCACGTGGAAGAGATGCATAAGGTCAAGTTCAGGAACACACCACATGGAAGAGATGCATAAGGTCAAGTTACATGCGAAGGCGTGCAGAGCCTCCATGCTCTCTGAGTACATCACTCTCTCCATATCTCCATATGTTCACCATGAAAGCTCTCAACCCCACTCTTTTGGATTTTTCAGGAGGTTTCATTACATTGGCATGATTGATCAAAGTGCTAGCCATTGGCAACTGATTCAGCTTCCAATCCCTCTCCCCTCCCAAGGGGTCTGGGGTGGGACTGAAAGTTCTAACCCTCTAATCGCATGACTGGTGCCACTGGCATCCAGCCCCGACCTTAGGTCATCTCACTAACATAACAAGAGACACGTTACCACTCTCATCCTTGGGAAATTCCAAGGGCTTTGTGAGTTCTGAGCCAGGAAGTTTGGATGAAGACCAAACCTATATGTGAAATATATTCTCATCATCTCAATGACCAAATACATAATTTTTCTTATAAGTCATAATATCATGAGTTAAGGCTGTTGCAGGATACAAATGAGATTTGTTACCAATTACTTACACGATACAAATGAGATTTGCTACCAATTACTTAATTCTTAAATAATCTCCTCTGCCCAACTATATCCAAGGAAACCGAATATATATCTGTAATCATGAAACATTACCAGTCTATTCAAATTTTAATTCACACCCACCAAATTTTCACCGTGTGCGATGACTCATTTTCTCTATACTGCTGAGATTGTATAACTAAGACAATAATAAATCATCTTAATTAAATGTTGGAACCTGAGCACAAACCAGACAGGTGTGCGTAAGACCCTTTCATATTCTAACTTCAGAAACACAGGTATATACCTCTTCCCTGAGGTAAAAAATGTATGGCTCCTAAATGCACTTAGGTGATGGGTAAACAGCATTCAACTCGTAGTACCACAGCTCAAATTCAGCCTCTCACTTGCTGTGTTCTGGAACCCCAAGAAATTCACTTGGCCTCTTCAGGATCTATCATCTCATATGTAAATGGTGGGCTGTCATCATAGAGACCATCTGTTTTCATTATCTATTGAAAACTATGGACTATCATGGGAAACATTCTCATAGCCATAACGTTTGCTAGTCAATTTTAAGGATTCATGTATCTATGACAAAGAATGTCTGCGCCAGAAGATAAAATTCCTTCTTCCTCTTGCATTCTATGATGTTAAGACTTAGTAGCTGACAATGAGAATGATTTCTTACATTTTCTTAGTCTATTCACAGGGTTAGTGGCTGAGGATGAGGAATGGCAAATGGCTTGTGTAGCTATCTTGTATCCATGGCAACTTTGAATACTATCAACTGTGAAAAGAATACTTAAGATATCTACATAAGAGAAAATGTGGTGGATAATGGAATGATCTTATTACTGATTCAGTGAATTTAATTAGTTTGACTATCTTTTGCACAACATGAAAATTTTCTGGAGCCTACAGTGAAATAATTGATAAGAAAGTCCTTTGGAAACTAGTAAGTGCTATACAAATGTAAACACTATTACCTTCTTAATATTTGTGACATAGATTTATACTATAAATAGCAAAAAAAAAAAAATGAATGGCAATATGCTTACATCCCCAATTTTGACCAAAATCATTAACTAACCTGCTGGGTCTAGGAAGAACAATCTGGTATAGCTAAACGGCTATCAATGTAAATGAAGAGGTAAACTGAGGCAAGCTCAAATGACCAGAAGTTGAGTTTATCTGGGAATGGCAGAGGAGTGGCAATTCCATAAATGCATGATGTTGCAGGCTACAGGTGAGTCTGTTGAGGGGTTGGGAGCAGGCTGCATTTACAGGCAAGTTGTGCAAAGAGAGGGGAGTCCAGCCAGAGTCCAAGCAGTGAGTATGGGAAAAGATTCTTGGCAGTTGTTCATTGGTCAGGAGAGAGGTCTTGCTCTTCTGTACATCAGACATTTATGAGAAATCAGGCTGTAGGTCCTTAAGATCCATTCTTGTATGAGGAATGTGTATGTGTCACAGCCTCCATTTCATACACTCAGGTTCCACTTTAGGTTGAAGTCCTTTCACAAGTTACCAGGAATCTTTGAAGAAATATAATATCGGTAACAATATGACTTGTCTCCCTTTTCCCTGTTTTACTCTCCGCTTCCCTTCCTTAAGCGTCTCCTGAGCACCTGACGTGTCAGACACCGCCCTGGGAGCTATAGTACAGAGCAGGTGTCCTTTAATTCCACGGGTAGCCTGAGTTGGTGTATACATTTGCTGCCAAAAGGTCTAACCTGGGCAGCCTCAGCCAGTACACCCTGTAGGTACACTGTGCAGCCCCTTCTACAAACATTGGCCAAGCGCCTCCTTCCTGCCAGCTACTCTATCAAATGCATGTGGACTTTGTCTTCTAGCAGTTCCCATTGTTTTGGAGGAAACCGTTTGGAGGAAAACTCCTGCTGTGCGGGAGTTTTCAACAGCACGTTGTTCAACCCCTTCATTTTACAAATGAGAAAACAGAGTCCCAAAGAGCGAGAGTGACTTAAAAAGGCTGAACGCTCGGTTAATGCAGAGCTAGAACTCAGGCTGCCTTCCAGCGTGGCTCCTCGGCAGGTTGCCCGCATCGGGGCGGAAAGTGGGTCGTGGAGGCAAACAGTTTAGATATGATAAGGGTGCAGGGAATCCACAGAGGCGGCAGCCAGAGCTGCTGGCCAGCTGTGGTCCTCACAGCAAGATCTCGTGAAGGACAGTCTGTGTAGCACATCTTCGCGGCCACCGCAGGAACGTAATTCTGGGCCGTTTTCAACCATCTCACGCGTTAGGGGTCATCATCCCCACCGAAAGAGAGAGAAACATGCTCAGAGAGGCTAAGCAACTTTCCGGAGGTCACACAGCTGGTAATTGGCCGGCACGGGACCTGCACCAAGGCTTTTCTGTTTCAAACATGTCCTCTTTGCTGAGGACACCTAAAACTTTACTGAAGTTCTTAACAAATTCTTAAAAGTAGGCGGGGGAGGTTCTGCGTTGTCATGGGCCAGAAGGGGAGGGGTCTCCCCTGCACGGCTCTACCAATAGGAAACAGGATATAAAACAAATAACCGGGAACTGAATGTAATAAACTCAGACAGTAGATCATTGACCTTCTCGGAGTTAAAATTCATGGTTTTAATCATTTGTGAGACTCCCTCGTTCATACCTTGAAAGAATTTCTAATTTTGCTGATTCACTCGGCTGAATATTTCGGGGATGGGCGTGTTGATATTCCGAATGATCTACTTAGCTGGTGAGAGATTCCCGTAGCTCATTTAGCAATCCTGCCTTCCCTTGGCTTTCTTCCGCTGAGTCATTGCCCCCATATTCAGAAACACTCATAAGGTGAAACCAATTTGATTTCTTTTTGAAAAGTGTCCAAAAAGGAAACTGACTGCTAATGCTGATGATAGAAGTAAAATGCCTGAAATAATTTTTAGCTGACAGTGAAAAGTTTGGCTCAGACTAGAGTGAAATGTCCAATTTATCCGCGGAACAGTCACACCCTGGGTGGGTGCAGCGGGTCCTACAGAGTGATAAGGAAGAGATATCTGTGACCCCCCTCAAGAGAGCGCTCTGGCCTCCGCCGGCATTGGTCTCATGCAAGGGAGAGAGTTCTAAGAGGCTTAAGAGAAAGAGACACTTTACTGTATCTTATGAGAAATATTGAGGCTTCTGGTGGCATTTATGAATTTGGCGGCAGTTCCTGCAGGCTGTACACCTGTCTCAAAAAAGTGTGAAGTTCCAGCGTCTGCTGTAGGGGACTTTGCTGAATTCTCTCGCTATATCTTTCCCACCCTCAGCCCTGCCCATTTCAGAACACGGCGCGACCACTCACCTCAGCCTCCCAAACTCAGCCTCTCCCTTGGCCCTTCTGTTGCGCTCACAGCATTTATTTAATTCCCCCAGCAAAATCTTTTGACTCTAGATTGAAAATATATTCTAAAGCACAGTTCCTTCTGTCACTTCCACCATGATAACTCATCCCCTGGGAGAGCCTCATAAAGGACTTCCCAGTCCACCTGTGCTCCTGATTGCATGTTCTTCCTTGAGAGTTCAAGGTGATTGTTGGAACAGAGAAGCCAGATCTAAGCAAACAGCAAAAACCCTTCAGTAACTTTTTACTTGACTTAGAATAAATCCAATAATCTGTCCATGGCCTCTAGAGCTACCCATGACCTGGACCCTGGCTTCCCCTTGGACTTCACCCCCACTCCCTGCTCACTCACTCACTCGGCCATGATGGCTTCTTGTCTTTTGGGACATGACAAACATGATCCTATCTCAGGGCCTTTGCACTTTCTGGCACTCTAGTTTTCTCTATGTCTATAAGACCCTTCTCCTCTCTTCCTTAGGTTTCCACACAGAGGTCACAGCCCTTCCCTGACACATCTATGACCTGTCACCTTGCCAGCCTCTATTTCTTATTTACCCTTACTTTTCTCAGTGGCATTTATTACTGTGGCCATTGCATTATATATGTGTATATCTTTCTCCTTATATACTTTATGTATTCATTATCTATGTCCCAAATGGGAGTATAAGCTCTGTGAGAGAGCATTTCTTTTGTTCACTGCTGTCTTACCAACACCAAGAGCAATGTGTGGCACACAGCGGGTACTCAGCAAATACTCAGGGATCCAAAAGCGATGTGTGGCACACAGTGGGTACTCAGCAAATACTCAGGGATCCAAAAGCAATGTGTGGGCCACAGCGGGTACTCAGCAAATACTCAGGGATCCAAAAGCAATGTGTGGCCCACAGCGGGTACTCAGCAAATACTCAGGGATACATATATGAATCTGGACAAAGTGTGCCCTGCTTTAAATTAGTCATTTAGGGTTAAGCAGACATTAGAAAGGAGGCAGAGTGTCTGTGGAAGACCATGGCAGGGTTGGAGAACGGACTGGCCCTTTCCTTCCCCCAGGCTGACCCGAGGTTCTCTGGCCCCAGGTGCTGCCAGACACGCACGCTGTGTGTGGGCCACAGTGGTACCCATCCTGATGGGGTGGCTCATGCAGACAAGTGGAGAGAAGAAGTGTGGGGGAGAACTGAACTGTGTTACAAAGCAGGGTCAGAGGAGGTATCAAAGCCTATTAATAAACTAAAGAATTAAGGTTGTTGGGACTGAAGGGTGGAATTTGCATATTTCTCTGAATGACTGTTGCACTGTGCTATACAAGTAGGCAGATTTTGTTCTTTCCTTTCTATTAGAATGCTATCACTTTCAGGATGAATGTCGAATATTTATATTGCCATTGTTTATTTAAAAAATAAAAGATGCAGGGCACCTGGGTGACTCAGTCGGTTAAGTGTCTGACTTCAGTTCAGGTCATGCTCTCCTAGTTCATAGGTTCGAGCCCCGCATCAGACTCTGTGCTGATAGTTCAGAGTAAAAAGCCTGCTTCGGATTCTGTGTCTCCCTCTCTCTGCCTCTTCCCACTTGTGCTCTCTTTCTCTCTCTCAAAAATAAATAAACATCAAAAAATTTTAAATGAAAGATGCATTTCACCCTCAGTTGTATAAAATATCAGCTGAAAACAGCACAGAGTTAAATTATGTAAGAAGTGGCAAAGTCACCTTTTCCGGAGGTAAACATTAACACATTGGCAGCATACTCTCTTCACATTAGAAATGTCTGGTGACTGTAGTTTGGCAGACAGACACTATGGACAGTTAAAGAAAAAAATTCATGGATTAAAGGGTAAACATTAAGCATAAATGCCTCAAATTCACAATGAAATTAAAATAAGGTGACAACTTTACATTCAATATGAGCTAATCATTTGATAAACTAATTTTGCTTTTTGAAGTTTGATCCCACTTGAACTACTTTTTGGTTAATTTCAGTTAATTTTCTCAGTTTTCATTTATAATTAAGTGGCTGATGATTCCCTATGCCTGTCAGATAACACTTTTAAAAGTTTCTTCATTTCTTTTTTTTTTTTTTAATTTTTTTTAATGTTTTATTTATTTCTAGGAGAGAGAGAGAGGCAGCGTGAGCAGGGGAGGATCAGAGAGAGAGGATGTCACAGACTGAAACAGGCTCCAGGCTCTGAGCTGGCAGTCAGCACAGAGCCCGACGCGGGGCTCGAACCCACGAACCGCGAGATCATGACCCAAGCGAAAGTCGGACGCTTAACCGACTAAGCCACCCAGGCGCCCCAAAAGTTTCTTCATTTCTATCACCAAAAGATACATGTAGGTACAGCACAATGAATCCTGTAGAAGTTGTGTTGACCGATAGTTTGTACTTCTTTATTTTGAATGTGAGAAGGCCTTGCACAGAGACTGACTTTGATTTTTAAACCCCCTTATTCATCCTTTGGGCTACAGAGAGCAGGCTTAATGGGTTAATATGATAACTAAAAGAAATTATGGTCAGAGTTTATAAAAAAAGTCAATCGGCTACAGATTAAAAATACAACTGATTTTTTCTTCTTAAATAGTGCTGGCAAGGAGACTTCCCTTCCCAGAGAGATGAAATGGATGGAATTTTCCTAGGCATCTACGTAAATGAGTTGGAAATTTACACACACACACACACACACACACACACACACAACTGCACAGGAATGTTTATAGCAACTTTATTCATAATTACCAAAACTTGGAAGCAATGGAAATATCCTTCAACGTGAGAATGGATAGACTATGACACATCTGTACAATGCAGTAGTATTCAGTCTTAAAAGGAAATGAACCATATGCTGGGAAAACTGGACAGCGACATGCCGAAAAATGAACCTGGACCACTTTTTCACACTGTACACAAAAATAAACTCAAGATGAAGGGCCTAAACGTAAGACAGGAAGCCATCAAAATCCTCAAGGAGAAAGCAGGCAAAAACCTCTTTGACCTTGGCCGCAGCAGCTCCTTACTCAACACGTCTCCAGAGACAAGGGAAACAAAAGCAAACATGAGCTACGGGGACCTCATCAAGATAAAAAGCTCCTGCACAGTGAGGGAAACAATCAGCAAACTGAAAGGCAACTGAATGAGAGAAGATATTTGCAAATGACATATCAGATAAAGGGCTAGTATCCAAAATCTATAAAGAATGTATCAAACTCAAACCCCAAAAAACAAATAATCCAGTGAAGAAATGGGCTAAAGACATGAATAGACACTTTCCCAAAGAGGACATCCAGAAGGCCAACAGACACATGAAAAAAATGCTCGACATCACTCATCATCAGGGAAATACAAGTCAAAACCACATTGAGATGTCACTTCACACCTGTCAGAATGGCTAAAACTAACAACTCAGGCAATAGCGGATGTTGGCGAGGATGCCGAGAAAGAGGCTCTCTTTGCACGGCTGGTGGGAATGCAAACTGGGGCAGCCGCTCTGGAAAACAGTATGGAGGGTCCTCAAAAAGTAAAAACTAGAACTACCCTATGACTCAGCAATTGCACTATTAGGTATTTATCCAAGGGGTACAAGTGTGATGTTTCAAAGGGGCACATGCACCCCAGTGTTTATAGCAGCACTATTGACAACAGCCAAAGTATGCAAAGAGCCCAAATGTCCACTGATTGATGAATGCATAAAGAAGATGTGGTATAATACACACACACACACACGCGCACACACACATACACACACATGCACACACACACACACACACATATATATACACATATACATACAATGGAGTACTACTTGGCAATCAAAAAGGAAAACATAAGGGACTCTTAAATATGGAGAACAAAGAGGGTGGCTGGAGGGGGTGTGGGAGGGGGATGGGCTAAATGGGTGAGGGGCATTAAGGAATCTACTCCTGACATCATTGTTGTACCATTATGCTAACCAATTTGGATGTAAATTTAAAAAAATAAATTAAAAAATTCATTAACAAAAAAAAAAGAAATAAACCACAAAAGGAACAAAAAGAAGTACAGGAAACTTTAATGCCTATTGCTAAGTAGAGGAAGCCGATCTGAAAAGGCTACACATTGTATGATTCTAACTCTATGATGATCTGTAACAGGCAAAATTGCAGAGACAGTACAGAGACAGTACAAACTGTTGCCGAGGATTTGCCGGGTGAAGAGGGGAGACTGAACAGGCAGAGCATAGGGGATTTTTAAGGCAGAGAAACTGTGTTCTATGTGACACTACTATGGCAGACACGTGACAATATGCATTTTTCCAAACCCATAGAATGTACGATACACAGAGTGAACCCTAATGCAAATGATGATGGACTTTGTTAATAATAGCGTATTACAGGTTCTTCAACTGTAATAAACATTCCACATTAGCGCAAGGTGCTAATCACAGGGAAATGGGGATGGGGTCGGAAGGAGGGGAAGGGTATATGGCAACTCTACTCACTGCTCAATTTTTCTCCGAAGGTAAAATCTATTGAGTAGTTTTAAAGTTAAAAAAAAATGACACAGCGATAAACTGTCTGTAATACATCAATTCAGCTATAACTGTATAGATAGGCTGCAAGTACGAGAATGAGAATCATGCAAATATCAGTCAGGAAAAACCTTTAGAGCCAGGAAAGTTTCCAGAAACAGAAAGGAATGTACTGGTAAAAAGATCAGCTTGCCAGGAAGACCTAGCAACTGTACTTCTGGGCACTTCTCCCAGACGAATGAAAAATGATAGAATAGTTGTATATCTCAATGGCAGTGAAGATGCCGCAGAGCCGTCACACACGTACCAATGCCAGTTTCCTGTAGTGACACAAGGTGCAGCCGTGCGCAAGAACTGAGGTGTCCATGTTACCTCTCCGTATCATCTTTGCAACTTCTTAGAAGCCAGTGATTATTTCAAAGGCAAAACTTGAAAACAAAAAGGATGATATGGGTTAAGAAAGTGAGTTTTTATTTTGTTTAATGTTTTATTTATGTTTGAGAGAGAGAGAGAGAGAGCACGAGCAGGGGAGGGGCAGAGAGAGGGAGACAGAATCCAAAGCAGGCTCTGCACTATTAGCACAAAGCCTGACGCAGGGCTCGAACTCACGAACCCCGAGATCATAACCTGAGCTGAAGCGACCTGAGCTGAAGTCAGATACTCAACTGACTGAACTACCCAGATGCCCCATGAAAGTGATTTTTAAGGTATAGTTTATGTCATCTGAGTGGGTTTTGCCTGGGGTTTCCTGCCAGCTGCCGCTTCATGAGCCCCCATGAATCTTCTTTTTTTTTTTAATTTTTTAATGTTTTTTATTTATTTCTAAGAGAGAGAGAGAGAGACAGCTTGAGCAGGAGAGGGTCAGAGAGAGAAGGAGTCACAGGCTGAAACAGGCTCCAGGCTCTGAGCTGGCAGTCAGCACAGAGCCCGACGCGGGGCTCGAACCCACAAACCGTGAGATCATAACGTAAGCGAAAGTCGGACGCTTAACCGACTAAGCCACCCAGGCGCCCCAAGCCCCCATGAATCTTCTGAAAGCAGCCTCCGTGAGCTTGGCCAGCTGTCCCTGCAGCGTGATGGGAAACCTCACAGCGCTCTGGCTGGCTGTGGCTCTGTGCTGGCCATTAAACATTTCCAAGTGGCCCTCGACAAGTTAGTGCCAGAGTGACTCTTCCACCGAAGGCGTTTCTTTTATTTTGCCTTTTTGAAGTACCTGAGAGATGTGATTTGCCCTTTACTTAATTATTTTTCAAAAGACCTTAGACTCCTTTTCTCATTGTCAGTTGATTTGTTTAGTTGAATTTCCCAAAGGAGAGACGAAGAGGCAGACACTGAGGAGACGTGTGTCAGGGTTCTTCCTAGCGGTTGGTGGGGAGCCAGGAACGGAATGAGCAGGGTGGCCGGGGCATCAAAGGGGACAGGAACGTTCACAGTCAAGAGTAGGTTTCGGCATTCATGGAGCAGAGGAGAAAGGCTCCGAAAATTCCATCTGGATTTAACTGAGTTGATTATATAGAACCCTGGCTACTTGTAAAAATCACCTGGGAAGCTTTAAGAAAGAGCAATACTCAGGGCACCCAGGTGGCTCAGTCGGTTGAGCGCCTCTCGATTTTGGCTCAGGTCATATGTCAGGATCGTGGGATCAGGCCCCGTGTCTCGTCAGGCTCTGCACTGAGACTACTTAAATTCTCTCTCTCTCTCTTCTCTCCTTCTCACTTTGCCCCTCTTCCAGGCTCACATGCTCTCTCTCTTTCTTATTCAAATTAAAAAAAAGAAGAAAAACAAACAAAAAACAAAACAATGCTCACGACCTATCACAAACCAGCTAACCTGGAATTTCTGGTTTAATATATACCAAAGATACATGAATGTGTGTGTGTATATCCATATACCAGATTTCCCATAGACCAGTGGTATAGACAGTATGTTAATAAGTGGCCTGGAGGAAAGTAAAGTTGAAAAGGGGAATAGGAAATGTATGTGTGTGCTTATTGGAGAGGCGGTCAGTTAGAACTGGGTCGTCAGAAGGCCTTCTTTGCCTGCTCTATTCTTTTTCATGAAGTTCTTTCAACATAATATGTAACCCTTAGAAAAGGAAGTCTTGTAATATATCAGTGTCAATCTGTATTTATTAAGTCAACATTATGAACATAAGGAAGCTGTCTTGAGAGTAAATATTTATAAATGGAGATAATCAGGCCTGATTGCTATCTCGTAGTTTAAAATGAGCCGGAAAGAAGTGACTCATCGGAATTACTATTTGCATTAGGTTCTCTATACTAACACATGGCACTATTTCCATAGTTCAGGATATTACTTCCTTTAAAGGCTAAGATACCCTGAAAGAGCAAAGTTCCTTTGGGGTAAACTGTTTTCTTTGAATATATAAAATGTATTGCTTTTTAGGATTATAGAAATACTATTCACTGCTGCACAACATCCGAAAAGCAAAAGAAAAATTATTAACCATAATTTCACTGTTAACGTTTTGGATTATGTTCATCTAGTCTTTTTTATTTATCTATACATATGTGGAGTTTTCCTTTTTCTTCCCTTTTATGTTTTTAAAAACTTGCTGGGTATGCTAGGCAATCTATAATTATACATTATATATAGTGCATATTTGTATATACTATTTATACTGTAATTACATAGTAGAATTATAAATTATAAGTAAGGCTTAAGTAAAATATTTGAGAAAGTGGGTATTCGACAAAATGGAACGTTCTGATGCTTTTTCTCTGACTTTGACCTGGCCACGCACACCCTTGGCCGTCCCCAGGCCTGGCTGTCAGCCAGCTCTGCCCGTGTCTGAGGACTCCAATTTCTACATCTACTCTCTGGTTCCAATCTTGCGATCGCCCCTTTCATTACTCTGCTTCTCCTGCTGTATCACTCTTCAATGTCATCGACCCTTCCAGGCTCTGGAACTTTCCAAGTTTTCCCCACCAACCGGTCTCCTCGATTCCTGCTCGGTCTGGCCCAGATTCTGCAGTCCGCATCTGTAAGACCCCTCACCACACTTTCTTCACTGCGTGCCTTGGCCTCCCGATCATGAACCAACATGACTAGAAACGTCCACTTGGCCAGTGTGGGCAAATCTGCAGTTTCAACACCGCGAGAGATAGTCACCTACGAACGTAGACTCACTCCAGCACAGCCTCAAACAGTCCTCAGCTATGTCTGAAATTGCTTTAGGCTCCCGTGGAGGCAACCATTTCAACCCTTCTCTGTCGTCCTCAATCTCTTCTCCAACTTTCTCCACACCCCTCAGCAGATGGCTTTTCTTCCTGCTTCGCAGAGAAAATGCACCTCACACAGGAGCTTGTCGGCTTCTTCCTTACCTCAGCCGTACACTTGCCTGCTTCTGAACCCATCCTTTCCTCCCTCTCTCTTTTCCCAACAGAAGGAATGTCTCTCCTGTTTAAAACCATGTCCTCTGCCCCTGCTGGGGCCCCTTTTTACTCCAACGATGATCTTTTTTCTCTCTTATATTTTCTCTCTCTCTCCCCCATCCTGGGTCCTTCCCTTAGAGCAGTGGCTCCAAATCCGGCTGTGCATTAGACGTATCTGGGCAGCTTTCAGAGAAGTGCCGATGCCTGAGCCTCACTCCACACTGATTAAATCTCAGCCCTGGGCAGGGTGTGGCCACAGGGATTTTCCAAAGCTTCCCAAGTGGCATTGCCTGGTGGGCATGGATTAGACTTACTACCTTAGTCCTATGAACAGGCCCGTTTCTTTCACGCACGGCACCCCCTCCCGTTCCCTCCCTATCTTCTACACTTTACTGCCAAATCTCGTGAACAGCTGCCCATACTCAATGCCCCTCTCACGTTCACTTCCTCCCTAACTCAGTTTTGCTTTCCGCTCGCAGCATCCTGAATCCCACAAACTCCTTGTTCCTAAAAGCCAGCACACTTCATCCCCGGTTGGACTTGACCTGACCTAGGGGGGCATCAGCCACCAGGCTCCTCTTGCTGGCCCCCAATTCTTGAGGCTCCTTTCAGCCTGCTGTTTGGGGGTCGGCTCTGTCATTGTTCTGCCTCCACTTTCTTCTTCCTCTTGGGATGTCTCCCACGAACTCATGTTGTCACGTCTCCCATTGCTCTTCCTAACCTGGAGGGCGGCTGGGACGCGCAGATGCGTTGTCTCAACATCTGTATCTGCATTGCTGAAAAGAAGGAAAAAAAAGTTTGCTTTTCTTTCCTACATGCTCCTGAAATAACAAAGTGCACCTGGTACATATTTACAGAAAGAAAGTTAAATGTTTCAAAACAATGATAGACCCTTAAAGTCTTCCTGGGCAAACTCGGTCTGTTTCCACGCATATTCCCCGCCTCTCGCTCTGACGGCTGCCTGGAGTTTGCAATGCTGCGCCTAAGAGCATTGTTACCCTCCGCTTCTGCTGGAACCTGCGTATTATTTTATAAAGCAGAACATTTATTACTACTTTTTGTGCCTTTCCTGTCTTGTAGGGGAAGGCATTTACCCAATTAGTAAAAGTATCAATCTGTACCAACAGATGTTAGGATTTCTTTGACCTTGGCGTAGGAGTGAAACCTAACTGACGGTCTTTTCTGGATGGCCCCCACTTCCTTGATTGCCTGGGAGAGCAAGTGTGTGGTTGAAAGGACTGTTTCTAAGACACACTTCACAGGCTGATGCCGCTTGTAGAACTGTCCTTGACAATTTTTTTTCCAGTAAACATCCTTTGGGCCATTTGATAAGTTTTGTCCCTCCCTAAATGAAAGGTCTGATACTGTGTCTTAATGATATTTTAGCTCTGTGAGCTTGGTAACAGTAATCGCCTCGCTCTGTAACCGTCCCAAGGACGGGACACGGTGTCTAGGAGTCAGACCCTAGTTAGTTTTAGAGGGGGAGAGTAGGTCAGATTGAGTCTCCTTTAGTAATTGATAGAGCAGCAAACTATTTTCCTGAATCCTGGTATCTACAGCCTACAAGATCCAGTAATTTTCCAAAACCCATACAATCGTCTGTTTGTTCTGGAGTCAGTAGTACTATAGTCTCTAATAAATTTAGTTATAATGTCCCTTCCTACAAGGGAGTAAGATCTGGTATTATCAAGAAAGAATGAGACAAAATTGGGTTTTTCCACATGTATCCCAGGGACGGAGAGAAAAATTCGGATATAAGGCATCTGGGGACGCCTCTACCCATCATGCTGCGTTGGGACAGTGGGCCTGGAGCGGAAGGGAGGGCGGAAGGGCAGCTCTGGCGCTAAGAAGGAAATCAACCACTGTAGACTTCCCCGACGCGCTGGGCAGTCCCTCCCAGGGACACTGGTTATCTGGGCCTCGCGGAGAGAGGCTCCCGAGGGCACTCAGATCGCCAGCGATTGTCTCCGCACGAGGGGCCTGGCTTACGGGGTTTTCAGTCTGCTTGTCCCCTCTGAGGACCTTCCCATGTCAGTGCTCTGAACGGCCATACATGTGGCGCTTGGGGCCAGGACCTTGGGAAGTCTGGTGCCACACAGCACGCAAGCCACAACTAAGGCCTCCAATTTTTTTAAAGCCTCCTTTTCTGCTTTGTTTTATTCTCCTCTTGATCTTGGTTATAATATACCCAGTTGGCGGCTCGTTAGGGCTCCCCCAGGATCCCTTCCAGACCAACAGACAGTTTTTGCAGTTTTTTTCCAAATATCTGGGGCCAATCAGTGACAAATTTGTCTTTTATTTTTTTATTTTCTTTTCTTTAGTTTTTATTTATTTCTGAGAGAGAGAGAGAGGCAGTGTGAGCAGGAGAGGGTCAGAGAGAGAGGGAGACACAGAATCGGAAGCAGACTCCAGGCTCTGAGCTGTCAGCACAGAGCCCGACATGGGGCTCGATCCCACGAAGGATGAGGTCATGACCTGAGCCGAAGTCGGACACTTAACTGACTGAGCCACCCAGGCGCCCCCAAATGTATCTTTTAGAATCGTCTCAGCCGTTGGGGTGTTAGGGGAAGTAGCCGTATATTTAATGAGAGCCTCCCTTAACCTTTCCAGGAAGGCCACTAGGCTTTTATTTTGTATCTGGAAGATAGTGGCTAATATAGCACAATTTAAAGGTTTAACCTTAGCCCTCCTGGCCATATATAAAATTTTTTTAAAGCTTTTTCTTTACAAACTTTTTTTTTTTAATTTTTTAAAATTTATTTCTAGGAGAGAGAGAGAGAGAGAGAGCGTGAGCAGGGGAGGGTCAGAGAGAGAGGGAGTCACAGACTGAAACAGGCTCCAGGCTCTGAGCTGGCAGTCAGCACAGAGCCCGACGCGGGGCTCGAACCCACGAACCGCGAGATCATGACCTAAGCGAAAGTCGGACGCTTAACCGACTAAGCCATCCAGGTGCCCCTCTTTACAAACTTTTTACAAATTTCCTTCATTTTTAGATTTTGACTTAAGGGTTTTTTTGTTTTCTTTTTCAAACAACCAGTCTTATTTAGGACAAAATTACTCCTTTCTTTCAACCTTTAACAAAAAATGTATTTCCATTCTTATGCTTTTTTATATATCTACTGTTTTACATGTAGAGTTTTGTTTTTTTCATTTTTTATTAGTCTTCAGTAAATTTAGCAGAATTTTAACTCTTAGAAACCTGAGTCTCCAGTGAAAACTAAGTAGTAACCAACTGTTAACTGTTACATCAAAATTTCTTAGATGGCAAACTTATGAGTCAGTTAAGCACAAAGCATGTTTTTCAACAGATCCACATATCCTTGGTTTTTCCGCAACAAGTTAAAAGCACGACCTACATCTAAATTAGTGGTTTCGCCTCTTCTCTTGTTAGATATCCAATGAATTTAATTCCAATTTATTGTGCAAGCAAAAACTTCAATGTTTTAGGTTACCAAAGACCTTGAAAGCTAACTTAACCATTACCCATGAAAACTAGGAGACAAAGTTAACCATTACTTTAAGTCATCTTTTTGCTAACAAGTTGGAACAAGAGATAGCATGAGCTTACCTGATCTTCAGCAAATCTAGGTGGAATAAAAGCTTTTTTAAAAAAATGTTTTATTTATTTCTGAGAGAGAAAGTGAGAGACAGTGTGAGCAGGGGAGGGTCAGAGAGAGAGACACAGACTCTGAAACAGGCCCCAGGCTCTGAGCTGTCAGCACAGAGCCCAACGCGGGGCTTGAACCCACGAACCATGAGATCATGACCTGAGCCGAAGTCGGACGCTTAACCAACTGAGCCACCCAGGTGCCCCAAAAGCTTTTTTTTTTTTTTAACGTTGATAAATATTATCTATCTTAAACCAAGAAACTTATATTAGCTTAAACACTGAACACATTTTACCTGGGTCTACGTAAGATCATTTGTTCCCCATGGGTTATTTTTACCTGGAACATGGGTGGGGAAGTCTGAAATCAGTGGTCTTCTCTCCTCAACATCTAGGGTGGGAGGAGGAGCCAGTTATGCAGGCTGCCCCTCCCCAAGGTGGTGCAGAAAGCCGGTGGGGGCGAGGGGAGGCAGAAAAAGCAAGGTACCAGCAAAAGGCAGAGAAAGAGAATTCCCAGTTTTAAATCCTGTCGCCTCAGACAGAGGAGCAGACTCCAGGTTCCTTTTGTTTTGTTTTGATTTGTTCTCCACCAGTGGAATCAGGCAGCCTGCGTCAGTCTGGAGGAGACAGGGATTTTCCCCCAAACAAGAGGAGTTTTGGCGGCTGCTTGGGAATATGTCTTCAGGTCCCCATGCCGAGTAGACTAACCAGAGGTGGCTGGCCGCCCGCCGCCCTACATCCAGCGCCTTAGAGTTGCGGCTTTGTTCCGTTGGGGCACATGGGGTCCTCACCGCCCGCCGTGCCTGGAAGGCTAGTCTGGGGTCAGGCGACCACACCTCTCCGTCCTGGTGCTCTGAGGCTCGTACCCCTGGTGCCAAAGGAGGTGGAAATACACCATCTCCGAATCCCAGATGCGAGCCCTCAAGTGACGTCGCAGATTCTCACACAGAGAGTCGTGACACAGGCTTCTCCTTCCAGGAAGTGACTTTATTCCTGACGGCACTGCTCAGTTGGGTTCGTACCTGAAGAACTGAGCCCCGAACGCCACATGGCATAGTTTTTAAAAATATATTGGTTATTTCTCTGTCTCCCATATATGGTAACACACGAACATGCAGTCTGATGAAGTGGTCTCCTGTTCAAGGTCATGAGGGAGGTTGTTATGTACGTGCATAGCCAGGGTACTTTGAGGTTTTTGTTTTCTCCTTAGGGAGGGGACCCTACCACAGTAAAACATTTATAAAAGTTGATCGTACACTAAACATAAAAGAAACGTCAAATATTTCAATATAGAGATGTACTGACCATGATCTTTGATCACAATGCAAATAAGGTAGACGTGACAAAAAAAGATAAATTACACATTCTCAAATATTTGGAAGTTGAAAAGAACACTGTTGAAAAGCAGATGAACTATAAAGGGAACCATAATGAAAAATTAAAACTACTTAGAATCACTTGGTTATATATATAAGATATATATATATATATATTTATATATATATACACATGCACACACACACACACACACATATCAACTTAGCTGGGCTAAAGGATATCCACATAGCTGATAAAATATTATTTCTGTGATGTCTGAGAGGATGTTCCTAGAAGAGATGAGCATCTGAACCTGCAGACTGTGTAAGAACCCACCCCCATCAATGAGTCCAGTCCTGTGAGGGCCTGAAGAGATCAAAAGTGCAGAAAGGGCAAATTTTTTTCCTCTTCTTGAGCTGAGACATCCATTTTCTCCTGCCCTTCATCCTAGAGTCCAAATGTTTTTGGGCCTTTGGCCTCTAGGACCTGACACTGGTGCTTCCCCCACACCCCCAATAATATAACGGGCATAATATGATGGGGAGATAATACAGAGAATTCCCATATACCCAATATCCAAGTTCCCTTATTATTACCTTATGTAGTAAGGCACAATTGCCTCAATTAACAAACCAAGTTAAGGGCACCTGGGTGGCTCAGCTGGTTAAGTGTCTGACTCTTAATTTCAGCTCAGGTCATAGTCTCATGGTTTGTGCGACTGAGTCCGTGTTAGACTCTGTGCAGCACAGAGCCTGCTTGGGATTCTCTCTTTCCTGCTCTTCCTCTGCCCCTCTCCCACTTGTGCTTGCTCGCTCTCTCTCTTTCTCTCTCTCTCTCTCAAAATAAATAAATAAACATTAAAAAATAAACCAAATAATACATTATTACCTAAACTTTATACTTTCTTTGGATTTTCTAGGTTTCTCCCTAATGTCCAAATACAGCATTACATGTAATAGTCAAGTCTCCACAATTATGCTCCTCTCGGCTACAACAGTTCCCCGCTTCCCCTTGGTTTTGTTGGCTTTGACAATATTGAGGAGTATGGGTCAGATATTTTGGAGGACGCCCCACTTTTGGAATTTGTCTGATGTTCTCTTATGATTAGTCTGGGGTTACGGAGTTTGGGAGGAAGGCTGAACCGGTAAAGTGCCACTTACATCACATCGCTAGCAACGTGATCTATCACTGCTGAGGTGGACCGTGCTCACCTGGCTGAGGGAGCACGTGTCAGGCTTCTCCACTGTGACGTTATAATACTCTTTCCCCCTTTCTATAGTGTACTCGGTCAAAGGAAGTCATCATGGGGAGCCCACTTACAGAGTGAGGAGTGAAAATGTTACAGAGAAAATGATGCTTTGAAGGAAATTCACACTTTAAATACTTCTACTAGAGAAGAGGTAACCGTCAAAATTAGCGATCCCCGTGTCCATATTTAGAAGTTAAACACTGAACAACAATGAGCCCAAGGAGTACGATTACAGAAAAATTAGAGCAGAAGTTGGTACAATGGAAAACAACAAGACGGCTGTCAGCTAAACTTAAAGTTGGTTTTGTAAAAACCTAACTAAAATAGACAAGTCTCTGAAAACACTGATCAAGAGAAGAAGAGAGAAGACTAAAAACAGCATTATGAAAGAATTGGAGCATAATCAGTGTGCTGCCCCGAGCTTCTAGCTCTTGAGTCTATCCTTCTTCTCTTCTTGCATTGAAGTTATTAGTAACAAAGCCATGTTTCATATTCTGAGTTCATGGCTTTCTTTTCTTTTTTTTTTTTTTACCACGGTGCTTATGACTCACTTCCCATTAGCCCAGGAAGCAAACAGACTCTTCAAGGATCTCGGTTTCAGTTCTTAGCACCAAAACCAAGAGAGCAGCAGGTGTCAGAGATTAGGTCATGGTGCAGGTTGGGGTCTCCTAAAGCAGATGGAGAGAAGGACCCTGGGGAGTGAGATGTGTATTAGGGATCAACATCTATGAGAGGGTGGGCAGGCGGAGATGTCAAACTCGCATGTAGTTTGGCAGAACCACAGCTATCCTGGAAGGGAGCTCAGGGGTGAATGTTACCTGTTGGTATGTCCTGCACTGACTGAAATGGCCTCATCTTTCTTTACTTGCATGTCACAGTCACTGGACGCAGGTTGTTCCAGGGAGGGCAAAGTGTCAAGGGAGGCCCTAAAAGAACAGACAGCTGGGTACTCTCAAAACGTAAGCTTGAGGAAAATGAACAAGACGAAAAGATTAACACTAGTGGGTGTCAAGAAGTATTATAAAGCCCCAGTCGCAAAGATAGTAAGACACTGGCGTAGGCACGGACAGGTAGATGCTGGCGTAGGCATGGACAGATAGACCAGTGGAACTAAAAAAGGTTCAAAGAACCTTTTCAAATTGCCACCCATATATGGCAATTTGATTTGTGCAAAATGCTACGACAGTATTCTGGATGAGGAAATGGCCCTTGAATACGTGATGCTGGGCCCTGGCTATGGGGTCAGCCAAGGCCCAGAAATCACACCACTTGTTTTAACAGAGACACCTGAATACACGGAATGTGGCCGGTGACCGTCAGGGACGTGCAGTGGCAAAAAGGACACACTTAGGTGCCAGAGAGTGTATGCAGGAGGCAGCTGTCAGTGCTAGGGCCGAGTGGGCTGAGAGGAAGGGCTGTGGCGATTAGAAGCCAGAAGCTTGGAGGAGAGGTCCATGAGATGGGGGGTGGGGAGCCCAGATCGCAGAGGATGGGGTACCAGCTGGCAAGGTTGATTTCCCTGAAGGCCACGATGAGCCTATTGGGGGGATAGAGAAATAACTAGAACCCGGAACAACTACGACTGCTCACAGCCATTGCTGGGCTGAGGGCCACTGCAGGGACGGCAGTAACAGAGAAAATGAAAAGGAGCATGTCCCTGGCCCTGCGGAATTGCTAGTCTCCCCCCATGGTTTCTTCCTGGTGGGACGGACCAGGGAGCTGGATGGCAAAGGAGACGGGGGTGACTAAGTCCTCCCTGACACCGCACAGCAGACCGGAAAAGGGGGGTTTGTGGCCCAGAAAACAGCATTATGCAACATAGCACTGATATCTACACTAAAAGATGAATCTTGATCCCTACCACGTTATACACAAAAATCTATGCCAGATAGATTTTTAATTTAATTACGAAAGTTCAAATCTAATCCTCTAGGATAAAACATACATTATAAGAGAATATTTTTGAGAGATGTAGGGACAGTCAAAGAAATAAAATGTTAACAGAGAACGAATCTAGGTGAAGGGCGTGTTAGTATTTTCTGCACCATTTTACAACTTGCTGTGGTTTGACATTTTCGGAATAAAAATTTGAAGCAACAGAACAGTCTTTCGACTGTGATCAATGGCAGTGAAAAGATATAGTCACATCCCCCTTTTCTAAATTACTTTCCAACTGGCTGTACCCCTGGAGACACTATTTGTAAACGTGCTTGTTCAGTACCATTGTTACTACACTTTGGCCGATAACTGACTGAAACATCTTCTTTGCCGGTAGAATAAAACTTGAACTTCAAGAGCAACCGAGTAATCTCAACTCCAGTGGGAAAGCGTTATTATTCAGTTTTTATGGTAATAACTCTAAGATGATTTAATTTGACTGCTGCTAGGGCCAGTCTAGCATTTACTTAGTATCGCATTAAAATTAATACCGGGATGGCGGCCAGAATGATTTTACAATATTTTAGATATTTATATTGTCAATGAAAGGTCAAAAGGAAATGCAACGAAAACCAGCAAGTTCTTAAATGCCTCTCTTCCAGGGATCTCTGTCTCCTACACATTCTCTACTAATCCCAAAATGCTTCTCCAAACCTGATACATCTCTCATTTTTCAGTTCCAATGCAAGCTCATTTTCTCCATGCAGTTTCCTGCATTTGTAAAAACATTTGTTTGTTTATTTGTTTATTTATTTTTATTTATTATTTTGAGAGACAGAGAGAGCACAAGCAGGGGGAGGGGCAGCGAGAGGGGCAAGAATCCCAGGCAGGATCCTCGCTGTCAGCACAGAGCCCTATGGCGGGAGGGGGAGGGGGGGCGGGGGTTGGAGCTCACAAACTGTGAGGTCGTGATCTAAGCTGAAATCAGGAGTCGGCTATTTAACCGACTGAACCACCCAGGCGCCTCAATTTCCTGCATTTTAAAATCCACTTTTTCCTTCCTCTACCGTGTGTTTTCATTTTCAGTGTGGTCATTCAGTGATCCAGGCTTCCTCCATGGTGTGATCTCACAGCTTCCTGAGGCAATGTCACCATCTGCATGAATGAGGGTTGGTTAATCTGGATTCCCGCAGAGAGGAGGAACAGAACCTTGAGGACGTAGTCCAAAGCCTCGTACCAGAAGTAGTGTATAAAACTTCCTTCCATTTGTCTGTGCTTGCTCACGTGACCACACTCAATTATAAGGGTGTCTGAGAAAAGTTAGTTCTTTATCCAGGAAGAAAGGGTGAATAATGAGTTGATTTGTTGGGTAATCAACATAGTTTCTACAGAATACCCATTATTCTATAAGTTAAAAAAAAAACCTTGAAGATTAGTAAGGGAGTAGTGTGTGTGTGTGTGTGTGTGTGTGTGTGTGTGTATCTAGGATTATAGCTGTGAAGAGGCCGATGGTTGTGCCTAGCCCATGCTGTACCTGCTATTGGCAAGTGATTTTACGGTACATTTATGTGCTCAGTTCAAAAACACCTCTTGACCATCTGCTGTGTGCTGGGTGCGAAGTTAGACACCAGCATTACAGATCTGACCATCACATAACTGGTTCTTTGGAGAGTTTACTATTCAGTGGAAGAGACAAATATTATAAGATGACATCAACATACTGTGGTATATTGAAGGGACTTTATGATGGAAGAAGAGACCTCTGATTTAAAGTAATGAATTTTATTCTCAAGTACGTTTCTATTCACATTTCTCCGGTCAATAGCTTCAGTTAACGTTCATTTCTGCTTATAACTCCTTCCCCTGCTGCAGACCATTCCTTCTCTCCACATGGCTCTATCAGCAGACCCCAGTCAGGGAAGGGCCACCTCCTATAGGGTAACCGGGCTAGAGATTATCATGTGACAAAGGTCAGGCCAATCAGAATTCTCACCCAGGGAGCTTTTCACAACTGCTCAGGGGAAAGAGTACTTTCCTTCCTGGCTGCAGGACGATTAGGATGTGTGCTGGCCCTAGCCGACCGCCACGCCCCCTGTCCTGCTTCAGAGAACTTGCAGAGGGAATCGGAAACAAGACACAGGGGTAACTGTCTGATACCTCTAGGCTTTAGGGGCGCCCGGGTGGCTCAGTGCCTGAAGCATCTGACTCTTGGTTTCTGCTCAGGTCATGATCTCACAGTTTTGTGAGCTGGACACCCCACCTTGGGCTCTGTGTTGACAGCATGGAACCTGCTTGGGATTCTCTCTCTTTCCCTTTCTCTCTCTGCCCCTCCCCTGCTCACATGCTATCTCTGTCTCTCTCAAGATAAATGAACTTTACAAAAATTTTAAAAAAGATTCTGGTGTTTTAGTTCCTGTCGTATCTATGGTCATGTGGTTGGGGGTGTGGGCCAATAAAATCCTCTTTTTTGGTTTGAATTAATTTGAGCTGTATTTCTCTCATTTTGCAATCAAAGGAGTCCAAGATAATTCAGTAATGGAATGTGTATATGTATATGTATATGTATATGTATATGTATATGTATATGTATATGTATGTGTGTGTGTATGTGTGTGTGTATGTGTGTGTGTGTATATATATATATATATAATATTTTTAGGGCAAAATTTTTCTAGGAATAATTTTGTTTTCTAACTTTTGCAGTAAAAGGAAAATGAAAATAAGATGCTATTTCAAGAGTGGAAATGAATGACTGTGAATGACCTAAGTATATCAAGGCAAAATGCACAGCATCAGAATTCATTTAAAATCTATTTTAAAACCTGAAAATTCTCCAAGGACACCTGGGTGGCTCAGTCAATTGAGTATCCAAGTTTGGCTCAGGTCATGATCTTGTGGTTCGTGGGTCCAAGCCCCACATCGGGCTCTGTGCTGACAGCTCAGAGCCTGGAGCCTGCTTCAGATTCTGTGTCTTCTCCTCTCTCTGCCCCTCCCCTGCTTGTGCTCTGTCTCTCTCTCTTTCTCAAAAATAAATAAATATTAAATTTTTTTTTAAATATGAAAATACTCCAAAAACCTACATAATAAAACCAAAAAAATTGTAAATTAATCTCTTAGACTTTAAAAGTGGGAATTTTACATTAAGTCAAGTTTGGGGCTTATAACTCTTATCTCCTAGTACTAGATTCTATTTTTATAGTGTTAAGAAATGATTCAGTTGCAAATATTCGTCCTTTTAAAAAATACTGTTATTATGATAGCTGAAGCAAAACAGGTGTGAAAAAAGGACATTTTAAACTCGCAGTCCCTTAACTTAAATTAACTGTACCAGCCATGTGTTAAATATTACCTTGTGCTTTCTACACACCAATAATGAAGCAACGGAAAGAGAAATGAGGACATCAATCCCGTGTACAATTGCACCAGAACCATAAAATACCTAGAAATAAACCTAACCAAAGATGTAAAAGATTTGTATGATGAAAACTCTAGAAAACTCATACAAGAAATTGAAGAAGACACAAAGAAATGGAAAAACATTCAATGCTCATGGATTGGAAGAACAAATATTGTTAAAACGTCAAGACTACACAAAGCAATCTACACATTCAGACAATCCCAATCAAAATGCCACTGGCACTCTTCTCAAAGCCAGAAAAAACAATCCTAAAATTTATATGGAACCCAAAAGACCCCCAATAGCCAAAGTTATGTTGAAAAAGAAAACCAAAGCAGGAGGCATCACAATCCCAGACTTTAGCCTCTACTACAAAGTTGTAATCATCAAGATAGTATGGTATTGGCACAAAAACAGATACATAGACCAGTGGAATAGAATAAAGATCCCAGAATTGGACAGACGAATGTATGGCCAACTAATCTTTGACAAAGCAAGAAAGAGTATCCAAAGGAAAAAAGACATTCATTCTCTGTAGCAAACGGTGCTGGGAGAACTGGAGTGCAGCATGCAGAAGAATGAACCTAGACCACTTTCTTACACCATACACAAGAATAAACTCAAAACGGATGAAAAAGCTGAATGTGAGACAGGAAACCATCAAAACCCTAGAGGAGAAAACAGGCAACAACCTCTTCGACCTCAGCTGCAGCAACTTCTTACCCGACATGTCTCTGAAGGCAAGGGAAATCAAAGCAAAAATGAACTACTGGGACCTCATCAAGATTAAAAGCTTTGGCACTACAAAGGAAATAATTAACAAAACTAAAAGTCAACCAACAGAATAGGAGAAGATATTTGCAAATGACGTGTCAGATAAAGGGTTAGTATCCAAAATCTGTAAAGAACTTACCAAACTCAATGCCCGAGAAACAATTAATCCAATGAAGAAATGGGCAGAAGACATGAATAGACACTTTTCCAAAGAAGACAACCAGGCGGCCAGCAGACACATGAAAAGATGCTCAACGTCACTCATCATCAGGGAAATAGGAATCAAAACCACATTGAGATACCACCTCACACCAGTCAGAATGGCTAAAACTAACAACTCAGGAAACTACAGATGCTGGCGAGGATGTGGAGAAATGGGAACCTTCTTGCACTGTTGGTGGAAGAATGCACACTGGTATAGCTTCTCTAGAAAACAGTGTGGAGGGTCCTCAAATAATTGAAAATAGAATTACCCTATGACCCAGCAATAGCACTACTAGGAATTTATCCAAAGGATGCCAGAGTGCTGATTCATAGGGGCACATGTACCCCAGTGTTTATAGCAGCACTCTCAACAATAGCCAAATCATGGAAAGAGTCCAAATGTCCATCAACTGATTAATGCATCAAGAAGATGTGGTTTATACATACAGTGCATTACTACTTGGCAATGAGAAAGAATGCAGTCCTGTCATTTGCAACAATGTGGATGGAACTGGAGGGTATGATGCTACGTGAAATAAGTCAGTCAGAGAAAGACAGATATCATATGTTTTCACTGACCTGCGGAACTTGAGAAACTTAACAGAAGACCATGGGGGAAGAGAAGGGGAAAAAATAGTTTCAGAGAAGGAGGCAAACCCATCAGAGACTCTAAATACAGAGAACAAACTGAGGGTTGAGGGAGGGTGGGGGAGGGGGGAAAATGGGTGATGGTCACTGAGGAGGGCACTGGTTGGGATGAGCACTGGGTGTGGTATGTAAGCGATGAATCATGGGAATCTGTCCCCTGAAACCAAGAGCACACTGTACACATTGACAATAAATTATATTTAAAAAAATAAATAAAACCTCTCTATAAAAAATTACCTTGTGCTAAAATTTAAAATGGAGCTGAATTTTGGTTATGTGTGCTTTGTAGACTGCAACTGAAGGAAGAACCATCAAATTCTGAAACAGTGGCAGCTGCTGTAACTTTTAAAATGTAATTTGTTTCTCTGTCTTCTGCTTTCTGCTTTCATTGTCTTCTTTGTCCTTCCCCCAAATTTAGATGTTCTCCTTGGCTCTTATTTCTAGAAGGACCAGCCATTCTGAAGATGTCCTTCAATCCTGTCTTCAAAATTGTCCCCGTTCTCTCCCCAGAGCCCTAACCTATGTGACTTAGCTTTGTCATCCTTCACTGGACTCTGGATGTTCACACGTGTGAAGCTCAGGGTCAGTATAGTAATTTGCAGAATTCTATGCTTTGCCCCATAGTGCTATTTAGAAAAGTTATTAAATGGAAAAATCTAATCACTCTGTAGGAACTGGCTTTTAAATATTGTTTAGAAAATATACAGTGGTTTTAAAAAATTTTTTTTAACTTTTAACATTTGTTTTTGAGAAAGAGAAAGTATGAGTGGGGGAGGGGCAGAGAAAAAGGGAGACACAGAACCTGAAGCAGCTCCAGGCTCTGAGCCGTCAGCACAGAGCCCGACGCGGGGCTCGAACCCACAAACTGTGAGATCATGACCTGAGTCAAAGTCGGACACTTAACCAACCGAGCCACCCGGGTGCCCTTGCTTTTAAATTCTTTTCAGTCTTTTTCCTGCTCGTCTCAGACCTCATCTCTCACCCTCTCTCTCTTGTTCCCTGCCCCTTGCCAGTTATACTGTGGTCCCTTCCGCTGCTTTGCCTCTGTCTTGTCTTGGGCCACAGCGCTTCCCTATCTGCTGGCCAACTTCCAGATGTTCACTTAACCATTGCTTCTTCAGGGCGGCCTCTCTCCCTGCCCTGATCAGCTTTTCTTGCTTCTGTTCATAAAACTTGCATCTGCAGATACCGCATCTGCCTTTTGGCTGCTGTATGGGGCCTGGAACAATAAATACCTGTAACATATTGAATTAATGTTCCCATAGGCCAAGCAGTTGTGAAAGGGATTCAATTAATATAAGAAATCTGGAAATGTACTCCATCACAGCACTATAATTCAGTAGGAACTTTCTTGGGGGAATTCTTGGTGGAGTTTCTTATTCTGATGATTTAGTGGCCACATTTTCATGGAACAGAGTTGGATTTACAACTTTTGGCTCATTGATTGGGTTGTAAAACAAAAAATTAACATAGATATTACATTAAGCGTTTGCTTTAATAAGAGAAATACGGACAATTCATCATATGAGCTGTATTATTTTTAAATAACTTGTATGCTGATTAAAATGTTTATTAAAATCCTAATAGTAATTGATACTGAAAAGAAAATGTGAATAAAATGATGTGATACTGCAACTCACAAGACACCTTAAAAATATCTAATGTCATCTGTCCATTTGGGGCACTGGCCTTAAATATTTCTGACCTTAAACCGCAGTAAACATCCATGTTACATTTCTAGAAATACATATATAGGGGTGTGTGTCTGTGTATACATGTCTAATGGACTACATCTATGTCTAGCTGTCTATATCAATCTAAAGAAAGTTTTCAGAAAATGACTTATCCTTACTAGACATGATACAATCTGATACTTTCTGTTCTGTCCTATTATCAGTAATACTGGTTCCCAGTGAACTAAATTGTTTTTTCCATTCACGAATGGGTCATAATCAAGCTTGAAAAACACTGATCTATACACAACTTTACCTTTTCAAATGTTTGCTGCTTACTTCTCTCCTCCCTCACCCTTTCTTGGTCTATGTTCCTGGTTCCTGGTATAGAGAGGTTCTAAAACCTCTGGAGTTTCTCCAGTAGAAGTGTTCATGAGCCCCTTGGGATCACTGAGTTATGCTAATAGGTGACCCTTAGATCTTCAGACTAGGGGTTGGTCACCAGAAAGATGACCAAACACAGCACTGGGATTTTCAGCTCTCTGACCTTTTGAGAAGTAAAAGTGGTGGGAGATTGAGTTCAATTATGTGGTCAATGATGTAATTAATTATACCCACTTAATAAAACCCCATTACCCATTACTTACTCAGTGAAGGTGAACCCATCGATGTTCTGGGAGGGGGATATACCCTTGATTCCTTGAAGAGAGGTCACAAGGCTTCATGCTTGTGACCCAGTGCTAGCTCTTAGTGTTTTATTATTTGACTACCTCTGCATTGTGTCCTTTAAAACTGTAAGCATATGCATACTCTTTCTGAAGTTCTGCTGAATTATTGAAACTGAGGGGTTTGTGGGAACCTCCAAGTTTGTAGACGGTTAACTAGAATAGTTGGTGGCTTAAGGAGCCCTTGAAATCGTGGCTGGTGTCTGAAGTGGGCGCAGTCATGTAGAAGACCACGGCTTTAAGCAGTGAAGTCTGTGCTAACTCTAGGTGATCAGTGCCGGAACTGAATTGCAGTATAGAATTAGGGTTGGAACTGGATACTCCATTTTATCCTTCTTAAATAATCTTTGACACAGGACAGTATCAAGGTCCATGTAAACCCACTGAAAGCCAGTTTGTCTTTTTGTTTATTTACTTAAGTTTTTGCTGTCATTTTATTTAATTGAGTTATAATTGACATATAACATTATATTATTTCAGGTAGAACACGATGGTTCAGTATTTGTATATGTTAAGAAATGATCACCACAGAAACCATAGGTGACATTAGTCACCCTACATAGTCACAAAAATTGCATAATGGTGATGAGGACTTTTAAGATTTACTCTCTTAGCATCTTTCAACTATGTAATAGAGTATTAGTAACTATGGACATCATGCTGTACATTACATCCCCATGACTTATTTATTTTACAACTGAAAGTTTATCCCTTTTGATCTCCTTAGTCCACCCCTGAACGACCCCTACACCAGCCACTCGCCCTAGCAACTACCTACTTATTCTCTATATCTATGAGCTTGTTTGTTTGAATTCCACATGTAAGTGAGATTGTGTGGTATTTTTTTGTCTTCGTGTGACTTATTTCACTCAGCATGATGCCCTCAAAGATTCATTCATGTTGTCACAAATGACAAGGTTCCATTCTTTTCTATAGCTGAATATACATATAAATATATAAACTATATATATATATATAAATTGTTTATGCATTCATCCGTTGATAGACACCTGGTTGTTTCCATAACTTGACTATTGTAAATAATGCTGCAATAAGCAGGGGATGCATATATCTTTTTAATAAAGTAGTGTTTTCATTTTCTTTGGACAAGTACTCAGAAGTGGAACTTCTGGACCATATTGTAGATCCATTTTTAACTTCTTGAGTAACCTCGAACTCCTTTCCAGAGTGGCTGCGGCAACCTACATTCCTCCCAACAGCCCACACATGCTCCTTTTCTCCATACCCTTCTCGACACTTGGTTCTTTCTTGTCTTTTTGATAACAGCCACTCTAACAGGTGTCAGGTGATATTTCATTGTGGTTTTGATTTGCACTTGCCTAATGATTAGTAATGTTGAGCATCTTTTCATTTACCTGTTGGCCATCTGTATGTCTTCTTTGGCAAAATGTCTATTCAGATCCTCTGCCCATTTTTAACTGAGTTGTTTGCTTTTTTTTGTTACTGAGTTGTATTGAGTTCCATATATATTTTGAACATTAATCCTTATTAAATACACGATTTGCAAATATTTCTCCCTTTCCATATATTGCCTTTTCATTTTGTTGATGATTTTCTTTTTTTTTTTATAAATTTTTTTTTAATGTTTTATTTATTTTTAGGAGAGAGAGAGACAGCGTGAGCAGGGGAGGGTCAGAGAGAGAGGGAGTCACAGACTGAAACAGGCTCCAGGCTCTGAGCTGGCAGTCAGCACAGAGCCCGACGCGGGGCTCGAACCCACGAACCGCGAGATCATGACCTAAGCAAAAGTCAGACGCTTAACCAACTAAGCCACCCGGGCGCCCCATTGTTGATGATTTTCTTGTGCAGAAGCTTTTTAGTTTGATGTAATCCCATTTGTTCATTTTTGCTTCTGCTGCCTTCGCTTTTGGAGGTAAATTAAAAAAAAAAAAGCAAAACAACAAAAAAGAAAACATTGCCAAGAGACGCCTAGGAGGCTCAAATGGTTAAGGGTCCAACTCCGTATTTCAGCTCGGTCATGATCTCATCGCTTGTGAGCTCTGTAAGGTTCATGAGTTTGAGCTCCGCATCCGGCTCTGTGCTGACAGTGTGGAGCCTGCTTGGGATTCTCTCGCTTTGGCCCTCCCCCATCCACGTGCATCTACTCCTTCTCTCTCTCAAAGTAAATAAATAAACTTAAAAAAAAATTGCCAAGACTGATGACATGGAGCTTGCCACTGATGTTTTCTTCTAGTTTTATGGTTTCAGTTCTTATAGTCAAGTCTTTAATCCATTTTTGAGTTAATTTGTGGGTAGGGTGTAAGATAGTGGTCCAGTAAAAGGCATTTTAAGTGGAATAAAAGGTTGTCACTTTTCGAGTTGGACACTTGAGAGTGTATAAAAATAAAAATTTGAGAATGTATAAAAATATCTCAGTTACTTTTTTATATTTTCCTAGTTATTTCATGTGTCTTAGACATATGGACTTGGTTTTCTGTGAGTTTTTATTCCAGAGGCTTTTGTAATTTTTCTAACAGGTCATTGGTATTTCCTTCTGAAATTTTAACCACTTTTTGTTACTTATAGACATTAAACTTTTATTTGTTGCCTACATTAAAACTGATTTCTCTGATTTTATCTGGATATCTTTGATCTCGCAGAGTCAGGGTCCAGTATCTGTCCCTGACTCATAGAAATGACTTTCTGATATCAGTGAATGTGATACCAGCCCCTGCCCAGCCTAGTTTTATGGGATTGTCAACATTTTAATTTTTAATCTCTTTCTTTACTCTTTTGGATTTTCCTCTAATTTAGTGTTACCAGATAAATACAGGATGCCTGGTTAAGTTTGAGTTTCAGAATACAGGAGTTCTGTATTTTCATTTACTAAGTCTGATCCCTCTACTATAATCATTCTTACAGTAATGAAAAAAAAATAACTGGCTTTTAGAAATTTTCTGGTAGGGCGTGCAGCTACTGCACTCGAAAACATCAATCATGCTCACTTCCATACCGAATTCAGAATTATTAAAGTGGAAATGCTAGATTTAAGATTGAATTTAACACCAAAGATGTGAATTTTAAAGTAGATTAGAAGACCTTCCGGATTCACTCTATCTAATTGTCTTTTGCATTTTGAATTAAAAAAAAAAATCTTTTGTTAAGTCCGCAAAGGATTTTCACAAACATAATCAGATGAAAGCGGGTTCTATCCCCACTACTGGCTTTCATATAGAATCTCTCCAAGCTCACACAACTGCCAAAAGGTTTATCCAGGACTGAGTCGAAGGTTCCTCCTCCACCCCATTAGTTCAGTAGCCACTTGAGACTGGAAAAATTACATACGTTTTAGGCATCCATTTGTCCCAACCAAATTCAAAGTCACCCTCAGCTAATCCCCTTCCTAGGAGTTACATGCCCCACGCTGAACGGTGGGGGTCCTTCCCGTCAGCTGCTTCAGAGGCAGGCACCACGGGTGGCTTTCTTTCTTCCTCTCTTATTTTCAAATAAACACGTTCTGCACACTGTTGTGAAAGGAACCTGGAGGTGTGACACTTTTTATTTAGCAGATCTTAGAGAGGAAAGCAAAGAGGAGAGAAGGGGTGAAAGGGGGAAGTAGACTTCCTTGTGTGCCCAGAGGAACGGGAGGGGTCAGGGAAAGGTCAGGAGGTGTGGTGTGTCCCTTGGAACTGTCACAGGATGCAGAAATTGCTGCTTATGGTCTGTCAGTTTGTATTAAGTTTCAGAAAGAAAAATAAAGGCTCCTTTGATCTCTTCCTGGTCATGCATGATAATAGGGCTCAAAATCCTTGTCCAGGTTCAGGGACACACCAGCTCCCAGATCAAATGAGTCACACACACAAACAAGTGAGGCCGTGGCCATGAGTCACATGAAATAGTTTAGAACAAAATTACGTGTCTCTTATGAGTTAGAGAATTTTAGAAAAGTTTTGGTACTGCCCAAAGTTCAGACTTCTATAAAAGCGACGATTCAAATTTAAAACCATTTGACTTAAAAATATTTGTTAGTAAAAAAAAAAAAAAAAAAAAATTTGTTAGTATTTTATAAGGCCAGCCTTGCGTAGTGAGCATTTTAAGGTATCTATCTCCTTTACTCTTTACAAGAGGTACATGGTATTATTCTCACTTTGTAGTTAAAGAAACTGAGGTTCAGCAAGCTTAACTGACTTGCTCAGTGTCATGCAGATAATCGTAGCAAGTCTGGGTTTCTAACCTGCACTTTCAACAGTTCTGTATCACCTACGGTATCTGTGTCTTCCATAACTGCAGACTTCTTAGTCGCTACGTAATTGGTGACACTGCTTTTTTTTAATGCCAGAAATGCCAAATTGATGATGTTGTTTTTTTTTTTTGAAGTTTTTTTTTTTAATGTTTTATTTATTTCTAGGAGATAGAGAGAGAGAGAGAGCGTGAGCAGGGGAGGGTCAGAGAGAGAGGGAGTCCCAGACTGAAACAGGCTCCAGGCTCCGAGCTGGCAGTCAGCACAGAGCCCGACGCGGGGCTCGAACCCACGAACCGCGAGTTCATGACCTAAGCGAAAGTCGGATGCTTAATCGACTAAGCCACCCAGGCGCCCCTGTTGTTGTTTTTTTAAATGCTTATTTATTTTTATTTCTGAGAGAGAGAACTTCCAAGCATGCAAGTGGGTGAGGAGCAGAGAGAGAAAGAGACTGTCAGTGTAGAGCCTGACGCGGGGTTCGAACCCACAAACCGTGAGTTCATGACCTGAGCTGAGACCAAGAGTCAGAGGCCTAATGGACCGAGCCACCTAGGCGTCCCAATGTTGATTTTGAGAATTAGCCAAACTTGGTGGTTTTGAATCTCTCTGTAAGTAAATTTAATCATAAAACAAGATTTTTTTTTTTTTGCAATGCAATAAGTATAGGGGACTAAGGATGAGGAAAGGTAGATGAAGGTGAGGTGACAGAAAAATGTAGAAAGGATTATAACTCATAGAAGAGGCGAGGGACAAGAAATGTTATTTGTGCAATAAATTATCTATGCAATAAATCACAAATTAAAACACACACACACACACACACACACACACTCATGCTTGGGCTTCATATTACAAGTAGTTGAGACAAAGCCACCTAGAACCAGAGAGGATGACAGAGAGGAGTGGGAGAAGCTCCTAACGTCTTACTCCTCCGACAACATCTGCAAATGGCTAATAATGGGAACGTGTGGCAGGTCCCCTCCCTAAGGAGAGGGGAAGAGAAGAGGGGGAAAAAAAAGAGAAAAAGAAAAGACAGAGAGGAAAAAAGAACCCTCAAGGTCACCTGGCTACGCCCATAGGTCACAACACCCCTCATGACCTTGTAACATGAGGCCACTTCGCCAGACTGCATGTTTGTGTGTTACCATATGTAGGAGACAAAGAGATAGAAAATGTATACAAAACTATGCCATGTGATGTTTGGCGCTCAGTTCTTCGGGAATGAACCCAACTGAGTGGTGGCCGCGGGAATAAAGTTGCCTCCTGGAAAGAAAAGCCTCGGTGTCACGACCCTCTGTGTGAGAATCTTGCTACAACACCACTACTGATAACTGCTAACCTTCAATGACCCCTTGTTATGTGTCAGGACCTCTTCTCTGTGTTAACACATCTAATGCTGATAAAGTTTATTCATCTATTGGGAGCCACAAACTGGGGGCCTCCCCAGTGGCCCCGCCCACATCACAAACCTAAACTTAAGTCAGCCTGCACTTAGGAGAAACGCCTGACACATAAAATACACCAGCCATAATTCTCCAGCTCAGCTTTTGATAGCTCCTCTTACCCTGGAAAACAGGCCCTGAGAGCCTTATAAAGAACCCCCGCCCCACCTCCCTGTCAATCATGCGTATCTCCCTATTGTCATTGCCACTTCTAGCATTCTCTAAAACTGGGGCTTGTCCCAAACCCTCCGGATCAGTCCTCTACCGCTTGTCAGCCACTGGGTTCCCCCAGTGCAAGGACTGTGTCTGCTTGCGTAAAGGACATCACACTTGTTACTAAATTTTTCAGTTCTGTCATTTGGCAATACTTGCAACGATTCCAAGTAGTAGAACTATTACCGGAAACCGGGTTTGCCTTGTGGTGGATGTAGAGCCAAAAGACACAACCAAACCAAAGAACAGAAATAGGAAGGCCTCTACTTGCAGTGAATAAAGGAGAATACGGAGTGTCTTCCCCAAAGCAGCGTGCCCTGAACAACAGCACGGGGGAAGTCTGAGGCTAAGTGTGCATGCATATGCACGAAGGGCTTGCACAATCGGGAATGCGGCATGGCACTGGGGCACAAGTCATCCGAAGGTGACTGAGTCCAGGACAGGTTCATGAGAGGGCAAGGGTCAGCATCATCAGTTCTCTGGCTCCCCATGGTCCACATCTGAGTGCTCAAAGTGGTTTAGATCCTGCAGAGATAACTCAAGAATGCACCTCAGGGAGGGGGTGCGTGTGGGGGCTACAATGACTTTTAAAATGACTGTCAAGAAAGCTATGTCAGTCTTCCTTTCTCCAGGGACCCCTAACTCTCGGTGCTCATAAAACCATCATTGTCCCTATTACTGACAAGGAAATGGAGGAAGGAAAGACTACTTTTTTTTTTCATTTTTTTTAATGTTTTATTTATTTCTAGGAGAGAGAGAGAGAGCGTGAGCAGGGGAGGGTCAGAGAGAGAGGGAGTCACAGACTGAAACAGGCTCCAGGCTCTGAGGTGGCAGTCAGCACAGAGCCCGACGCGGGGCTCGAACCTACGAACCGCGAGATCATGACCTAAGCGAAAGTTGGACACTTAACCAACTAAGCCACCCAGGCGCCCCAAGGAAAGACGACTTTATTTGCCCAAGCCTTCACAGCAACAAGGACACGTGCATCTATTTGCAAGTCCCAAATTAGTTTCTGCTAGAATTTTCTCACGCCACGCAGAAAACAGGTGAAGTGTGTCAGGGAGGAGAAACAATTTTCCCTCTACTCTTCTAGGTTATTGGCTGAGATGCTGTTATTGACAGATCTATCCCAACTGCTAACTCAGGAAAGGAAGGAGACAAATGGGTAAGCCCTGGCACGCCGCCACGCCACCTGCTCCCTCCTAGGGGTCCGAGGGTGCTGGACAAACCTGGCTTGGTCTGTCAGCCCTGTTGCTGAACAAACTCAGATGAACTCCTTGAAAGATAAAGCAATAACTCCAATAACTGAAGAGATCAGAGTTTGGACAAGAAAAAGGGAGAAATTTATTTGGATGCCGGCAGCCAGGGGAGGTGCCAGGCTCTAGCCTCTGTGCTGGCAAGATGGGCTTGTAGAGCTTTGTAAGGAGAGGTTCAAGAGGGTATGGGAAGGGGAGCAGGCAGAGAGCACGTGACCATGGGTGGGGGTGTGTTCAGCCCATGATCATGAGCAGGGAAGGGGTACTTATGGGGTGTAGTCTTCTAGGTAATCCATTACTATCAGAGCTTTTCTAGTCTGGTGGTCGGGTTGTTCTAGGCCACTGCAAAACACCTGCTTCATCGACTCAGAAAGTTCAATTATAAATGAGCATTTGGGGATGGGAGGGGGGGTGTCCAGGTGGCTCAGTCAGTTGAGTGTCCATCTGAGTTTTGATTTCTGCTCAGGTCATGATCTTACAGTTCATGGGATCGAGCCTCACATCAGGATCTGTGCTGACAGTGCGGAGCCTGCTTGGGATTCTCCGTCTCCCTCTCTCTGCCCCTCCTCCACTCTCTCTTCTCTCAAAAATAAATAAATAAATAAACAAACACTAACATATATATGAATGTAAATATGTATTTATAAGTATTACATATAAGGAAATTATATATATATGTTCTATAAATAGTTTAGTTAGAACTCATGTTCTAACAAAAATCCACTGTGATATAGCATTTTAGTTAGAGCATGACTTAAACGGTCTTCTCTATTTCTGGCTTTAACTGTTGGAATCTATAGTTGAGCAAGAGGACTTGCTAACACTACCACTGTAATAAAAAGAGAGATTAGTAGAAAGAAAACAAACCAAAGTTTACTAACATGGATATCTCCCATAAAAAAAAAAAATGAGTACCTTTCAGAAATGGCCCATGCCACCATCTTTTTCAGCTAAAAACTAAAGAAAACGTGGAGGAGAGGCTACTTAAGGGAGGAAAAGCATCAACAAGGGTAAGGTTGTTATGAGATTTAAACCCTTTCCTTCTCCAGTGATAAGACTTTCTAGAGATTTAGTCATTCTTCTCCTCCTGCTACAGAGAGGAAGACATCCTTACGAATGGGGATTTCCCTTATAAATGAAAACATCTTACAACAGGGCCACTTTTACTAGGTTTCAGAGCTCTTCCTGTGTCTGCAGTTTCATGAAAACAACCAGCTCAAAATAATCAATATGTCAAAGAGGCATATTTTGGCGAGGTGTATTTTACTCCCTGCAAGTGGAAGTCCTTGCGGCGTTAGGTCTCCTTAGCAACGGCTACTGTTTTTCTACATAGTGCCGTGATGGTATTTTTGGTGTTTTAACGCCCTTAAATATTAACTGTATTAAATTTTTAATGTACAGAGACTCCTCTTATTCATCACCTCGCTTAGTCTCACTAAAAACTGAGTGTGTATAAACTATTATTTTACTCACTTTAAAATGGGGAGTTTTGGTTAAGTAACTGGGTACACTGGAAAACTGTTCCTCAAAATTGGGTCCTGTAGGGGATAAAATTTATTTTTCTTCAATCCATCTTAGGTTCTCTAGAAGGAGCCCTTGAAATGAGGCTGGCCAGAGACAGATGAACAGAAGAAAAACAAAGAGAAGTTTATTAGCATATGCTCTTTGTCTACACATGGCAATACCCAGAGGTGAGTAACTCTAAGGGATTAGAACTTGGGGTTTACATGTCATTTTTTAGGCTAAAACCAAGGGGCAGAGATTCTGGTTCTGGGCCAGAGATTCCCTTCTGGGCTGGGGAGGCAAGTCATGGGAAGGTGACGGGGAAAGTGTGTTAACTAGCATTACTCAGTAACGTTTGGTCTGCACGTTGCAGCCTCTGCCTCTCCACTCATGAGTGTTATTGATAGTCCTCCTTTGGCTGGTAAAGGAGAGAGAGACATCCCTACAAATGGAAACTTCCTTTTAAATGCAAATTACCTTCAGAAAAGGAAACTGTGACCTGTTTGCAGAGCTTTTCCTGTATCTGCTGGTGCTCAATGGCTTTTTCTGCTTAAAGTAATCCATATGCCAAAGTAGCATATTTTGGGGTGGCATATTCTGGCACCCTCGGCCCTATGGAGGAAACCTTGGACGTGGTGGTGACTTTTAAAATACAACATCAGCGGCGCCTGGGTGGCTCAGTCGGTTGGGTGGCCAACTTCGGCTCAGGTCATGGTCTCACAGTTCGTGGGTTTGAGCCCTGTGTCGGGCTCTGTGCTGACAGCCAGCTCAGAGCCTGGAGCCTGTTTCGGATTCTGTCTCCCTCGCTCTCTGACCCTCCCTCATGCTGTCTCTCTCTCTCTGAGAAAGTAAAAAAAGAAAAAGTAAAAGAAAAGAAAATACAACATCAAAGGCATGATCTCTGAAAGAAATAATTGATAAGCTGAACTTCATTAAAATTAAGAACTTCCGCTCTGCAAAAGGCAAAGTCAACCAGATGAAAAGACAAGCCACAGACTGTGAGGGAGAAAATATTTGCAAATATGTACCTTGTTAAGGATTGTTATCTCTACAGAGAACTCTTAAAACTCAACAATAAGAAAACAAACAGCACGATTAAAAATGGACCAAAGGCCGGAGCAGATCCCTCACCACAGAAGATGTTGCAGGGATGAAGGGCGGGCCTCCCCAAGATGGGACACTTCAGAATGAACATTATTTTGAGGTAAAAGAAATCCAAATCCACCAGATCCAAGAAAAGATCTTTGCCTCCCCCTCAACTGCCTGCGTGTACCAGAAAGAGAGCGATGAACAGAGGCTCCCCCTGACCTGAGACTGAGACGCTTACCTACATACTGGGGCAGCTTTTGTTTTCCAAATATCTCTTTTCGCCTTCCTGCTAACGGTCTTTCTATCCTCGGACCCCAGCCCTCTCCTTAGCTCATATTAGCACCTGCTGCCCGCCTGTCCCTAGAAGTTCCACATCTGTGTGGGTTCCCTGTACGCACACTATTCAGTTTGGTTTTCTCCTGTTAATCGGTCTCATGTCAATTTGATTCTTAGTCCAGCTGTAAGGTTCTTGAAGGGTAGAGGAAATTCTTCCTTCCCAACACTATAGAGATGACAAATAAGCACATGAAAAAATGCTCAAGATCATATGTCTTTACGGAAATGCCAATTAAAACAACGAGATATGCCACACACTTATTAGAATGGCCAAGTTCTGGAACACGGAGAACACCAAACGCTGACGAGGATGTGGAACAACCAAAAATTCCATTAATTGCTGGTGGGAATGGGAAATGGGACATCCACTTTGGGCCAGAGTTGGGCGGCTTCTTGCAAAACTAAATATATTCTTACCCTACGATCCAGTCATCTTGCTCCCGTCTAGTGAAATGAATTGAAAAATTATGTCCACAGAAAAACGTGCGTGTGGATGTTTGCCGAAGCTTTATTCATAACTGCCTAAACTTGGAAGCAATCAAGCTGTCCTTCAGCGGGTGAATGGCTAACTAAACCGTGGTAGCTCACACAGTGGAATGTTAATCAGCCCTAGAAAGAAATGAGCTATCAAGCCACAAAAAGAATCTTAAACGCGTATCAGTAATTAAAAGAAGCCAGTCTGAACGGGTTACCTTCCGCACAGTTTCAGCTATGTGGCATTCTGGAAAAGGCAAAACTATGGAGATGGTAAAAAATTGGTGGTTGCCAGGAGCTTGGGGGTGAGGAGGGAGGGACAGGTAGGGTGAGGGAGGGGGAACAGGTAGGGGTGAGGGAGGGAGGGTACAGTGGTGGGGTGAGGGAGGGAGGGACAGGTAGGGGTGGGGAGGGGGAACAGGTAGGGGTGAGGAGGGAGGGACAGGTAGGGGTGAGGGAGGGGAGGGACAGGTAGGGGTGAGGGAGGGGTAACAGGTGGGGTGAGGGAGGGAGGAACAGGTAGAGGTGAGGGAGGGGGAACAGGTAGGGTGAGGGAGGGGTAACAGGTGGGGTGAGAGGGAGGAACAGGTAGAGGTGAGGGAGGGGGACAGGTGAGGGAGGGGGAACAGGTAGGGGTGAGGGAGGGGGAACAGGTAGGGGTGAGGGAGGGGGACAGGTGGCGTGGAGGGAGGGGGATAGGCAGGGTGAGGAGGGGGAACAGGTAGGGGTGAGGGAGGGGACAGGTGGGGTGAGGGAGGGGGGGTGGGGAGGGGGACAGTTGAGAGGGAGGGGACAGGTGAGGGTAGGTGGGGGTGAGGAGGGGACAGGGAGGGGGGTGAGGGAGGGTGACAGGTGAGGGGTGAGGAGGGACAGGTGGGGTGAGGGAGGGGGACAGGGGTGAGGGAGGGGACAGGTGGGGGTGAGGGAGGGGGAGGGAGGGGGACAGGTGGGGTGAGGGAGGGAGGGACAGGTGGGGTGAGGGAGGGGGACAGGTGAGGGGGGTGAGGGGGAGGGGACAGGTGGGGTGAGGGAGGGGGACAGTGGGGTGAGGGAGGAGGGGGACAGGTAGGTGGGGTGAGGGGGAGGAGGGGACAGGGGGTGAGGGAGGGGGACAGGTAGGGGGTGAGGAGGGGGACAGGTGGAGGGGTTGGGTGGGGGAGGAGGGACGGTGGGGAGAGGGAGGGACAGGTGGGGTGAGGGAGGGGACAGGTGGGGTAAGGAGGGGGACAGGTGAGGGAGGGTGACAGGTAGGGGTGAGGGCGGGGGACAGGTGGGGTGAGGGAGGGGGACAGGTGGGGTGGGGAGGAGGGTGGGGTGAGGGAGGGGGACAGGTGAGGGAGGGGGACAGGTGGGGTGAGGGAGGGGACAGGTGGGGTGAGGAGGGGACAGGTGAGGAGGGAGGGACAAGTGGGGGTGAGGGAGGGGACAGGTGAGGGAGGGGGACAGGTGGGGTGAGGGAGGGGGGTGAGGGAGGGGACAGGTGGGGTGAGGGGGGAGGACAGGAGGGGTGAGGAGAGGGACAGGTGAGGGAGGGAGGTGGGGGGTGAGGGGAGGGGACACAGGGGGGTGAGGGAGGGGGGACAGGTGAGAGGAGGGAGGGGGACAAGGGGAGGGGGACAGGGGGACAGGTGGGGTGAGAGGAGAGGACAGGTGGGGTGAGGGAGGTGGGGTGAGGGAGGGACAGGTGGGGTGAGGGAGGGGGACAGGGTGGGGTGGAGGGGAGGGGACAGGTGGGGTGAGGGAGGGGGACAGGTGGGAGGGAGGGGACAGGTGAGGAGGGGGACGGGGTGAGGGAGGGAGGGACAGGTGGGGTGAGGGAGGGAGGGGACAGGTGGGGTGAGGAGGGGACAGGTGAGGGAGGGCGGGACAGGTAGGACACCGCGGGTGTGGGCGGCGGCGCCCCTCCGCGTGCCTCTGCAGTGGCGCACCTGCCGGCGCGGCGTCCGGCCCCGTGCGTCTGCCCGGCTTTGCGGCGGGCCTAGAACCGCTGGACACAAGGAAACCCTGTTCGACGACAGCAGCAGCTCGGTCCCGCGCTGTAAACCCAGTTGGTTGCCGCCCGGACTCGCGCTCAGGCCTCAGGCGCCCCGGGCCCGGCTGCCCGCCCGCCCCGCCTCCCCCCTGGCCCTCGGGCTCGTGGGCCCCGGAGGCCCCGGGGCCGCGCGGACGGCGAGGCGGGCGCGCGCGGGCGGGGCTCGGGCTTCCGGCTGCCCCGGGGTAAGAGCGGGAAGCGGGAAAGGCCCGCGTCTGGGTCCCGTGCGGCGCGTCAGGCCTGCTTCCGGCGCACGTGTCCGTCTCTCCGGGGCAGGGCTTCTCGAGAAGTTTCTGCATCAGTGCTTGTTTAGTGTCATAGAAAACTCTCGAACGTTTCCAGAGTGGTTGCATCATTTTGCCCCCGACCATTTGATCCTGCGAAAGCTCGTTTAGCCCCTCTGGGTGTTAAGTTAAATGGGGATAATTATATCCACCCTCAGGGCTTTTTTAAATGTTTTTTTAAAATTTATTTCTGAGAGAGAGAGAGAGAGAGGCAGCGTGAGCAGGGGAGGGTGAGAGAGAGAGAGGCAGCGTGAGCAGCAGAATCTGAAGCGGCTCCAGGCTCTGAGCCCGACGCGGGGCTCGAACCCACGAACCGTGGGGTCGTGACCTGAGCTGAAGTCGGACGCTTAACCGACTGAGTCACCGAGGCGCCCCAGGATATTTGAAAGATTTAAAAAATAAGCTATAAGGATAACAGAGAGTGTGGCACAAAGTAATTTCTCAATAAAAGCGGATATGCCTTTTGGGTTGTCATTCCTGGTTTTCTGAGCATTACTTATGGGAAATTCCAAAGCTACCAGCCAGAGGACAGTGAGCTCCGTGCACTCGTCCTAAAGCTTGTAAGTCACGTTTTCAGACCCTTACGGAAATAAGTCAACGCACACATTAAACCATTTCTGAATGCACTTCGCTGTCACTTGTGGACATTAGTACATTTCCCACTAAATACTTCATTGTATGTATCATTAATTAGAACTCAATATTTGTTTATGGTTGGTTTTTTTTTTTTTTTTGCCTCTGAGGTAAAATTTACATAGAATATATGAATCTTAAAGGTATCATTCTGTGCGTTTTGTCGGATATGGAACTCAAAACTCATCCCCACACCCAACTTGTCCTTGACACCAGAGCTTTCCTTTTCTCTCTCACCCCTTTCCAATCATCAGTCTTCCCCCAACAAGTTAATTTTTTTCACTTTTCAACTCTACAGATTAATTTTGTGTGTCCTAAACATTCACAAAGAATTTACTGTATTGTCTTTTGATAAGGCTCCTCTTGCTCACCCTCATGGTTTCATGTTCATCCATGTTTAAGACATGCTGGCATGTGCTGACCTCTGCTCCGTCTTGTGGGCGCCTGAATGGCTTCTGCGTTTGCCTTTTCGGAATAAAGCTGCTCTGAATATTCTTGTATGAATCTTCTGGTGGTTGTGTTTTCTTTCATTTTCTTTAGGAAGGAATTCTTTCTTAAAGAGAAGTTTATTTTGAGAGAGACTGAGTGACAGAGAGAGAGAGAGAGAACACGTGAGCAGTGGAGGGGCAGAGAGAAAGGGAGACAGAGAATCTCAAGCAGGTTCCTCATTGTCAATGCAGAGCCTGACGTGGGGCTCAATCTCATGCCCGTGAGCTCATGACCTGGGGGTAGTGGAGTGGCGCATAATTATGACTCTCTGCAAGCCTTGTAATCTCTGACCATTTGGTGCAACAAGAAGGGCTGTGATAGATGCGGTGTAACTGTTTTATTTTACAGGGGAATTTTTTTCTCCTCTTTTTACAAACGAGTTAGGACTCTTACACTTGGCAGCTTATGAAATCTCAAAATCAGAGACAGAGCCATGTCTGCATCCTATTTTCTTCCGAACTCTGCACTTTCGCTGAGTTTTCATATTAATAGTTTAATGGTAGCGGCTCACATTCAGCGACTACTTACCACACGTCAGGAACCAGACGTCTCGTCTAGACCATCTCAGTCAGCCCTCCGATGGCAGTGAACTGGGCGCTCTCTGAAGGCCGCCACAGGCCACATCGTGGCTCTTCCACTTCCCTGTGACATGATGGTAGAGTTATTAAACTTCTCTAGTTTGGTTTTCTTACCTGGCGAAGGCGCCCAACTGTGCTTCCCCACTGGGTTGTTGTAAAGAGTTAAGTAAAATACGTAAAACATCATCTGGAACGCAGTAGGGATAGGTCAGTAAATATAAGCTGTGATTATGCAGCTGAACAATGGAGACCACGGAAAGAGAATTCAGTGGCTTCGGTCACACAGCTCGTTAGCTAAGGAGCTGGGGTTAGAAAACCGGCGGTACAAACCCAGAGTCCATACTCATAACCTCTGTGGTGTCGTATATCATGAAAAGCCAAACTGACAGTTTTTGGTCCTGTGCTAAATAATTCTGGAAGGAAGCGCACTAGACAATGTTGAGACCAAGCGAAAATAACTTAGCTGCTTACTCCAGGAAATAATTGCTCCTGGGAGATAAGACGGAACGAACTCAAATTGCTAATTTATGGAGACTAACCTATTGTGCATCAACAGCTACTTTAAGACCCTCTCCTCACTATGCTGACCCATTAAAAAATGTTTTGAGGGGTGCCTGGGTGACTCGGTTGGTTGAGCACCCAACTCTAGATTACTGTTCAGGTCATGATCCCAGGGTCATGGGATTGAGCCCCCCAACTGGCTGGCACTGAGCGTGAAGCCTGCTTGGAATTCTCTCTTTCTCTCCCCCTGTCCCTCTCCTGTTCATGCATGCTCTCTCTCTCTCTCTCTCTCAAATCAAAAAATATATATATTCTGGCATTACTTCTGTCCAATGCCAACTAGTTCCTTGCTTTGCAGAAAATCACTTGGCCAAGCCCCTCAAATGCTGTGAATAATCTCCCCTGACTTTTCCCTTCTGATTCCTTCCTAAGACTATGAAGGTGATGTTCCTCCTTCATTGCAGAAAGTCTAATAAACTTGTCTTTTAGTGAATAGGTTTTTCTTGCGGTATTGGGGGGCTCACTACCCAACAGTCCTGCAAATTCCACTAAGATCTACTAAAGAACCCCTGGGTGTTGAGGCTCAGAACCCTTGACTCATGAATGGGTGCTCCCTTGGGACCCTCAGAGCCTTCCACTGAGGAGTCTCTTCAACTGTGAGAATTGACGGGACCCAGGTTCTGTCGGAACTCCTGATTTCTCATTTTGTGCTGCTGTGTTTATTTTCAAATATGTTTCTCTTCTGGAACTAAGAAATCATTTTAAGGATCCTTTCACTATCTGATTAAATATGAACATTGCTATTGATGGTAAAATGCCTTGATAAAGGAACACCGCCACTCCTCACTTTCTCCTGTGGGTCTGGGGAGGGGGTTCTGAGGGGCGGATCGGCACAGGCTCCAGAGGGCCGTCCTCCAGCGCACTCGAGGGACTGATGGGTTCAGGTCTCATCAGACTGATGTTCTGTGGACAAACTCTGGCTTGGGCCGCCTTTTCAAACACTTATAACAATTTTCCTCAGTCTTACCTTTCTATCTTTGAGAAATGTTTTATTTAGTTTCTTCTGCTTATTTTTTGGGAATTTCCTTGCGCTTCCAACTAGTGATGACGGGTCAGTAGGTATAGTCCAGAGACCGGAAGTCGTAGAAGTTGTCCAAGAACCATTCCTAGTGTCTGTGGTTCTCGTGCGATCTTCTCGGTGTGTTTGGTTCTCTGGGACAAACACTTGCTCCCTTAGCTCTTTAACGTGAGTGCACATCTCCAGCGGCTATAACTCCACCATGTTGGACCTGGAGTTGCAATGACCACTCTGAGAAGCTTTTGACATAATCATGATTGTCATTTTGTGATGTACGTTAGAATATAAATGGGAAGAAATTGCCAGAAGGGATCCTCTGCCTTACTGATCTAAAAGAGTACTTTATTTAAAACAGGAGATCCCTTGGGGCGCCTGGGTGGCTCAGTCCATTAAGCGACCGACTGCACCTCAGGTCACGATCTCAGGGTTCCTGGGCTCGAGCCCCGTTCGAGCTCTGCGTCGGGCTCTGTGCTGACAGCTCAGAGCCTGGAGCCTGTTTCAGATTCTGTGACTCCCTCTCTCTCTGCCCCTCCCCTGCTCACGCTGTCTCTCTCTCTCAGAAATAAATAAAAACATTAAAAAAATAAAACAAAAAAACAAAAAAAACCCCCAGGAGATCCCGTTTTACTTTGTTATGTATGTGCCTAAGTGTTTTGTCTGAGTGTGAGCATGTGTGTGTGAGTGACTACGTGTGTGAGTGTGTGTGTAAACGAGAGACTGGTCCTCCCTGCACACCTTTCCTCTGCGAAGGAGGAAGGTGATTAGCTTTTAACACTGATGATTTCATCATCTCTCTTAAGCACTCTCTCTCAGGTCTTCTTTTCCTTCCTCTTCCATTTTTAACTTCTCTCAGAAAACACATTTTTGAGGTTCATTTTTTAAAAAAGACTCATAATATAAGAGTAATTTAATTATAGCTTATAGAAACTCTCCATATTTTTCTCTGAGCTTATTACCTCATAAAAATTATTAGCTTAATATTTTAGGTAAGGCAAGACTTGGATATAATTTCTATGATTAAAATTTGAAAAAAATCTATATTAGCTCTATGGGCCCAATAAGTTATTATTGTAACCACAAATGATTTAATGTTAAAAAATCTAAAATTGTGCTTGGTCCAATTAAATTTCAATTATGAATATCCTTTAATCCTCTGAAACTCATGAAATTGTAAGGGCTTAATATGTTGGTGAATTTTGTAATTTCTAGACCTTTAGTTAACTTTAAGACCTTAAACTAATATTAAATTAAGCTCATTAGTAAATGTATGTTTACCTCGACCATTTCTTAGTAAGAATAAAAAGGACAATGATTGTTTGAGAAACATGGTTTACATGTTCTTCTGACTTTGGAGGGAAGAAAAATTGACTTATATGATTAGAACAATGAAACTGAGTCTTGGTAAATATTTAAAATAATACTTTTAGAGGAAAAGGGATTTAAATCAGGCCAATTATACTGTCTGTGATTAAGTCATTTGGCAACTAATTAGATTTCTTAGAGAATTGGAAATGTCAGTAGTAACCAGCTGGTATCCATATTATATACATTGAAGTTTATTGTCACTCTACCTTCATGTCTTCAACTTTTATAAACCCAACTCAATAAACAATGGTGGCTACTCTTTATTAAATTTTAGCTGGCTTTTTTTTTTTTACCCCATTTTAAATTCTGAAAGTAAATATCACTGGACAATTCCATTACTATTCATTTTACCTTAAAAAGGGGTAATTAATTCAACAAAATTGTGTAGATGTCTTCCTTTTTGAGCATAACATATTGATTTATTTTTAAGATGGTCATATAAAATGTATACCTTTTCGTAATTTGTGATGCTTTTGTAAGTATTTCCTTTTGTAATGTTTTAAAGTAATACTTTTATAATCCAGCATCTCTAAAGGCACGTTAGTGACTTCCTGCACTAAAACCCTCACTTTATTTTTTTTATTTATTTTTTTAACAAATAGTTTATTGTCAAGTTGGTTTCCATATAACACCCAGTGCTCATCCCCACAAGTGCCCTCTTCCATGCCCATCTCCCCCCTCTCCTCCCACACCCATGAGTCCTCAGTTTGTTCTCAGTATTCAAGAGTCTCTCATGGTTTGCCTCTCTCCCTTTCCCCCACCATTTCCCCCCCTCTTCTCCCCCATGGTCCTCCGTTAAGTTCCTCCTAATCCTCCTAAATGTGCAAACAGTGTGGAGGTTCCTCAAAAAGTTAACAATAGAACTCCCCTATGACCCAGCAATAGCACTGCTAGGAATTTACCCAAGGGATACAGAAATGCTGAGGCATAGGAGCACATGTACCCCAATGTTCATAGCAGCACTCTCCACAATAGCTAAAACATGGAAAGAGCCTAAGTGTCCATCAACGGACGAATGGATCAAGAAGATGTGGTTTATCTATACCATGGAATACTACATGGCAACAAGAAAGAATGAGATATGGCCATGTGTAGCAACATGGATGGACCTTGAGGGTGTTATGCTGAGCGAAATAAGTCAGGCAGAGAAGGACAAATAAAACCCTCACTTTATTGATGAGGTAACAGGATCAGAGACACTCAGGGACTCAACTACAGTCATCAGTGAATAAATGCTAGAGCTCTGTGTATCTCTAGGCTTTACCTCAAATCTGGCCCTCTGTGCCTTGCATCAGCAGCTAGGAGCTGAACCAGTTCAAACACCCCCAATTCATTCCCTAGGACATTACATGTGATCTCTTTTTTAAGCGGGCAATAGTTCAGCGAAAAAGCTTATCCTCAATAAATAATCAGCTGTTCCAGAAGAGGTTGTTTCTCTCTCTATAATACCAAGCAGTCTCTGGTGGCATTTTCATACCTCTAGAGATATAAGACAGAGTCCATTGGTTAAAGAAGATAGAGGATCCTGAAACTCACACCGTCTGTGGCTACCAAAGACCCAAAACTTGTCCATCAACTAAGAGTCTATCATATGTACTTGACGAAGCTACTGTGTGCGATGGTTGGTTTCTTTGTCCGCTGCATTACAGGCTGCTGAGTCACCCTCTGCCTGTGGTTTGATCATTTCAGCCACCCCACCTCCCAGGCTCCCCTCAGGAACTTTCAATAGCAAGCCTTCATCTCCTGGTTTTCAACTTTCTGATCTGACATTCAGACTTTCCAGCATTTGGCCTTGACTATCATTTTTCCTCTTCTTTCCTTTCTCCCTCACTCCTTCCTCTTCACAAATAATTATTACATACTGTAAAAGCCTCTATACTAAGTGCTGGGAATTTGTTGATGAACAAAACAAACTCCATCCTTGCCTTTCCAGAGTGTGCAGATAAAAGAGACAGATAAGGACTTTCTTCCAAGTGTGGTAAGTGAGAGGAAAGTATGGGAGTGAGGAGAGAATGCACAGGGAAACTCAACCTCAGACAGTGTAATTTCCTTGAAAAAACAACACCTGAATTTAAATTAATCAGCAGAAGAAAGAGCTTGACCTATTTTGCATCTTAGTGTCTCACATACTTAATTCTAACTATTATGAGTAATCTCCTTCATACACACTGTTTTTTTTTCCCAAACTGATTTAATTCTCCTGAAGGCTACGTATCACATACTTTTATCTTTGTTTCTCTGCTGATTGTGGCTCCTCTGTCTGGATTTCTTTCTTTTGTCCCTCCTTACCTCTGCATGTCCACGTCCTGCTTCTCAGGATCCAAATCAAATGCCACTTCCTCTTTGAAGACTTCTCGATTGTTCTCTGGATAGTGATCTCTCTCTTCCCAACTCCTATCACCCTTCATTAATAATCTCATTTTTAAAAACATTTATTTATTTTGAGACAGACAGCATGTGCACGTGTGTATGAGCAGGGGAAAGGCAGAGAAAGAGAGAGAGAGAGAGAATCCCAGACAGGCTCTGTGCTGTCAGTGCAAAGCTCAATGCAGGTCTCCATCTCACCCACAGTGAGATCATGACCTGAGTGGAAATCAAGAGTCAGACGCTCAACCGACTGAGCCACTCAAGCTCCTCTATAATCCCATTTTAGAACAAACCATTTTCAAGCTTGTGTTTGATTTTTTTTCTATATACCCACTGGTGATGATGGGTCCTATCATGTTTGATAATTTTCATTTATACACTAGCCACTTCTGTGGCTTCATCCAGCCACGTCTTAAAGTGAACTCTGAAGTTAGTTTTAAATACTGAGGGTAGCCACTGCTTTTAATTTTCACACATTTGGATTTTGAGTTGGGGATACTGTTATGATTTCCTTGTGTTTACTAAATCACACTTGTACCCATAAAGACATGGGTTTATTTGTGGTTTATTAACTCAGTAGTAATTCATTATATCAACAAATTCTCTTGCATTATTTTCTTCTCTTTGGGGAAAATGATTTGATGATAAACGGGAAGACTAGAAATCAATATTGCTTTTGAGTCCTAAAAGTAAATTCACATTCTTTTAATTAAGAATATTTCTCTTTCTACACACACACACACACACACACACACACACACACACACACACAGAGTGTTCTAGATAATTCTCAATACTACAGTCATTAGCATTTCAATAGGTTCTACATATGGAAAACACTCTTGTTAAAGAAGCTTTTTCCTAGCATCCCAGCCTCATTTCTACCAACTAATATGTTCCAGAATATTTTTTTATTACAAAACAAGATGGAATAAATCCAGTGTATTTACCAAGAAATACTCCTTGATCATCTTTTTCCCTAAGGAGGGCATAAGTGGACTAAAGCACTAAAAACAGGAAATACTTTGGAAATTGCTGAAAATCAGTGTGGGAAAATAACAGCATGAAATATTATTCATTTCTTACATTTCTTATTTCTTAAAGATCATGCTTCAGGGAAGGAACTAATAAAAATATTTTTCATCTTGAACTTATTTATTATATTATTCTTTCCGAATGACAGATGCTCTAATCAATGCAAACTCTTCCCTTTCTTGTGGCAAAAGGAAAGATTAGGCATAAAACGAGACAATTTACAGTTAAAGAAAATTTTTTTTTCCTAATTAGACCTGTGCCCCGTTAGGTATTCAAAATATGGGAAGCCTGATATTACTGCTAGACGCGCCCATGGTCCTTCTTGTTGTATCTGGCGAGTTGTACCGTCGGCTGCCTGGGCATGAAATATTTCATTTGTTCCCTTTGTAATTTTCCAAACAACTTCTCTCCTGCCCAGACGCACCAGCAAACAAGCTTCTTTTTTTCCAAAGTTAGGTTTTGCATGTTAATTTTTTTTTTTTTTTTTTTTTTTTTGTATAACAAGGCCTTGAAAAGTTTAAGAAATGCCAAGGCCAATTTCTTGGGGAATCATCATAACCAGTGTTTGTCCAATTTCCAACATTTGCCTACTGTCTTCATGAGTTCAGACAGACCCACTTAGCCGCTCTGGGGCTTGCCTGAGGGCCACGCCTTATGGTCAGGCCGGTAACCACAGTGCTTACCACTTGCGCCATCTTGTTGGCAATAATACTGTCAAATTGTGGGGCTGGTGCTAGGTATATATTAAAAGGCATGGGATGTTTGTATCCCCATTACAGTGAAAAAGACATCCCCATTCTGTACTAGCTAAACCCCCTCCGGTGCCGACAGTGTTCTGCTTAGTACGTGTGGGGAAGCATCGATCACGGCGACAGATGGCGTCATGTGGCCCCGCTCTCCACACCTTCCCATCCTGAGTGGGGCTGTGCTGAGCTCCTTCTCCTTCTTAAGCAGGGCAGCCTCAGCGCAGACGCTGTTCCCTCTGGGTCAGCTCCTTCTGCCTGCTGGCCTTCCCTCCTGATCATGACTGATGTGGCTGAAAAGCTAGCTACCCACATACAGCTTTACTTTTTACTTTTTAACACTGTATCTTAAGTTCTCCCCATCCTTCCCCCTCCATAGTGGGGGTCTCTCCTTCCCCATGCATTTCCTTAGCGGGCTGCATGTCGTCTCTTTTTCCTAGGACACAGGACATTGGGAACATTTGGAACAAACGTGGTGCCTCCTTTATCCCGTTCTTAACTTTGAGGGGTTTATTCGGTGATGCCTTTCCTCTGTCACTTACAAAACTAGCTCGCACACGTTATTCTAACAATGTGAGGAAGCCTATGGCCTTTACGGTATCTCAGACGGGTCAGAAGAAAGGACGGTGGGTTTTCTTGCTTCATCCCACATGGACAACATGATTTCCCCACAGACTCCTCAGCGCAGGCTCTGATTTGCAAAAACACACTCACCATTGTCATATGCACAATGTCAAGTACTTGGCACTGTGGTGACCTGCCGCGTCCTGTTGACTGTCTAGCAATCAGCACGGCCCAGGCAGTTACGGAGGGCCTGCCGTAGGCGAGGCACCGTATTCCTGCTGGACGATGTGCAAAGTGAGTAAGAAATGGGTCCTGCTCTCAATCGTGGCTGGAGGAGCTAGAAGCATCTGCAACTAGCCGGGAATCAGGCTAGACACGTCCGCCTTCATTTTCTGTTCCACATCGCTTTTTGTTGAGGCACTTGATTTTTGTCATAGTAACTACCAAAGACGTGGCTTTGCAAGGTATGACAATGTAACACAGTCTGATACTGGAAATGTGAACGGACTGGAGTTTGCAGGGTGACTGGCAGAGCCCGGTGGCACCGCATTTCCCGTGAACATTTAAAATACCCTGCACTCTCCCTGTGGGTACACTGTGGGGGCCGGGATGTCTTTAAGCACATTTTGGGAGCCGTGGGCATTTTAAATAAAATCAAATTATCATCATTCCATGATCTCACAAGTCTTACAAAATGCTTGATTTTTGTTGTTCTTGCTATTTAGTAGCCCACACCAATTTGTCATGCAGTTTGTGTATGATTTTAACTTTGTTTACTCTACATGCTTTTATTTACTTACAATTATTTCTACATGCACAGTCCCTGCAGGAAACAATTACTACTGTTGAGTGTTAGGCCAGAAAGCTGCACACCGCATCTTACGCACACAGCTGTGAAACAAGCAGGGCTTTTCCGTGGAAATCCCCAGTTGGAGACGGTCTAACAGGTTGTTTGTTTTACAGTGACAACCTATTTTTGGATTTCAATTAGACAAATGACGAGGAGCAGGAATGAACATCTAGTACTGCTGCACCGTGCTTGCCATCTCACACACACACACACACACACACACACACAGCCCTCCAACCCCCTCTCTTTGCTGTCAGCCTCTGCACCATGATGGAGACGCTGCTCTATCCAGGGTAGGGTCTTGACCTCACAGAGATGGGAAAACTTGAGCCACTGGTGCAGAGGAAGGTCAAGGGGACACCTTGTCTTCCTTAATACCCTCAGCCATCCACTTTCTGTGAGTCCCTGCACGCCACCATTGGAGTAGGAGCTCCCCTCGGCCACCTGCCCCTAAGTGTTTTGCGCAGAAGTCCTGGTCTGTGGACGTGACTTCTAGCACATGCTTTCTGGCAGTAGGTCTTCAAGTTTTTTATCACATAGCGTGCCAGGGTCCCGTGAAGAATGGGTATTTGTTCATTTTCTTGCTTTTATGGACACCTGTTCTCTCCACTAAATGTATAATTAGTGGTAGAACTTAATGATGGTAATATAATTCTTATACTCAATATTAGTGTGATTCACCTTCTCACAGTCGTGACTGGCAGATGATAGCTCATTATTTGGGGCTGAGTGAAAATGAGCTCCCGGTTCTACACTACATTAGATCATGTTACTTCCTGCGGGATAATTATTAATGGGAAGATAAAAATAAATACCAATGGTGTACGTGAAATTCTAATGAGTCCTTTGGAATATAATCTCCTATAGGTTGCAAACAGCGTGACTTGTCATAATAAATTCTAGAATCAAACAAATGCTAGGCTAAACAAAATCTAGCATGCTTGTCTACTACAGGAATTCTCAGAGCCTTTAATATAGTCATATAAATGGCCAACCTTCCAAAGGAGGTCATACTGTTCAATATTTTCTAATTTATTCTAGAAACTCTTATAAAAGCAGACCTGGCTGATGTTCACAGCAGATATGTTGGAAACGGTGTTCTCTTGAAGTCAGGCCCCCCTGCTGTTAGAAGCCAGGTATTTGGACTTTGCTTCTCCTGGCAATGTTTTCCTGAGTGAAATGGAGAGAATCACACTATTAGTTAAATGCTCAGGAGGCCCCAATGGGCCAGCTGGATTTACACAAGCACAAAAAGGCAAATTAATATAAAATATAGTATTTTCAGCTGTACATCTTACACAGAACCCATTTTTATCCACTCTTTATTAAAGTGCAATTGTAGTTTTATAATCTATGAACTTTGCTTATAGATAAAAGGCTAGGTTTTCAAGGAGCAGCTTTTCACTGCATCCTGAAGAAAGCGCAGAACAAACATTATGTGTGCAACTTGCTGGACTGGTAATTCCCCTCCAAGGTCAGCTCAGAATGATGGCTTGTGTCTTGTGACTCTTTAAAAATGATCTCCAGATATATGGTCTCTCTCAATCCTTAAAAAAAAACAACCCTGATTCATCCAATATTGACATTGCTGATGATTTGGGATGTTGCATCAGAATGTCATTTAAACATGCAATGGCTCACGGTGGAAAATAACCTGGGTGTCACCACAGGAGCCAGACTTGAAAGCCTTCTCATGTGAAAATCTGGAAGCTGCCAGCAGCCTGTTTTACACCTGAGCATCCCTCCTACAGGTCGCTGAAGACACTTGGTGCTTCCATGAGAAGAAAAGACTGAATCAGGGTGTGAACGTTCTGAAGCACGGGAGAACAATACAGGCAGGAAAGAGTTTACGAAAAGGAATTTTGAAAGGCGTGAATTAAGAAATATTTCTATATAGTTTTCAGAAATTGTAGGAAAATACACAGAACGCACAATCTGCCATTTTAATGATTTTTAAATGTATACTTCAGTGGCATAAAATTCGTTCCTAACGTTGTGCGACCATGGCCACTCTTGAGTTTCGGAGTTTTTACCACCCCAGACGGGAGTCCCTTACTGATTAAGCAGCGACCACCCCCTCCCTTGGCAAAGCACTGAGCTGCTTTCTGTCTCCTTGGAGAGTGGCTTCTTACTCTTAGTGTAATGCTTTCAGGCTTCTTCCCTAGTGCAGCACGTATCGGTACTCCATTCCTTTTTATGGTGCAATAAGTGATATTAATCCTCTTGTGTGCACGTACAGCATCTGACTACCTCAGGCACCGAGGGGTGTTTGCATCGCTTTTCTCTCGTGCCTGTTGTGAGTCGTGCTGTGACGAACATCATACAGGGTTTTGTGTGAGCACCTGTTTCCAGTTCTTTGAGGCATATGTCCAGGAGAATTACTGGATCACAGGGCGATTTTATATTTAACTTGCCGAGGGGTCATGCCCCTGTTCCGCACAGAGGCTGTACCACCAATATTCCTGCCGGCAAAGGAAGAGGGCTCTACTTTCGCCACATCCTTGTCAACATTTGTTATTTTCCATTTTTTAAAAAATAGCCACCCCGTTAGGTATGAAATGGTGTCTTGTTGTGGTTTTGATTTGCATTTCACTAATGATGAATGACTCTGAGCGTCTTTTCATATGCTTGTTTGGTCATTTGCATATCTGCTTTGGAGAAATGCCTATTCGAATCCTTTACTCATTTTTAAGTTGGGTTATTTGCTTTTTGTTGTAAGTCCATTTTGTTTTTATAAAGGAGAGATTTCCTGGCAATGGTTTTTGGACACTGTGCTAGATGGAATGGTCTCGCAAAGATATTTATTTCCTAATCCCCCAAATCTGTATGTTACCTTACATAGAGAAAGGGACATTGCAGATGTGATTAACTTAAGGGCATTGAGATAGGATCGTCATTCCGGATTATCTGGATGGATCCAGTCCTTATAAGGGACAGATGGGAATGTCAGAGTGGGAGGAAGTGTGGAGTTTGGGGGGCGCACTTTGCACAGGGGCCATGAGGCAGGTGGCCTCTACAAGCTGGAAAAGGCAAAGACAGATTCTCCCCTGGAGCTTCCGCAAAGGAAGCCGGCCCTGTCAGCATGCGGGTTTTAGCCCTGTAGAATCATTTCTGACCTCCGGCCTCCAGAACTATAAATACGGACCTCTGACCTCCAGAACTATAAATGTTTTGAGCCACTAATGTTGTGGTAATTTGTTACAATAGCAATATGACACTTGTATACACACAGTATTTCTGAAGACAGTATTTTAAAAGTACAATAGAACAATTTAAAGCTCATTAGAAAAAGGTGAGAGAATGATTTCAATAGACTGCATCCCATGGCAAGTAAGTTTTTTTTTTTAATTTGTACTTATTTTTGAGAGAGAGAGAGAGAGTGTGTGTGTGTGTGAGTAGGGGAGGGGCGGAGAGAGAAGGAGACACAGATATGAACCAGGCTACAGGCTCTGGGCTGTTAGCGCAGAGCCCGACGCAGGGCTCTAACTCACGACCCATGAGATCATGACCTGAGCCAAGGTCAGATGCCCAACTGACTGAGCCACCCAGGCTCCCCGGCAAGTAAGTTTTAAGCCCACTAAGCCCCTCCAGTGAGCACATGATTATTCTGGCCCTGCATATCGCTCCACCAGCCATTCTAATAGAAATATATTATTTAGATGCAAGAGTTTTGTTAAATATAAGTCTTTGCTGAGAAACAGTAACCAGTAAACTGGTAGAAAGGATACCTATTAAGGATTTATAATACATTTTCTTGTAAAATGCACTTAATGCTCAGTAGAGGTCAGTAATGGAGCATGGCAGAAAAAGATAAAGACATGAAAACAACAAATATGAAGAATTTGGGGACAGATGAAGATTTTTATATATGGTTCTCAAAATAAAGTTAGAGATAAACCTTGGTTTAAATATGCATATATATATGTTTTTAAAGAAATATATAAAAACACAACAAAATAAAGCTATATCTTGAGTGTATAAAATATATTTTATTATATTTATTATATATTAAGTGTATATATTTGAAATGTGGATACTTTTGGGGTTTTTTCATCATCCTTACGGAAGTGTAATGTACATCCAAGAAAAAGATCACTTTTTTTTTTTTAATGTTTTTTATTTATTTCTAGGAGAGAGAGAGAGAGACAGCGTGAGCAGGGGAGGGTCAGAGAGAGAGGGAGTCACAGACTCTGAAACAGGCTCCAGGCTCTGAGCTGGCAGTCAGCACAGAGCCCGACGCGGGGCTCGAACCCACGAACCGCGAGATCATGACCTAAGCGAAAGTCGGACGCTTAACCGACTAAGCCACCCAGGCGCCCCGAAAAAGATCACCTTTTAAGTGAATGAATGATTCAGTGGGTTTTGACCAATGTGTTTACTCATGAAACAACTCTCCCCTCCGCCCCTGCTTCGCAGTCAAGATATAGGACGTTTATCACCCTCCAAATGCACTTGGGCTCTTTCTCAACTGTGTCCGACTCCCATCCCCCACCCAGGCAGCCACTGAGCCCCCCGTCAGCACTGTGGATTAGATTTGTTCTTCCTAGAGTTCATGCAGATGTAGATGCATTTTATCTTCAATTTATGTCTCCCGTACTTTTTTTTACATGGGATAGGCGAGCCATCCTATCCTAGGTGAAATGGACAGTAAATTCCTGATAGGAATACTTGCCTCTGAATTCTTATTTTAACGTTCTATTAAATTCTTCACAAATGTATAGATATATTCATCTTGCTGTAAAGCTGTATTTTTTCCTATCAGGAAAATAATACTTTTAAAGTTCTATTAAATTTTAATAGGCTTGACATTTCCCTTTTAAGTTTATGCTTCTTGAAAAAATCACTTGGTTATTTTAGAATCCAGGTTGGTGCTTAGTTTTCAAGGGGGCAGTCATGGCTGTTTGCAGAGATGTGGACTCTAGGTCGGCAGAGCAGAAAGCCTTGGAAAGATTCCCAGTTAGGGTCCATGAAAAAGATTTTTAAGTGAGTCCTGAGATTTCCTAGGAGATAACTGCTTCAATGTTAAGAAAAAGACTCTGGTAATGAGCCAGAGATATAGGCTCTTTTAAAGTGTACGACGCTGACAAAGAGTAGAATTTTAAAATTTGTGTACCTTGTGTTTGCACATATTTCCTCTCTCCGTCTTCCAGTCTGAGTCAATCTGAAATATTGGCCGATGCTGGCTTTAGTACGGGGAATGCTCCAGAAGGAGGTTATGTATCCCACGAGGCAGAACTGTGAACTCATTCTAGATTTCTTTCTCTGCAAATTACCTCTTTCACCTCTAATTTGTTTAGGTCACCTTAAGAAAGGAATTATAAAAAAAATTAAAAGTGTGCACATGAGCTGTTAGATCTTGCGCCACTTAATCGCTGTTTGCCAAAGACTGTCACTCACAGGACGAAGGGGCAGCAGCTTTCTTAGACTGAGGACCGTGAGTGCCACCCTGGTTCTAGAAGGCAAGGCCACCGCTTACCTAATTAACAGGCCGTGGAGAAGGGCCTTTTTCTGCGCTCCTCAAATAAGCAGAGCTCACCCCTCCGGGCCTGCGCTGAGAATCAAGGCCTCTTTCAGGAACTGACTGTTCTCAAAGGTTATCTGAAAACTGGAGCTTCTGAGAAAATGCCCATTTCCCACATTAAAGTCCGGGAGGCCGACGCTGAGAACCGCACCGGGAGTGGGAACAGGAGTTGGAACAACATGGGCGCAGACGGAAAGGGTGAGGCTGCGGCGGCCCGGCCACCGCGAGCCACGCGGGCGGGACGCGCAGCGCGCTCCCCACGGAGCCCCTGTCCCAGGGACCCGGCGGCGGGGGACACGCGTGGGCGCTCCGGGGAAGTTCCTGCTCCCGATCCTCTTTCTGACAGTCTCTTCTCTGGTAGCTAGGCCAGCCGGGAGGTGGAGGACCCACCGGAGGACCCACCCGTTTGGCTCTCTTCGGAGGCCAGGATCGTCCAAAGACACGGTGCAGCGGGAGGGAGCCCGTCCGGGCTACAGGGCCTCCCAACACGCAGCACGTCCGGTTCTGTTCCTTCGGACGTGTCCTCAGGAACTCTGCGGCCCGGTTCCGCCTGCACACCGCTGAGGGGCAGCTTAGCGCCCGAGTGGTTTTCTCTGGGTTCCGCAGACCTCGGGGGCTGCGGGCATCTCTCAGCACCCACGCACCAGTTAAACCACACCAGCTGGGTCTCCCAGCTTTATTTAGCAAAGACTGGAGTAGTGTTTAGATAAAAGGCATTTGCTGCCGAGGAAAAAGTTTGAAAAACACAAATAATGTGCATGAAAGGCCTGGATCTGAATCCTGGCTCTACCACTCTCCAGTTGTGTGATCTTGGGTGGTTTAATGCATCCAAGCTTTAAATGCCCTGTCTGTAAAATGCGGGTAATCATACCTCAAACGGTATTATGAGGCTGAGAGTTGAGATGAACATAGAACTTTTACTCCAATGCCTGACACATAGCACTCGATAGGCAGGGGTGGTTGTGAATGCCATGGTTATGATGTCAGCTCCAGACATCTGGGAAGGTTCTGGAATAATCTTCAGCATTCTGGGCTCACAGTGATCCCTGGGTGTGGTTTTAGCACAGAATAGTCTGGTCCTGAGTGCATGGTTAGGACCAACCGTGGACCCCGGGTATAGAGGCCTGGGGTCCTTGCGACACTATTGTGGACCAGGTGGAATCTCAGAGAATCAGCGATTCAGGTTCTCTTTCATGGAAGTGGGCTTTGGAGTGACATAATGCTGTAGTTTGTTTTGGCTCCTTCTTTTATGATAAACTAAGCTGTATGATAGACAAGTATCCCAGGAGCCTGAACACACTAAGAAGAAAGAGCTATGGAGAGCTCTTTGAAGGATGTATCTAAGCTTTGTGAATTACATTCATGGCAAATTGATTAGTTGACAGTATTATTTACAGCTGCAATAGCATCTCCCATATTTCATACTTTTCTTACATTTGTATCGGCATTCTCACAACACACTGAAGGCAGCATTGTAAACATGAGGACACTGCCCAAAATCTGAAGTGAGAGAGCAGCAAAGGCTGGATTAGGCCTCCAAGTCTGTCAGATCTAAAGCACATGTACGCTTTGCTCTACCACACCCAGGGTTCCCCAGCAAATGTCAAAATCCTTGAGGCTGGGAGCCCTTGCTCTGGGGACAGATGCTCTGTGTGTAAGGACACAAGTCTAAACCAAACTGACTCCATGACAGGCTTTAAGTTTCCCCTCTGAACTAGAAGGCCTAAGTTTCAGCTTCCCCGAAACTGTCAGGCACTTACACGTTGCCCAAGGCAGGAGAAACCACCCTCGCAGCACCCAGTCAGGGAAGGCCGGCGACCACCCTCCACATTGTTAAGGGAGAGGCCTGGAGACAGAAACTATAGATAGGACCCTGTTACCTAATGTTAAAGTTCACCCGTTAGTCACCGAACAAGACCCTAGGCTCGCTCTGTGATTGGTTGAATTTAAAGGTGCTCTAAACGTTGCAATTGGATCCCGCAAAAGTATCGAATACTCTAGACAATGTGTATGGTTAACCCCGCTGTCAATGATGTTGAATAATTATGATTGGATCACTGTTCCCAAGCCACAACTTCTGTAACTCCCCCATCTCGAACCCCATAAAAACCCTACTCTGCCCTTGTTCGGGGCTCTCAGCACGGATCCACTGCGTTGGTGAGGTCTGGGAGCCCGAGCTTGAGCCCGAATAAATGCCCTTTGCTTTTGGATACGTGACTCAGACTCCTTGGTGGTCTTGGGATTTTGGGGAGCTTGCCATCTGGGCATAACATGTGTCTGTCTGTTTAGGTGGGACATTTTGCTGCACTTTTTCTGGTACATTGTTCTTAGCGTCCCCTCCTTAGAGGAGGTCTGATCAAATGTGGGCATCAGACAGGTTACAGATCACGGCATCTTCCTCTGGTTTAGTCTTGGGGTGGTGAGAAGGAGAGAAATGGCTCTTTTCATTTTCTCCCATCAATTCCTCTTCTATGTTGCGCTCATTTTATTTTTTTAACAAATATATTTTTTGGTAATATTTACTTTTGATAGAGCACACGGGGGAGGAGGAGGGGAGACAGAGAAGAGGAGGGGGAGGTAGAAAGGAAGGGGCAGAGAGAGAGGGAGACAGAGGATCCGAGGCGGGCCCTGCAGTGATAGCACAGAGCCCAATCTGGGGCTCAAACTCACCAACTGTGAGATCATGACCCGGGCTGAAATTGGACATTCAACCAGCTGAACCACCCGGGTGGCCCTCGGTGGCCCCCAGTTTAAAATGGTCAGATGCTCTTTTCACAGAACACCAAAATTCTAGAGCCAAGTAAATATATCCCTGTGTCATATCCCATTAACGTTATGATAGAAAATGTTGGAATTTAAAAGGGAATACGCACTCTACCAGATGCACTTAGATTTGGTGGACATGGAGCCACGCCGTGTCCGTTGTTGTTTTCCCAGAGGTATCTCTACAGGAAGGTCATTGCCGCTGAGTGTCTCACGCACTTTCTGGGAAAGCTTTCAGCCTCTGTCACTTCTGGAGAGTGGCAGTCAGTAGGTAAGACTGGAAAGGTTAGTGCTCAGTTCAGAGCCTGGATCCTGATCCTGCCTTGCAGGTGAATGTTGAGGAGGGAGCACATGCCGGGAGGGCAGCAGAGTAACAGCCACTGCCATCTGCCTCGGCGGGCCGCCCTGGGCGCACGCTGCAGGTGCAGAGAGTACGACTCAGAAGCACAGCCCCACGGGGCAGCCGCGGCCTGGGGCAGCCTAGTGGTCACGCTCGGTCTGGAACTCTGGAATTCTGGAAGGGTTTCGTTGCCACTTTTATCTGGGACCCCAACCGGATAATGAAAGTTCCCACTAAGAAAGAATTTGAAATGACTGACACTTCCAAAGTATGTCGAAAATTAATGAGAAAAGAGAGTCCCCACAGAAGAAGACTCTAGACCCAGATCAAAGGACGTTCACCTTGCAAAGAGCACACAGAACCAAGTAAACAGACACGATACTCCTGGGATAATAAATAACAACGAAATCAATTGGTTAAGAGCTTCCGGGAAATCACCATGGAGCCTTTGCAGATATAAAGTCTAGTAACTTACTACAAATAGTAGTAAAAGCCCTAATGGAACCTATACAGAGTGACGGTATAGCTTTATGCTCAAGATAATGTTTCATAATTATTTTTCCATTATGTGAAGTATCATTTTCCACGTTTTTTTCCCCTTTAAATTTCCCATACTGAACTACTGGTCCGAAGAAGCAGTAGTCCTGAGCCTTGTGTATCCTAGGAATCTGGTCAGATTCGATGAGAAGTGGGTGGATGGGAAGAGGGTTCATCCTCTGTGGATGAACTGCATAAACCCAGGTATGTAGTACATAGGTACCCAAGTAGTAGGTTCACGAGGAAGAGTTTCCTATGGGAATCACAGAGGCCACTCAACCACCTTACCTGTTAGAGAGAGCTGGAAAAAAGAGAAGATCCAGGTATGAGGCAAAGACTCTTGGGAAAATGGATCAAAGCAAGTGGCCTGTGAGCAGTGGCTGGCTGGGGAGGCCTGAGGAATACCGTGAAGCTGAGAGAGAAGGCCTGCGAGACAGAAGCATGCGTTTCCAGCACTGGTGGTGGGAGGAGAGGTGCTAAGAGCCTGGCCAGCATGGAGTGTGTCAGCGATCTACTGCTGGGCAACTGACTCCCAACAGGGCACGGCTGATTCATTATTTCTCGTGATTGTGCTGCTGTGCGACACGGGTGGCTCCTTTTCTGAAGGTGCGTGGTGTGACTGGGGCCTCGCTCACATGCCCGGCGGTGGTGCTGGCTCTTGGCTAGGGCAGCTCGGTTCTCTTCCAGGCGGCCTCTCATGCCCTCAGAGGCTAGAGCCAGATTCTTCACAATTGAAGTATTGGCTTCAGTCTTCCAAGAGGGCAAGATCAGAATTTGCAAAATGTTTTAAGGACTCCACTTTGTAATCGATAGACTGTATCTTACCTTATGCTCTGTGGGTCAAAAAACCTTAGGGAGCCAGATTCAGGGAGGGGAGAGGGGAGAAATTATAATAATTTAAACAACTTTCTGTTTCCATAACACTTAATTGTGGAAGTATCAAAGATTACTGAACGCCCTTTGCGAATCCTTGTAATATTTTCCTGAGGCAGATGAGAGGATAAACACCTTCATTACAGACGATCCACTGTACTAAGTTGCACTGAGAAGCACCCGGTACGTTTCTCGATCTCCTCGTGCACCCACGTACCCGGCTGTAATGTCAGGGTTGCCCCGAGTGGGTACCTATCTCTTATGAAATAGCAACTGCGTTTTCCACAGCCTTTCAGAACCTCTGATAGAGCTACCCAAACAACTCCTGGAGTAAGTAGGCAGTTCTAATGTCCATGTCTAATAGAGGCAAGGGATTCTCCTCTGATTACTTTGCTGCTGCAGAGAAACAGGACCTAACTTAACATTAAGTCTGTAATTAGTGAATGGAGCTTTTTTGCTAGGATAAACGAAATCCCTTGCATTTTGATAATGACTTGCGTTCAGAATGGAAATTAAACCAAGCTAAAACACATATCATAACTTTACCTTAAGGTAGCACACTAGGTCAATGCTATATAGACTGTTTACAAAAACAAATCCAAAGCACAATGTTCTGGAGTTGACTTTACTGGGGAAGCTGCAACCTTTGTTCATTTTTATTCACTTACATTGGGGCTTCATACTCCTTCTACCTTGTTTATTTACTTATTTTTGTTTGCCGATTTATTTAAGTGATCTTGTGGGAAATGTGAGTAGATACTAGAGAGTCCATGTATTTCATTAACTTAAGAGAACAGTGGTATAAATAATACAAATAGGCATTGTTACTCATTTTCATCTGGGGTCCTCCATGTAGAGCAAAAAGTCCCTCCATCTTTCATTGTTCAAGTAGAAGAAGTAGTTTGGCTACATGAGTGCCGGCAAGTTCCTAGGCATTTATTCCCAGGTGTTGCCGTAAGGTTTTCACTGATGACCCGAGTTGCTCTGTTCTCATTTATTTGGGGCTGCGGACTGAGGGCTGAGCAGAGACCTCTGTCCTGCTCTGCAGTTACTGGTAAAGACAGACCTCAGATACCACCATGGGAGGGAGTGGATGAGGTACAGCGGGTGGGTGTGGTCATTGTGGAGGGAAGATCAAGGAGCCGAGAGACCAGGGGATTATAAATGGAAATTTCCAAGAATTAAATCAGGAGAGAATCTCAGTCCTAAGGGGGGATGATAGTGATCAGGGAACTAGTCATTGAAATGTGTAGGGTAAAGAGGGGTCCAGTGGTGAGAGCAAAAATGAGGAGTTGCACATGTTATTATTTGATGACATGATCTTCAAAGCTGGAAGGTTTTGGAGAAAAGAGGAGAATGGTCTAGAAGTGGAAAGGAGGAAGAAGGAAGGTATCTATCCCATCTCCAAGTTGAACAGTACGAGGATGGCAGGACAAAGTGTTTCCTGGAAATGTTACAGGGGAGGGAGTATCTTCCCGAGATCCAGGCATTTGTTCTATGAAGATGGTGAAAGGAACATTTAAGAATGAGGCTGAGTGGGGGGCGCCTGGGTGGCTCAGTCGGTTAAGCGTCCGACTTCGGCTCAGGTCAAGATCTCAGGGTTCGTGAGTTCAAGCCCCGTGTCAGGCTCTGTGCTGACAGCTCAGTGCGGAGCCTCCTTCAGATTCTGTGTCTCCCTCTCTCTCCGACCCTCACTGCTCACACTCTGTCTCTCTCTCTCTCTCAAAAATAAATAAACATTAAAAAAAGAAGAAGAAGAATGAGGCCGAGAACGTTCAGATTTTGCTGATAATGGATGATGAGTTCCGAAGGGCACAGTGGAAGGATTTCTGGACTTAGAGATGGAAAGAGGTCGGAGAAGGAGAAAGAAAGGGACGGTGTGGTCTGACAGGGACTGGCGACTGGGGGATGAATGAGGAATGACAGGGAGTCGAGGGCTTTTAGTGTTGACTAGCAAGGAGGAAAAACGGGCATAATGAGCCTAGTTACCCATACTCAAGGCAGAGTGTGGTGTCAGTGATACAACAGTGCGCTGCAGGGCTCCCCCTTTATCCCTGGTGAGGACTGAGGTCTAGGGGAGAAGAGCCCTTTTCCACTTGTAATCTCTGTTGATGGAAGAGGAGGTGGGTGTCATCTATTTTGACCCTGACGGACAGGAGAGAAACTTCCAGGGAAGCCTGATACATTCTGTACAACTGGACCTTTGTAGCCCGTTGACATGGATAGAAGTCTTATGTAGGTGAGGCCGTGTTCCAAGGCTCTGGTTCATTTAGCACTGGGATATCATGCTCTACTGCCGGAATTGTCCAGATTTTGAGTTATTTTTTTTTTTAATTCAGAGGAACATAAACTGTTTAATGGATGAAGAATCTAAGAAAACTTCAACTCCTCAGTTTCACAAGAGACAAAACAGGCTGAGGCGGATTGAGAGCCTCTGCTGCGCTTTTTCTAACGATAATGAGGATTATAACCCCGATACTCTGTCATCTAAGTACCAACCACACTGTGCCGATGCCTGGATGTCCATAGTTTTAATTAGAAAACAAGACAAAAACAAATCTTTCCCAGTCAGGAAATATACAGGTTCTTTGTTGCTCAAATTAAAACTTTTCTTTTGAAACGTGTATCTTGAGAAGAGGAATAAAGGGTTTGCTATGATTCAAGAATTTTTTCACAACTTATGTAAAGCCATTCATGCCACGGACAACATTAGCATGTGTCTAAGAAGATATTCTTCCAGGGCACAGAGGCTGAGAGCAGAGTGTGAAGTTGAGGTTTCTATGGAGACTGTACCTTAAGAAGGTCTTTTAAATTGCTGAGGGTAAAGTAAAGCCTCTCTTTCAATATCCCTGGAGGTACCAAACGCATTCGGCAGTCAGGATTCCTGTGTTTTACATCGGTCTCTTCAGTGACTGGTTTTTGAACTCTCCTTTGAGGAGCTCTTTCTTGGGTGGCTTGGAGCTGTAGACCACGTATTTAGAACAACAGTGGCTAGCGCTTGACTGGCATACTATTAATACACCTGATGTATCAGGAGAGTTGTATCGTTCATGCTTTCACGTTAGAACGTTAGGATGCTTTCTCTGAAGATACAGTAGTTTAAACTTATCTGCTCCTTTGTGGGAGGGATGCAAACATATGGCGGTAAAGAGGAATACAGGTTATTCAAGAATAGAAGGATTGTAAAGAACCAGGTGGAAAAATTTGTGTGCTACACTTTATTTTTCTGTTTTATTTAAATGTTTATTTATTTATTTTTGAGAGGGAGAGAGAGAGAGAGAGAGAGAGAGCAGGGGAGGGGCAGAGAGAGATGGAGACAGAGGATCCAAAGCAAGGTCTGTGCTGACAGTTCAAACCCAGGAACAGCGAGATTTTGACCTGAGCAGAAGTCAGGTGCTGAACTGACTGAGCCACCCAGGTGCCCCGTGTGCTACATTTTAAATAATGGCTATTCACATATATTTCACACACCATAAAATTCACCTATTTCAAGTGTAAAATTTGTGTATTACCTTATTCATATCTACTATTATATTTAGTTTATGTAATATACGATATATTAAAGATTCGTGCGGTGATCACAACTACCTAATATTAGGACATTTTCATCAGCTCCAATAGATTATCCATTAATAATCACTCTCCATATACTCTTTCTCCCAGGCTCTGGCAACCATGGAACTTTGATCTCTATAGATTTTCCTATTCTGGACATTTCACAGAAATGCAGTTATGCAATAGGTGACTTTCTGTGACTGGTTTCTTTCATTCGACATGATGTTTTCAAGGTGCATTCAGGTTGTGACATGTACCTGCACCACATCCCTTCTTACAATGTAATAATATTCCATTACGGGGATCTACGACTTTGTTTTACCCATTCATCAGAGACGGACGTTTGGATTGCGTCTATGTTTTGGCTATTGTAAGTACTACTGTTATGAACACTGTGCAAATTTCTGTTTGAATGCCTGGTTCCACTTCTTTTGCCGTATGTAACTGGAGCAATCTTGACAGGGGATTAAATGTTTATGGAACTAATCCATCACTAATTTGACGTACAGAAACTCTTCTGTTGCCTTTGCCGAGGACATGTATCATGCCTTCAGGCATCACTGTTTTGAAATTTGCATTTATGCTTTGCCATTTTTCAAACAGAAAATCCTTTTGTGGAAAACAATGATATACTTTTATTACAGTATATGGGACATGTCTAATGATGCTCTTTAAATGAACTAAATGCACTTTTCAGGTTATCTTTTTTCAACCTGCAGATTTAGTTTCTTTCTAATTCAAAATCCGCATCTGTGCTATATTTGTGATTGATATTAAAGGACTTACACATTAGCCTGTGCATTAACCTCAGAAGTGTGATGCTGTTTCATATTTTTCCTTTATCAACTGACTGCTTTAACTTCAAGGGAAACCTAAATGGGAATTTGCATGGGAGGCATTTGTCATTATGGAGAACTCTGTGAAGACCTACTTTCTTAGGTGGGTGATATATCTGAATGATACTTTTGAATCTAGTCTTGATGGATAGGAAATGAATACACACATCTATAGTGTCAAGAAGCTAAACATCTCATTTAGGTCATCTGCAGACGTAATCAGTCCTATTTAAGTGGAGATATCATGAAAAAACTGAATTCTTCCAGTGTTCTCCACTCCCTCAAAGTCTTCCAGACTCAAAATTCAAGTCACAGAACTTCTGTAATATGACCAAAACTCAGAGTCATCTTATATTAGTTTGGGGACACGTAAACCAGATGTCCTTCTCATGTATGCATAGAGGGCATACGTCACTTGGATTCAGACAGACGTAAAATAAGAGAAACATTTCAGTCACTGAACTGGCGCCATATTCTACTGGAAATCTCATAGTCACCATTTTTTTTTTTTTTTTGGCTTAGGCTTTGTGCCATTCTCAAAGTAGACCATGACTTAATAGCACTCAAAGCAGATGATTATTTAAGTATTTAATAGTTATTTAAACCAATTAAATAGCCAATTTATTGGTGGTCTGTTTTTTCCTTCAATTTTTCAGTTGATTGTTAAGGCATTATATAATCCCAGCATGATTAGCAAAAGCCACTGGGAAAATACCCTACGAAAGAAAAAGATGTTAATTCTTGATGCCTTAACTTATTAAATTATATAACAAGTTGGTATGAAAATGCCTCAGATAGAGCATTGATTTACTTTTTTTCCCCCCAGCTCACTCATTGAATGGATTCTGTGGTGAAGGTTAAGCTTCTTAACAGCAAAGACAGCAAACAGAGAAATGCCACCTTACCTGGCTTAAAGCTCAGCGTGGCTACTAATTCCTGTGTGATGCGGGCCAAGCCGTTCAATCTCCTTATTCTCAGTTTCTTTTCATTTAACATGGTGATAATAGTGGTTGTGTCACAGAATTGATATAAAGGTTAAATGAAATAATGTATGTCCAACACTCTGAACTATGCCTGGCATATAATAAACACTATATGTGCTTGCCAATATTATTGTTAGTAAGTCATTTTATAGGACACAGCATATTAGAGATTTTAAGAATAATTTATTAGCTATCGTTGTTAAAGAATATCCTTATATAATGCTTTTACTTCAAATATCTGTTTACCATTAATTCAGAAAATAAATACTTTCTTTGAACCTCTTCTGGGCCTTTTGCAGAATGGAACATCTGGGACATTTTCACTACATCACTCATCAGAAGGTCCATTAACATTAGTTGAACTAATGGCTACTTACACCATTAGCTTAAATCAACTAATGGGCAGCAGCAATTTCCTCGGCTTTTTTTCTTTTTTTTTAAATGAGGGACGTTTTTTTGCTGCTTGGATACTTGTTTTGGTTTAAGTCTAGATGAATCACTTAGGATTTCTTTCTCTATATATGTATTTAACATCTTGACAAATACTCATACATTTCCTGCAGCAGATTCAGTGCGTATCGGTTTAAAGCCTAAAAGCCACCAGGCAAAGAACAGAAAGAAGACAATGAAACTCTTGAAGGTGGGGGGTTGGGAGGGTGGCTGCATAGTCACGTGCACAGAGCTTCTCTGATTGGGAAGTACCAGGTTTTATTTCCAAGTTTCCACCCTGTTGTCAACCAATACTCATATAAATCCAGTAAAATGAAACATCTAGGGAAAATGATTATGCTGTTAGATGACATGGTAATCTCAAACTCCTATAAAAGTTTTGAAGCCTCTGATTATAAAGCTTGTATGTGCCTTGAAACGGAGTAGTACCACCATGTGGGTTGGCACCTGAGTAGTAGCCCTGATAGAGTGTATTCAAAAAGGAATGCTTATGAGGGTGATTTTATTGTATTTTTTTTTTTATTTTTTAGAAGTTTATTTATTTATTTATTTTGAGAGAGATAGCAAGCGGGGAAGGGGCAGAGGGAGAGTGGGAGAGTGAGAATTCCAAGTGGGGTCCAGGCTCTCAGCACAGAGCCCAACATGAAGCTTGAACTCACAAACTGTGAGATCTTGAACTGAGCCCAAACCAAGAGTCAGACGCTTAACTGACTGAGCTCCGAGGTGCCCCTCGGGTGATTTTAGAATATCAGAATTGGTTTCCTAAATGAGTGGAAATTGGCAACACATTTCCACCATCCTTCGACAGAGCTGACTTTATACAACTTACAGTTGTATACAACTTTATACAATTTAGTATTTACATTTTAATTTGTAATCAAATCCATAGTAACAGAAAGCAGATCAGTGGGGTAGGAGGCTACTGACTGCAAGGGTCACAGGGAACTTTTGGGGTGCTGGAAATGATCATGTCTTGTCTTCGCATGTAGGTAAACATAAATGCATTTTCTAAACTCTTTGTGTGCTCATAATGAGTATATTTTATTGAATGTAAGTTATATCTCAATAAAGTTGATTAACAAAGCAGATTTTAGAAAGTATGTTTTTTACTTTGGGAAGAGTGAAGAAATTGAGGGATATGCTTAGTTCCTGCGTGACCTGTTTAAACAAGATAAGATACTGTGGGCACACGGCCTTTCCCTCTGCTTCGCGCCATAATCCTACCACCCATCATGCTCCAGGTGGCTCTCCTGGTGCAAGTAACATTATGCGATTCAAAGCTCCCTCACATTATATAAGTGGGCTTCGTATTCACTGCCTCATCTTTCCTGATTGGCTAGCAAAGTCCTTTCCATTTTCCCAGAAGTCTCATCTTTAAAACAAGACGATATGGCTGCTGGAGGGGAGGTGGGTGGGGGAAGGGTTAAATGGTGATGGGCATTAAGGAGGGCACTTTCTGGGAGGGATACTGGGGGTTATACACAAGAGATAGATTCCTGGGTTCTAATCCTGAAGCCAAGATTACACTGTATCTTAACTAACTTGAATTTAAATCAACATACATACACACACACACATACACACACACACACACAGAAATCCTAAGATATTTTACAAAGACTTGGGAAATTTTTTTGAACTTATGCTCACCACAAGTGTAGCCACTACCTGTCACCATGCAACACTATTACAACACCACTGACTATATTCCCTATGCTGTACCTTTTATTCCTAAGACATATTCATTCCATCCTCCATCCCCTCCCCTCCAGTAACCACCAGTTTGTTCTCTGTAATCGTGGGTCTGTTTCTGCTACACCTGAATTTATTGTTAACATTGTGTGTCAACTCTACTTCAATAAAAAACATGTAAGGTTGAAATCAATCTACAGAAGAAAATCACAGACTGAGTTTATGAAATCCCTCCATAGGTTTGTATTACAGACACACTTGTTATTTCATTACTGGCAATAAAAGTCTTTTAAATCCAAGTTGAGGATAATGACTGATTACTCAAGGAAAGCCAAGAATACATTTTTTTTCTGCCATAATCACAAAGCAGATAATGCCACACTATGCATTAAATGAGCAGGAAAAGTCTTTCAACCAAAAAGCAATGTATCGTGGATTGCCTACAGCCTCAGATTAGATGGGAAAGTCATCTTTCCTCCAAATTCCTTATGGGAGTGCACAATTGAAGTTGCCACTTCTTATCTTTCTCTCTGTCCACCTGTCCATCTATTCTTTCCATCTCCCTGTTGGCTATATAGGCAGGAGAGAATTATTTTCTTCATATGCTTGGGGATGTTTCACTAGCTGCAACAATGACATTTTATACCAAAAACAGTATTTTGCTTTTTCCCTGATCAGGTTTATTGCATAGAAAAGTGTGAGGAAAAAATTAATTTCACTCAATCCACAATGCAGAGATAACTAGTATTAATATTATAGTGTATATATTTTCATTTCTCCCATTGACCATATATACATATGCAAAGTAGATACTTGATGCTAGAATGTTTTTAGGCATAGATGCAACTGGCCTGAATTCACCCAAATTCATACTACTATATTGTTGATAATGGAATGTTTAATCTAGTTCATTCTCTATTTCATTTGACTTGATTTTTAAAACACAATTATGAATTTCAATCTGTATTACACAGCTGTAATCATCAAGACAGTATGGTACTGGCCCAAGAACAAACACTTAGGTTGATGGAACAGAAGAGAGAACCCAGAAGTGGACCCACAAACGTATGGTCAACTCATCTTTGACAAAGCAGGAAAGAATATTCAATGGAATAAAGACAACCTCTTCAGCAAGTAGTGTGGGAAAACTGGACAACAACATGCAGAAAAATGAACCTGGACCACTTTCCTATACCACACACAAAAATAAACTCAAAATGAATGAAAGACCTAAATTTAAGATAGGAAGCCATCAAAATCCTTGAGGAGAAAGCAGGCAACAACCTCTTTGACCTTGGTCGCAGCAACTTCTTACTCAACACGTCTCCAGAGGCAAGGAAAAGCAAAAATGAACTATTGGGATCTCATCAAAATAAAAAGTTCTGCACAGTGAAGTAAACAATCAGCAAAACTAAAAGGCAACCAATGGAATGGGAGAAGATATTTGCAAACAACATATCAGATAAAGGGTTAGTACTGAAAACCTATAAAGAACTTATCAAACTCAACACCCAAAAAACAAACAACGGAGTGAAGAAATGGGCTAAAGGCATGAATAAACACTTCTCCAAAGAGGACATCCAGATGGCCAACCAACACATGAAAAAATGCTCAACATCACTCATCATCAGGGAAATACAAATCAAAACCACAATGAGATACCAGCTCACACCTGTTAGAATGGCTAACACTAACAACTCAGGCAATAACAGATGTTGGTGAGGATGTATAAAAAGGGGAACCATTTTTGCACTGCTGGTGGGAATGCAAACTGGTGCAGCCACTCTGGAAAACAGTATGGATGTTACTCAAAAAATTAAAAATAGAACTACCCTATGACCCAGCAATGGCACTACTAGGTATTTATCCAAAGGATACAGTTGTGCTGTTTCAAAGGGACACAGGTTTATAGCAGCACTATCAACAATAGCCAAAGTATAGGAAGAACCCAAATGTCCATCAATGGATGAATGGATAAAGATGTGGTACACACACACACACACACACACACACACTGGAATATTACTCAGCGATCCAAAAGAATGAAATCTTGCCATTTGCAACTACATGGATGGAACTAGAAGGTATAATGCTAAGTGAAATTAGTCCTTCAGAGGAAGACAAATATCATATGACCTCACGCATATGAGGACTTTAAGATACAAAACAAATAAACATAAGGGAAGGGAAGCAAAAATAATATAAAAACAGGGAAGGGGGAAAAACATAAGAGACTTTTATTTATTTTTTTTTTTAATTTTTTTTTAATGTTTTTTATTTATTTCTAGGAGAGAGAGAGAGAGAGAGACAGCGTGAACAGGGGAGGGTCAGAGAGAGAGGGAGTCACAGACTGAAACAGGCTCCAGGCTCTGAGCTGGCAGTCAGCACAGAGCCCGACGCGGGGCTCGAACCCACGAACCGCGAGATCATGACCCAAGCGAAAGTCGGACGCTTAACCGACTAAGCCACCCAGGCGCCCCACATAAGAGACTTTTAAATATGGAGAACAGAGGGTTACTGCAGAGGCTGTGGGAGGCGGGATGGGCTAAATGGGTGAGGGGCATTAAGGAATCTACGCCTGAAATCATTATGGCACTATATACTAACTCACTTGGATGTAAATTTAAAAAATAAATACATAATTTAAAAACCACAATTAAACAAAAATAAAATTGTATTTTCCCCAGAAAGAACTTTGAAATGAAATGTGAAAGGAAAATAAAGAAGAAATTATGGAATGATCAGCTGTATACAGTATGAAATAATAAAGGCAAAATTGAGAGAAAAGTTTGTTGGTACTTGGGACTAAACCACCTAAAATAATCCCAAATAAAGTAGAAAAATATGAAACACATCTATTTACACCATTGTAAGAACTAATCACCTTGGGAAAAATTACCAGAGAAAATATGAACACAGAGACAAGCTCACTACTCAAAGCTACTTCTCTTGCCAACAGAGATGAAATTTTCTCAGCAAGGTAGAATGGAAGTCTATTAAAGGGTACTTACGGTGGGGAATCAGACTACCTACTTTCCTTTCTCCCCACTCTTGGCATATACACATTAAATTAGGTTTTTGAAGGGCTACACCCATAGGGTAACAATGAACCAGATATGAAACATTCCTTACCCTGACTTATAGCTCTGGTTTTCATTATGAGAACCTTAGTCTTTCAACTAAAGCTACCCCTAAAGTATAAGCCTCTTGGTTCTTTGCAAGAAACAAACAAACAAACAAAAAATCAAATAAACCAAAAATTGATAAAACTTCTGCTAGGAAGATATCTAATCCTAGGATTCAACTTATTTCTAAAAATAAAATTTAAAAATGCTATGTTATGACATAGTTAGAGGTATCCAGCTGTACAAAGGATCAAGGTGCTATGACTAATAATCTGCATACATGAAGTAATAATACCTCCAAATTTCAAATATAGGAATTATTAGACACAGACGATAAAACAATAATAACTTCTATGCTTAGATATAGAAAAGTAAAGCTTGAAAATATCTACAAATGATAGACATAAACAGTGACGGCAGATTTGAAAATGGAATCAAGAACTGAGTGGACAGGTTAACAGCAGGGTAGGTAGAGTAGAAAAGAGAATTAATGAACTGGAAGGTAGATCACAAGAAATTATCCAGAATAAAGTATATAGAGCTTTAAAAAAGATAAAAATACAGAAAAGAAGGTAGGAGGCATATAGAATAAAGAGAGAAAGTTTAAATATGGGCCCCTGAAAGAGAGGAAAGATAATAGGTGATAATTTTTAAAAATCAATCTATGAATTAAACAACAAAGGCCCAACCCTAAAATAAGCACAAATAAGCACAAAGCTACACTGTAGTAAAATGATTAAAAAATGGGTGAAACAAACTTTTAAAAAATGTTTTATTTATTTCTGAGAGAAAGAGTGTGAGCTAGAGATGGGCAGAGAGAGAGGCTCAGAGGATCCAAGGTGGGTTCTGCCTTGACAGCAATGAGCCCTATGTGGGGCTTGAATTCACAAACTGTGAGATGATGACCTGAGCCAAAGTCAGATGCTGCACCGACTGAGTCACCCAGGCTGAAACAACCTTTAAAGTATCCAGAAAACAGACTGCCTTAGCAGACCTGTACTACATGAAAGTGATCCCAGATAAAACTTTGAGATGCAAAAGAGAATGAAGACTAAGAAATTGCTAAAATTAAATTGTGGGTAAATCTAAAACAAACAGCAAACATTTTTAGACCACTTTACTTTAAATGTGATCAATCTTTAGTCTACATTGTCAATAAATAAACAATCATTGTGTGTTACGATTCTTTGTTGAAAATGGTAAACACAAGTTTTGGATATCTTAAGCCAAAAAAAAAATAAAAAAGGAATTTATTAGTAGAAACGAGGAACTCAGTTTGAACAAGAAATCTTAGACAAAGAATAGGAAGACCTAACGGTATGCTCTATAGCCTCATTTATACAGCAGGTGCCAACTTAATGAATGAGACTCCCAGCTACTCCCCATTCCTTCAGCCGCTTCAATTTCATCCAGAGAATACAATTTGCCACAAGGCCAGAGAAATGGGGGAGTCAGCAGCTCTGGCTTCTACAATGCTAAGCGGGTACTTGTTTCCTGGACGCTACAGTGAAACACTCTCCCGAGGAGCTAGGGATCCTGGTGGAACCGGAGGCTTGGGCGCTAGAGAGCCCAACCTGACCCGTGCCAACTTTGGACTTCACATTTGCCCACCTGGCGTCCACACACACCGCCTTTATGTATTTATGCTTTAAAATAAAACCACTCCTACCAAACAGAGTGAGTCTGCTTTTCACACATCGAGAGGGAGATGACGCAAGTCTAGTCAGATCCTGCAGGCAGGTCTGAGTGATTCCATGACAACTCTCAGTGATTATGGAGAAAATTAAAAAAAAAACAAACTGTGACGTTAACTACCTGCGACACGTCATATATTGAAAGGTTGGGGAAAGAGGAGAGGAATTGTTTTTGCTCAGGCTGCTAAAACACAGTACAATAAATACCATCTCTATGTCATTAAATTTCATGGTGGAGAATTTCTGAGGTTATCAGAAGTGGGTGGTAGAGAAGGAAGTCTGATTAGAGTAAATATTTAAGACCATGTTACATGCATACAGACAACTGATCTATTTCTGCCGAAAACCCAAACTCAAATTTTAAGGGATTAACATCACAAAGTTATTTATCAGTCACGTAACAGTCTCGTGTGCCTTGGTTGGTGAGTGGCTTTCCTACCTTTGGCAATTCCGGGGTCCAGCCTCCTTCCAATCATTCAGCCTCCAACCCCAAGCTTTGTAACCCTCTGCTTCCAGCCAGTCTTAGGGAAATTGAAAAAAGGCACATCTGCTTTTTAAAATTCTTTGGCTCTGAAGAGTCACACGCATCATTTTCATTCATATTCCACTTGTGTGTTACACCTCGGTGCAATTAGTTACATCTGGCCCTCGCGGGGCAAGCTGGGCTCCTGCTCCCGTGGTCGAGGGCCAACCATCAAGCATTCCGGCGGAGGTCCAGCGGTTTCTGTTACACTGATTGCTGGCTTCTGCGTCTGCCCAGACGTGGTTCTACGTGCCACCCTACCACCTGATGGGGTGCTGCTGGGCATGTCCAACTTCAGGACAAAATGGATCCATTAATGTGCCGTTCATGGTGAACATCTTGGTTGTAAATTATTTATGACCCAGTGGATGGTCATTCGATATCCACCGGAGCAAATCGTCAAGCCATGAACTACTCTCAAAAGAATAATTATTTGCTGAAACCTGGTGGTGCTTGAAACACAGTCTTAGAGGACAAATATTATTGGTGCTTGTCATAGGCTCCATATAACTTTGTATTTCCTACGGAGAATTTAGGTGATTTTGTATCTGCCGAGTTAGGAGGGAGAATTAGGATTAAAATGGAGTGTCACTTTTCACTGCAATTTGGACCAGATACATTCTTCTCTTGCTCTGGGCCCACTCAGATTTTTGAGGCACACAATCAGGCTCACAGCAGCACACCAACATATGTTTTGCCGTCTTTAAAATCCAAAGAGATCACAGTTTCCTTATGATGTAAAGCAGCCTGAAGTATAACATTTCATTTCCTGTTTTCTTTTAAGTAAATAACTTAATTTTTTTAACGTTTATTTATTTTTGAGACACAGAGAGAGACAGAGCACGAGCGAGGGAGGAGCAGACAGTGAGGGAGACACAGAATCTGAAGCAGGCTCCAGGCTCTGAGCTGTCAGCACAGAGCCCGACGTGGGGCTCGAACCCACGAACAGTGAGATCTTGACCCAGGCCAAAGTTGGATGCTTAACCGACTGAGCCACCCAGGTTCCCTTAAGTAAATAACTTTTTTTGAAGTATAATTTATATGCCATAAAATTCACTCACTTTTGAGTGGCAATTCAATGGTTTTTAGTAAAGTTGGAATTTTACAATCATCACCATGATCTTATTTTTTAATTAAAATTTTTAATGTTTATTTATAGTTGAGAGAGAAGCAGAGAGCCCGATGGAGGACTTGAACCTATGAACCATGAGATGGTGACCTGAGCTGATGTCAGGTGCTTAATAGACTGAGCCACCCAAGTGCCCCATACCATGATCTCATTTTATTTTATTTTATTTTTTTTATTTTTATTTTTTTAATGTTTTATTTATTTCTAGGAGAGAGAGAGACAGCGTGAGCAGGGGAGGGTCAGAGAGAGAGGGAGTCACAGACTGAAGCAGGCTCCAGGCTCTGAGCTGGCAGTCAGCACAGAGCCCGACGCGGGGCTCGAACCCACGAACCGCGAGATCATGACCCAACCGAAAGTCGGACGCTTAACCGACTAAGCCACCCAGGCGCCCCTTCCATGATCTCATTTTAAAATATTTTTTATTAGTCTAAAAAGAAACTTCATAGGCATTTTCCTTTACTTTGAGGGATAAGGTGGTCTGCATACTAGATCAGGGTTTTGTAATCCTGGCACATTGGCATTTTGGGTCAGATAATTCTCGTTGTGCGGGCTGTCTAGTGCAATATAAGGTGCTTAGCAGCATTTCTGGCCTCTCTACATGAGGTGGTAGTAGCACTGTCACTCTCAGTTGTGACAAATGTCCCCCGGAGGTGGGGGAGAATCACCCCAAGGTGACACCTACTGCCCTAGATTAAAATTGAAATGAGATGGCTACTTCTTGTATCATGTGGATTTACTCCACACAGTGTCCATAAGGCATCTAGGATTCCTGCTACTACACATACCCCAAGTCCCATCAGCTTAATGTTAGCAAGGTAGCGAGCCAGTGTTTCCATTTTATGTGACAGTGCAAGATCCAAAGATCCTGTGGAATTATATCTCTGAAGCTGTCGCTAATGGCTTACTGCTGCCCTCATCAGGTGGAAGCAAACTGTTTTGAAATTTCTATACTTAGTGAAAAAGAAGAGAACGTTTACCAGATAAAATGCTGTATACCATGTGCTAGGGTCTGTGTAGATTTGCTTCAGTGAGATAAAATCTGAAATATCAGCTTTCATTTCTGTCATCACTTGATTAAATTTATGATAATTCAATGTCATCCATCTTTGGTGTTACTATACCAGAGAATTAAGCGGAGGATACGAGAGAAGCCCCCATCCATAAATTTTCATCTTACAGTTGTTCTTATCCTTACAATTATCCTGGGAATGTATAATTGTTAGGAACAAGGAGTTCTGGAGACTTTCATTTGGCCCTTTCTACCATAACATTGATCAAGGAGTCAATGTGGGAATTCTGACAATTTTTAAGGACATCTGTTCAAAATACATAACACTTAATAGATTTAATGCAAGGTTCTTGAAGACTACCCAGTCTTCTCTTTATCAAGGAACTCCTCGTTTATGAAATAATTAACATCTAGAAGTTGAATGATGATTACAATTCTCTATTGTGGTTGCGGAAGAGAGGCATATTTCCTATATCTGGACTTTTTTCCATGCAAACAAAGCAGGACCTGTTTCCTTGGGAGCCCATTGTTTACAACTCACACTTTAGAAATAATGTCTATATCAGGTAGGGATTTTGGATGCAGCCCACAGAAATCTCTTAGCAAAAAAAGAGAGTTCTCAGTGTACTATTGGAGGAGTTCACAAAATGGATGGGGGGCTGGACCCCGGGCTTGGAAAGCAGGCTGGGATTCGGAAACCCAGCTGGCCAGACAGGAGGGGTGACAGTTTGTGGAGACGGGGACAGTGGTGTCAGGGTCCACTGTGGTCCATGGCTGCATATATAAGTAGGTCCACTCAGGGCTGATTAGTCTTAGCATGCATTCACTGCTTTTGATCCCAGATGACCTTGAAACACAGAAAACAACTTAAATGTACATATATCCTGCAAAATATTTTGGGGAATTTTATTAAAACTAGCTTTCATTATCTCTAAAAAGAGTTCTATATTCCAAATACTCAGTCTAGGAGACGGAGGCACCTGAGAGCAGAGATGAACAATTACCCGGTCTTCAAGCATGACCTTCTTTGAGCCATTTAGCAGTATTCCCAAGGAAAGACACGAGTGTAACTGGGACACTAGAGATGGTGACATCTGCTACACAACCAACCTGAAAGGTCATGTCTTGTCTAAAGTATCTTGAAACACCTGAGGGATAATTCCCCGGTTTAGAATTAGAGAAATTAATTAGGACAAATGCTCTTATTAATTTGGAAACAATGTTGAGTTATTTGAAGATGTAAAACTAGATAAATACCTCTGGGAAAACATCTATGAACTGGCTGAGTTCTGTATTCAGTAAAAAGGATGACTATTTGAATAAAGAGTGCTTTAAGAATGCAGATTTGGGAATTGAATGGAGGATGGTATGAAGTATGAAGGGGCATATGCTATACAGGTCATACAGGAGAAATAACAAAGAATCACAAACAAACAAACAAACACACACACAAAAGCAACACAACCTGTTTCCTTTTCCATTTTTGAAGCTATTAAGAAAAATATAACGAACTGGTTGATAAGGTCACGCGGTTTGACAATCCCTCTGAAAGGCTTCCTTCTACATGAAGGGATTAGCCACAGGCAGAGAAAATGCTGAAGAAACTGAATTGGTTGCATCATAAGAAACTCTATGTCAGGAAGGAAAGCCCTGTAAATTGTGGTTGGTGGGGAGTAACTATGAAGCAATTACTTCAATTTGCCATAAGGAAAGCAGAAAAGTATGAATTAGGATTGCGCAATGAGAGCAAGAATTCTGTGTCCGTCTGTCTTCACTTGCTTGAGTCACATCTGTTTGTCTTCGCAGCCTCCGGGAAGAGAGAGAGCACGGGTTTCTGGGGAAGCGGGTGGCTGTGGTGGATGGTATTGTTTATCTCGGTGATGGTGGTGATCTGTTTGGGGTCGTAGGGTTGTGGGCGGAGGGTCTGAAAACCCTAAGGTTATCTTCCTGCACTGCTAGGACAGATTAAAGACCGTGGAGTGAAGGAAAAGGAATTGGGGCCCCACAAACCGATGCAAATGGTGTTTGTTCCACAGCCCTGAAAGCAGTTTTTCTCAAATTTCTGTTCTATTAGATGTAGAGGCTGACTCTGAAAATGTCTAGGGTTCTTTCCTGGTTTCAATTTCTTTACTGAGTACATGGTTTAGTGAGGGGGAATTATTTTATCCAGGAACAGATTTCTTTTTTCTTGTTTTGAACGGAACCAAATATCAAGTGCCCGAAACAAACTGCCAAGCTTCTGCTTTGCTGTTTCGGACTCCGCACTGCCCCACCGCCCCCAGCAGGGGTCAGACAAAGAATTGCTGTATTTTTCCGGTTGAGCTCAAACCTCCATTGCCATCGCTTTACCTTGGGTAAAGGTTTAAAACTAAGCCATGTTAAAATAAAATCAAATAAGCCATATTATATATGCTGTGGATATGTAGATATGAGTTTTTTAACAAAGTGTTTTGAATTCTCATTTTCTATTGCTTTGGCAGGCACTCACAATTCTTCATACTGAAAAATCTTTCACACAAGGTTAAAAATCAAAGTACTTTCAATACTTATTGCCAAGATTTTCGAGATATCACACAATGCATATAGTAATTGGAGTAAGGTTTAAATATAAGTCTTAGAATCTTATGAATAATAATTAGCAATCCACATTCTCTTTCCCTAAATGCACAATGCACCTTTTCTCATGCTGATGACCTCAATTCCTTTTCCTTATCCTATTCCTTCACGATGAAATCACAACTACAGTAACAATGGTACCTCCATTTTCCTACATTTTCAGAAACCCTTGAAAACCAAGTAAGTATAAATCACAAGGAGGCAGAAAATTCTTTTCAAACTTCCTTGCTAACTGATTTTAAGACCTAGGTTGTGCTGAACTTCTGTGGGTATTTTTTAATTTATCTAATTTTACGAATAAGTGATGCTTGCTTACTTATTTTGGTGTACCATACACACAACCACACTCACACAAACTTAACACACTGGAGTAAGTACACATCACATTCAGTTCTTCATTGTTGCCTTGCTGGCTGAGATGAATTAATCCATTGCTAGTTAAACTAGCTAATTCAAAGGACTAGCAAAAGAAGAAGAATAGAAGAGAGTGAAAGCGCACAGGAGAACAATATTTTTTTTTTAAATGAAACTAAGGTTGGTTTATTCCAAAGAGCAAATTGGGCGTTTTCACATCTCTGTGACTCTCCCCGAACAATGAGGCCAAGTCAGGTCAAATTTAGGTGGAAGAAGTTTCTCTGCAGATAAAACGTACCTCTCACCTTAAATAAAAAGAACTTAGATTAAACAAGCTTATTAAACATTTTTTTCTTGGGGTGGCTGAGTGGTTCAGTTAGTTGAGTGGCTGACTCTTGATTTCAGCTCAGGTCATGATTGCAGGGTTGTGGGATTGAGCCCCACGTTGGGCTCTGGAGCTGAGTGGGGAGAGTCTCTCCCCCCCAACTTTCTCTCTTTCTCAGCCCCTCTTCCCCACTTGAACACAGACACACTCTCTCTGTGTCTAAAATTTTTAAAAACCCCACAAAACCATATTTTTTTCTTTAATACATACATATATATTCTCTCCAGTCAATTAGATTACACGTTTTTGGAGAGTAGTCATAAGTCATTTTATATTTTGCCAACATAGCACCACGCCCATGTGTACTTGAAGAAGACCGCAGTCCTCTAAATGAAAGAATCATTCAGAAAATATTCTTCAATTTCCAGAAACACTGGTTGACCATTATTATCAACTACCTCTAAATTAGTGGATCTTTGCCTGAAGAATCATATGATAAACAAGTGTGAAGTCATACAGAGGGAAGCTTCTCCTACTAAAGTTCCTGGTGGCGAGGCAGTCTGAGCCCAGGAGGAGGGACCTTCCCGTCAGCCCCCTGAGCTGGCACTGAGCCAGCGTGTAACTCCTGCCTGGACCCCCCATCACTGAGGGTCACAGGCTCTGGCTGCTGTCTGCAGACAGTGTGGGTCAATTAACCTTCGATGGTTTGATTGTTTAAACTGTCCTTTAAATGATCTATCATCTATTTTTTTTTTTAATTCAAGTCTAAGGTATCTTTCCAGACCTAGACAGGTACCACGGCTCCTTCCCTGTGGGAGACGATGACTCTTCTCCGAGCGCACTGAAAGGCCTGGGGTGGGGGCTAAGAACAGGACAGACATTCCCTCCTTTCGGAGGCTGTAGCTACAGAAGGAAAATAAAAAACCCACTACAGGTTTTTGCTTTGGGGATGATCTCTGTCTTTTTTTTTTTTTTTACCCTAATAGCAAGGTCATAATTTTAAAATGAAAAAAAAAAAAAAAAAAGTAGGCAGCCAAGAACACATGTTTTTAAAGCACATTATTCACAGTTGTTATCCTTTCTTCCCCCAAAATGATAATGACATGAGACGCTGTAACTGCTCTTGTTCCTGAGAAGTCCCTCCACCCAGGCCTCTGAGTCTCAGGGGCATCGTGTCTCTAAATCACCAATGGCAACATGCATGTCCACCTGGCCTGCTGCAGAGCCTTCTCTTTTTCCAGACTTGACTCAAAACAAGTAATTTTCCAGCCGGTTCTCTCAGTAAACGGGCGGGAGCATCACACCCAAATAAGGAATGATCACACCGGAACAAGAGGTATGTTCCCTCCAAAATCCCAAGAGGCCCGGTAAGTTTTGTGCCCCTTTCTTGAATGCAGGACAGACCAGATACAGAAGAGCATATTGAGTCCACACCACGGGGGCCCTACAAGTCTGACCGAGGTAGAAGGCCTCTGGTGTTTTGTAGGATTTAGTGTCCTCTTTCTGACCGGCAACTGTATTGTAAATAGATCTAGAGTAGTTGCTGCTGCCTGCTCACCAGGTCTGATCACCGTAATGTCATCGGCGTGGATGCTGTGATGTCTTATGGAAGGGAAAGGCAACCACATTCCCCGTGGACTAAATTATAACTGGCTTAATTTACGTGAACTAAATAGAAGGCTGGAGAGTTCATATACCCCTGAGATAAGATAGGGAAGGTATACTAGCGGCCTTGCCAGCTAAAAGAAAACGGCTTCTGGTGATCAGATATCAAGAAAAAAGCACTTGGCACATTAATATTCTGCAGTTACCACGGGATGTGTTAATTTGCTCAACAATGAAAACCACATCTCAAAACAGCATGTGAGTTTGAGTTACTATCTGGTTAATCTTAGCATAATCCACAAGCTTTCTCCAAGGTCTATTTGTTTCCTGCACTGTTACAGCTTGCCGAGGTCTCAGCTCAAGCCGTATCTGGACTTCTGATCCGTAGGAACTGAGAGGTAACAAATTTGTGCTGTTTGAAGCCATGAAGTTCTGGTAATTGAAACTAACAGCAAGAGAAAACTCACAGTGGTGTTTGAGTTCTGTCCTGTCTGGTCCCCAAGCCTTGTTCTTTCCCTATAAAGCTGCGTTGTAGCAAAGAGTGGAGAACACGGCCTTAGATGGAGGCGCTCTGGGTCACACGCAGGTGGCCCAGGACATGGTGCTTAGTAACAGGGCTGGACTGAAAATATCCGGCCATTGAAAATTTGAGCAAACCACCTGAGGGGTTTGCAGGGAACCCGAAGGCTATAGTTAAAGTAGGGGTTCTGCAGAAGCCACTGGTGTTAAGGATGCCTGGAAAGCAGAGAAGGCAGAGAAAGGTCAAGACAAATGGTCTTGCTTTCACAGCATAGAGACCTTTGGAAAATGGGAAGAGGATAATGTCTACGGGGTAGAGAGAGAGAAGTCAGAGTAAGTCAGGGAGAGAGTGATGAGGTGTTCACTTTAATGTTGATTAGTACAAGAATGCAGATATTCGAGGTTTTTGGAGAACTGACATCAGGGACTTCATGTGATTTTTACTTGTAAATCTTGTCTTGTTGTGAGAAATATCTTAGAGAATGCAATGGGAATCGTGAGCACAGGAATTCTTTTCATTGAACGGAAATCGCTGAGAGTACTACACAACTTTGAAAAAGAAAGTGACCTGTTCATTACAGGAAATCTCCAGAAGACCAGAGCAAAAGTTGTTCCTGCTGGCGTTGGACGGGGCATGCAGTGGCACACATGTGGGGCTGTGGAGCCGGGAACCCCGGACACGGTGGCGCGAAGGCCTGCGGGCTCCTTTATTTTGACATCTCGCACACACCACGGTGGTTTCAGCAGTGGTGTGAGAAGCGCTCTAAGCTGCGGCACCCCGGGAGCAGGGTGTGTAGACTGCCACACTCAGAGGCCGGGAGAACCTGTGTGAGCCTCCACGTAAGCCACGGACACAAACTCAGATGGGGAGCATTAAAAAATATAATAATAAACTCTTCTAACAGGGAAATTCCATGTTCTTCTTAACGAGGGAAAGAACTCGGTGAGTATTTTATTAAACCAGGACGCTGCTTCATCATACTGTTTTCAGGACGGGCCGAGTCGCATCATCAACAGACATTCTCTCTAGAAGATTTAAAAGAAAATGGGCAAATGTATGGAAAAGTCCTTTCCTCCTGTCAATACAGCCACAAATAGGAAAGGACGGTGAACTGTAAATGCGCCTGTAAATTCGCGAGGAATTGTGACTGTGTTTAGAGAGTGGACTGGCACCAAAAACCTCTGCGAGCTCAAATATGTCATCGTCAGTCGGCCTGATCCTAAATGCCAAGCAGGGGACCACTGGGGGCCAGAAGATGAGAGCAGCGAGAGCACTTTGTCAGGAGTCTCCGCAGAGACTCGGAGCACGGCAGGAGGTGCGGCACCCGCGAGGCGGTGAACATCCAAGGGCTGTCCCTTCAGGGCGCAGCAGGTGCGCGTCCGCATTACAATCGATGCGTAAACTGCTGTGTCCGCAGAGGACACAATCTGTTATTGCCATTTTTATATAAAACACTGAGGTGTGGGGGCCAGACAGAACCCTGCGGATCAGGGTGCCACTTCTAACAGTTCAGGGGTCCAAGTGGATCATTTAGGGTCGCACTGGCATCAAAGGAAAACGGAGTCTTTTCTATAATAAGAGAGAACTTTTCCTCTCGATTATGTCCTACAACTACATAATGCCATGAACAAAACAAGGCCCTTGAGAATCTCAGTGGAAAAGGCGACAACCATTTTTTTCAATTTTACGAAGCATGCTTCTTTTCATTAAAAAGGTTTCCTTTTTTTTTTTCTGCTAAAAACTTCAAACAAACACAAAAGCAGAGAGAACAGTCAGATAAAGCCCCATGCACCTGTCACTCCAACAGTTATCAATTCATGGCCAATCTTGTTTCATTTATAACACCACCCACTTTCCTCACCACCTGGATTATTTTGAGATAATTCCCAGACCTATCATTCCACTGATGAATGTGAAACATGCTTTAAAAAATTGGTATCTATTTTAAGTATCTCAGGGGGTCACTAAAATCACTGAAATGTGAAGGTGAGCCAAGAGTCCAAAAAATGCAGGGCCTGGGTCATACTGCATGGGGTAACCCCCCATTCCCAAGCTTTCACACAAGTGAAATTGTATGAAATGTATTTCGAGGAAAGTCTAAAAGCAAAAAGCCAGAAAACCTAAACAAAGAATGGAGGATATTGCACGATATTCGTGGTTGATTGTGGATGTCTCTGTACCAGGTGTGCACATTTCTATATTTATCCATCACCTATCATCTATCTATCTATCATCTATCTATCTATCTATCTATCTATCCATCTACCTATCTATCTATCATCTATCACATATCCAAAATTAGAATGTTTTTGTCCTACTGCTAGGAATTTACCTAAGGGACACAGGAGTGCTGATGCACAGGGGCACATGTACCCCAATGTTCATAGCAGCACTCTCCACAATAGCCAAATCATGGAACGAGCCTAAGTGTCCATCAACAGATGAATGGATCAAGAAGATGTGGTTTATATACACAAGGGAATATTAGTTGGCAATGAGAAAGAGTGAAATCATGCCATTTGCAGCAACATGGATGGAACTGGAAGGTATTATGCTGAGTGAAATCAGTTAGTCAGAGAAACACAGATATGTTTTCACTCATCTGTGGATCTTGAGAAACTAAACAGAAAACCATGAGGGAGGGGAAGGGGGAAAATAGTTACAAACAGAGAGAGACGGAGGCAAACGTAAGAGACTCTTAAATACGAAGAACAAACTGAGGGTTGAGGGGGGGGGTTGGGAGAGAGGGGAAAGTGAGTGATGGGCACTGAGGAAGGCACTTGTTGGGATAAGCACTGGGTGTTGTGTGTAAGCCAATTATATGATAAAGTATATTTAAAAATAAATTTAGAATATTTTTGTGTTAATGAAGAATACATCTCCTTTCTCTATACTTGCCACGTTGCTAGGTACTTTTTCTTTTCTTTTTCTCCAGACACACACACACACACACACACACACACACACACACACACACACAGAGAACAAGTGGGGGAGGGGTAAAGAGAGAAGGACAGAGGAGCAGAAGCCAGCTCTGCACTGAGAACAGGGAGCGATGCAGGGCTTGAACTCATCGGGTTTTTTGTTTTTTTTTGACGTTGTTTTTTTTTTTTTTTATGTTTATTATTTTTTTTAATTTCTAGGAGAGAGAGAGAGACAGCGTGAGCAGGGGAGGGTCAGAGAGAGAGGGAGTCACAGACTGAAACAGGCTCCAGGCTCTGAGCTGGCAGTCAGCACAGAGCCCGACGCGGGGCTCGAACCCACGAACCGCGAGATCACGACCCAAGCGAAAGTTGGACGCTTAACCGACTAAGCCACCCAGGCGCCCCTAACGTTGTTTACTTTTGAGAGAGAGAGAGACAGAGCATGAGAAGGGGAGGGGCAGAGAGAGATGGAAACAAAAAATCCAAATCAGGCCCCAGGATCTGAGCTGTCAGCACAGAGTCCAATGTGCGGCTCAAACTCACGAACCCAGGTGACCCAGGGCTCAAACTCGTGAACCGTGAAATCATGACCGGAGCAGAAGTTGGATGTTCAACCGACTGAGCCTCCTAGGTGTCCCCCCGAGATACTTTTTCTAGCTCAATAGGCCATATGTACCCAAGAAATGCAACCTCTGCATTAAGAAAGAAATGCAAACGGTGAGCAAGAGATCTGAGATTGCTAGGGAAGCAGAGAATTAGTTCTGTTGCCTCAAGCCTTCCAGATCTCTTGGTTATTTGCTGTTATTTGTGGGTTTAATAATAATTCATACAGTCCTGTGGCTTCCTGTCTCTACCCTTTGTGTTCTCTGTTCCCTCGACCAGGAAGCCTCACATTTGGTTCTTCTCCTAGGCAACCTCTCTTCCTCCCTCAGGCCTCAGATCGGCACTTGGCGTCACTCCAGACACCTCTAGTTTTTCCTGAATGTTACCGTCGGATCCCGTTACCAAGTGGACCCTAAACACCTGTGGGCAGGCTACAGAGCCCATTGTTAAGAGCACAGCCTTGGGAGCCCCACAATCCAAGCCTCGCACATCGGGTTTGCCATGTTTTATCTGTGCAGCCTTAGCGAGGTCCCTGAACTTTGCTGAGTGGTAGTTTGCTTATCTGTAAAACGGGGAAAACAGCATACATTTTAGGATTCGCGTGTGGGCTGAGTGAGACGCCACAGGCTGGTACGCAAGTTGTCTTTGGATGCCAGCTACGGAACACGCTCCATGGTCTCTAAGGCATATCTTTTTGCACTTAACATCTTTGAAATGGAGTCCTGAAGTCACTGTTTGACAGGCGACAGCTCTACAGAGTTGGCACTGCCTTTGCACACATCAACTGAAATTGGCAGAACGGATGAAAACCCAGTAAATCATATTGGAACAAACAATCTTTAGCCACTAGTAATGATTATTGGCCTATTTGTACCAGTTGTTTTAAGTGTTCTAACACCAATGCCATCGTATGTAGAAAAACATAGGCATGGGTAACTCCCTGTTGAAATGTAATTCAAAATAGTTGTTGAGGAAATGTGAAAAAGTCTTCAAAATGCTTTAACCAACTTATTTCACTTACGATTTCTCTTTTGATGTATGCATAAATGTACTATATGATAAAAAAATTCCTGTCTGATTAAATCTAAAAGGTATATTTCAATAAATATCGTTAACAACTCAAAAATAAAAAGGAAATGTAGTGTTATAGTTTAATTCACAGGTTTTTTTTCTTCTTCTAAGTTGTACAGAAATTTATGTTACTTTTTAAATTGATTATACCTTAGATTTGGTCTGAAATAAATAACAACTCCACTATTTAGGATTTTTTCCTAAGTAACAGAACATTTGTCCAATGGTGGCTTAAGCAGTCAGGGTATTTATCATGTTTTTAATAAGAAGTCCAGGGGCTCCTGGGTGGCTCAGTCAGTTAAGCGTCTGACTTTGGCTCAGGTCATAATCTCAGAGTTCGTGGGTTCAAGCTCCGTGTCGGGCTTTGTGCTGACAGCTTGCTCAGAGCCTGGAGCCTGTTTCAGATTCTGTGTCTCCCTCTCTCTCTGACCCTCCCCTGCTCACACTCTTTCTGTGTCTCTCTCTCAGAAACACATAAAACATTTTTAAAAATTAAAAAAAAAAAAAAAGAAGTCCAGCAGTGGAAGGATCTCCTGGCTGGTTTGGAAGCTTGAAAATGCTGTCAATGACCCAGACCTTGCTGCCCTTTCTCTCTGTCATCCCTGGTGTTTTGATCTTCATTTTCATGCCTGCAAAATGGCTGCTGTAGGCACCATAACTATATTCCTAACTAAGGTTCAGGTTTGCTTGTATCTCCTTGGAGAAGGTGTTTGATATGGGCAACCACAGTTTTAGAAGAGGCTGCAGAAGTGTCTAACAGGACTTTTCATCTTTTAGCAAAAACAGTTTTTCTTAAATTTATATGATTGCTACTCTTGCATTTTATTTTCCTTTATGAACTTTAGTATTTACTTGGATAGCTCTAGAAAAATGTCTGTTATCTTTTTTCTTGATCATCTTAAATTTATAAATCAACTGAGGGAAAAAAACATTAATTTTTTTTTAATTTTAGAGAGAGAGAGAGAGAAAGCATGGAGGAGAGAGGGGCAGGGGGAGGGAGAGAGAGAGAGAGAGGGAACCTGAACCTTAAGCAGGTTCTATGCTGGGCCTGGAGTCCGATGCAGGGCCTGATCCCATGACTTTGGGATCATGACCTCAGCCGAAATCAAGGGTCAGATGCTTAACCGACTGAGCCACTCGAGTACCCTGAGAAATGGCATCTTAATGACTGTCCTGTCTCAAGAGCAAAGGTTATCTTTCTCTTTGTTCAAGGCTTCTTTTGTCTTCGGAAACATTTCAAATTTTTCCTTACATAAGTTTCGCAAATTTCCTGTTCAGTTGGTTTCTGAAGTATTTTATATTCTACTTTCGCTTTGGAAATAGGGCTTTCTCCAATGTTATAACTTCAAACTGGTGATTGTTTGTGTATTGAAGGCTACTGATTCCTTTGTGTTAATTTCCCATTCTGCTTTATCACAGAATTGCTTTTCTGAGTCTATCTATCTGAATTTTATTTTAAAAATAAGGCTAAAGAATTCTTTCATTGCAAATTACTATATTTATATAATATTAGGAGTTAAAAAAACTTTTGGAAGATAGTCTCATGACAAAAACACAATTGCGCTTTAGGAAAAACCCATTTCCCCCACAGCCAAGTTCCTAAGAAACTTTTAGAACACTACCACATAGATGAACAATGGCACGGATAGTTTGGCTGTGAATATAAAAGACTTAAGAATTGTTTTTTGTCATTTAAAATATATGGCATATTTGCCAGTTCATTTAGGTATTCATATTCTTTTACAGTATGAATTTAGTGCTATCCCTTTGAATGATTTTTAACTATAGTTTTGCTACATGATTAGAATTACACTTAGAATTTGATACATTTTCCTTTAAGGAACGACTTTGCCATTTCCAAGGATACACTGAATGCTCTGTGCACCTAAACTTTTTCTCAGTCTGTCAGTGTCTCTCTAATCTTTGCAATCAAATAAACTGGGTAATCACTTTGCTAAGGCAGCAGCACTTGTTTAGTGCACAATAAATGGTAATCCAGAAGTTTTTAGATTTATTTTCTTCACAGACTGGTAAGATGTAATTTTCCTCAACTCAGCGTATTGATTTTATGGTCCCTATCATAAAAGTCCCAGGCCTGGGAAGCCACTATTCAGTCCCCATGAATACTCCACAGAGTACCAACAAACTTCACACGAAGATACCCTGCAATTTTCTTCAGAAGCACATTTTAGTGTTTAATAACCCATAGGGTTCTCAGAAATTTCTTCTTATATCCATACTAAATTACCAGTGGTGCAGAGGTTTTGAGTTTCGATCCTAAATCACTGGAATGAATTCCCTTTTCTAAGGAAACAGACATCCACAGAGGATCCTGAAGAAGGGCTGTCTGTGTCCAATAAATGGAAAACATTATCTTTTTGGCCTGGGGCAAGAGATTTTCAATCAAGTGCCCAGCTCCAGAAGAGTCTGCGCCGCACAAGCTGGGCAACCGTCATCAAATGATCTTAGACATAACCCTCTTGGACCCTCATGAGAAATACTCACACCAGGTCGGAAACTGGCGGCACAAAAAGAGCTCTGACACGGAGCCAGGCAGGTGGCAGCCGCACAGGCAGGGCGGTGGTCTGCGCGGGACACACTCCAGCCCGACTCGGGGGGCACGCCTGTCTGGGCCGGTGAGGACCAGCTGTGCCACCTGAGCTGAGACGCCCTTACCGGCTGGGCTGATTCCTCCCGTCCTCCGGGAAGTCATTTCCAGGCAGGACCTCCTTTTCTTTTTTGGTTTGGGTTTTTTTTTTGCTTTTTCTGGTTTGCCTGGTGCTTGACCTTGACATGCATGATGGTCTCTGTGGATGGTCACATGTTTATAGGACCAGGCAGAGGCTCTCCTGACTGGATGGCATGGTGGTTCAGGGACGGATGTCGCTCCTCGGACGAAGGGGCAGGAGTGATGGACGACACGCCGGACAGCGGCCGGGAGAGCCTTCTGCACACGCGGCACACTACTCGTGAGCAGTAAGCAAACCCACTAGGAGCTTTAGTTTGTTTTTCTTTTAGCCGCTGTACACCCAGCCTCTCCTGGCCAACACAATTTTGAATCACAATTTGAAAGTGTTACATTCTGCTTTTCTAATTTAGCATTAGCATTTCTCACATTGTGCAATATTTAAAAACAATTACCCTTTCAAAACTGATGTAATAAGCCCTTAAGGAGGGGCGCCTGGGTGGTTCAGTGGGTTGAGCGGCCGACTTCAGCTCAGGTTATGATCTCTCGGTTCGTGGGTTCGAGCCCCATGTCCGGCTCTGTGCTGACAGCTCAGCCTGGCGCCTGCTTCAGATTCTGTGTCTCCCCCTCTCTCTGCCCTTTGCCCACTCGTGCTCGGTCTCTTTGTGTCTCTCAAAAATCAACATTAAAAAGTAAAAAAAAAAAAAAAAGGCTCAAGGAGACGCATCTTCATTTACTTAACTAATCCTTTATGATCAATTATTTAGACCCCCCTTTTAATATAAATAATGTTGAAAGTTGAAGATGGATTAATATAATTTTTCGGATTAATTTCCAAGAGTCTACTACTGATTTCTTTATCAAATTATAAATTAATATACGTCTTCTTAGTCTCCAACCATGCAAAAGGTTTATAATGGACCGCATTTTATAACGGACCACACTGAGGCCAATACACCGACTGCACAGCAGATGATCTTGGCAATGGTTGTGAGTGTGTCATTGAAGAGAACACCAGAGACAGGTCTACACGACGCCTGTGCCCCAGTCCACCTCGGACCGAGTCACTAGCCTTGCTTCCCGGCCAGAGAGGCCCCGGCGAGTCCTGCTGTCCGGGGCATGGCCTCGCTGTCGCCGCCGCAGCAGCCGTCGCAGACTGCAGACCCCGGCGGGCTCCGCGGCTCCAAACCCGGCTGCACCCCTGCTGGGGGCAGAAGCGCCCTGGGGTGGAGACTATGAAGGGTCTGGTCGGGCAGGTGGCGAGAGCGCACCACCCCGGGAGGGCTCGGCCAGCCGGGGACGGAAGTGTGGACACGGTCCCCACTGTCGCCCAGCAGCTAGAGTCGGGGTCGCCGCCGCTCCCTGTCTAGTCCCTCGGAGGCCCTCGAGCAGGGACAAAGTCAGCCTAGGGCCAGGCGCCGCTACGCAGTGACGCCCCCTCCCGTTCACCCTCCCTGTTAGACCCAGGTCGCAGGGTCCTCGCCGACCAGAGACCACCGGGGAGCCCGAGGCACGCATGCAGGGGCCCAGGGCTTCGTCCCGGGCGCGAGCTCGGGCCCCCAGACCTCACCAGCGCGCGGGTCCGGGCTGGGAGCCCCGAGCAAGGGCAGAGCAGGGTTTCTGTGGGGTGTGTGACGGGGGAGGTACAGAAGTTGTGACCTGGGAACAGTGATCCAGTCATACTCACACAACATCATTGACAGCGGGTTTGACCACACACATTGTCTAGACCATTAATTTTGGCGGGATCCAATTACGACGTTTAGAGCGCCTTTAAATTCAACCAATCGCAGAGCGAGCCTGGGGTCTTGTTCGGCGACTAACGGGTGAACTTTAACACTAGGTACCAGGGTCCTGTCTATAGGGTCTATCTCCAGGCCTCTCCCTCAGTAATGTGGAGGGTGGTCGGCCGTCCCTGACTGGGTGCTGCGAGGGTGGTTCCCCTGCCTTGGGCAACGCGTGTCTGCCGGACAGTTTCGGGGGAGCTGGAACTCAGCGGGCTCAGAGGGGAACTTGGCCTGTCGTGGAGTCAGCTTGGTTTAGACGTTTAGACCTGCGGCCTCACACCTCCTTCCCGCCTCCCTGCATCTTCCCCTTCATTCTTGTTTGCCTGGTTGAGCAACTTTCAAAACATGTTCAAGCATGAAGTTCTGCCTCCAATTTTGTTTAGAAACACAAAGGGGGCCTAGAAGGGAACCTAGGCCATGAGGAGGCCATTACTTGAAAGGACACTGGAAAAAATGAGAGGAAAAAAGTTAAGTTGCTCTTTGTATTAGCATTTTGATATTATTCTCGCTAGTTTAACATGGCTAAACACATTGCAAAGGAGATAGAAATTCTTACGTCACACTCATATTAACCTATGTATATGCCAAAAAGCTTTGGGGTCTGTACAGCTAGGCTAATGGAGGGGAGGGGGCTTTTTAACATTCTGTAAGCACTAGGGATATACTTTGTGCATATAAACAGGACACCTTGAGCAGAAGAAACAAGGAGAGAAATATAACCTGGGAGATGGAAGGGAGGAAGGAAGGGGGGAAGGGAGGAAGGAAAAAGGAAGAAGGGAAGGAAAGGGAAAAAGAGTAGCTTATGTGAAGATTTACAAGTGAGAAGATCTTGGGGCTCTGAGGAAAAAAAATCAGTAAACCTGGAGCCTAGATTTCGTAAAGACAGGAGATAAAGCTGGAGTGATGGGCAGGAGGGGCGCCTGGGTGGCTCAGTTGGTTGAGTGGAGTGATGGGCAGGAGTAAAACAATAGATCCAAACGACGTAACATTAGGATACTTTAAGAACAAAAGAAAGCTACTACCCATTCTACTACAAGGCTTCCAAACCGGCACCAGCATCCCCTGGGGGGCTCTTCAGGCTGACAGATTCCTGAGCCCCGTCTCAGTCCAGCTGAAAGCAGACTGTCCGGGCGGACGGAGGGCTCAAATAACTGAATTTAATAGGGTATGTGAGGAATTTTCATGGTCCTGTTTCTCATCTGCCTGCAGATAGATATTTGCTCTGGTTCTTTGGGAATGGATCCCAGTATCAACCTCCTTCTGCGCAATTTCCTGAATGCCCTCAGTCTTGCTACTGTAAATTGTCTCCAGTCATTAAGAGTTTCACGCCGAACACAGTAAAGGGAAGGGAAGGCAGAAGCGCTTGGAACAGAGAACTCAGCCCAGGTCTTACTCTGATTGCCGTGGCCCTGATGGCCCTCACGTGCATCACTAATGTTAACAGTCGGCTTTATGCAGACCTCTCCAGGGCTGGGGGGGACCCAGCTACTACGGGATCTGAAAGTAGAATGTTTAGGCAGCCTGACCTGTGACCAAACTCTGCCATTCTCCTTGTTCTTAAAGCTACAGAGGCTGATTTTAGACCTTCCAAAGTAGGAACATTATCTACCTCCTTCACACAGGACTCATTCATTTTTCCTGCTCGTACATTTCCTGCTCATAAAATAAAAAATATTTTATTATTTTATTTTTTCATACGTAATTTTTAAGTCCAGAGTGTATGTGCACTTTTGTTATTTTTAAGATTACTTTAATGAAAAAAAATGACTTAGTGCTTAAATAGTTCAAGAATTAAATACTTTGGAAATCTCGTAGCTTTATGGCTAATATTCTTGCTTTTAACACAGGCTAACCCCCCATGTGACATATCGAAAACGCTACAGCAGGTACACCTGGGTTATAGGATGAAAACGGCAGCAGTTACACTTGTAAAGCACTGACGAGGCCACACAGTTCACTCCTTCCTCCTGCCAACTCATAAATAAAAGCAGTAGCTCAAAAGAGTACCAGTATTGTGCACAAATCCCATGTACGCATGTTAAAATTCTATTTTAAAATGTAGCTAGCCTAGGTAAGGGGTGCCTGGGTGGCTCAGTCAGCTAAGCGTCCGACTTTGGTTCAGGTCATGATCTCACTGTCAGTGAGTTCAAGCTCCGCATCAGGCTCTGCGCTGATGGCTCAGAGCCTGGATGGAGCCTGCTTTGGATTCTGTGTCCCTGTGTCTCTCTGCTCCTCTCCCTGCTCACACTCTGTCTCTCTCCCTCTCTGTCTCAAAAAAAAAAAGTTAAAAAATAAAATGTAGCTAGGTAAAGATATTTTAAAGTTCCAGAATTGGAACTTTAAATTGGAACTTCCAATTTTGGAACTTTAAAATATCTTTTCATGGTTCTCCCCACTTGTGTATAGAACTGAAATGCCATAAAACTTGAACACTCTTGTGATAATAACACTGAAGAGCCAAAAATTAAGTCCTCCATTAAGAGAAACCTCGAGCTGCACGTAGCCCCAGTCCCAGGAAAAGCCTCAGACTGTTCAAGGCTAAAGCCATCCTCGGACGGCCCTCAGATCAGCTAATCAAAAAAACATTCCAATGGTCTGAGTCAAGGCAGGGAACTGCAGATACAAACTAGCCAATTTCTCACTGCTTGTCTAAACCCCGCGTGGGCCCTTTGAACTCACCTCACAATTGGTCATTTTCAAAGGATTCTCAAGAGTCATGATTGGGTCCCACCAAAAGTAATGAACACCTCACAGATACTGAATGGTCGAAGCTGTAATTGTAATTGGTGCTTACGTGATGATGCTACGTGTACTGTAACACCCCCATCCCTTACTCCTTAAAAACCCTGTTCGCTATTGTTCTTGGCTTCACCTTGCTGCCATGACACCGGCAGGCTGGTGAGCCCCTGCTTGAGCTTGTCATAAAGACCCTTTTGTACTTGCATCGGTGCTGGCTCCTTGGAGGTCTCTGGGACTCATGATTCGGGCACAACAACATCACATTGGGGCAGCTACGAATGTAGTGCATAATACATTGTACTGATTATTTGCTCTTTATATCAACTGTCCTGTTTTTAAAAAACTTTTTGATCTTTATTTATATTTGAGAGAGAGAGACAGTATGTGATAGGAGAGGGACAGAGAGAGGGTCTCAGCTCACATGTTTTCTTTATTTGATGTTCAGAGGATTCCATCAAGACTCAGTTCAAGCACTGTGTTGCTCCAGAAGCCACTATAGGGCTTCCCCTTCAGGCTCTTTGCTAAATGCAGGCGTAAGTACATTCTGCATAATTTGTCTCTTTTTTTTATGATTATTTATTGCATGGACACCATCCCTTGACCATGAAATCATGACTTGAGATGAAATCAAGAGCCAGTTGCTTAACCTACTGAGCTACCCAGGCAACCCCATAATCTGCCTCTTAACCGTCCAAACCAAACTCTATATCAAGATGAAGCACCCTTTCTAGTTTTCACTTACATTCTATCTGTTGAAATAATTTCTTAGTATTAACGACATCAAATTAAAACTGAAGCATCATTTGCTCCTAACTATTCATTTCTACAAAATTGAGGGTGTGGTTTCTTGACTCCTTCATTAATTTTCACAATGCCATTTCCTCAAAAACAAGATCTTAAATATTGATTGAATGGGAGAATGTTCAGTATAACAACTGAACATTAAAAGTAGTTTTGTCATATATGACAGACTAATATTTTGTCAAATGACAGAGAATGAAACAGAGGAATAATACATGATGGCTACACTTAACCACTCTTATTTAACACAGTCGTGGAAGATCCAGCCAGTATAAGACAAGAAAAGATCCGAGATGAAGATATAAAACTGTGCATATTTGCATATGATTTGAAGGTCTATGTAAAAAAAAAAAAATCTCAAGTCCTCTGGGTAAAAATTCCTAGAAATTATAGGCAACTTCAGTAAGACCAAGGATACAAAATAAACATGCAAAAATCCATTGTATTTCTCTGTGTTAGCAATGAACACATAGATAATGAAATTAAATACAGATTTCATTTACAACCTCTCCCCAAAACAAAAGACTCATGTTAAATCTAATGACTCCTGTACAGGACTTTATAAAACAGTGTTGAAAGAAATCAGAGGAGATCTAAATAAATACACATTGTGTTCATGGATTGGAAGACTCAACACAGTAAGGATGTCGATTCTCCTCACGTTGATATAGATATGCATTGCAATTCCCACTGAATCTGAGCAGGAATTTTTTTTCTTTAGTTACAGACAAAATTATTCTAAGATTTACATGTAAACATATGGGTCCTAAAACAATCTTGAGGAAGAATATGGTAGGAGGAATCATCTGATTTCAACAGTTACATAGATCGCTACAATAACCATGAGTGTGGTGTTGGCAGAGGGACACCCATCGATCAGTGGAACCAAGCAGATGACACAGGCACACAGATCAACGGAACAAAGTAAAGAATCCAGAAACAGACACATACAAATATGCCCAATAGAGTTTTGACTAAGGTGTGAAAGCAATTACATGGAGGCAGGGCAATCTTTCCACAAATTGTTCTGAGCAACTGGGTAACCATAGGCAACCCGAAACCAAAACCAAAGCCAAAAAACAAAAAATCCCCAACAAAAACAATAAACTTCAAATTATATTTCAGATCAGTGGAAAGGATATGGATATATAAAGACATTGTTTAAAGCTATGAAACTTATTTATTTAAAAAAATTTTTAATGTTTACTTAGTTTTGAGACAGAGAGAGACAGAGTGCGAACAAGGGAGGAGTGAGAGAGAGGGAGACCCAGAATCTGAAGCAGTTCCAGGCTCTGAGCTGGAACCCCCATGCGGGGCTCGAACCCATGAACCACAAGATCATGACCTGAGCCGAAGTCAGATGCTTAACCCACTGAGCCACCCAGGCGTCCCATAAAGCTACGAAACTTTTAGACAAGAGCTTTAGAGAAAAAATTTTAGGAGATAGGGCTTGGTCAAGACTTCTTAGACAGGAGAAGCATCACTCATAAAATAAAGAATTGGTGGAAGTCATTAAAAGGAAACAGCTTTGAAGACAGTGAAAAGACAAGCTACATGTGGAGAGACAACATTTGCAGACCATACATCTCACAAAGGATGAATATCTAGAATATACACAGAACTCTAAAAATTCAAAAGTAAAAACAAAACCAACAATCCAGTTATAAAAGGATCAGAACAACTTAAGACATGTTTCTCAAAACAGGATATAAAATGGCAGATATGCACGAAACGATGTCCAATGTTATTAATCATTCAGGAAATGTAAATTAAAACCACAAGGTGGTATAGCTATGCATCTATCAGAATCATTCAAATGACAGAGTGACAATGCCGTTGAGGATGCAGAGAATCTGGATTACTTATGGAGTGTATTTTGCCTTGGAAGCAAGGTAAAATAGTATGCTTACTCTGGGAAAGCTTTTGATTGTTTCTTAAAATACCAAACATGGAAGTACAACCTGCTGACTCAGCCATTACGCTTCTGAGCATTTATCCTGGGGAAGGAAAAACCTATGATCACACAAAAGCCTGTACACAAATGCTTATAGGAGCTTTATTTGGAATATCCCCAACTGGGAACAAGCCAGGTGTCCTTCAGCTGATGAATGGTTAAACAAATGGGTGTGTATGGAATACTACTCAGCAATAAAAAAGAATGAACTACTGGTACATGCAAAACCTAATGAATCTCTAGAAAATTATGCAGAGTGAAAAGTCATTCCTAAATGGGTATATAATGTAGATTCCACTTATATAATATTCCTTTTATTAATATTATTATTGATAATCAAAATCTACCGTTTTAAAGTGTGCTATTCAATAGTTACAGGATATTCAGAAAGTTCTGCAAATACCACCAAAATCCGAGTTCATAATACTTTTATCACTCCAGATAGAAACTCCATACCCATTAGCAGACACTCTTATTCTCTCCTCCAAGGTCCTGAATGAATCTGCTTTCTATCTTTATGGCTTTGCCTCTCCGGGACAGGTCATACAAGCTGAATCATGTAATAGGTCTTTTGCGAATGGGATTCTTTCACTTACCATAATGCTTTCAAGGTTCATCCATATTGTAACATGCATCAATACTTCATGTATTTATATTGTCAAATAATACTACATCATACGAATATACTCCTCCATTTTCTTTATCCATGCATTGGTTGATGGACATTTGGGTTGTTTCCACTTTTTGGGTACTATGAATAAGTGCTATGAATATTTGCATACCAGTTTTTGTGAGGATGTATGCTTTTATTTCCCTTGGGCATATATGACCAAGACTGAACTTGCTTGTTCATATGGTGACTATACACTTCACTTTGCGAGGGACTGCCAACCTGTTTTCCAGAGTGGCCGCACTATTTTTTTTTTTAATGTTTTTATTTATCTCTAGGAGAGAGAGCGACAGCGGAGGGTCAGAAGAGAGGGTCAGAGAGAGAGGGAATCACAGACTCTGAAACAGGCTCCAGGCTCTGAGCTGGCAGTCAGCACAGAGCCCGACGCGGGGCTCGAACCCATGAACCACAAGATCATGACCCAAGCGAAAGTTGGACACTTAACCGACTAAGCCACCCAGGCGCCCCAGGCTGCACTATTTTGTAATACAACCAACAATATGTTAGGATTCCTGTTTCTTTATGCCCTCACTAATAATTGTTATTATCTTCTCATTATAGCCACCCTAGTGGATGTGAAACGTATCTCACTGTGACCTTACTATGGATTTAACTGATGGCTAATGATGTTGAGCATTGTTTCATGTGCTTGCTGGCCATTTGTAAATCTTCCTGGGAGAAATATCAATCATAAACTTTGCCATTTTAATTGGGTTGTCTTTTTATTATTGAGTTGATATACTGTGGATACCAGAATCATATCAGATACATGATTTGCAAATGTATTTTTCCTATTTTGTGGGTTATATTGTCACTTTATGCTATGATTTGGAGCACAAAGTTTCCTAATTTTGATGAAATCCAACTTATCTATTTTTCCCTTTGCTGATTGTGCTTTTGATCTCATAGTTAACTAATCCAGGTGAGTTCGGTGCAAGAAAAGGGTCCAACTTTATCATTTACTTACGTGGATATCTAGTTTTCTAGGCTCTTTTGTTGAAAAGGCTATTCTTTCTCCATTAATCATCTCAGCATGCTTGTCAAAAATGAAATATCATTTGTGAAATGACAGAATCATTGAGATGGAAAAGAGTTTAGTGGTTGCTAGGGGTTTAGGAGATGGTGGAGACAGGAGGGAAGTTTGAGATATTTTTATAAGATTATAAGACATGTAACTGAATATGAACCTTAATGTAGAACATAGGCCATAAAAGATAAAAATAATAAGGAAGAAGATGCTGAAGTTGAGCCTATTTATTTTTTCCCTAAGGAAGAAAGAGGACAGAGGGAAAATTACCTTCTGAAGTGCTCTCCATCCAATAATTACAATGTGCTTGCTAAAGAGAAAATGATCAATTTGTAAGAAGAGAAAGATAACTGTGTGGAATGTTTGGAGAGATTGGCCCAGAATCCGTATGGGAGCGAGGGAGATCTGAGGTGCCCTAGACTGACATGAACTTGGCATAGTGAGCCAAGGATGGGAAAGAGTTATCGTCAGGACCTTAAAGTCTTGGCATGAGCAAACAGCAAATGCCCAGAAGGGAGAAGGGTGTGTAAGTGGCTGCCAGTCCACAGATAACAAAGGAGTATTACTTCAACTTCCAACCTGAGGTCCTGGCATCACAGAAAGCCACACAACACGGCCACAATTCTGGCAACATTGATGGGGCAAGACTTTAAGATTAAGCTTCAATCACCCAACAGAATGAGTTCTCTTAAATGCAAATTATGTTGCTGGAGAAAAGGCAGGAAAAAGTTTTTGTAGCATACATGAGTTTGTAGATTGAGACTTTTACTTGCATTGAGTTTTTAAGTTAACAGTAACAGAATTACAATTTAAAAGCACATGTTTTTTCTTTTAATTCAAACAATTTTCAACAGAATATCTGAAAATCTCGATACTGAGTCTTCTTACAGGCATCCTATTTTTTTTAACTCCTCTAGACAGATCTGCATGATTATGATTAAAACACTAACTTTTCCAAGGCTTCACATTGTATTTGAGACAGAGTCATTTCTAGTTGTTTTCCTGGACCTCAAATTTTGATAAGTATAGTTACTGTCGTATTTTATGTACTTAAAAACAATTTAAATGAAGAAAAGTTATTTAGAATTAATAGCACTTTTTCCCACTAAAGATTATTTCATCAAACTGACAAGTAGTTTCCTGTTAAGCTTATGATATGAAAATATTAATTTTTTTTTAGCCAGAGAGGCATTAAGAGATATGTAATGTATTCATTATATATATATGGTCTGGAAGTGTTGGATTACAATATTGTGCCCCTGAAACTAATGTTATACTGTATGTTACCAGCTGGAATTTAAATAAAAACTTTACAAAAATCATTATATTTTGGGGTACCTGGGTGGCTCAGTCAGTTGAGTGTCCCACTTCGGCTCAGGTCATGATCTCGTGGTTTGTGGGTTCAAGTCCTGCATCGGGCTCTGTGCTGACAGCTCAGAGCCTGGACCTGCTTCGGATCCTGTGTCTCCCTCTCTCTGTGCCCTTCCTCTGTTTCAGCTCTGTCTCTATCAAAAATAAATAAACATTAAAATGTTTTTAAATCATTATATTTTAATCCGAACTATCATTACGTTTAACTTCACGGATTTTCAATATTGAGTAAACAGAAATTCCTACCATAACAGTTTATGCCATGAGAGTGTCTTCACAATGGGAAGTCACTTTCACCCCTCTCCTGGTTTTGGATAGGAGAAATATTTTAGGATCTTAAAAGACTCCTCTTTTTTTTTTTTTTCCTAAAAAGAGGCAAGAAAAAAAGAGCAACAGCCAGCTGCGTCAACAGCTACCTTGATCTCTTGACAACTCTGTGATCAGTTTCTGCTTGCGGCAGGGATTTCCGATGAGCAGTTGATCTCACCCCTATCCTGCCAAATTCACTCTCTTACATTCACTGCCGACTGAAAAATGCTTGTCAGAAATGGCCTCATACCCAAGATCCCTTCATTCTGGCCCCTCAAGTCCACTCTTCTGGCTGTTTCAAAAGGTCCCTCCAACTCTGGTAGATAATCTATTTTCAACTGACTGGCTGGACACTGGACAATCTGATATTTGTCCCTACCTGGTCCCCAGTGGTCAGTGTGCCTTCTGAACCTACAGTTCCCATCCTGGGAACTCCCAGGGGGTGTCTCTCTCTTGCTTGCTCAAGCCACACTTCTGCTTCTCTGGTCCTAGCCCAGTACCCTGTCCCTTGTCAGTATTATCAGGCAGAATTTGGGCACCTTTATTAGGTATAGTTTAATCAAGTATTCATATATTAGGATGTTATGATAATAACAAACTCTCAATTATTTTCTAGATTTCTCACGTCTGAATGAACCAAAATAACACATAAACAAAAGCATGTAACATTTGGGTCAATTAATTAAAAGATACTTTTTGAATGAAGAGTTGATTTGCTTTGCAATTATACTAATAATTCTTGCTAACATATCAGACATGACTGGGCTATAAAATATTTAGTCTAGTTATGTAGGTGATTTTAATAAATAAACTGGATCAGCAGCATATTAAACTAACCATGTATTTGGAGGTCAGTTATTAAGGGTCAGTGGATAGAGTTCAGAAGATACTGCTAAAAATTTCTTAAAAGATGATGTCAAATATTATGTGAGTTAATCAGTTTATAAACATTTACCAGGTACCCATTGTATAAAATTCACTACCCTGTAAGTGAACAGACGCGGATTCTACCTTCACTGATTCACAGTCCATTTAGAGGTTGGCAGACCAACTGGCAGGCAGTTTTTATGAATAAAGTTTTATTGAAACACAGCTACACCTCCTGATTTACATATTGCCTATGGCTGCTTTCATGCTATGATGACAGAGCTGAACGGTTGTGACAGACTACATGACCTGCAAAGTCTAAAAGATTTACAGAAATATCTCATCTTTAGGAAAAGTTTTCCGACTTCCGGTTTACTATAATTCACAAGTATAATAGCAATTTTGCAGGTATATCATTAGAGGAATTGAGAAGAAAATAAGAGGCATTTGAGCATTAAGAAAGAGGCCTATTCTAGATTAGACACTTAACAATATTGTTGAATACATTGAAGCTGTCATTTGATTTGAACCTTGAAATATCTGAATTTGTGAAATGGATTTATACTGGCAATCCAGTCAAGTGGAACATGCAAACGATATGTGAAAATGTCTTCCTCTGTGGTCCCTCTACATCCTACTTACCTGCAGTCACTCCCATATTCCATCCACCAAGACTTCTTACTCTTCTCAGTGCTGCTACTCTGTTGCCTGGCTCACACGCATTGATTTTAAGGAATGTATCTTCTCATTCTCTTATCATTGTCTACCTATGGAATCCTACCGCTCCTTCAAAATTCACATAAAATATTCTTCTATTCCAATAAAGTCTTTTCTCTTTGTCCTCATTTTTGGAAGCACTTTCTCTGACAGTTTTCTTCTCTAAACTTTATCCACACTTTTCTTGTAACATTCACACCCATACATTATTCTTGTATATGTAGACTGCTTGACTATAAGTTTCTAGGGGGGCAAAATTTATGGTTTGCTTATTTTAGTCCCTCTCAATAGTTAGTAACAACTGATTAGTAAGAATGTAATGAATGATAACTATCTTGCCACCTCCTTTTATTAACCCTCTTCAGAACATGTATTGTTTTCTGGTATTTTCTTATTGATTTTTTTTTAAGTAGGCTTCACACTCAGCACAGAGCCCAACGTGGGGCTTGAACTCATGACCCTGAGATCAACACCTGAGCTGAGATCAAGAGTTGGATGCTTAACCGACTTAGCCACTAGCCACGCCTCTCACTGATTGTTTTGCTTAAGGGCTGTGTCCCATCATCAGAATATGGAGATGATTTGAGTAGGGAGCTAGTCTGTCTTTTTCATTGCCATGTCCCACTGCCTAGCACATCCTAAGTGCTCAATTAAAATGTGTTAAGTGAATTATCAGCTGAATGAGTGAATTAAACCCTAAACCTGCAGTTTCAGGAAGTGCTGGTAGTGGCTTCATACACTAAAATACATTGGTTTGATGTTTATTTTTTTTTATTATTATTTTTTAATGTTTTATTTATTTTTAGGAGAGAGAGAGAGACAGCGTGAGCAGGGGAGGGTCAGAGAGAGAGGGAGTCACAGACTCTGAAACAGGCTCCAGGCTCTGAGCTGGCAGTCAGCACAGAGCCCGAGCGGGGCTCGAACCCACGAACCGCGAGATCATGACCTGAGCGAAAGTCGGATGCTTAACCGACTAAGCCACCCAGGCGCCCCGGTTTGACGTTCAATAATAATTGTAATAAATAAGGGTCTCAAATTATCTGAGCTACCATTCTTGTATTTACAGGTTCCTAAACAATTATACGGGAAATATGATAATATGCAAATTTAAAGCCATTAATTCTTCAAATATGAATGCTAATTTATCTGTAGAAAGATACAGCATTCTTCAAGACTACATTATAAAATGTTATAAAATATTTATAAAATAATATATAATATATTATAAAATATGGGCATTTTTAAAGGTTTTGTACTGATGCTGAAGTTCAGGAGATTGGAAAACTCGATAATTACCTATTAATGCTTCCTACTGCCTTATAAATTCTAACAGGACAATTACTAATATGTTCCATTATTATTCTTAAGGAGGCATGATGGACAAGAAATTACTAGGCAATTATTCTTCTCTGGTCTGGTTAGAAGGTACCAGGCAGATAAAGGGATCATTTAATGATGTAAGAAAAGCCACCCATTTACTGAAAAACTCTGACAGACTTTTATCATGACCCTGAAAATAGAAAAAGGCACTTTAAATGGAAAAATGCAACGACTGCACACTATTGATATGGCTGCAGAGATGACAAAGTGATTTCTCGTAAGTCATTAGTTATAAAGGCTCAGGAAAAACAGAAGTTTCTACTTAAAATTTTCTCTTTATTGCTTTCTCATTTTCTTTGACTTGCTAAATTCACATTGAAATCATATCCATATGTTCTCAATTTAAAGTACAACCATATTTCTAATCTCACCCATTTCCCAGCTAGGAAAATGACTCCCCATCATTTTTAGTGCTTCCTTTTATGTTTGTGTTTTGTAGAGAGTGCACACACTTAGAATGTGTGCTGAGCAGAAACGCTTAAAATGGCAAGACACATTTCACACTTTGCACTGGCAAGTGGAACGATGGAGTTCTCAGAGTCTAATCTCAGACAGACCTGGGCTTGAATCCTGGCTCAGACAACACTTACCGTGTGTGCTTGAGCAATTTATTCCAACGCTCGTCACCAGTTTTAAAGGGCTCTGGGGGATGGAATAAGATAACGCATCGAGCTGCCCACAGCACTCCATGTGCCTTGTGGTGCACCAAGCGTTTTCAATGTGCCGTCTCCTCGCAAGAGCCTCAGACGGTCCGTATTACTCCTCTCCCCGCTCTCAGATGAGGAAACGGATGCACAGAAGAGGGACTGAAGCACAGTAAGATCTGAAGAAATATTATTATTTGTGTTGGTAGATATGAAGGACTTCTATGTATCAGTTGGCTGAAAATATGCTAACACGGAGTCAACCAAACTTAGGTGAACTGTGTGCTAGGTTGAACAATTTACACGGTTTTCTGAATTAATCCTCACATCATCTCTTCAGCTCAACTGTTCCTCCCATTCTACAAATGCGTAAATTAAGGTTTAAAAGGTACTAGGGCTACAAGACAAGAAAGGCCAAGATACAAACCCAGAAGCTGATTTCAAAGACTGTAAAAGTGATCTGTGTTTCTACGAGCTCCGGCCCTTTACCTAATATCCAGGCCGTTAAATAAGTAAAGAAAATGGCTTTGACAAAGAGGTAGGCTGTGGAGTAAGAAGGAAAAGAGTGTCCAGAGTGACTTTAATTCAGTTGAGTGTGCACTTATTAATCTAATTCTACTGCGCCAAGTACTTGGGGGATACAAGGTGATATGATAGTTAACTGACTCTAAGAGGCCATGGTTTGTAATATGGATCATTACTTTCTTGTCCATTACGGAAGGAGTGCCCAGGGTGAGGGACGAGTAATAGCAGACCCCACATTAGGCTGAGACAAGGGCCATACACTTGGTGTAAGAATGAACCAGAAAGAAATCTGACCAGCAGAAAGGTACAAGGTAAGTTGTGTGTTTCAATCTCGCCATTGCATGAGGGAGGGAAAAAAATCTCACCTGAAAGATGTAAAGGCAGTGCTCACTCATCTTTGTGGTCTAAATATGCAGCACAAATTTAATCTAAAGTGGTTTTGGAGCGGTAGTTTCTGACAGAAGCAAATTCAAATACTCTCTACAAGAACATGGTGCAATTCAAACCGACGATGATTTGAAATTGCCACTGATTGTAAAATGCATTCTGATTTCAGAGAGGTTAAAATGTGCAAAACTGCATCTTAGAACAGATGAAAGAGGATGTGAACTGCGCTTTCTCCTTTAAAAGCGCTTAGAGACATCTGATCTCATTATGATTAATGAGCTAAAACACAACAACATAAGTTATTATATTAAAGTGCAAAATGAGTATTGCAGATGTGTAGGGAAATTCGAACTTGACAAACTTCCGGGAAGAACAGTAAATGGGAAGTCTTCATGGGAAGGTGGGACTCCGTCTGGACATTAATACCTGGGTTGGGTTTAGATGGGAATGGAAGGAGGGGGGACATAGGAAATAGGTGTGAGGTTAGATGAGACAATTTTTAGATTGTGGGAGTAGAGTCCAGGTGGAATGGAGAGCCTGTGTTGGGCAGGTAAGTATAGAAAGATATTATAGAAGATGTCACAGAAGACTTCTAAGAGAAGGCCAAGGTAAGGAATTAGAAATGGAAATGATAATTCACTTGTTCACTTAGCCACCCAATCAGTCAGCTGCCCAACCAACCAACAAGTGTTAAGCGACTGCTACACGCCAGGGATGGTGCTAGGGACTGAGTATAAAATGATAAATGAGGGGCGCCTGGGTGGCTTAGTCGGTTAAGCGTCCAACTTTCACTTAGGTCACGATCTCGTGGTTCGTGGGTTCGAGCCCCGCGTCGGGCTCTGTGCTGACTGCCAGCTCAGAGCCTGGAGCCTGTTTCAGTCTGTGACTCCCTCTCTCTCTGACCCTCCCCTGCTCACGCTGTCTCTCTCTCTCTCCTAGAAATAAATAAAAATATTAAGAAAAAATAAAATGATAAATGTTATAATATCTCATCTTGTAAATTATAATTATTTAGTGGAACAGCCAGGTAAACAACTGGGATTACACCACAGTATGTCCTATCATATTAGCTGCAATTTATTGAGCAGCTAGTATTTCCCCAAGCATTAGATAGGTAATGTATATGTTATATGTTCTATATTAAAAGCAAAAATAGGGGTGCCAGGGCTGCCCAGCTGGTTAAGCATCTGACTTTGGCTCAGGTCATGATCCTATAGTTTGTGGGTTTGAGCCCCATGTCAGGCTCTGTGCTGACAGCTCAGAGCCTGGAATCTGCTTGGCATTCTGTGTCTTTCTCTCTCTCTCTGCCCCTCTCTTACTCACGCTCTGTGTCTCTCTCAAAAATAAACATTAAAAAATTTAAAAAATATATACTTATTTTAGAGATGAGGAAACAGAGGCTCAGAGAGATAGAGATTTCTTTATACCTCTCTTTACACCTAATTAAAAACGGATTCTATTACTTATGATATACTCTTGATTTCACAAATTATGGATAGCCACAATCATAAAATAATGAAAATTCTGAAGGACAATTTTGCAATGTCTTTAAAATAACCAAATAATTTGTATCTTGGATTAAGAAAATTGACTGAGTGATGGTGTTCTAAGTTCACTAACATACCTCAATTCTAAATAAACTCTGGGGTGAAGCTGGCAGAAGTTGTTTTGGAAATTTAGCCGAGGTGTGGCAAACCAAGGACTTAACCTAGTCTCTCTAGTAAATCATTAACAGGTATCATGAGTTTTATTAAATTACAGCCACATGGAAGAACCACACTGAACCCATTTCAGGGAAGCTGTGGTATGGATCCCAAGTCCTTCCTAGTACCGTGTGTGCACTGTACTCGAGCTGTTTTAGAAGGGAGTTGGAGTGGACAGTGAATAGAAACTGCCTTACTCAGCTTTGAACTGAACCAGGACATTTGGACGGGGCAAAATGCAATTATTTTAAGCAATTGTTTGAGAAGTCCGTGGAATAGACACTCTGATCACAAGATGATAGTTACGGACCCTCTGAAGTTAAAATCAGCAGCTGTTCAATGTATAGCCCAGAGGAGCATAACTTGTTGACACCATAGAAAACTTGTTAGCATTCACAGAAAACCTTTTTTTTTCTCCTTTAACTCATACAATTGCCCCTTCCTCTTCCTCATAAAAACCTTTGCTTTCACCCTGTAAGTGGGAACACTATTTGGGTATCTACCTAAATCTGTGCTCTCCAACTGACAAGTCTTCTTTAAAATTTGAGAGAGAGAGAGAGAGACAGAGACAGAGACAGAGACAGAGAGAGAATGAGCGGGGGAGGGGCTGAAATCAATGGACGGAGCCACCCAGGGGCCCCAACTTGCCATTCTTTCATCTCAAATAAATGTTCATTTGCCTCTCACTGTGGCTCTTTATTTTCAGGCCGATGCGTTCAAGGCAGAACTACACCTTCCCCTGCTGCTGGTGACACACGACCAGCTCTCGGCTGCCCTCAGCTCCCCAGGGCCGTCCTACGAAGGGAGCTGCCTCACCCAAGGTGCTGTCCCGTCCCAGGAGATCTAGTACCATGCCACAGTTCCCCATTGTCCATGTCATCTTCTCTGGAGGATAACTGATTTTATTTCAGCTTCTCCAAGGTGGGCAGAATAATGCTTCCTCCCCTTCCCTGGAGATATCCACATCCTAATCCCCTGAACCTGTGAATATCTTAGGCTCAATAGAAAAACGGAATTAAGGTTGCATATGGAACTGAGGTTGTTAATCAACTGACTTCAAGATAAGGAGACTATCCTGAATTATCTGAGTGAAACTAAAGTAATCATAAGGTCCTCAGAAGTAGCAGAAGGGAACAGGAGAGGAGACCAGAGTGAAAGATTCCACCTGCTATTGCTGGGTTTGCAGATGCAGGGAGGAGACAGGGGCCAAGGAGTGAGCGTGCTCTCCCGACGCTGGAAAAGCCAAGAAATAGATTCTCCCCTAGAGCTTCCAGAGAACTCATGGTGGAAGACATTTTTATTTTAGCCCAGTGAGACCTGTGTCAGACTTCTGTGGAACTGTAAGATAATAAATTCGTGTTGTTTTAAGCCACAAAGTTTGTGGGAATTTGTTATGGCAGTGATTTAAAAAAAAAACACAACTAATATATTCTCCCGGCAATCAATTCTGCTCCCTCCCTCCCTCCCTCAGGGGTGTTGGCTGAAAGCATTTTCCAATCAGCTTCCTGGAACAAATCCTCTCTCCAAGTCTTGCACCCATGGGACCTATAATACTAAGAAATATAGCTCTTTCCTATTTTTTCCTTTTCTTTTCAAGTTTATTTATTTTTTTAGAAAGACAGTGTGTGTACATATGTGCATGTGTGTGAGTAGAAGAGGGGCAGAGAGAGAGAGGAAGAGTGAATCCCAAGCAGGCTTTGGGCTGTTGGCACAGAGCCTGACGTGGGGCTTGATCTCATGAACTCTGAGATCATGACCTGAGCGGAAATCAAGAGTCCGGCACTTAATTGACTGAGCCACCCACGTGCCCCTATTTCCTATGTTTTCTAACTGACATATAGATCTATGTTCACCTAATCACTGTTGCTGTTGCTGTGACTATTATCTCAGCTCAAAGGCACACAATCAGGGCTATTTTATCTTTCAAATTTGTAGTTGGGATAGACTAGGTTGGCCTGGGAGGGACCATGTCAAGGCTGACAAATCCTGTGAGTCTGGCGAATCAAAAACCTTGTTCAGGGATGTCAGGCAAGCTGCAGAGGCTTTGGGTCACAGGTGGGAAAATCTCTAAAGCAGATTTTAAGACCCCAGTCCAGAAGGCTGGTGAACAGAAGATTAAGAGCCAAAGGGCCCAGTCATTAAATTTCCTGTGTGAAGGTACTGAAGCTGGAACAGAGGCAATTGATATCTGTTAGCTCCCCATTTCTGTCCCCATGTGGATTTCTGAGAAGTTCGTCTATCACCTGGGATCTTCTTTAGAGTACATTTTCCACAGAGCAACAGGAAAACATATTTTTTTGTTTGTGGGTACTTTAAAGCAAACAAAGCTATTCTAGAAGGCAAAAGGAAAAAAATGTCAAATTGTCTCCTTTCTAATTTAAAAACAAAACCAAAATACCAAGGCTCCAAAGGGAAAACAAAATGTGCTCGGCGTTGCCACCTGTCAACGCACCGAATGGCTCACAGCAGAAGAGAGGGGATAAAAGCTACCATTAGTGTCACTGAGTCTGCACTGGGGACCTGTGAGACACAGGAAGTGCATTAGGCACATAATGTTCCCATTTGAGCACTTTTCTTAAGATGTCGTGAGGCTTTTTCACATTAGTCCTCATTTGAGGCTCACAGCCTTCTGCCGTATGATGAACAGAATCACCAGACATCAAATGGACTATGAAGACCTAACTAACTTCATCCATGTTGTAAATTCATCTCAAGACTGGAATTATCCCAGCCCCCGAGAGAGGGCTAGTGGCTGTAATGTTTGCTCAAAGAGATCCAGAGAAAGAGATTTCTTCATTTCTTTCTTCAATGCTGCCAATTTCCTTCAAACACTGTCTTAACCACTTTTCACAAATGTGATATGCTGTGTATTCATTTTCATTCATTTAAAAATGTTTCCTAATTTGCCTTCTGATTTCTTCCTTGACCCATGGATTCTTCAAAAGGATATTGTTTAATTTTCAAATATGTGGGATTTTTCTGATATCCTCTTAATAATTCCCAGTATTTTTGTTTTGTTCAGAAACCTACTCTGTATGGTTTCCATCATCTGAAACTTACTGAGATCATTTTGAGTGTTCAGAACAGAGTCTCTGAGTGAATATTTTGTATGAAGTGGAAGAGAATGTTTGTGGATGGAGTGTTCTATAATGTCAATTAGCCTAAGTTGAATTTGTTGATCATATTGTTTAAGTCTTTTTTATCCTTACTGATTTTCTCTTGAGTTGCTCTATTAATTACAGAGAGAGTGGTGCTGAAACATCCAAGTATACCAATGGATTTGTCTACTTTTTAAGTTTCTGAGTTTTTATTTCATGTACTTAGAAGCACTATTATTGGTGTCACACATATTTAGGATTGTTATGTGCTCTTGATGAATTTATACCTTTGTTATTAGGAAATACACTTTTTTTTTTATATCTAGTAATATTCCTTGTTCTGAGATCCGCTTTGTGTTATATTAATGAGTGTCACTCCAGCCATTAAACCATTTCTGTTAGTGTAATTCATGGTATGGTTGGTTTGAAATTTACCATCTTGCCATTTTTCTTTCTTTTTTGTTTTTCTTTTTTTCTTCTGTTCCTGCCATCTTACGATTTAATTGAATATTTTTATGGTCTTTTTTTACCTTCATAGTTGGCCTATTCGCAATGCTTCTTTGTTTTGTTTTTAGTGATTGTTCTCAGATGTGAAAAATACATTTTTAATTATCACAGTCTACCTTCAAATAACATTGTACTCCTTGGTTATATTACTTCACAGTCTCCCTGTGTTCGCCCTTCTCAACCTTTGTACCACTGTTGTCAATTACTTCTTCATTTCACTCATAAATACTATAAAACATGGTTATTATTTTTGCTTTAAACAGTTATTTATCTTATAAAGACATTCTAAAAGGAAGAAAGATAAGATAAAATATGTCTTTCATATTTACCCAAGTAATTTTTGATAATCATTATCAAATAATTATTATCAATTAACTATTACTAATCATTATTAAATAATTATTATTTCTGATAGGTCTCATGACTTTCTGTAGACACATAGTGCCATTTTCCTTCTTCCTGCCACACATTCCTCAACATTACTGATGGTAAAAGCCCAATGTGATAAATTCGGTAAGATTTTGTATACCTTAAGAATCTTTCATTATTTTGAAAGATATTTTTGTTCTTTGTGTCTTTGTAGGAAATCTTTTCTTTTTTAAAATATTTTATAAAGACATACTATGTTCTCTTCTGGCTTGCAGAGTTTCTAACAAGAAACCTGGGGTCATCCTTATGTGTCTTCACACATACCATGTTTTACCTATGGTTGGTCTAAAATTGTTTTCTCTTTACCTTCGATTTTCAGCAACTTGATTATGAGTTGGTTTGGTTTTCTTTATATTTTCTTCTACTTGTTTGTTTTGCTTTAGTTGTTTGCATTTCTTGGGTCAGTAAGTTTATAGCCTTCATTGAATTGTTAAATTTTCATCTATTTTTAATTCAAATGTCTTTCTGAACATACCCCTATCCTCAACTTTCTTCTCTCCTTATTGGACAACCCAATTAAACATATAATAGATCATTTGATATTGTACCACAGGCCTTTTTTTTTTTCAGTATTTTTTCTCTATTTGCTTCATTGTGGATAGTTTTTTGTTCATTTGCCATTTCTTCACCTGTGTCTAATATGCTGCTACTTTCCACATTTCAAATATTATATTTTTCATCTGTAGATTGTGAGTTTTGGTCATTTCATAAAAGTTTTTTAAAAAATTACTTTTCTCATATTGTTCATGTTTCCCTCTGTTTTCTAAAACATGTGGAGCATATTTTTAATGGCTATTTTAATGTCCTCATTTGTTAATTCCTTCGTCTTGGTCACTTCTGGATCTATTTGTATTGATTACTTTTACCTGTTATGGGAATATTTCTGTACTTCTTTGTATGTCAGGAAAGTTTTTTTAAAGCTTCTTTATTTATTTTGGGGGGGAGGGGAAGGGGCAGAGAGAGAGAGAGAGAGAGAGAGAATCCCAAGCAGGCTCTGCATTGTCAGAGAGGAACCTGATGAGGGATTGGAACTTACGAACCATCAGATCATCACCCGAGCCAAAATCAAGAGTCATACACTTAGCCAACGGAGGCACCCAGGGACCCATTTCCTGTCAGGAAATTTTTAATTAAACTCTGCAAACTGTGACCTTGCTGTTGTCGCATGCTAGATTTTGTTGTGTTCCCTTAAAGAGTGTTGGGCTATGCTCTTGCAGGTAGTAATTTGTGATCAGTTTATTCCTTTGAAGGCACACTTTTAGGCTTTGTTAAGGCAGATCCAGGGTTGTATTTAGTCTAGGGCTAATTCAGCCCTGTTATTAATATAATTCTCTTCTGAGGATACTTACAAATACCTCAGTACTTTGAAATCTTTGCACTCTAGTTGATGGGAAGACAAGTATTACCTGCCTTGTAATATCATTGCTTTGTGTTCATTCTTGGCTCAGGCTCATATATGAACCAGAGCCTTTAGAGGACCTCTATCCACAAATCTCTGGATCTCTTTCTTTCTCTCTGTAGCTCCCTCGTTTCACATATTTAGCCCTAAAAATTCTATTTGCCTTGGGCTTTCTAATTTGTAATCTCTGTCTCTTAACTCAGTGAGAATGCTTGCCTCTGCCTGGTTCCCCTGCTCTGCTCTGTAGCTTAGGAACTGCCTCTAGGAAATCATTTTTGGGGAAATCTTTAGTGCTTACCTTTTTGTTTTTTTCACTTATCTCAAGGATCATAATGCTGCTCAAGGATCATAGTCCTGCACTATTACACCATAACCATTACTGAGTATATAGTCAAGCCTCATGGCTATTTGAACCCTTTTTTCATTGTCCTATTTTAAGATCATAATGTACCTTTTTTTGTTGGCTCACATTACAAGTCCTGGTGCACAATGGTGAAGATACACTTTACATGAATATCTAGAAATCATTATTATCCTCTCACAATGACAACGTGATGGAGGATGACTGGATGCCTTCTGGTTACCTGTGAAATTTCCTTTTCTTCTTCAACCTTTTCAACAGCTCCCACTTTTCTTTTGGGGGATTTTTGTGCTCTCTGGAGAAGCTGTGTCTGCCCACCATTGCTATAGGGGTGGAACGGATGATGTAGAATTAGTCAAGCAGTACATCTATCTCATTTCTCTGGCTACAGTGATCGATTCAGGGGTGGATATAGGATTGAATTCAATTAAATTGGGCTGAATATCCAAACTGCTGCTTAGAGCTGTGGGACATGGGCACATTGTTGTGATCCAAATGATGTTGGGATACAAATGTGAGGCCGAGGACTAGAGCAGCCAATTAAAAGACTTTTTAACGTTTTATTTATTTTGAGAGACAGAGAAAGACACAGCATGAGCAGGGGAGGTGCAGAGAAGGAGGGAGACACGGAATCCGAAGCAGGATCGAGGCTCCAAGCTGTCAGTACAGAGTCTGACGTGGGGCTCAAACCCACGAACCATCAGATCATGACCTGAACCAAAGTCAGATGCTTTACTGACAGAGCCACCCAGGTGCCCCTATAACAGCCACTTCTAACAGCACCAGCAAAAAGAAAGGAAGAGTCAAGAGAATAGAAAGACACAGAGACAAAGCCCCTACGGCCTCATAATCCTAGAACTCTGTCTGTATCTAATGATGGATTTCTATCTGTACATCTCAGTTATATAAACCAACACATTCTTATTTGTTTAGGTCAGATGAATTGATTTTTTGTTTGCTTGTTTGCAACCTAAAGTACCCACGCAAATACAGAAACATACCGTATGCTGTGCTTAATAGCACTTTAGTATGAATAGATATTTATTTTCTCTAAGTTTTTAATAAAAACCTCTCAGAGGTAAACATAAGTTTCTAAACTCATATCGGTTTTTGGTGTTATAATTTCACTGAAATGATGTTTTTAGAAAAGATTCTAACACAGTGTGAACAATCGTCTAATATCACAAGTGCTTACTTATCTGTACCATCAAATTGATATAATCTTGGCACTAAAATTTCAGTTTTACAGTTGAATCTTAAACCACCGTGAAGAACATCTGAAGGAAATAACAGAATGTTCCTGGTGATAAATAGACTTCTTAAGCATAAAAGTTGAGAGATAAGCACTTGAAAGAAAGAAGGAAAGGACAGGAAAGGAAGGAAATAAAACCCAAAACCCCAAACTCAAAAACTCAATTCAATAGGGAAACTAGGATGAGAGAAAGCCTAATGGTGTGTGATCTTATGAAAACCTGGTTGTGCGCTGTCTACATTTCCCAAATAGCTCTGACATTTCAAACCCTCAGGAATGACGGCAGCACATGCAAACATTTCACATAAGGATGAAAGTGTTAACGAAAACACGATTGTCCCCTCAGATGCTACATGAACTTTTTACTCAATAACATGGGTCACACCACACTTTCATTATTCACTAACTTAACTGTGAACGGTCAGCTTTTGAGGACTGGGTCAAGTACACAACCCTGGGATTCTGGTTATTTTCTTCTTATAAGATTTAGAACCATGGGATCCGTATCTAATTTCAGGTTAGAAATTTGTTCTAACCCGAGCAGAAGGTATGTATTTGGGAGAAAGGATATTATGGGGAGTGTGTGTGTGTGTGTGTGTGTGTGTGTGTGTGTGTGCACATGCGCACACGTGTGTGTTAATTCTACATGCGACATCTCGCAGAAATGATACACGGCTAAGATAGCAGAGAGCAGCAAAGAGAGGAACAAAGAGACACGCACATTCCTACAACAGGAAACGGGCAGCACAATAACAGTACCTGGACATGGAGTCCCTGCCTCCCGTAAGAGGGATGAAATTACCTCCAATGTTCCTTCTCACTACTTCACTTGGTCAAGATGCAAGTTCCCAGGAGATATGGTTCCCGTGGTCAAATGGAGGTAACGTGAAAGGAAAGCCAGGCTGTGGCCCCTTTGGCTTGTGCTCCTGTAATGAGAAGTAAACACCTAGAGCTATTCTCCACCCACCTCCCCAAATTGGAGTTCTGTTAGGTCAAGAGACCTAGACTCTATCCAGACAAAATGGCACCACTGGCAAGAGCAGTATCTTTAGAACGGGGATCCAGAGTGAGCCTCAGCTCGCAGAGGGCCAAGGTACTGAGGAGTGAACAGCGTGCTTACTGGCATTTTGTTCTGTCATTTTAAGTTGGTCAGAAAATTAAATGTTTTTTTTTTTTAATGTTTTATTTATTTTTAGGAGAGAGAGAGAGACAGACAGCGTGAGCAGGGGAGGGTCAGAGGGAGAGGGAGTCACAGGCTGAAACAGGTTCCAGGCTCCGAGCTGGCAGTCAGCACAGAGCCCGACACGGGGCTCGAACCCACGAACCGCGAGATCATGACCTAAGCGAAAGTCGGACGCTTAACCGACTAAGCCACCCAGGCGCCCCTAAATGTTTCTTGAAATACACGTCTCAAAGGTAAAATGCCACTAGTCCGGTAGGAGAATGTTGAGGAAGGAATTATGTAGAGATAATACCTGTGATCATGCTGTGTGGCTCTGAAAGTAGCAGGAGGAAAAGCTGGAGACTGTAGCCTGCAAGCTGTATTGTGTCACTTAAGGAGACTGACCCCTTAAGTCCCCTAAGAATAATAAAGAGCAGCCTTCCTAAGAGAAAGGGTAGGTTTCTCAAATTCTCCTTTGAGGAGAGAACAGCAGATGACGTCCGTTCATCTATGAAAATGTCTCTATAGATATCCCTCTTTTCTGAAGAACCTACATTAGGGTGGCAATTTCTGTTTGGAAAAGCAAAAATCCTCTCATTTCTTTCACTTAGAGAAAACAGGGACCAGTGCAGGACTTTCAAAAATGCAAAGAGGCCCAACATGAACTTCCAAACTTTCAGAGAGTGGGGGATAGTCGCTGCCGTGTGCCATCTCGGTTAATGAAAGTTTTCATAGGAAGGCTCTACTTTTCTGATGGTGGGGGTGGGGGTGGGTATGGGGGGCTGTTTTGCAAATAGCACACTGAGGAAGAAAATAGGTAGTGTATTTGTTTCAAGTCTTTGCCCTCTAAGTTTCTAGCAAGCAATGTGGTTTATTGTTCTCGTCCATAGCATCTGGCATGATGAACCTGATCTCCTAATGTCTTGCCTTGCCATACTGGATTATGTGAAGCCAGCTGAAGGAGAGTTCATCCTTAGACTAAGCCTGTGAACAAAAGCCTTGGGGTTTGTTTCAACTGCAGCTGAGCAACACAACAGAAGTGGGAGAATGAGGAAAAGGAAGATGCATCATCGTTCTTTAACTGCCAGCCCCTGTCCTTAACGCTCAGAAGAATAGTCAGTGAAGAGCAATCACACTGTCCTATAATGCAGTCCTTTGTAAATGTAATACACGGATGCAATATCTAAATACTCAGGCTCTGACAGTTCCATCCATCAAAATACCGTCCTCACCATGTCATTGCCGCAGAGGAATGGATGCAAAATGACAGTCATTCAACCAGCCAAATAGAACGCGCCAGAGAAGAAATAGAATGTGAAGTCACTTAGGGCCCTTTGATATAGCTTTGCAATATGGATCTTTCCCCCTATTCCTTTGTTGTCTGTGTGTAAAAGCCTGCATGACTATATACTTTGCACAAACTTCTAAACAAAATTCATTTCCCTAAATGAGTATAAAAGTAAAAATTCTAGCATTTACTCTAATTTCCTTCTTTTAAGTGATAATTTCACGAAATACTGACTACATTTATATGTGCATTAAAGTGTTTATAGGGGTGCCTGGGTGGCTCGGTGGGTTAAGGGTCCAACTTTTGGTTTTGGCTCAGGTTTCTCATGGTTTCGTGAGTTTGAGCCCCACGTCAGGCTCTGTGTTGGCAGTCTGGAGCCTGCTTAGGATTCTCTCTCTCCTTCTCTCTCTGCCCCTCTCCTGCTCACGCTGTCTCTGTCTCTCTCAAAATAAATAAACTTTAAAAAAAGTGCTTATAGACTCATTTCAAAATAGGTGTAAATAATATGGATATACAGAACTATATATCTATAATTAAAAAGTAAAATAAAGAAACTGAAAGTCCACTTTCTCTCTTCTTTTTCCCC